>JAPEIS010000002.1:1200000-2400000 GCA_029531795.1 Sclerotinia nivalis
GGGGCTTTACCCCCGGGTCTCTTGTCGATTGTGCTCGGCTTGTCCCAGCTTCTTGACTCAACTCACGGGCAGTTTCTTCTCTCGTACTAGGTAGATTCGGTAGACTGGTCATTCCGCTCTCATGTTCATTATCTCTTCCTCCACCATCCTCTATACTGCTCGTAGGCTTGATTTCTTCGTCTGCCATGGTTTATGACCAATCAAACACACCGCTAATGTAGACCTCAATTTAACGAGTGGTTGTGCTGTTGCACCATAAACAATGCTGTAAATCGCAACCAAAACAGAGTTTTATAAAATACAATTACTAACAAAAGCAAAAGGCAAGAAAAGAGGGAATCAGAACAAATGTAGATCTGGAAATTATACGAACCATATATCTTCATATCAGATGGCAAGTTACACCGCGGCCAGGGCCTCACATCGGCATTTAAACTTTTCACCAAGCTTTTCTGACGCTCAAGCAAGGATCCTTCGTAAACCCACAACTTTGTAGAACGAAAAGGGCCTCGACTGCTCTGGGAAAGGGGTTCAAGCATCATCGCGAGCAATATTCCATGTGAAATTCCACTTTTTTGAATGTATACGGAACCTATATGAGCAAAACCGCGTAAAATTCAAGGAAGATGAGGTTTGGGTGAGGTGGTAGGTGGAGCCCCTATATCGTCAGTTCATTAAAAAGGAATTGTACTAGATCGTATACAGAATGGTGCGCCAGGGGATCAAACAAGATTTGTCGAATCACGTGCTGAAATGTTATCTATTCTTGAGTTTGAGTCGGGATTTCGGAACTTTGGTAGGGGCTCAAGTTGCCCATGTAGGAGAATTCGTGTGTGTTAGAGCCCGAAATACTCTTCGCTTTTAACTAAGAACACACCATAATGGTCTTCTAGCTCTCATTATTTTAGAAACAGAACATGTAATTTTTGACGTCTAGCACGGATAACTCCTTCCGGGTTTCCAATAATCTTTTCGGATTTTCTATTCGCAAACCCCGACAAGCAATCGACTGGCTGATGATAACTTCCTTGTTGGTGACCCAAACGCAGGATTTGCATATTGTGAAACAAGATGGGCCGGCATCAACAAATAACGAATCCCTCGATCCAATATAAGAGCAGAAATCCCGCAGAGAGGTCTACTTCCTCGAGCTCGTACCCGATAAAGTATGATGATGTAGCTCTTCAAGAAAATCGAACCGAATTTCCGAGGTTCTTCGATATTAATAGCCCATAACTCCGTAACCAAAACTCCACAGCCTACATCATAGCCATTTTTTAACTGCTCATAAAACACCCACACTCTTGCAGGCCTCCACCAAATCAGGTATCTCATCAGCACTCTTACTCGCACCACCCCATTTAATCGTCCCATTCTCATCCGTAGCCCAACTTCCACCCACGACCCATCGGTTCCCACTAGGATCGACTTCTCTTCCCCAAATCCCCTCTTGTTTCCCCAGTTTCTGTCGTGCAATCTCGGTCCATGGATTCAGCAAATGCCACGTCGTGCTCACCCCCAATCCCCAACTGGCATAGATTTCCCGATCTTCATCGATGACTACTTGAACTGACCATGCTCCTCCAATTTGCTGCACCCATTTATCTGTTGCTTCTTTGGTGTTGTGCGATATGGCTATGAAATGTAGGTTTTGATGTTTATTGGCTAAGCGACGGAGTTCGATGAAGGTCTTTTCTGCAACTGAACGGGAAAAGGAAATCTGTTAGTCTTGATTCCAGTCGAGTTGTCCGGATTGTGATTGACAAGGAGAACGGATAAAGCAACTCAAAATATCTCAACAGCAATAAATAACAAACTCACAAGCACATCCACAGCACCTCAAAAAAACGAGCACACAAGCCCTTCCATCTCCCATGGGGAATATCAACTTCCCCGTACTCGGCGCCTTCGTTCCCACCATCGGCGCAGGAGCAACTCCTACTATCGCCGGCGCCGGATTTCCCCATGATTTCCAACTCTTCGGGACATTAACTTCCGAGGTCATATTCGAAAATGTATCTGCCCATGTAGCTGGCAGTTCATTGTTTTTCCCAGACTTTGGGTTTATGGATTTTTTATCACCATTATCGAGGTTTGTGATTGAAAAACTGGAGAGAGTATTTGATGGAAGGCCTGCTTTTCGGAGGGCGAGTTTGGTGCTCAGTTTACTGAACATAATTGAAGCTGATGATGATGTTACTGTGGTTAGTGTGTAGTGATGGACGCCTCTGCCGTGGTATAAAATCGATAGAAACTGGAGTAGAAGACCCGAATTTAGAGTATGCACATGAGATTAATATATATCATCCATCCATTCTGCCCAGCTACGAATAAGTCCAAAGAACTCCTTCATACAGACTCTCAGGCCTGCATGAAACCGCAAGTTGTCGCAAATCCGCTCAGACCTTGACCTGTTTGTTTGCTGTGCTATCACGTGAGTTCATAACATTTGTCCCTCATCTAACATGTTCATCACGACTTCCTTGAAGTTCACCTGCGATCTGGAAACACGGGGAACTGTATTCAAAACTGCGAGATCTATTTAGAATATTTATTGTTACTATTTTTGAGGGTTTGAACTTGTCGGTATCACGATAGAACCGTAGTTAAATCATATAATCGTATTAGATCATATGATCATAAAGGGTTGTACGAGTTCTTTCAAATATATATTTAAGAAATTCGTTCTTTCAATATAGAATAGTAACAATAAAAAGAATAAGTTTTATCAATTAAACTAAAGTACTTTACACTTTGAACCTTACCAATTGATACCAACAGAACTAGTGTGCTTGGCTTGTCAGGAATCATAGCCAAGCATTATAAGAGGACCCTTCAAGCCCTACGATCTCAATCGCTGTGCATTGGGTCAAGATCTGTGCATATGTTGTGGGGCAAGCCCAGCACTAGACCTATAACTATTACTCCGTAGAATTTCTTCCCTTCCCATAGAATTTCTTGCATGAAAAATAACTTCACGTGGCATTTCCTAACAAATTATCATTTACAATTCCACCATATACACATAAAGATACCGCAAATTTACAAAATGATTCAGTAGAAGTTCAGCGCATCCCTCAAACCGGCCATCCACATATATGGCTGAAACAATCCATCACTACTCCCCGCATCAAAATACTCCCAACCATTAACACCACCAAAATTCGGATACTTGTTTCTCAAACTCCTGATCGTATTCTTCAGCGAACCGATTGGGACCCATCCACCTGCATCATTGGTCGCAGCCGAAGCTAACATGACTACTCTCGAGGGATCCCAGCCAGCGTTGATAATAGCATCATAATCATTAGTATTTCCTGCGTATCCCCACCCATTGGTGAATTGAGCATTGTAAAACGATATCATTGGTGCGCCGGTATTTGGATCTCGTGCTTGGGCGTCGAGATCCGAGTAAGAAAAGCCAGAGAGACTGCCACCATATGATAGAGCTGAAGCTACTGGTGCCATTGTAATGTCAAAATCTGGACCCATATCATTGTAAAGCTGTTTGATCAGACGGAGAGCTACAGTGATGTCCACGAATTGTTCAACGTCAATATCTATACCATTAAGATTGTATTTTTTGATGAAGTTATTGAGGAGAGGGTCATAGTATTGGTGAAACTCATGAGGAGTTAGTAATGGGTATAATGCATCAATAATATCAACTTACCTGGTTGTCATCACCGGTAAAGTAATTCCAAGTGCCCCAAGCAGCACCGCCCATCATACACGACACTCTTATTCCTGCTGTCTGAAGAGCCTTTACCTGAGCCCATAACTCATCATACATTGGAGCATCAGGTGGATCATCATTTAGGTGGATGTCCCCCGGAGTACCCATGGCATGCAAGGCGGCGAGGATGACATGAGTTGGTTGGATGTCTGCACCCAGTAGAGGTAGGAGAGATAGGTTCGTATCTTTATTGTGTTCATCGTGGTAAGTTTGGACATAAACAGCCAGCCGTGGAGTTGTGGCCACGCCAGGGGCGGAGCTCTTAGCAGCCAGTGGCTCGACTGGAATTGCTTGGATTAGGGGTAAAAGTGGGAGGAAATTGAGAAACTTCATCTTGAGGGCTGGTTAATATTGCATCAAGCAATACAACCAATTGAGGAAAAGTCCAATCCTTAAGAATACTTTTTATATTTGTTAAGTGATACTTCTTACAAACATGTTGGCACGTCTATAGTAACATTGGGATAAGGCTCGTGAGTGACCCCTGTGACTGACACTAACCATTGGTATCTGTACTTCGCCGGCTTTATTATTCTATAAATGCACAGAAAAGACAGAAAGAACCCCCTCCATGTACAGTACGAAAGGCTAAATGAAAAATGCATCAACTGACTCCTATAAAATACTTCCTATAGACTAATCCGCACAAATGGAGGTTCTTATCGACCCATGAGGAGGAAATCAGTCATCAACTCTTCTCTTGGCAATCAAAGGTTGCACCAATATTCAAATATTGAAGTTAAAGAGTGATCAAAGCAAATATATTAAGCGGCATGATTGAATAAGCCGAGTAGTTTCCATAAGATCCACCGAGACTAATAAGCATATGTAAGATAAGGTTGTATTCTCGAGGCCTGGGGCTCTGTTCCAGGCCAGCGCTTGCTGGATGGATGCTACGTTACCCCTCTTTACTCGCTCAGGGCAAAAGAGAGGGTCCGCGCTTGTGAGAGATGCAGGAGCTCACACAAACCAGTCCCATGCTTCTGCCGCATGTTGGAGAACTACTCGTTGGGGAAGATAGCTTTTTATAGGGCTTTCAAAGTTGTACCGCATGATATACACTTTAGGTAGAATGATCGGTTTTTCGGAAAGTACTGAAATGGAAAACTCTTGGCACAGCGTTCATGCGTGCCTGTATCTCCAATCCCGTACCACCGAAAAGAGATCGTGTTAAAATTGATAGGGTTGGTGTTTGGTATTGAGGTGCCAGGATACCAGTTAACAAATGCAAAAAAATTGAGCTTGATGAGTGTCGGCTCATCATCAACCAAGTTTTCTCTCATTCTCCAAGCTTGTTCAGAGATTGCAACCATTGCGATTGCGTTGGATGAACGAAAATTATCCTGAGCGCTCGTATAAACAGTGAAACGACAATGAAAGGTGCCAGCACATTTCGTCTTGTCTCGCAAGTACGGTTAATTGTTACAACGAACGGTGACAACAACAACAAGGTTCCTCTGATTGTGCGAGTTTGTTATGCGCAAGTCAATAAATTTTTGGTTGAAAAATGAACCGCATGAACATGAGCTTTATTCAGACACCTAAGAACGGTTTTGATGATGGGCGAAAATGGTGAAGAAGAAGAAAGATAAGAAGAAGAACGATGCCAATAAAACCACCAAGGTTCGACCACCAAACTTCCCCACCCAAGCATCACAGCTGCAATCGAGAACATCAAGGTCCACATTAGGACTTCTACATCAAAAAGTATTTGACCCAACACAACCTCCTGTTTTTGTTTTTGGATACTTCCCTTTTGCATACTTATCTGTAATCTTAAAATCCCCTATCAAAATGTCAATTGACTCCGCAAAAGTCTTGGAAAGAGAGCCATTGGTAAAATATTCCTTTTCATAGACTCCGAATGCCTTGAACAATTTGATATACTGACTTCATAGCAGGACCCTGCGAATGCGAAATGGACAAAACTCATCTTGTATGTTTCGATAGGCCAAATCTAAGCTGCCAGAACCATTGCAGCTGATACCTTTGCGATCCTTCAGATCAACATACCGCGATCCTCGAGGGAAAGTCCGCGATTGGGAACATGCGGAACGCGCGACTAGACCAAAGTCATCCGAGGTGGATGGCGTAGGAATTGTCGCCATAATACAGAAAGAGACTGGTATGCGAACGCTTTGGAAGAAAGATATACTTGGCCCAAGGATCAGTGCTAATACAGGTGGAACTCAAGCCCGGAATTAGTATTACAGAAGCAATACCGACCACCCTTAGATAAAGTAGTGATTGAAGTACCAGCTGGACTTGTCGATGATGGTGAAACTGCAGAGGAAGCAGCTATAAGGGAATTGAAAGAAGAGACTGGTTATATTGGAGTCTTGAGCGAGAGTTCACCCATAATGTTTAATGGTACACCTCGTCCCCCTTTGCTTCCACTGACGTACTTTCCACTAACGGACCGGATTGCAGATCCAGGGTTTTGCAATACCAATTTAAAAATGGTACATGTCACAATCGATATGGCCGACCAAAAGAACCAAAACCCAGTCCCCGAGCTGGAAGAAAATGAATTCATAGAAGTCTTCACATTACCACTGAAAGATTTATGGGAAGCATGTAAGAATTGGGAGAAAGAAGGATATGCGATAGATGCTAGAGTGGGAACTTTGGCTGAGGGCATTGAAGTTGCTAGGACATTAAATTTATTTTCAAAATGAGTAAGAGCACGATGTTGCGATAGACAGATGACCATAATGATAATGCAATATACGATGTATGTTAGTGTGAATACACAAAATAGGAGGGCAACGCAATAGATTCTTTTATAGACCTGATGCTAGATATTCACAACTTTCCCGTCCGCTTCAAACCGTCATAGAGAGCCCAAGCGGTCAATGCCTTACTGTCCCTCGCGCCCTCCTTCCACAAATCCTCCAGCTTAACTAATTTCAGCGTAATCTTCTCACCATCATCCCTCAAACCCGTAAGCTTCCCCGTAGTCTTCTTCAACTCTTCCCTTGAAATCTTCTTCTCATGCAAGAAAATCTTAACAAACTCGTCACACCCCCCGGCACTAGGAAACATTGCTCTCGGCAACACTTCTCCCTCTTTATTAGCCTCGTCACCAATAGCCAGCTCGCTCAAATTCGTCAATTGATCCGCTGGTATTGTCCAGCCAAGCTCTTCTTCGATTTCCTTTGCAGCTGCACCTTTAAATGTTCCATCATCAACCATTCCAGCCGGTAACTCGATAAATGCCAAACTCCCTGAAGCAGGTCGAGGTTGAACGGTCATTACTACCCATCTTTCCTCATCAGAACCCTTTACATCTTCAGGTTGAACGATAACCATCATTCCCACACTTGGACCTCTGAGGAAGATATCCCCGGGCAGAGTTTCGCCTGCTTCATTTGCGATTTTGCTGCTAATCTTGATGAAACCGATGCGGTTACCCCAGCGGTCGAGTGATTGGATTTTGATAGAACGAAGACGGTATGGATCGGAATGGAATGGATGATCAGAGGATTGGTTTTGTAGGGCAAGAGATGCTGTGAGACGATTGTGCCATGACTTTGAAGGAAGATAACGTTAGTAAATATTGTAAAGAGGGGTAATGAGGAGGGTTTCGTATGTACTTTGAATGCTGGGAATCTCAATAATTCATCCTTGGTGATACCTTCACAAAGTGATACCTCCACTTTACTATCTGGGATTTGGAAAGTAGTCATTCTTGTAGCTGTTGTTTTGTAACCTTTACTACGAAATCTAGGAAACGGAGGAAATAGCCTTTTGAGAATGAGAGACGTGTTGAGGTTTATTTTATGCATACGGAGTACAATTTTTGTACTTTATATCTATTGGCATGTTGGAGGCGAAAGGACCTAGTAAGCCTGCCCAACATATTTATTGAATGGAAGTGAATTGATGAATCATGATGCCCAAAGCAAGCAAGGAAGGAGATAGAATTGATGTAATCTTGTCATAGCCTTGCAGCGCGCTCGCGCCACATCAAGCGAGGATGTGTGGCTGTGCCATGAAGTAAATCCCTTCTTGACCCAGGTACTTGCTCCAAAAATACAGTTTTTTCTTGTCACCTTGAAATGCTACCACCTTGACTCAGCCATTTAAAACATACAATAAACACACTCAAGTATGGTCATAAAGTCTTCGCCTTCCAACTACGCCCGATGGTTAGGATCTGTCTCTCGAACGCAACCAACTATTTGTTAAGTAGTCCTGTACGTGGGCCTCGCCCCTTTCAGACCTTGGCCATGTACAGCCAAGTCCAGATAATGAAAGGGCTGCCATCGCCATAGTTGGCGACTTGTTGGCTAAGTGCTGCCGTTTTGCGGACCAGCAGTGTTTCTACTACTGGACTACTTGCCCTGCTTTTCTAGAAGCCCATTTCGAGAGACCAAGCGCTGAAACCAAATGTTATGATATTTTCATGCTCGAGGTAGGGATGAAGAATTAGAAGTCTCTACTATTCAAGCCTGAATCTTCCAGCACAATAGGCGTTGTTATTGTTAGTAAACTGCAGAAGGCGGTGCTGACGGCGCAAGCTCCTCGTTGTGTTATAAACATGCCGTGGTCTTTTACTTAGTCTTATTGTTGAATTATCATCTCTTTTCACTCTATCAATTGTGATACATTTTATAATGGTGGCATTGATTTCTTCAGACCCACGAGCAATCTCACTGACATTAGCATCTCTCTCCATTCTTGTTGCATCAGCTGGCTAATCCCATATCTCTTCAGTGGTCAAATACAAGTTATGGTCCTGATGGTCCCTGGCAGGCAGTTTCGATCAGTATTGGCACACCTCCTCAGAATACTGATCATCTTCCGAAGAGATCATGGTCAGCTAACATCCTAAGCACTTCAGTGTGTTCTAATACCTCGGACTGTCCATCATTGAATGCTGGACTTTTTAATAGGCTTGCCTCGACTTCTTCCACTCAAATAATTGACACTGGTATCATCGTCGATGCCACATTTTCATATCAAGCTGGTCTATTACCTATATTATCTGGTGACGCTCATGTGGGAGTTGATACCTTAAACAATTTTCAATGGAGTCAATAGCGAATCAATTGATAATTTTGAACTCCTTGTCATTAAGGACGCCGATCAAACTTTATCAAATGGAACAACATACGCACCTCAGATTGGAAATCTTGCCCTAAAAGCTCCAGACCTTACCATACAGCACAATTTCCTTCCTCCGGTTTCTAGCGAAGGGTAAGATGCCATCAAATTCCTTCGGCTTACACATTGGTTTCACTTCAATGGGCATTCCCGGAAGTTTGGTGCTCGGAGGATACGATCAATCTCGAATTTTGACACCTGTCACTACGCGACGAAGCTATCATGGCACATTTACAATGTCACTACATCCGATGGAAAGACACCTGGTCTTCTCACTGGACACCCTTCACCAGCCGTCTCAATCTCTCTTCATCATTTACCTCCTGGAACGAAATCCCCCCCCATCTTTCTCTTCCAACTTCCCTCTTCCTACTGCCAAAATGACAGGAGTATCCATTGACAGCGCCGCAATTTTCATTTTCTTCTTAGCTGTCATCTTCTGGATTTCTAAACGCAAACCCAATATAGCACGAGTGTACAAAGAGAAAAGGAGAAGAAACGATTGATTGGGAAATAGAAAAGAGGGAGAGGGAGAGACAAGGGATGATTTGGGGTGGATTAGGTTGGAAGATGATTATTGATCTATATGAGAAGTTTGTGTGAAGGGATGTATTTGGAGTTCCAGGACTACCGTTGGAATTTGGATACTGCTATTATAATGAATGAATCTGGTAATCTGCGTTGAATAATTAGCAAATTTCGTAGCTGATCTAGTTATGAATATCTACCTGGTCGAGAAAAAGCCGAAGGAAACAATATTGGCTATTTAAAAGATATGTATATTTTTGTATGTAATTAGATTAACAGTAAAATTGCATCGCCAAAAACGTTAATTTGCATCTTACGCGTATCTACTTCTTATCCACATCTTTTCTCTTGAATCCGTCTTGTACAGAGCATCCAAATTATAAATTTCCGAAGGTTTTTGCTTACTGACCTACCACGGCACAGCCTTCGGTCCCGTAACATCTCTCCACTGCCCATCTGTCTTTACCTGTTCCTTCCTCACCTCGCGATCCTCCCTCTCAAGCCTATCTGCCTCCTCTTCCACCTTCCTCTCCCATCTCTTCCCCATTTGCGTCTTACTGAAACCCCATTTGCCGACCCACCACAGACTACTCATCCCCAAAACCCCAACAATTCCCGTAGGCGCAACAACCCATCCTATCCCCGTCGCAAAACTTCCAATAGTGGTAGCGGACAAGGCTGCGACGATAGATCCCACGACTGCATATTTGGCATACCGTATTACACGCCAAAATATGAAGGCAGTTATGGAGTGTAAGGCGCGAAGGAGAGCGCGAGTGCGGAATCGAACGGGTTTGGGGGAGGTGGGAGAACCGGGGGAGATGAGGTACTGGATGTTTTGGGTGAGAGAGGTGAGCGCGCTGGAACTGCGAAGTTGAGCGGTTCGTTCTGTTGGGGTGAGGGATTGGGATTTTGGAGAAGTGGGTGGAGATGTAGATTCGTCATCTGTGACACCTCTTGATGGTGACATGCTTGTAGCTATGTTATAGAAGTTTTTTTTCGGTGGTCTGTGTTTGTAATGAACATGCAGCCAGCCTTTTGTTATACAAATAAATTATTTGTTCTACGTCATTGGCGGTTAGGTTGATGGTCTGTGCACCGTTTGAGATTGTCACAACTTCATTTCTCGACCTCAAAGCTAAAGCCTCCTCCTACTCTGCATTGCTCACTGCCACGTACCTAGTAATCACGAGAACCTCCTCGTTGATCCATTTGGCATCAAGTTTCTGATGATGGAAGCAAGCTTGATCCGTACGCCTGAGTACGACTGGGAGCACTGTTTAAATCCGAGAGAGCAGAGAGGTGAGATTCTCATTTGCGACTAGCGATGAGAATGGGGAGAGGCTATCTAAATTATGCGCCGCATGAACATTAAAGGAAGGGGTACAGTGCTGCTATTTTAACATTTATACTCAACTGTGACGGTGGGTCGAAAAAGATTGGGTGGTTGACAAATTGCTGTCCCGCTTGACCTGCTGCCAAAACACTTCACTTGGGAGAAGGGCTCTAATCACTACTAGTCGGTCCTCGGGGAATTTTCGCGCCTGTTCCATGTGCCAAACTCCGTAGCTTCGAGATTCGGCGGAGCTCGAAAAGCCTCTGTGAATCGTACCTGGTCGCATACATGAGACGAAACGCAAGACATGCCGAAGACAAAGGCAAGGAGAAGGTTCGATGACAGAGTTGGATGGAAGACAGAGCTTATCCCAAGTCATCAAAAGTTTTGAACAGGTGTGAAACAAGGCCATTCGTGTTGTGGTTTTTATGAGGCTTCGGGTTGGAGAAATCAAACCTCTCTTTGTAATCTCGTTTCTGTCTGATATTGTGAATACGCGAACACAGAACTGCGACGAAGTATTTATCACAGGTCGAGATTGCACTGCAGTCATGACTGAATATCTTACAATACGGTTACTCGTACAGTACAATCTTCACTTACCATACCGCCCTTCCCAACAAAGTCACATAAATACCCTTCCGACTTCCAGGGTACTGTCCCCACAATCATTTACAAAGTGGAACGAAGTTAAGATTTCTTCTCATATCCCTCCATAAAAATGTCTGAAGCCGGAACCCCAACATGCAAGCAACGACAAAACTTGGTGTATACAAAAAAGGATGCCAATCTGGAAGCCTCAAAAACGCCCACAAAGGATGATGGTAGCCAAGGATCGTCCCATAGCTCACAATCAAGCAAACAACCTCTTGAGATTTCAGAAGCGGGAAGCCGAGCAAGCCCACGAGGAAGATACGGCTGGATGCTTGTGTTCCTTTCTCGCGCATCTTCCGCATTTCCATTGGTCAAAGTATTTATTCTAATTCTCCATATCATATCTTCTGCTAAACATCATATAAGAAAAAAGGAGCGCATGCTGGCGGGGGATCAATTTGCATACGATATTTGGCACAATCCACGAGAGGAACTCGATGAATCGCCCGTGAACAAGGGGTGCCCTGACTGTAAGAGTCTTTGCAAATGCCCTGTGGTCTGGAGATGGTGGCCCGGATGGGGAGGCAATTGAGAATATCAGCCGGATATAGTTTTTATACCGTCGCCAATAGCGCAGTAGATTATGGAGCAACTCCTTAAGCTTGGTCAGGGGAGGCGGGTGGGGCGATGGGGTAAATATTACACGGAGTATATGCGGATTTGAGGATTGGCCTGCCCTGGCAAAGTGGTCAAGTATACACACCATGCTCATCTAATTTGAGTTTCATGCATATATTAAATATGATCCATTCCTAAACTTGAGGCTCCGTGATGATCTGATAACCAATGATTGAAGGCTATGAAGTATGTACAAGGGGAATTAAAGGGAACAAAGTCTTTCAATATTCTGAAACCTTGACCCCGTGTGTTGTTATTTGTACAGCATGCAGATAATTCATATTTCACTGCGAGCCAATAAACGGCCCTCGGCCGCCAAGCCTCTAACACGTTGGTCCAATTACCCTTTCCCACTGGACCCCCTTCTTTAGCGAGTGGACCACGTATATAGCAGCCTCACCTTGCAAGAAAAGCTTTAAGAAAACTGAAACTGTGCACCAACGATTTCGACATGATGAATTATTTTCAGCTCACAAAAATCCATCTGTCATATATGGAATCATGATGGATATAACCTCTATATTCCATGATGCTCGCCCTCAGATTCAGAAGTGCGGGGAAAGAACATCCGACAGCCAAGGGATGCACGGAACTTATTCACATATTTTCCCGGCACATGATTCACCATTTTGACAATCCACTCAAGCTCATCCTATGGGTATGATTTCGAGGGTCAACCATTTTACAACGACGGCGATATACCAAAATCATGATGCCAGCATGGGTTTCAAGGAACTCCGGAGAGCATCGCCGTGTTCGTCACTGCATCAACTATACATCAAATCTCAGCGCGGGAATCGCGGAGATAGGTATACACCAACTTTACGCCGTGTCAAGAGTTTCTACAATCCTCCCGAAGACTTTGCGCTTGTTTTCGCAATGTCGATTTCGGCTCATGAAGATTCGATGGTTGAGGTGGAAATCGATACGTCCAATTTTGTGATCACTGTTGAAATACCACTGCGAATGCATACTCCCTATACGCCGGTGCAAATGGGGAAAACTTTGGAAAAGGAGGAACTGGAGTGTCCCGAATGTGATCAGGAATTCATGGGGGAGTATGGAGTGAAGGATTTGGCGTGGCATTTTAATAACGTTCATTGGAAGAGGAGGTTGAGGGGAAAAATTGCTTGAGTATGGGGTAGGGGAAATGGAAAACGAGACTGGAATCGAAAACTGGGGCTCTGAACTCCAGCGTGCGTGGACAGAAATATCAGTAGTGATGTTTAGTGGTTTACCAACTTGTCACTATTCGGAAGCCTGGTTTTCAGAATCTACTCCTCGCCGCGGGGCACACAAAGCACGAGCCTTTATTTTACGCATCTTTGCTAGGTCAAAGCCTGAACAGCCTTCACAGTAGTTAGAAAGTGGCTAGTTCCGTCATTATTTGAGAAGGAGCAGTGTTACTCGCATGGAATGCGAAAAACACTTGTGCATATCTGCCCATTAGTTCTTTCCTTGATAGTGTTGAATTCCTTCACCTGGGCCGATTTCCGATCCTAAGTTTCTTCGGTCTTACAACAGCTCACACACTCGCATATTGTTTCGGTTAATCTGACCTAATAGCCTTGGGCTCGCCTGTATCAGTTTTTC
Organism: Sclerotinia nivalis; assembly: GCA_029531795.1. Classification (NCBI taxonomy): domain Eukaryota; kingdom Fungi; phylum Ascomycota; class Leotiomycetes; order Helotiales; family Sclerotiniaceae; genus Sclerotinia; species Sclerotinia nivalis. Next base: position 1,213,575 of record JAPEIS010000002.1, read on the forward strand.
ACATCAAATCTTGGACAAACAAGGTCTGTCTTCCCTTCGATGAATAATAATACCACCAAAACAAGCACTTCGAAAGCCATGGATCCAAGAAAGTTTTCCAGTCCTTCAAGATATCGCGTGCTACTCCCTACAGCACAGTGTAGCCTCCAAGGCTGCCCCAGTCGATTCAAAGATGGTGGCGTTAATTGTAGGGAATTCCAGTCGCAGATGTATCGCAGTGTGTTTTTCCCTGGTTAGTCAACCAACCGAGCTACATCTCTATAGGTACCAATTGTGCATAAAAGCATTGGGAGAAACGCAAACTGGCATGTGACCGCCTTTCCTACGTTCTGAGCATCGATATGTATTCTGGCAGAAATAGTGGCCTTCGACCTGGCCGTATCATGTCGTGTCCGACAAGCGCATCATTGAGGGCTTTATCGTGCTTTCGACATCGCTTTTCCTGATATAAAAATGATTTACGGCTTTAAAAACTTTCAGCAAAGCTCTGATGCAATCCAAACTTCTATACGTTGTGTCAATTCCCTTTCCGCTGGCGGAGGAGCTGCACCGTAGTTTGAAAGCAAATTCAATCCAGAACAATAGAACAATAGTGTTTACAATTACTTTCTTTCTCTGGCAAAGGAGCCGTATACAAATGCAATCTCGGACGAATATGATTGAGCATTTTGAATATCAAACAATTTGAATCAACGAGATGATGATATTGGCCACACCTTTTTATTGTATAAGATCATTGACTTCTCTATGGGATATACAGACTTTGCATGAGTGTAGGTATCATATCCCGCATATGTCAACAGACCTGATTCTCTCATAGGATTACTATCCACACTCATTGATACGTCTTGCTTAACGGTGATCACAGGGTAGCACTTCGTGAAATTAAGGCGTGGCAATCTTGGGAGGCTGGGTAAGATCTGCTGTACAACTACATTAACGTCAACGTCAACCCCGTGTCCAAATTAAGGTAATTTTTGGCACTCATGAACCATCACCAATATACTTTTGGCTTGAAACAAATACGATAAGCGATAGTTGAGAAACGCAATTCTTTCATCATTGACCTAATTCAAACCGGAATTCACCACGATTGCTTCAAACCTAACATAACACGACTGATAACGACCTTTGATCCTTACGTGTTGGATTTCTATCCTCTTGATCAGAAAGGAACCTCAATAGTGTCATCCCCGACATAATCCTCCATCTGCTTCTTCTTCCATTCTTCAATCATGTCAGAAGCCACAGCCCAATCATCCATATTGAATTGGGCTTCGTACTCGTTGTACCCGATGGCCACACGGATAGAGGTTGAAGAGCTCTTCTTTTTGTGAATTTCAACCATCTCTTGAGTGATTTCGAACATGGAGGTGCGAATGACTTTATAAGATTAGTATTATTTTTGATACAAGCCATTGGGAACACTGCAACTTACATGACCGAATGGTTTTTGTTAGTGGTGAGTATTCGTAGCGCTCCGAGATTATGTATTGTTGGATGTTGTCGCTGACTTTGGACCTTGTCTCAATAGCGGTAGTGAGGACTTTAAAGACATTCTCGAGGGCGCCATATGCAGAGGTTGGCAAAGAAACGAAGCCCTCTAAGATTGCATCAATGAGAGCGGCGTGGAAAGTGTTGGTTGAAGCATCGATGGTCTTGTTTCTGATTTCACTCTTGGACATTGCCAACCTGTTAAATCTCGTTAAAATCGACCCCAGACTATCGCATTAGACGCGGAAGGAATTCTGCTGCTAACCAAGGAGTATTCTTCATATCATATTCAGCCACTCGAGCACAGTAGCCAACCCGCTTCGCAGCCGATGCTGCAGATCCATCCTGAGGCACAGTAGCACTAGCATAAGTGGTATTCCACCATCTGAGACTGGCCCAGCTGCGATAGCTCAGAATGGCTTTCTCATATTGGATCAAAATTGCACGAGCTTCTTCGGGGATGTCCTTGGGAAAATTGATGTATTGAGCTGCAGAGCCAACTTCTCGATCTTTCTTGGCCTTCTCGAGGGTCTCATCTGGGTCTCCTTCCCCGGCAAAGGGCATATTATTCATATTTGATGGCAAGCAAGGACCCAACGATTTCGAAAAACGATTCTCGGTGACGCTCGGAAGTTTTCTTGCGTTTACCGTTGTATCATCGTTTTTTGCAGCGAATTGTTGCCGCGTATTCACAATATTTATGGATTTCTGTATGAAAGAAAGCACTCACATTAGTTACATTGGATGAGATGTTTGCATTCATGTTAGATCTGGAGGGATTTATGAGCATAGATTATTTAGGCATGCACCAATTGTGGCTTTTCTCGCACTCATCTCTTGGTAATTGAGATGGCGATTATCGGAACATGCGATGTTGCTGACTGTATGCATTTAGCAAGAAGGACTCACAATCCCACTTGAATCAACATACGGGTCTTTTCTGCCTCCAAAAGCCAAGATACCTAGCCTCAGGTAGTATATTTTACTTTATCTACAGCACAGAGCCCATGTATAGCAATTCCGCACAGCACTTAAGGAAGGTCATTATCCTTTGTTCCTATCCCACCAGCCAAACAAACTCTAGCCATTTGCATGCGCTGCCTGTCTGGAAAACAAATGAAAATCTTCAGGGGCCAGTATTCATGTTGTGGTTGTGCCTCTGTCTTCCCTACTATCTTTCTATCCTCCCCTTCAGTCTCCTCCCAACACTCGAGCTGAGATATGATGTGATGCCAGAATAGTCTTGATCGTAAGGAATGAAATATATTTGGTGTTTGGTCCGCTAGCCCAGCCACCTCAAATCCGCAAAGGTCCTGGGAATGACAGTCTGCCATTGTAAAAGGGGCACACACATGATTGTTTAATAATTGAAGATTTGCTTGAGGAGTAATTACCCCTCATATAGCGGCGTTACGCCATGACTTACGTTAACATACTTTCTCTTAGTCTTTGGCCACAAAATTGGAGAGCAATATAGGATAAGCAGTTTACATGCTTCTTCAATAGATTGAAAGTTTAGATATAGGAACTAGCGTTTTTACCAAATAGTAATATCGCGGTCTGGCTGACTCCAGAACCATTCAAAGTCCCCAGTTCGTTCAAATACCCCAACTCTACGATATATAGCGCCTTGGGAACTTTCAAATGGTAGGAGTAGAAGGCCAGAGGTTTTTGGAAGTCGCCATTTATTACTGATATTATTAGTTATAAGGAAGAGCTGAAGTTGCCGTTCAATTTTTCTTTCCTCGTGATTAGGGTCCTCTGTGTTCGGCACCCAATCTAACCAAAAGCTAATACGACCATAGGAACCAGATATTTGCCATTTCTTAGAAACTCCCCGTTGTCCTGTACTCTTAGACCTGACGGACGTTTGCTGGAGATAGCCACTTATTGGCTCATATGGCGTCTGTCGACACTTTCCACGAAGGGTAATTGACGATCCAAGTTTAGCTGCAATCATAGCACTAGAGTCAAGCGGTTGTAAGTCATACCCGATAGCCTGAATCTTCGTACCCTCACGTCTTATATCCCTAGGAAAAATGACACTAACGTTTTGAGATGCCCAGCTCCAAGATGGAGCAATAAATTTCCTTTCGTTCTGCAAGTATTCCAACATCTCAGTGTACGTCAATTTTGGTTCGATATATTCCCAGAGAAGCTGCTCATGTAAGCGGTCGCTGAGCCACAACCCTGCAAGATACTCTGTTGTTTCCCCTGTCTCTATCAGATAGTCTGAAATAAGTTTGGCAACCCCAGCCAAGCCGCCCAGTCTATCTTGGGAATACGAGAGCTCCCTCGAGGAGTATTCTTCAACGGCACTAAACCACCAGCCATCGTAATATTCACCATTGTACAGAAATACACGATCATTACTACCTTGCGAACCGTCTTCCATTTGAATTCCATCATCGCATCGGAATTGAACCATTTTCTCGCCGAAAAAAAGTTGTCGTGTAGACATGATCATATCGTGCATCAAAATGCCCACCTTCACATGTTCATCCTTGTTTTCCTTGGTGGTTTTCAAGGTAGGCGAATCGCCGCAACTGTAGCTCAATGCTGCATACTGAAGCTGGGGATCGGTCGAGTCCATTAAAGGAAGATCGGTGATGCCCTACCAATTTCGCGAACGAAGACTCGCAATTCCCGATATCTAATAATCGAGTTGGAACGAACTGGGCTCTGCGGGCCCTTTTATTACAGGTCTTATGGTATTTGACGCATTCGTCAATGCAACGCTTCATGAACTGAATATTTCTCTCAGAAGCCGGTCCATCAGGATCTGGTGGTGTAGCCATTATCCCGAGCCAGCCTTGGCAGACACCTCCAGGAAATCAGTTGACCATATGAGAAAGGGGACGGGCACAACCTACCAGGCCAAGCCATTACATCAAAATAGTAAACGTCTATCATTTTACTTTCGAGATCAGGGTGATGAATTAAGACAGCCAAGCCATTAAGGTGCCTAGTTACTCTTTCTTGTAGTGCTTCTCCACCTTCCGGTTCCTCTATAATAACATGTTCCTTACTCCATTTATACTGAATGTTGAAGTTGAGCCTCGCATTGGTATCTTTCCACCAGGAACACTCGCTATATTCTTCACGGAAAAGGTTCTTGAGTGCCGAACAGAACTTACACGCCTTAATGGCCGGTTCTGAGAGTTCAGGAAGTTTAGGAAGCGTCACGCATCTTATGTACTTTTTGCCTACGCGCCGGCAACTACGACGTTCAATCTTCCACTCGCCTTCATCTCTTTTTCGATCGGGATTTAAGTACGGAGAATAGCGGGTTGTTGGCTTGATGTCCACACCAAGCCAATCGCCGATGCGTCTTAGACGGCAGAATCTTTGCCGCCAATTGTTGAATGCAAAACCCGATAAATTTAAAGAGATTGCGCCATAGGGATGTCTTTATACAGAACCACCAGCAGCCTCACCATCGATAGTCAGTGCTTCCAAACACAAGTTGCAAAGATCATCGTTGGCCATGTACCTTCCAGATGGCTCCCACTGTCCAGTCGTTAGAGAATCATCAGACCGATCCATCGTTTGCGCTATCCTGTGAAATTATATGGATATTCATGTGTACTTGTGAGGAGTTTTGGAATTATAGCTTGCTTGGAAGTGTCAAGATATAGTCGCATGTTTGCGTTGTCTATCGTTACTGTGCATAGCCTCGGCTATTGAGGACCAATGTATCCTAGATATCCCCACTTTAGAATGATAGTGAGCATCTGCTTCATGTACTTTAACTGTAAGAAGAAAAGATGGGCATCCTTTTTCCCACAGAAGATTTCAGAGTTGAAGGGATGCGAAGACTCAACACCTGTACACGGTGCATTCTATGAGCCTCCAACTCTCTCTTCAGAGTCTGCAGAGCTAAGATTGAATCATTTAATGGAATCGAATACGTTGGAAGAGAGAGAGAGATTCCCGATCACGATGTTTTTTTTTCATGCCAAAGGATTATATTACGACTTTTACAATAACAATATCTACGAATACCAGCCCAACATGCGGACGAAGGCTACGGAGGACCCGGATTATTCAACATTTGCCATCGACTATTATCTCAGATAATGAGGTATGGCACACAGAATAAGTCTCATTTATTCTTAGAAGAGTCTTCTCGACACAGAACTTGCCACCGTTCTATTCGCAATTACGATGGATTTTACATATTTTTTTGACTATCGACTATCGGAACACATTCATTTTAACACTACAACTACCACGAGACAGAGAATACCAACCAACATCTACATCAATTTTAATGCTATGCTTTGGGCATCGATGGGATAAAAAGTTTTTTCCTTACGAAAATGTTAGGTAGGGGATGGGCCACGCCCTACTATCACCACATTCAGCAAACCACATTTCATTCAACGATTTTGATTATACACATCTGAGCAGAGCTGGAGGGCATCGCACTTAGGAAGGCATACAAGGAGCTAGTGAACAGGACTGAGAAGAGCGGTGCCTTCTATTGCCATTCACTAGCGTGAGAACCCTTTGCTATACTGGAGGTAATCTTAGCAGGGGTGACTCTTGACCTCTGCAGAGAGTGAGAGGCGGAATAGCATATTAGATCGAAGAAGGATATTTTATCAGTGGGATACTTTAATTAGCAAGGGGTAGGGCGAGAGCGAAAAAGTAAAGGGTTCAGAGGAAGACAATATTTGTATTTCTACTTGTATGCCGAGTAGAGACCGGGCTTTCGGTCTTTTGCAGAGAAGAATATAAGATAACTGATATTTGAAGATATGTTTGTCTTCATCATTATCTACAAGTGTTTGTTTATAATAAAAGGAATCTTTTGATAATCCAATTCTGTTTAGTTTTACTCTCAACTTGGGAGAACTGGTAGTTCTTAGTCAATCCCAGGGAACAAGGAGCTTTGAGAACATCCATCATATGTCGCACTTGCTCAGAGGAAGAATTTCAAATGGTGTAGGCAGATATCATTGCATTTATATTTGAAGCGAAAGTAACGGAGAGTTGATATATGATCATGGAAAAGATATACACTGGTAATCATACAACTTCGTCAGTGACAATGCCACATTGAAATTGAAAGGATAAAAATGAAAAGTCTCGATCCCGCCTTATTTCAACGATAATCACAAAACTAAAGGACGGCAACAGCAAACTACAAGGAGACCATATTATGGCTTAAAAGCCATCAAGCGAGGTTATTGTGCAGACAATGAGGAATGATGCGATCGATAAATGAAATATCAAAAGATGACCTTGAACTTAGCGATCTGAAAGAAAAAGACTATATACAGCTAATAGTTTTTGTTTTGACTCCAAAGCCATCATTCAAATCTACAACGTTGACGATTGGCGCCAAATACCCGTGGTTTCAGCAACCGTAGTATGACCAAAAGTTTTCGATTCCAAGCAGGTAAGTTCTACTCTGAACGAGGTCAGAAAAACTGCGTTTTGGATTCTTGTCCTGTCAGTCGAGCTATTTATGACCGTTCTGAATTGCAAGAGCAGTAGGAGAGCAACTAAAGGTGACAAGCAGTTCATTGCTTTGTCGCTTTCTGGTTTCCGGTACCGAGGATATCACCCTGTTCTTCTGTTCCATTCTTCGCCCGGTCTATTCTCTCTTGAGTGGTTTTGAACAATCGTGGCAGACCTGTCTGCTCAAATGGTACGTCTTCAGACACCATCTTGGCAACTGCTTTACCAGATAACCAAATGACTGGCATGCCGTGACCATTAAACCCAGCAAGAACAAACTGATTGGGCTTTTTAGGAACTGCACCGACGTGAGGATTCGAGTCGTAAGAATATCCCATAACTCCAGTCCAGATATTGTCGACCTTGGCTCCAGAGTCCTCCCATCCATTATATGTTTCCTGCATGTAGTTGTTGTAATAGTCTTTTGCTGCGTTAATGAGAACACTATCATCAACGTTATTGTACCATTGATCTTTGTGAGCTTTGAATTTTGACGCGGCACCACCAACAACGATGCTACCGTCTGCTCTGGGAATGAGATATGAAAGTGTGTTGTCTTCTGTTCGGTTGATGTATGTGTTGTTGAGAAGTGGTGCGACCTTTCCCTCAGGTACAGTTATGTGACAACAAATCCCTTTGGAAGGAATAATGTTATGATCGTATTCAGGCAAAAGAGCAGAGATGTATGCATTATTGGCATATACGATCTTGCTAGCATGTGTAGTTCCCCGGCTTGTCCCAACATTGAAGCCTCCATTGGGATCACCGACCACACTTGTCACGGGTGTGTTGGTTTGCAAGTTGACCTTTCCAGTTGGCAAAATTATCTCAAGAAGTCCCAAAATGAACTTGTAAGGCCACATACTCCCAGCTGTGTATGAAGCACAAGCCTTGGCACCTTTAACTCCGCAAATCTAGCAGAGAGTTAGCAATGTATAATTTTATTGTATGAAGTTTCACCTACGCCCTCAACTTCTTTTCCGGTATGAAAGATGACATCCTCCATGTATTCAAACTCGTTCTTCACCATCTGGTCATAGACAGCCTTGGCTTTCTTTGCCATTTCCTCATTGCACCATACATCAACTGTCCTGCAGAGACTGAAGTCACAATCGATCTTCTCTTTCTCAATAAGTCTTTTGATCTCCTTGACGTGAGCAATTTCGAATTCGGCTATCTCGGCTCCTGCTCGTGGTCCTCCTCGCTCAACATAAGTTGGGATATGGCCATACAAATCTGGTCTGATATGACCTCCATTTCGACCCGTTGCACCTGAACACGCGCCCCGTGCTTCTATGATAGTGATTGACTTGATTGAGTCGCCACCCTCCTTGACTAGATGATATGCGGTACTAACACCGGCGTATCCTGCACCGACGATGACTACATCGCTGTGCGTTGGAAGTTCTTCTGTAGAGCGGTGGTCATGCAACCTATGTTTTTCTGATTGCCAGAAACAATCTGATGGGTTGGAAACCGGTAAGTACTTGGATGCTGCTGGGTCTGAGTCTGTTTTTGTTGGAGCTACGGAGATCGAAAGACTATCTAAAGTTTCGGAAACAGTCTTCATGGTTGCTGGAGGGTACTTCGTATTTTTAAGATTTATTAGAAATTCTGATGGAATATTAATATGGTAGGGATTTAAATTTCAAGCAAATCTCGTACCTGAAGTGCGTGTTGGGATGTTGAGGATTCTTCTGTGCAGGATTCCAAAAGTGATTGTCAAGATATTGTATGAAGGTGGATAATTATAATTATACCTAATTGCTGATATACTTGAATGATTATTAACCTTACACTAGATAGTTGAAAGCTTGCAAACATCAATGTTGACTTTCCCTATCAAGGAAGCGTTTTGATGATGAAATGTGACATCTCCTGATCTCTCCGCATTCTTATCAGATCTCGTCTTTCGGCCCCTCATCGCCAAATAGGGTTGGGTAAAATGCAATAATATAATGGGGCATGATATCAGCTCATGAAAATATAAATAATGATTGATATTAATCATGCGTTTGACCGAATAGAGAGAGGTATTGTGGTTTTTATATATAATTAGAAAGATTAAATGACCCACTTTCATCCATTCTGACGATTTTATTGGACGTAATTTCACGTGCATAATCTTGACCTAACACTAGGTAATTTTCAAGGCTCGAAAACCCGTGATATTACCCCAAATTACATAATCTGCCCAATCAGATACGGCGATATCGCTCGGGCCACCATCCCACCATCCCACTATAGAACGACGATAAGCTCCTTTGGATTGCCGCTCAAGTCTCCAATCTATTCGACAGGGGCTGATTATTCTTTTTGTCATGATGCTATATGACATTCGAAAGTTTCAGGCATATCTATTACAGCCAAGAGTCTTGCGGCAATTGAAGGCGGCAAAGCCTGACTGGAGGCGCTCACCCACCCACCGCCTTCACATCAACTTCAATTCCTTCAAGAATTGTAGATTTTTGCCAAAAGACCCCTACTTCTGCCACCCTAATCAGGTATTCCGAAAGAGTTATTGCTCCTCCGGTTCCAAAAGATCCTGCATAGGTTCTGCTTGAAGCATGTACCAAATCAAGCTGAGCTTAACCACTGGCTATTGAAAAAGCCACGCATTATGACGTTCCCCACAAGATTCCTTGTTTCGAATACCTGTCGTACAATAATACGATGCAGCAAGGCCGGAACAGGACTATGTCTTTCTTTTTCCAGCGAGCAACTGTCCAGTGAAAAGATTGGGTAAGTAAGTATTCAGACAAGTTTGTTGTCCAGACCGATTGCGGAGAAGCTATGCTTGGGGGAAGAAGGCTCTGCTCGAAAATGATGAAAGAAAGTCAAGATATTGAGCAATACCAAACATCCTCGAGGGTTCTGCAAAGTATGCGTACAGGGGTTTCATGCTTATCAGCTTCATGGGTCAAATTCCCCGAGGCGAAATAATTACTAATCGTACATAACTCCAGCGGGACGATATTGCTCAGGTGCGGATCAAGCAGGGGGCAAAAACCAAAGGACCTATGAGATGTCGGGTATTTGGGATGAAGTTTTGGTCATTTGGCTATCATTTACTTGAATGAGAGTTGTCTTATCATGTTTTCATGATAAGAGACGCCTGCTTGGTACTTTATCTACATTCAGCTCTGCAAGTTAGCGGATTGTCTGATCAGGAAGAGTACAAGGCAGCCCAGACATACAAGATCTGAATATCCTTTATTCTCACACAAGATCATTCTACCTTCTATTCATTTTGATTGACCTCTGTATCCTTTCAACATGTCGTCGGATCATAAAACAGATGACTATGAGCTCGGTCATGGCGGTAGCAAGAACGAGAGTATAGCTCAAGGCAATATCGAAGTTCACTCTGGTCAATATGAGACTGGAACTGTAGCAGAGTTTCAGGAGTTGACAGCTGTTAAACAAGGCCTACATCAACGCCATATCCAGATGATCGCACTCGCGGGAGCGATTGGTACAGGTTTATTTCTCGGGTCTGGTAGAGCAATTGCGAGATCTGGCCCTTTAGGTGCATTTCTTGGTTATTCAGTGGTTGGCATCGCTGTGTCGAGCGTAGTGTTTGCTGTTGGAGAGATGGGAGCTTTGGTTCCTCTCAACGGAGGACAAATTCGTTATGCCCAGCACTTCTTCGACCCTGCCATGTCTTTCGCCAACGGATGGAACCAAGTCTATTCATACATAGTGTCTATTCCCGCCGAGATCGTTGCCGCTGCCGTCTTGGTGGAATTCTGGACGACTATCAACAATGCAGTCTGGATCACAGTCTTTGGTGCCCTCATGGTTATCACTTCAGTCACATTTATCAGGGTGTACGGTGAATTGGAGTTTACGTTTTCTATGCTAAAAATCATGTTGATTATCGGAATCAATGTCATGGCGCTAGTTATTACCTGTGGAGGTGCTCCAAACCACGAAACGATCGGCTTCCGTTACTGGAGAGACCCCGGGGCTTTCGTCCAGTACTTGGGCATTGGCGGCTCTCTGGGCCGCTTTCTTGGATTTTGGACTACACTAAACAACGCTTTATACGCATATTCCGGAATCGAGAACATTGCTGTCGCTGCTGCCGAGACCAAGAATCCGAGACGAGCAATTCCTATGGCTGCCAAGCGCATCTTTATCCGGATTTTGTTGTTCTACGTTCTGACCATCTTCATGGTCGGTCTTGTGGTTCCATCCAACGACCCTGATCTTCTCCAATCCACTGGCACCGCTTCAGAGAGCCCCTTCGTTATTGCTGCAAAAAATGCCGGGATCAAGGTTATTCCGTCGATCATCAATGCAGTTGTTCTTACCTCCGCTTGGTCTTCGGGAAACTCCAGTATGCTTGGTGGAACACGAATTCTCTTTGGTATGGCTAAGTATGGACATGCTCCCAAAATCTTCACTTGGATGAACCGTGCCGGTGTTCCTTACGTCACGGCTGCTTTCTACTCTGTTTTTATGTGCTTGGGTTACATGACCTTATCCAGTACTGCCAGCACAGTCTTCACTTGGCTCCAGGATCTCGTTTCCATCGCGACCTTGGTAAATTGGATCTGCATCTTACTTATCTATCTTAGATTCCTGTACGCCTGCAAAAAGCAAGGAATTGATCGCCATACTAAGCTTCCATGGGCCGCACCACTTCAGCCATACACGACATGGGCTTCTCTAGCTCTCTTCATCATCCTCCTCTTTACGGGAGGATACGCGACTTTCATTCATGGCCAATGGAATAATGAGACTTTTGTCTCGTCATACCTAAATATTCCACTTATCCTAATTCTGTTTTTTGGTTACAAATTCTATGCCAAGACCAAAATGGTTTCCCTAGAGGAGATGCCTATTCGTGGTTTCATTGAGATTTACCAACAAAATCCGGAACCAGAGGAAAAGCCTAAGAAGGGACTTCGAAGGTTGAATATTCTATGGTCTTAAGACCTTCAGCAGCGTTTTTGTGATATACAGTTATTACCATTGTCATAGTTTATTGAGCGAGATAGAATCACAGGTATATGCCGCAACGATTTAGATCCAGACTTTTGTTGAAACCGGCTGGGATGTGTTATAATTATAGTCCTAAAATATCTCATTTATTCATTGATCCTATCATCTTTTGACTTTGACCTGTCATGATTTCTACGAATCCGATTTTCCAGCGCAGCCCTTTGGGAGTTCTACCCGTTTTTTAAAGCAACTAATCAACTATCAACTATGCTATATTACGGAATAGCCGCTGATATTGACGGCCGATCCGCTAGAGCTTCCCTGTCGATGAATTGATATACTTTTATCCTTAGGCATGGTTAACATAGGGGTAGATAAGAACATGATCAAATTGAGCTGGCGGGAAAGTAGAGTTGAGTTGGTTATATAATTTTAGATATGATTATCAATATTTACTTTGATTAAAATATTATTTATTTATATGAGGACGTATGTATAATCTTTTAATAATGTAGATCGTCTAACCCGATAGAAAAGTTAGATAAGTATTCACATCCGAAGCTTATCCGACCCGAACCCCTGATGGAGCGATATAGATGCTATATTTATGATAAGATATCAATCAGAGCGTATCAAAAAAGTGTTATAAATAAAAGATGTGATAATAAAAAGATACAAGATACTACAGATAAGAAGATAGTTTAAATGGGATATTCATCATCGGTGATTTAGCCCTTATTGTTGGTTTAAACACCGAGAGTGATTGTGGAGAAATGGATGAGGGGTATGCATCAAAGTGAGATAAGATCTTCTCCATTATCAATTTGAATTAAGATGGATTTAGATAACTTATCCCAAGGGATATTCGGGTTTCGGATTAGATCGGATAGGTTGTTAGATTGCATTTGCTGTAGGGTTTGGTTACTTGTGCGGCCAGAAAGAGTACGGAGATAGTGCTAATGGTGTTAATGCGGGGAACACTTTATTGCGAATTACAGCATGCAAATCATGTGTCTGTCCGCAATCAGACACACGTAGGTGGGATAATATGATCAAACCAAAATATTCAGAGTATCTTGTCATTACCTATATCGGACATTGAATGACACACATTTGAGTCATAAAAGTTACAGTTTAGTAGAAATTATATATACCTGGATGGAGGGAAAAGTACGAATGATATCATCCACCCGTGAAACAAAATAAACGTATCATCTCGAGCTCATTCTGCACTTCAATTCAGATCAACGACTACAAATCTTCACATCACAATCATTAATCAGTGTAAAGCACTTCAATCCCCGATCCAGCAAGCAACAACCACTAAATATAAAAGTACAAAAATCCAAAAAAGAGACAAAATGGGCGGCCAAAAGCACATCGTCTTCGACATCGTGGGCACCTGCGTATCCTTCGACGAATACCACGCCCAAATCGAGCAAGCCATCGGCCCCCAACTCCGCACCCACAACATCACCGCCAAATTCTTCGGCTACAGCTGGATGACGGCATCCGAGCTAGAATTCACATTCCTCTCCATATCCGAACGATACAAGCCGTACAACGGCATCCTGGAAGCCACCTTCTACCGCACGTTATGGTTTGCGGGAGTCGAGGATCCGCGGGCTTTGTGCACGGATGAGGAGATGAAGGCGTGTGTTCGGGGTTACTCTGAATTACGGTTGAGAGCAGGCGCGAAAGAGTGTTTTGAGATTTTGGAGAAGGGAGGGTTTAAAGTGTGGTTATTGACCACGGCTGATCTGAAGCGTGTTCAAGGTTATTTTTCCAGGGGAGGTATTGAGATGCCTGCGGAAAATTTCATATCGTGCGATAGTTTTGGAGTGGCCAAACCGGCGCTAGCGGCGTATAGAAATGCGTTGGAGAAATTTGCTCCGGATGATGAGGCGTGGTTTGCGGCTGCGCATATGTGGGATGTGTCTGCTGCGAAGAAGGTTGGGTTTAAGGGTGCTTATTGTACGGAGTATGAGAAGGAGTCGTGTATTGAAATTTATGATACCGAGATGGATGTTATGGCTGATAGTTTGCCGGAGATGGCGGAGAAGGTTGTAAAGGCTGCTTCTTCATGAAGTACGGTAACATTCAATTCAATAAAATCCAACAACGACACTATCATGAGCAACGAGAAAAAATTAGGGCATCGAAATTAGATCTGTGATATGAAAATATTGTTCTATGCTTAATTCAATTCGCATTTGAGATTGTGCTCCTCATCTCACCAATCCTTAGTGATGAGGGGTTTTCCGGCAATCCCCATCCGACTCTCCTCTAAATTTACACCACCACCTTCTGCCACCTCCTCACAAATCTCTCGCTCACTCTTCCATTCCTCCATCCATCCTTACCTCCACCCCCTTCCCCCCTTCCACGCAAGCCCAGCACAAAATTTCCAGCCAAACATCCACAGCCTACCTTACATCTCCACCCTCCTAATGTCATTATTGTGTTTAGAATACAATCTCCCATGGCAATTAAATACCGAGTTCGGTAGAAAGTGAACGTAGAAATATGATATTAGGCGGTATATAGCATTGTTTACATTTTCGAAATCGATCCCCGTGGTCTATCTCAACACCCATAAGAAAGCTGGTTAAGGGGGCGTATTGGGGTCTGATCAATGCATTTCACTTGTTCACATTCACCAAACCAAGACACAACGTAAAAAGTCATCGCCGTACTTATTTGTATAGTGTGATATCAATGATAATAGCTAGGTTTCTCGACCAGCAATATTTACATATATCTACACCTCTTGGCGATCGAATATACATACAATATTTCACCGCCTTTCTGTCCTCGAGGTCCCTCCCTTCATCAATAAAGTCCTCGTATCAGCGCACTTCTATTCGCCGACTAATGCAATGCAATGCGAAATAAAGCAAACCAGTGCCACGCTTATTATGCTCAAAAAGCCACCTCCCAAAAAAGTAAAGAGAAAAGAGAAAATCTGGGTATCCATCCATCATCCAAATGTACTGTATTCCCCCAGCCCCCCAGCAGCACCCCAAAATCCTCCAATCCAATGAAATTGTGTACAAAAGAAAAGTATAACCATAGAAATGATAGTAGCCGGATAAATGCTTATTTAACGCCGTTCCTTTTGTATTTTTCGTTGCCGTTCCTGGTCCAATCTAATGTAAAAACTTGGAAACTTGAAAATATTTCTGTCGGTATGCTAGCCGTAAAGTTGTAATCTGTGTCGTAGGTGTGCAAATCGATTGGTCCTCGCTATTTCCACTTGAATAAAGAACACGTTATTCCTCAAATACCAGCCCCAACTGGTACTCTCTGCATGATAATAGGCACATCACTAAAATCCAACCCCCACTCTTTGGACACTTCAACCCCCTTTCTCCCTCCTTTATTCATCATCCCGCCGTTCCTGATTCCCGCGCTCCCACCTAAGCCGTAGCCGGGCTCAAATCCATATCCCAGGCCTCCTGCATATCGATCTAGTACTAACATATCCTGCGTTGAATTTCCCATTTCTGGAATCGGTTGAGGTTCTTCCAAGTATGGAGCATCGTATTCGTTGTTCGGGGTATCGCCAGAGAGCTCATGAAGATTAGTAAAAGAACCGTACGTATGGTCGTATGCCCCCGCATGAATCTCCCATTCCTTTTCACTATACACACTCGCGGTCCTTGAACTCTTTCCCGAGTTATTATGGACATCAAAACTGAAGTGATGAGGGGGGATAGGTCGATGATACTGTGTAGCTGGCCTAACGCTCTGAGATCTAATTTTAGATGGTCTTTCGGAATAACCAATCTGAAGTTGTGCAGGCAGGTCTTGCTGTTCTGGCGAATCAAACCAGAGTTCTTGCCCCGATGCTACCGATGCTTGGCTTGTTACCTCTCGAATGCCATGAGGAGTATGTGATGTTGGGGCTGCTGTAATCGGCTTTCTTTGTGGAGAAATTTGTATTTCCGGCGACATTGGCTGTGGCAAAGATTGTTCCACAGATGGAAATCCTAATTTTGGCAAGACCAATTGTCCCGAAGCAGGAACCGGGACGGAATTTCGTTGAGTCTGGAAAGAAACAGGCGGAGGACTATTAACCCTACTAGTTCTTGCTATGGATAATCTCTTCGCATCGTCTTCGGCCGTTCGTCTTTGTGATGGTAAATCTCGAAGAGTGAATGTTGAGCCTGATGAAGTCGTCCTTGAGCTCGGTCCAGTACTATCATTATCGAATGGATTGCCGCCAACAAGCTTGTTGTAAGATTCTTGGTGGTCGTTGATATGAGGCCTCGATAGTGGAGGTTCCTCAGATTGAGATCGAATGAGATTGACGTGCGTAGATTGAAGTTGCGCAGTCATGCTTGTCGTCCCTGGTGCAGGTGTGCCCCTTGGCGCAGCCCTCGGAGGTGTCTTTTCCATTGCTGTAAGTGCCAAATCATAAGGAGACCCCCCCAGGCTGTTCTTGATTGTCTCGAAAGATGTGACATGATTTTCAAAATCTGTCTGGTCTTCCTGTGGATATGTATTCAAGGAGGTGGGAGTGTGATACGGTTGTAATGTGTATCGATTTCTTGGTGTAGAGGGAGCTGATGGAGCACACGAATGTCTTCGTACGTTTGGTGGCTTCCAGCCAGTGTGGTAATCCTCTTCTGGGATGGATGTAGGAATAGGAGGGATTGCATTGTGTAGTATATTGTATGTGGACTCTATTTCAGCAGGCTCAAGTGACATGATCGTAGTAATAGTCTCTTTCGAACTGACCCTCCGCATTGCTTTGTATCCCATGATTTCATCCACTCTTTCGCTATGTTGATATGAAGCTGCAGAAGGTAAGTGCTTCTCACTATGTGATCGAGATTGCGCTGTAAATCCTGGACCACCCGAGTAATAAGATTGTGGGCGTTGTCTCTGCATTTCCCACTGCGAGCTTGGATATTCGCCTGCAGCGAAGGTTTGAGGTTGATGCGGAACTACTGGCATGCTCTGTCGATGATACATAGGCGTTGGCTGTGAAATTTGAGCTTGATAACCTAAACTTGGCGAAGAGACATTGTTCAACCTTGTCGTTCTCTGAGATTCCGGACTAATCATAGGAATAGCGTGATTGGCAGGGCCATGTGAATGATTGAAGAACTGATTTTCGCTCGGGACGTCACTGTATGTCTGATATAGATTATGAGGCAGAGATTCTTTGGTTGAAGCACGTGGTGCTTCTGTTGTCTTGAGAGATATTCTTGTCGGCAAAACTAGCCCGGTTGAGTTCCGTTCAGATGTAGATGAGTTATATCCACTGTCTGTCTTTGCCAGTGGCTTCAATATCATATCTCGTGGACCTTGAATCCGGTCTACTTGCTGTTCTGGTGTAGCAGGCGACGGGCCGTAACCGGAGTCAAATGAACGATTATCATTACTGGAAGAAGGCTCAAGTGTAGGTGTAGACATTTCATCCTCAAACAAGTCATCATCTACACCAGTGTTCTTGCTCGTAGCTTGTAATGATGGAGATCCGACAGGACTTGCAACAAAAGAAAATGGGCTCAATTGAGGAGGAAGGGCCAGAGAATGAACATCAGTGGGTGACAATGGAGAGTTGAGAGTAGATGTATTATCTGGGATTTTGATGGTCAGAGAATCATGAGAACTGTTTTCAGTAGAAGGTTGTGGGAAAGAAGTTGGTGCCCAAGGACGTTTCATAGCTTCTGCGGGAACAGAAATGGTGTAGCTTCGATGAGCAATACCTTGAACTTTGGAGCTTGCTTTCAGAGTAGCAATATGTTGATCATTGTGTGGGAGACTGGCTCTTCTTTCGTCGGCACTAGGCGTAGGACTTGCTGAACCATTTGTAATTCTCAATGAACCAAGCTGAAATGAACCAATATGGCCAAGGTCATTAGGAGTCGAAGTACGTGCCCCATGATTTTCATTATCCACATTTGTCCTTAATGTCAGAGGTGACACTGACCATTTTCCAATGTTGTGGTATGAAACAGGAATATGATTTTGGAAAGATTGCGGATTCGATGTAATGCTAGGTCTTGTCGCTACACCATGTTGAAGAAGAGACTTTCGGCGAATTGGGGCATATATCGCAGGATCTGATTGAGTTCTTTGACAAAATGGGTCTGACAACTGCCAATCCATTTCTCCAAAATGTTGCCCAGCCAAACCCGTTGCAATATTTATAGAATCTGGTCTCGGAGAAAGCGCTTCAGATACAAGAGAAAGTCGATTATTATTATTATTATTCGATGCAAATGAAACATGTGGAAGCGATTTTCGCGAACGATGGAAAGATGGTCTAAGATTTTAATGAGCACTTTATATATGCAGCATCTAGAAAGGACTTACCTAGGATTTGGAGCAACCCAAGGCTTTTCCTCTGTTGCCTCGACGGTAACAGAGTTTAAGGAATCACTTCTTGTAAACCTGGCAGTAGTCATTGGCGGTGAAACATTCGGTACACTATCGACATTAACATCCAGTTGAGTGTTCCCCATATCCTTCCTTGAGCTCCTTGACCTGAAGATACTCATTCTCTTCTTCTTCTTCTTAGGTGTTGGTTCTGATATATGTTCAAGAGATTCCGTCTCAAGAACACTGTCCAGCTTGCCATGAGGAAGAATTGAAGTAGCTGCAGCTACAATGCCTTTTCCATTAACGGAATTTCGACGACTCGGATTAGGGCTATTGGAGTTCGATAGAGGTGGCCCGGTAGGCTTAGTTTTCGGTTTCGATAACTTCTTACCCCGCCTTGGGCCCTGTACTGATTGGCTGTTTCCCATGATTGTTGCAGAGGAACGAGAATTGAAGTCGAGAAGGCTGAACTTTAGTTATTATACATCTGAAGATGTATATTATATTGCTTCCATTTCGTTCAGATTATAATTTACCAAGATCCCGGATTTTGCAATATAGGGCAGATTGATTAGAATAGAGTTCTGCTGCCGTTAGATTAGAAGAAGGTGGAGGAGGAAGGAGAGGAGGTCGAGGGTTTGGACATAAATGGTGATATGCCTTGTTGTATATTTCAATTCTCAATACGAAGAGAAGAAGAAGGCACGATTTCATTGGAGAGTAGTACAGGGGTTTATTCAAGGATTAAATGTTGGTTAGAAGCCTTGACAAGGTTTCGTAGCTTTATACCATGTTAATAGAAATGGGGTATTTTTTGAAAGGTATCAAGGATATTAGAGGAGTTAGAGGAGTTCAGATGCGATCATTGCCAATGAAAATCAGGAACAAAACAGGTTAAAATGTGAAAATTGCTTCTTTAGGGTTAAGTGAATATAAAAATTATGCGCCAACCGATTTGTGCATGGATTTCGTACTTGTCGAACTGTTCAAAATGCGCTTGAATGGTGTTTCAGAGGGATGCAGAAAAAAAAGATGCAACATCACCAATTTGTATGGGCATTTTCTGTACTCGCGGCCCAGAATCGTTAAGTGTTACTGGCGGTATGTATAAAATCAATTATCGTTGGCTTAGTTTACATCGGAACATGCGTCAAAGCTGACGACGGTCTGAGTAACGGGATGAGGAAATAATATCTTGATTTTTGAGTGGCTGGCGTAGTAGACTGGTGAAGGCAAAGAACGAGGTTTGACATACGATGGGTTGATGTCACGGTTCACGATAATGCATCAAATTAGTTAAAGCTTTAAGCATGGAAAAGAGACCACTTTCGTGCTCGGACGAAACATCATTCATTAGTGGTCCTTTATGATATCTAATAAATTAATATTTGCATCATCTTTGTTAATATTGAGGAAGCAATTATTACCGCGACATATTCATATCCATATCCACGATAGCGTAAGCTGGCTGCTGTACCAAGCATCCCGACAGACACAGTGCCGCACTGCCACTGAATGAAGCCATCAGGCCATTCTCTCTCTACTTTCTCAATCCACGGTACGTTCGAACGATATCGAGTATCTCGAATACGTATTCGTTCCCCTCTGTCTTCCCCAATATTAAACAATCTCCGCAAAGCTACAAACTACTTCTTCTCATTTGATTCTCCATCATCCCACCGTCGTCCTTCACCACTATCCTCACACCAACACATTCAAACATCACAGCCTCGTTCTCTAGAGCGGTAAATACTTGGTCGTTGCGGTCAAGGATTCAAGAGGAACGACCAGGTTATAACTGAGCTAATGTATGCTAAATGTGGAGATATATATCCAATTGGAATCTTCAAACCTCGACGGATAGAAAAAGATCGGCTTGGCTGATGCATTTGCATTAGCGAGCAGCATAAGTTTTGGTGGCATTTACTTTAATGAACGAATCCTTCTCAACTTTGTCAAGGATTCAAGATAATTAAAGAGGTTGGCCCCGCACGGAGTGGCTGAGGAATTAGTATCTATTTATCCTTTCCACCCATTCACTCCATGGCGCGTCAAATTTATCAGTGGAACAACTTCATTTTTTCTTTGTACAAGTGGATTCTGGAAATTCATTCTCTCC
Source organism: Sclerotinia nivalis (assembly GCA_029531795.1). Lineage (NCBI taxonomy): Eukaryota > Fungi > Ascomycota > Leotiomycetes > Helotiales > Sclerotiniaceae > Sclerotinia > Sclerotinia nivalis. Next base: position 1,233,943 of record JAPEIS010000002.1, read on the forward strand.
ACTTTCAAAAGCTTGAAGACCGCCATTCAGATTGTGACTAGATCCATTTTTACCGTTTATTTGCTATTTTCAGATATTTCGATCGCGATAAGTTCAACCAAGATGAGAGATCCTTGCGGCTGAGTACATAATTTCGATATTCATCGATTGCTTAAAATTATTATGATCCTTTTATCTGTCGCGCGCTTCTAGTTTTCGTACAAATCAACCTTGGTGAAGAAGGAGAACAAGCCGCTCTCCTTAAAATGATGCTTTAGCTACTCTTGGTATTCATCTTATAGAACGCGGGACGAGACCTAAAATTTGAGTCTTATCACGAGTAGTTTTGCAGGCGAAACCCCGTCTATCATGTAGACATGATACGCATATCATCGCCAAGTCTGACGTTCTTTCAATAGTACCGAGATATACTCCGTACTTTTCATTATCACTCGAGCCAGACTATACTTGAGACACTTTTGGACAATTTGCTGGTTTAGATTTGGTTCTTATGGGCTATGAAAGATACACACGACAGATCAACAGTCTCCTTTCCTAATTCTCAAATGATATTCATGAATTTGAATTATTACTGGAGCTACAAACAACCTTTGAACACGCAATGGAGAGCGTATTAATGCAAGCCAACGACCAGAATTCGTGAAATTTGACTATGGTAGCAATAGCGTATTCACAGATACCCCTTCATCCTGTTTTCAATTTGGATGAAGCTAAGCGAAAGCAGCACCTAGCGCCCAAAATGAGGTTAATTCTATCACTAGCTACCTAACCATTGTAAACGATAAGCTCACGGTCCATAACATCAAGCCATACCGGTACTCTGGATGTATCTACCGATTCAACTTAGAGAGCATTTAAATAATTTCCTAGAAACTATTGTATGTAGATATTTTACTATTAAATAGTGCAGATTTCTAGATATCGTTGCTTGGTTACCTCCGTAGACGAAAAGGTAGATCATCGGGGAATTTTCTCCAACTAGAAATTGTCGTGGAAACCCAAAATAGCACAAAATAGCATAACATGCAAAGCTCAACACATCAGTTTAATCATTGCAATCAGGCCAAAATATCGTGAGCTCATTATCAGCTTTTGGATAAATTAAACGTTTCTGAGACACATTAACGTCACGATCTGCACAATTGCATTCGGTGAGGGTAACGGTGTTTCGAACGCGCTCTCGAATACTACCCAAAGAGCAAGTCTCAAATAGTTCAAATCATGATAATTTACGACGAAGCATTAAAGTTCAGCTGTCGTTGCTGTATCATTGTAGTCAGCGCCGTCTCAATTTGCTAATTGAGAGTACAGTTGAGTCTAAAGCAACACGCCACGTTGTGTACGCCGACTGATTAAGCTCGCGTTCAACTAATGATTTTCGGTACCGACAACCATTCGGCTGCGGACCTGTTGAAGGATCTGGAGCTTGGTCAAATCCTCAAAACCTGCAGATCAGCCACCTTTCCCTGAGGAAATTGAACAACGGGTCGATTTTTTTTTTACCTGTACAAGACATCAGGCTCGCTATACCAAGCTGTCGTACCTAAGGAAGTACATCAACGGCATTTCAGCTCACAAGAAGGATGATCTGGCAGCGGAAGAATATTTACTTCTTGCATGCATAATCTGTACCCCGTATGGATTTGGACACAACACAAAATAGAAGTATCCTCGAACGAAAGAACCACGCATTAAGTCACAGGATGTATATCGGCTTAAATCACCTGCAGGATTTGGACGAATCGAGAGTCCTTGGGGCTTCGGAAGCATAAATGCATGAAAATGCACTTCACTGCAGCAGCACAACACAACTTTTCCAAACTCTCGAAATTTTCCTGCTCCAGGTTGTCGTCAGTATTTGTAATCTCATCTTTTTACGTTACGGTCAGACGTCACCTATGGTGTTACCACACACCAACGTTTGTGCTTTTTCCGCCGAAAACACGATAGGTATGGTTTCTCACAAAAATACTTTATCTTGGTAAGTTCATTACTTCACAATATCCTCATTTTCCTTTCATGCATCATATCACCACTTGGAAACTCCGAAATCTGCCCGTTCCATAGATAGACGATCCAGATTTTCCCACCAGCGATAACACGAACTCCCCTCACGTTGTTATCAACTTATCTACTCGAGCCTCGGAAACTGCTCGATGCATCAGCCTATCAGCATGACACTACAATATGGATCCCCGTCTAGCCCTACACGCTTCTTTTCGAAAAAGATACACAAAGTATGTAAGGGAGAAGAAGAGATTCGACGGCAGGTATAATGATAATGATGGATCAATTGACATGAATACGAACTGTAAAGAATTGTAAAACTTTCAAAAGCACTTGAGGCCCGGAGAAATATATGAGGTTAAAGGTTATTTACTATCAATGCTTTGTAAAAGCTATGTAGTATGTAAGATTACCATGTAGCATGTTTGAGTGCGAGTAGATGAACCTTATTATTAATCAGGAAACAATCATATCAACTCTTTTCTCCAGCATTGTCCCGAATATCATCTCCAATCATTCGAGGCAATTCATGTCCGATGGTTACATTTTGGTTGGGTTATCACTCGCGCTATCACCTGCTATCAACCCCTGTATTGATAATGTACCTCCTGTCGAGCGACTTCGCTCGGTTTCTCCACAAACTGACACATTGTACTCACCAATCAGATGACAATTTATCTATGAATTCGAATCTCAGGTTCTCCTCCACCTTTTTGAAGGACTGTTAGACTTCCGACTCAGCCATGGAATCAAACTCCTGTCCTCATTTTGAACAACACATCAAGAAGAACATCATCACCTGCAGTCGCGGTTGCATTTGCAGTTGCAGAGAGTATCGTTCTAGATTCTTACTTGATTTCCGTGGAATATTGCTATTCAATCTTCCAATATCATTTTCATATTCATCGATGTATATTCCTAAGAGTTCTTTGAGATGGAGACGATAACAATACCTTCTCCATCGGCATTTCTTTCCTCCCCAGTTCTCAAACCAGCACCGGAACCACCCCCACCACCCAAAAAACGAAAGCAATCTACTTCCAGACCATCGACTTCTCAATCTTCAAAGAAAGAAAGTGGTATCAACAAACCCAAACAATCAAAAAGTCGGAATGGTAAGCTCAGGATGCCTTCGTCTTCATATCTCTTATCTTTGTGATTGATAAGAGCTTCCGTGCCCCGCATCAAGCTTCGCATGCTGATTGAAACTTCTCACAACATAGGTTGTATAACTTGCAAAGCAAAACGATTAAAATGCGATGAGACAAAACCTTCTTGCCAGCAGTGTCATAAAAGAAGCGTTACGTGTGGAGGATATAAAAAAGATTTTAAATGGAGGCCATTCGAGGAGGCTACCTTCACAAACAAGCCGGCACCGCCGGCACCGAAAAAGAGAGGTATATATAAACATCAGGTTCCAGAGAATAGCTCTAATATTTGTAGGTTTGGTAGTCCTGGATAAACCAGCGGACGACTCTACAGCTGCAAGTCCAGTAGCTTCGGATGGATCGGATGGTACGCCTAATGGAGAGGATACGCAGATGCAGGACTCGTTTTTCAATGCCGCCGTACCTTCTCCAGCAGCCTTTGATGTTTCGACTTCACTTCCGGAGCTCCATTCGGGATTTTCTCCTATGTTTGATATGAGCACACCTACTTTTAGTCAAGATGGTCCTCAGCGACCTCGCATCGAGGCAGATTCGGTCACAAGCAGTCTAAGTAGTATGTTTGAAGACACTGGCCTGGTCACACCAACAAGATCGAATTTTTCGGGTCAACCACCAAGATTATTAGATCTACTACAACCCGGATCGGAGCTGAATGCAAGGCGGCCATCTGTCTCCATGAGTTCATCTATTTCTATGCCATCACCTATGATGGGTATGACAATGTCAAGCCCAAATATGGGTCAGTTTCAGGTGACGAATGATTCGTCTCTGGAAGATGATATTGAGGAAATCATTCGAGATCCTCCATTATCTGACGCTGATATGTGGCTAGCCATGAGTCCCTTTCAACCTCTTTCAAGATCTCCAACTGCATCTCCTATAAGCTTCAGTCCGATATATCGCCAACCAGATGTTCCGGCCGGAAGCCCAGAAATGCTAATGCTTAGATTTGATAAGCAAACATGTGGCATTCTGTCTGTAAAGGATGGTCCAACTGAAAATCCATGGAGAACATTAGTTTGGCCTCTGGCGCGAGATTCCCCAGCATTATATCATGCTATCGCATCCATGACCGCCTTTCACACCTCCAAAGAAAAACCTGCTCTTCGTGTCGACGGCATGGAACACATGCGTCGTAGTATTCGGTCTCTCGCGACAGGGATAGAAAAAATGCGCACCGATACTGCACTCGCCACGACGCTCGTTCTTGCATTCGCCGAATCATGGGACCAGCATATCTCTACTGGAATCGAGCATCTCAGGGGTGCAAAAATCTTGGTTAACCAAGCACTCATCAAACACAATAAAAGAAGTCTTGTGGGTGATGATTTGGCTAGATTGAAATTTCTTTGCAATACTTGGGTTTATATGGACGTTATTGCAAGGTTGACATCAATCGATGATGAAGATTCTACGGATTTTGAAAACCTTCTTTCACCGCTTAATAACCTCTCTTCTTCCTTTTCTTCGTCTTCCGCAAACGTCACTACAATGTCGGAGATCGACCCCTTGATGGGCAGCGCGGCAACACTTTTCCCTCTGATTGGTCGCGCTGCAAATCTCTGTCGCAAAGTACAAAAATCAAAGTCAAACTCCATAGCCATAGTATCTCAAGCCATGGAACTCAAGCAAGCAATCGAACAATGGCAACCTTCGACCTCATTTTCAACCCCAGAAGATCCAACCTCCGAAATCCAACACGCCCTTCAAACAGCTGAAGCCTATCGTTATGCCACTCTTCTTCACTTACATCAAGCTGTCCCGGAAATTCCATCATTAACGTGCGCGGAACTTGCCAAGAAAGTTCTGGTTTTCTTAGCCACTGTACCACTCAGTAGTCGTCTTGTCATTGTCCAAATATATCCTCTCCTAGCAGCAGGCTGTGAAGCAAAGGACGACGAAGATAGAACCTGGGTTGAAGAAAGATGGGCAAGCATGGGAAGAAGAATGTGGATTGGAAATATCGATCGCTGCTGGGAAGTCATGCAAGAAGTATGGAGAAGAAGAGATGAAATTACTAGACAAAAAGAACAGGAATTGATGAGGAAAAACGGAGGCAGAATGGGGATGAGTGAAATACATGGTGGCTTGAGCGACAATATGAGGAGATTCGACGAGGAAATGGGCAACGGGGTTGGGAATGAGGAGATCTCGTTTTCGGATTTGTTGAACTTGAATGAGATGGGGAGTAGGGGGCAGAGTAGGAGAGCTTCACCGGTGAGAAATAGACAGAGACATAGTATTTCGGGGCCGTCTCAGGGAGGATTTCGAGAACTACAAGCTCAGAGACAGGCGGCGGGTCTTATTACCGAGGAGATGGATCAGGAGTTGACGGTTAGAGGTAGGTTGCATTGGGTTGGTGTTATGAAGGACTGGGAATGGGAGAGTAAGTTTAATTTCTTTGATTTAATTTTTAATTTTTTTTGTCTATCCTCTTCCCTACCATCACGGGTATATCTCCATCGAAATGCCCACCCATATTCCCTCCCAATCCCATTTTAAAACAAAAGAAATTCGTTATCTGTACGATATATATGATATAATGCTAATGAATGACATCAAAACTAACAGTTCTACTTGGCTAACCCACATCCCTGCAACCAACGTCTCGCCCCAGCATCATCGGGTCTTCGAAATCCCTGCTGCCACGCATCATTCGCTCTTCGCGCAGCTCGCTCGTGTCTTTCCCGCCTGTGCTCCTCCTCCAAGGCATTTTGCATAAACGCTTCGTAGGAATCTGGATCTAAATGGTTGTGGGTTTTTCCCAAGGTTCTAGGTGGTTGTTGATAAGGAGATACTTCGTTAAGGAGTGTGGATGTTATGGACCAATTGGTCACTGAGGAGTCGCGATGACGGCGACAATAACTATTTTGCTCGGAGTTGTATTGCTCGTATAGTTGTTGGGATTGGAGCGTTTGGGAGGAGGGTTGATGATGGTTGTTGCTGCTTGATGAAATGTTCTGGTCTCGTTCTCGCCAGGATGATGAGAATGAAGAGGAAGACGACGCAATTTTTCTTTTGATATTGGAAATCATGGTGAGTGTATGAATGGATTTGATTGGTAATATGAGGTCAGCTAGCTGCTTTTGGTTTGGGGAGACTTCAGGTCCGGTCTCTGTAAAAGGATGTATGTACTCGGGTCCTATGTGACTTGACTACACTGAGCAGAGATGTGGCTGAGAAGAATATGAAAATGGATCCTTTAGCGAGGCGTTTGGTTGGTTTTGGTTGGTTTTGGGGATGAATAGGCGTTTTAATGTTGTTATATTTGGAAGTCGTGACTTTTCGGTTGGTCGTCTTTTTCGTTGTGGATATTGATCCTGGCTTTATCTTGGTTGTGTTGGGCCGATGGTGAAGGAATTAAGATGAGAACTCGGTTTGATTTTATATTCGTATATATAGAAGAATATCAACCAAGCAAGATATCCAATTGATGAATTTCCTGCTATTGGAGCAAGCAAACATGTAATGGTTGGTAATTTGTGTGACAAAGAACCTTGCTTAAGCCTTGATGGAGTCAAAGAACAAGAAGCAAGGTGATGATTAATATGATGTAGGTGCTATGGAGAAAGAACTTTCAATGAGATCGTGTATTTTGAAACGAGATGAGGTTGATAAACCGGCTTTAGAATAGATGGGATTCTCGTATCGAGAAGATGATGCTATTCTCAATCTTGTCCAACAAACAATGACAAATGTGCGTAATGCGTGCGACGAAATATCAAGATTATGGCCCACGATATGAATTCCCGAGAATATAATGAATAAGCAGGCTAAAAGAATAAAAACGTGATATAACTCAAACGCAATAGAAATAATATGAAGTAAGTAACACGCAGAATGAACTTGATATCTAACCAGTGACTACTGACTGCGTCCCGACGACTTCACAACAAAATAGAAAAAATAGTTGGAATCGTAGGTCATGCGTGTACCAGATCAATGGAATCAAAATCGGTCGATGCAAGCCAGAGATGAGATGGACGGCGCGATTTTATATCAAGTGTCTAAGGGGTCGTGTAACTATTTTGTATACATATATATAACAAGCTAGCGAGAGACAAAACCACACATCTCTATCGAGAACCGAGAATTCGTGTTTCGTTATCCCCGTTGGAGTTTATAGCAGAGATCCGGTATTAGATAGGGTGTTCGGGTAGTTAAAATTATACATCGGGGTTCGTTCCCGGATCTCGGGATAGATATAGATATAGATGGCAATGTGGTGCGTGGATCGAGACTGGATTCATGTGTGTAAAACGTGTAGAACGAACGTGTGAGATGAATGACCTGGTGTGGTGTAACAGGTGTAGTAGTAGTACAGTGCTTGATCTGTAGAGTATCGATGTGAGATCTGATGAATTAACACTTGGATGGAAACTGGGGTCATGCTGCGTTGTTAATTCCGAATGTATGTGCGTGTAAATTAAAGCTGAAATGCGGAGATGAGCCCGGGTCATGAATGTAGGACGGGAGATAGAACTATGTGTTTACGATCGTGTTGGATATACATGTAAGAGTCCTACATGTATATAAGTAAGTCCATGTGTGCAAACTTGGGGGGAATGTGACGGTTTTCCAGGAAGTGAGTTTGTCAGAGTGTTAGTCAGTGTGTATGTAGGTGTTTACAAGTCTTCTTATTGGGTGTTTGCGTGCTCTGCCACTGTTTTTGTTTAACTTTATGACTGAGTCACTAAATACTTTCCAAAATGTTCTCTATCCTCTTGGCTCTTTCGGTCTATGATATTTTTCATGTCGGTAAATGCTACTTTTACTAGGGATCTATTGGGAAAATGAACATAGAACTGAACGGGCAGCTCAAATCTAATGCATGATTTGCCCAAACAGTCCCTGGATTTACCAGACATTCCCGATTTCTATAAACGTCCGTAAACTAACTACATTAAATATCCCGAAAACTGGGGGATGACGATCTGGATAAGGGAAAGAAACACACGGGTTTTCGGGGGTGCAGGTGGAAAAGTAGAAAAATAGTGGAGGCTCTTACAGAGAGATGGTTATGAGAGACCCATATCATATCACATCAAAGAAAGAAGCGCTCAATCGGCAATCCCGACAACCCTGCGACGAAAAACCAAAACCGGAAATATTCCTAGTAACCTCAACTTGTAAGATTACAACACAATCGTCCCGATGCAACGAACATCGTTATTGTACACTGAGGAACGAATCGCACCGTTTCACATGCCACGATTTTACCACCTCCTCGTATCATATCAGTTGATGCCGTGCTCCCGTAGTGGTACAAAGTAAGATCTTACATGCAAATTTATAGATAGGAATGGTGCACACTGAGATCTTTACTCAAATGAAAGACGGCTCACGGATCGTACCCGTTAGTTAACGTTAATGTTTCTATGTAGTGTGAATAGTAGAACAACCCAAAAATAGAAGACAAGAATGCTATAACGAAAGATGTACATTTTCTTTACAATCAATAATAATATTCCAAAAAAAACTAGAAAGATCTGGCGTGTTGGAATATTCAAACTAGAAAATGAAATGGCAGTAACTAATATTAGTATCGATGACTCGTTCAACTGATATAAAAAGGGCGAGTGTGTGGTAAATGTAAATATTTGGCAGTCGTCTAGAAACCCAGTGTCATCGCGGATACTGAGATGAAACTTCGTGGTATATAAATAGAACTGTATTCATTCTATCGGAGAGACATTCTCATGTAAGTAATATGTCCAAGTGTGGAATGTATGGGCTGAAGAGCACGCAATATGCAGAGAATATTCGACATATTCCGGGGTAACTGATACCCCAAACCGCCAAGCTCTCCACCCTATATAACTTTAAGCCAACGTACTCAAACTATTTTGCTAGGTTGTGTATATATAAATTTCAAATAGATTCTGGGTTTGATCTCAAGATGATATATTTGCAAGAAAATTCATTAGTATTGAATAACAAATATTATTAATTGCATATCTCGAAATACACGCTGCAAAAATGTGTCTAATATGTTTCAAATCGCAGAGCGGCAAATAACGAAAATCAAGCTATGAAAAATGTTGAGGGTATCTGTTGAAGAAGAAAGCGCGCTGGCTAAGAAAATGAAATTCGGATATCATGCGGTCGTGAGTACTGTTGTAGTTTATGTCGCCTATTGCTGGGGAAGGTGACGCCCCTTGCGGGTAGACGTAAGCTGAGGAGGTAGAGCTTCAAGGTCAAGTGTAGTAGTACATTGAATGGCTGTGGTTCTGGTTGTTGGTGGGGTTTGAGGTTCGTAAAGTCTTTCTTGTTGTTTGATCTCCTGGCAGACAAACTTGCCGAGTCGTCCTTGAATTGTGTAATAATTCCAAAGTAATTCCATCCGAGTGGAATAGTGAAGTCGAGTGGCAAGAAGGCTCTGTGTTTTATTCGTGTCTCATATTCTTCGAAATTTATTGAGGGATTTCTCGAGGGATATCTCATGTGCTGTGTTCGTCGTTCCCTCATTTTATCTGCGTGTAGCATCGTATATTGTGTATCAAGCTGTCTCAGAGCTCGGCTTTCTTTTCCCTCATTTTAAAAAACAAAACAAAATGAAAGGTGAGTCGCTGACTCAACTTCCTCCTTTCCTCGACTTTACATCCTCCTAGCCCACGGGCTCAAATTAACCTCTTTCCTCTTTTCCGCCATTTTCTTCCTCTTCCTTTCCTCCGCCTCTTCTGCCTTTCGACACTTTTCTAAATATTCCCTGAAATCTCGTCCTTCTTGATTCTCTTCCTCTGCATTATTCTCTTTGGTTATGTCTGTGGCTTCTGCACATATGTTCGTTTTCCGCTGAGAAGTATGGGAATCCTTGGTAGAATTGGTTGTAGATGGTGATAGAGGATTTCTGTGTTCTGAATTCGGAGTTCTGAGTGACCTGCGACGTCGATGATGTTTCTTGTCATCATCCGGAGGAGTTTTGGGGTTTGATGGAAAGGAAAATGATCGGAGCTTCTGTAGGAACATCGTTCGCAGGCTCGAAGCTTTGATAAGGTCAATCTTTGAATGTAAAGATGGTAAAGAGGCTTTTCTCCGAGCTGTCGTGGATAGTGAAGGTGAACCTGTATTCGGCGGCTTTATGCAGAGTGCAGACTTTCGATCCTAGACCTGTAAGTATTCAGAGGTCCGAGGGCGTCCTTGTTTCAATTGTCAACAGATTGGATTGATGCTTTGGGTGTTGTCGCTCATGGATTTCAGTTTAAATATGAAGACAAACTGGTGAATACCAGCAGAATCGAAGTTTGTTTATCGAGATGTCTTCGCAGATTTGGAGTCGTGTTGATAGGTGCAAAGAGAAGTTTCTTTGTGCCCAAAATACTTCTCAACAACGAATTCTAATTTCCGAATAGTCTCGTGCCCATCGAGTGGTGGCGCTTTTTGGTTACTGTATAGATATTGAACTAGTCACAATATTGATTGAATTGTGAGGAGGCATAAACGTCGGTGTCGTGTGAATCAAAAATGCTGCTTATCGTTTATAAACCTGAGGATAACAGAACGATGATGGTGTTTCTGCTCCTACTCCAAGGTCTCGCTGGGAAGATATCGTCGATCTGCTATGTTGTATGACAACCAAGGTCACAAATCTGCTCGGAACCAGGATCCAATTCTTTGTTCCCTGGATTGGCTCCTCCTGTGTGCGTGACCGAAAAACCAACCAATCCAACCCTCGTATCTCAATTCCGATTCCCAAGTTTGCTTAAAGGTTTCCCCCTTTCCGCTTTCTCGTATTTTATCGTTTCTATTGTTTATGTTGTACAAATTATCTGATTAGATGCAACCTCAAAAGAATACCCCTTCTTGGCGAAAGTCCCCCAGTCCATATTTAAAGTAGTTACTTTGAATTGAATCATAAAAGGAAGCCAGAGAGAAGCTTCCAGTGCTAGTCTGCATAATTTCCACTCATTTCCTTGCTAATCAGGTTAGTGATGTATGTAAGAATGGTCTGATTCTTCTGATTCTTACCCGTCCTAGCCCGTCTAGTTGGGATCTACTCCGATTTCAAACTCTCTTTTACTTTGATTTGAGTTTGTTGCGTACTAGAAGATAGCTAGAAATCACAAGGCTATCACAAGCTTCCTTCTTCGCAGATCAGTGGGCTCTTGTGGGAATAGTGCACATGTCAACTGCTTTAGCTCTTGCAAAAGTTTCAGTTGGTACGATTCAAGTTTTCACTGGCTCACTGAGAAAAAGGTGGAAAAGCGGTCCAGATTTTTCCAATTCCAATTGTGGCGTTGCAGTGGTATTTCCAGATAAGGACTTGGAAAGATAAGGACTTGGAGAGTGGCGGGGTAGGTTTTTCTATCATCACGTGCAAGATGGAGGGGCAGAGGGGTAACTATTCGAATGGATGAGTACCTAGATGCATGAACCTTGGACCTCATATGTGCTCAATCGTTCGTTTACTCTCAAAGAACTGGTCTTGGAATTGCATGTGAGGCTACTTCTTTCGAGTTTATAAACCCTAATTATTCATCGTTTCATATTATCTAATTACCCAGGAAAACTAGAATCTATATTGTCAGATTATCCAACAAGACGACTCCAAGGAGAAGACTCTGGATAACCCTGAATAAATTCCGAGAATTACCTATGAATCTATCATCTCCTAACTTCGAAGCCATCTCAAAACGAAATTGTGTGGCCCTTTTCATCTCACCATGAGATTCGCAGCCCTAGAAAACTCCAAATGTGAACTTTTCGAAAGACTCCATCCCTTGACATGTTCTATTCTGCGAAAAGCTCCATATATGCATTCCCTAGAAAAAGTCCATATGCAATGTCCCCAACTCCGTATTCGATGCATAAGCTAAAGCCAGTTGATCCTCATGCTGGTAGCTCAGCGGGTCCAATGGCATCAGCATGCATTTCATATACAGGATTATCAGCATACGCGCTATGCACACTTGGTGCACCACCTGGTGTCGTGACCATTGAAGTGCGAAGTCCACCATTATGAATACTACCATCATCAATATTCGGGCTACCAAGTGGACTATCCATATAACCCATCTCATGGTATCCTTGGCCAGGGCCTCCGGTGAGCTTCGACGACCTGACGGAGTGGTGAGTAAAACAGGCGTGAGTGGAGCCTATCACATTGGGTGGATCTGGGTCATCAGACGAGGAATGTCCAGGATCATATGCGAGAGCTCTGCTGGCTCTTTTTTTGGACTCTCTGCGACGATGGAAGAACCAGGAGAGGCCAGCCAAAATTGAGACAGCACCAAGTCCACCGAATACTCCCCCCATTATTGCTCCTAATGAATGATTGCTATCTTGAGGGCTCATGTCGACAGTGCTACTGTTACCTTCCCCGCTTGGATTTGCAACTGAGATAGTTAATGTGCTCGAACTTGCTGATGTAGATGTAGATGTCGGTGTGGCAGCGGTAGTAGTAAATAGGGTAGCGAGATTCACAGACATTGCTGTAACCAAAGTGGCATCCCAAGTCTGCCAGCTTTGTCGATCGCTACATGTAATAGATGTATAGACATAGGTTTCTGTCACGAGATACCACATGGCGCAATAATCATTTCCATCTCCATTTCCATTTCCACCGCTGTTAACCCAAAAAGTCAGCACAGTATTGTCAATTTTAAAGCTGCACACTATAATTTGTGGTTTCCTCCTCTTCCCGCTCCTCCTTCTTTCATTGTAGGCTGGGCAATTTTTAAAAGAAGATATAGCAAGCTCACATACCAAGTTGTAACACTCATATTAGGTACAGAAGTTCTTCCACAACTACTCGTACAGGCATGTTCATCCACGCAGACCTCCGGCCATCCACAGTTATTTGGATCCGAGATGCGCGTAGCACAGGCTCCAAACATTAATCCATTCTCATCAACCAAACAAGTTTGTCCAGAGTCTAATTCAAGACTGAAACCTGGGATCTGATAGTCTCCACAGGATTCTGGGTACAATTGCCGTTTGGCGACTTGGAAAGTGGGGAAAACGGATTTGCGTGGAGGAGAAGTTGGCGCAGGTGCTTTTGTGAGAGAAATACCCGTTGTTGGGGTTTTGATATCCTTTGAGATAGAGGTTTGTATCGGGGAGGGACTTTGAGGCTTCAAGCCAGTAAGCGCAATCTTGTTTGAGGTGGCATTGTTTATAAAACAAATGGTAATAATCCAAGCAAGAACCAAAATATTTCGAGGCATCTCTCCGATCTGAGGTTGTGTCTTGTAGATGTTATGCTGGCATCTTTAAAGATCAAGAAAGATAACAAGGTAAATGAAAATAAACTAAGAAACTAAGATGCAAAGCAAAAGATCAGTATAACTGCAATGATAATTATTCACTTCAGAAGAATTTCTCTTTTCTTGTTATTGTTGTTGTTGCTTTGGTTGACCAATGAATAAGAGATATAATAGTCGGCTCTCTATAACTCAGCCGCCTACTGTCGTAGTCGGGGAAAGCAATTTGTCCCCTAATAATTTTGATATATTTATTGAAAAAAAAAAAAAATTTATCATTAGATTTATATAATCAGATTGAGTTTGATAATTTCAAAATATTTGAATAATTTTAAGTATATTATATATTCGGGACAAATTGCTTTCTCTGATTACGTCAGTAGGCGGCTGAATCATAGAGAGCCGACTATTAATCAGAAACCAGCAAAGGTAAAGTTTGGACAAGAATATTCGAAAAATCATCATAATAAATGCTGACTCTATAGACCTATATAATTAAATATTCTCAGGCTTCCTACAAGTACCTAATTAGTTTCAGGCAGAACAGAGACTTCCAAACCAATTATTGAATCATGAATGATCAAGAATCAACTGAAATAGAATAACAAAATACACATTGGGGAAGTTTCCGTAAGCATTTATGATACTCCTCCTTTCCGTCTAATAGATTGATATCTGTCTGTACTTTCTCCACAGCAATGTAATTACGGTCCATTGTTAATACCAATTGTTAAATACATTACTTTCCCTACATATTGTGAAAGAGGTAGGTCGAGATACGTGCGTCCTAATAGCACACTGCGAGGGGGAATAGGATATGAACTGATCAGACTACATTGTATAAACTTCGAATAGTAGAACTAATATGATTAACAATGGGTTAGGGTTATATACAATAAGTATACAAAAAGACTAATGGAAAACGATTGATTATTCAAGAAGGGAAGAGCGAAGCCCTTTCCTTATATCTAACTACGAAGGATCATATGACCTATTGTCTATGAACTAGCTACGTATTTGGCCCCAATAACCCAACTTTCTCACAATATATACAACAATAGGGCTTTCCCTTTCACATTCCGTGTCTGTTCCAACTCATACTTGTGAATTAACTTCTACATATAAAGGTATTGAGTTGCTATCCTAAACAAGGGAAAAAAACAAGTTGTTAACCTTTGCTATCGCAAAAGAAGTACTAGGTAGCCAAGTACAAAGCTGAGGTCCAAACTGTCCAAATTCATAAGCATAAATCTTATGAACATCAACTATAGAATAGGTTTCTCATCTTTCTTAGCTTGTCTGGCAACATATACTTTCTCCCTCTTGCTAATTCTTTTCTCTTCCAGTCCCTAAATTGCATCAGGAGTCCCACACAAAGAACAGCATACATCGAAAAAAGACAGATCAAGCCGTCCATACTTCTCAGCAACCAAAATATTCTCCGCAAAGCCCATCTCAAAACTGCCTCCTCAAACCATTTCCACCGGACCTTCTGGCCAGTTCTTTTAGGTATACCGCCATCACTTAACCTCAAAAAATCTCCTCTGAGCAGGTGTTATACTCAGAGAGAAAGCTGCAGGGAAAACATCCAACCTTCCAGCGCGAGGTTCCGTAATGAAGCAAGCGCTTCTATAGATTCAATAGCTTCAAGGGTAGAATGATTGTTGTGGGTATAGTACTTAAGGGCTATCTCGTGCCTTTTACACTCTAAAAGCAAGAGTACGTGGAATGTTCGAGTGTCTGAATTGGTGAGTGAAATGATGGATAGCACAAAAAGCTCAGGAGCAGTAAACTATACGGCCTTACAAAGTCCATCATCAAAACACAAAAAGGTCTTTGTGGTGGCAGTGTGCTGGATTCGAATCTACTTTTCCGAAATTGGAATGATGTTTGTATTGTGGAATAAACATCTCCAGTAGCTGTCGAAATGACCTGAGAACAATAGGTATATGATTTATGTCCTGCCTCGGACTCGACTGAGCAAAATATCAATACACCATCAAGACTGTGGGAGAATGATGATGATGACAACGCAATTGCGGCAATGAATCGCGATGGTTTAAGAAGCATGCTGATAGTTTTAAACTGGCCATGATCGTGCCAGATCTCTTGTTTTTAATCCAGCCTGTATCTGTATTATTGAACTGAATGATGTTGGTGCTGGGCACCACGGGTATCTTCAGGTGAAGTTCAAAATGGGAATGTAATTGCATCGCCTATCTGCTAATTAATGGATCTGGGCTTGAACCAGGATTCTCAATCCTCTGGAACCGAGAACAACATTTACTTCGCACGCGTTAGGAGCATTTCCAGATCGGGATATCTTTCCGGTTAATACCTCGACAGTAACGTCTTATTAAAAGTGATGTGAGGAGGGATGTTATGTTATGTTACTTCTATTTTACCAATTCGGGATTGGAGCAAAGGTTGTTGACAAAATTCTTTGACTTGGACACCAGCTTTTTGATGGCTCGAATTACTTGTCGACTGGTAGCAGAAAAATTGTCGTCCTCACGGAAACAGACATTAGATTGGATGAAACGTGATCGAAAGGCGTTGCAGGTGTCACATTTCCGGGCTACAGCATAACCGCCACACAAATGAGGAAACTTAAAAAAGCCATCATCAGTTCTCCGGAACCGGAATTCCCCCTATAATTTCTTCCTCTCTTCTTCTACAATGTGTGCTCAAATTTAACCAGGTTGCCAAAAGCAATGATGACTTCCCTAGTATTTTCGTTTCTAGTCTGGGGTATCAACGCCTCGCTCGTCGCATTTCCATCACCCCATCTAACTCCTGCCCCCAATGTGCCAATAAGATTGAACAAGCGTCAAACAGCCGCTCCAATGGAAACATGTGGTTACGCCAATGGTAACGCGATGGCTCCTCGTATGGCAGCACCTGGATATTTCTGCGGAAAAGACAGTACCGACAGTTTATGGAGATTCTGTTTAGATACTGTCGACGTTGCTGATTGCGGGCTATCTGGTTATTGCGTCGATTTTGCAGCATGCTCCACCGGGTGCGGAGTTTCTGGCTTAACAGCTGTGATTTGGTATGCACTGCTCCAGCTTGTCTAGGAAATGAAACTGAATTATTTAACCAGTCAGGCTTCTTACTGCTTTTCGGAGTTTCTAGTGTCTAAGGACCAGACATACACGCATATCACATGCGCAAATTCTCCAGGCTCTGGCTTATACTTAGCGGTTCCAACAACTTCTCTCTTCTCAGCAAGTGTAGTTTCTTCGTCACAAGCGGGGGCAATCATATCGACTATAGAGAAAACAGTGACCATAACTTCTTCGAATTCGTCTGCTACAGCCCTAGTAATTCCTTCTTTGACAACTCCAGCAACGCCATCCTCTATAACACCTACAATATCATCCACCTCGGCGAGTATCGCCCCAGAAGCCTCATCCAATACAGATGTAGCCCCCAATGACACGAAATCTACACCCAACAATGTGCCATTAGAACCTATCATCGGCGGAGCCCTTGGAGGTCTCGCTCTCATCCTTCTCACAATTATCTCACTCATCATTCTGAAGCGACGTCATGCCTCAACCCAGAAAGCCGATGAGCATGGATCAGCTGGCCGGCTACAAGTCATGACAAATACAAGTGGAGCCCAAGGAATCCATTTTCAAAACGACAGCTGTGCCAACGGGCTTCCAAATCCAAATGCAGCCCTGAAAACACATGACGGTACATTTTCAAGAAATGGTAGAGAAGATAGCGAACTCAATCCCTTGGAGCTGGATGCAGGGCAATGATTTTATCTTTGACAAAGCAATGTCTATGGGATAAACCACGTTGTATAGTGACAAACTGCAAACATTAAAATTGTCTTCTAAGATGATTCAAAAGCAGTCAAAAAATGAAGAAGATTTCCGATGGTGCAGTTTTATCTCCATCTCCAGTTCTTGTAAGGTAGTATTAGGAGGTGGTGCCTTGTATTTTTGGTCCTGCATAAGTAATATCAACTGTTGTTGTTTGGTTGGTGAGAGGCTACTTTAGTCGAACACTATACACCTTTAGCCCTATAGAAAACGCCTGAGGTGTTATAGAAGTGCGGGACACATTTTGTGATATTTTAGAAGGTAATAATAGCCGCCTTGTCGAAACGACGACTATGAAGATTTCCTCACTCCAAAATATATTTCATGTGGACTTTCCCTTCAGATGCGCTGGATCATCTTCTAGAGAATTCATCTTCAGGAGAATCCATCTTCACTACATCCGGCTCTCTCATCACTTCATTTTTCGGCCAAAAAAAACCCCGTGGAGATCACAGTATCAGTAACCACAACAGCCAGCGGAACTTCCTCTTCCCACTCCCCTCTGATTCTATAGCCCCAGCTCCCAGATCTCCTCCCAAATGCAATTTGAAAGCTTTAATTGACATCATCCTTGGCGTCCTCACATTCCGTCTTCTCTTAATCCTCACTCTCATCTGAATAGGAAAATACCGGCACGCGCGAGAAAAGAAATCCAGCACTTCAAAAGCTGAAATTCATACGAACTTCTTCTTCAGTATTCTTCCAGAAATTGTGGAGTCATTTGCGAGACTGATGAGGTCCATGAAATGCATGATGACCATGGAGAATTGCGGAAATTGGATATTGCAAGAGCGATTGCTGGAAGGATCGGGAGAGTGAGCGTCAGGTAATTGGCTGCTACGCCTGTGGTGGGTGGAAGATGAAATGGTAGGAGAGGTGCAGTGCAAGAGAGTTGGAAGGGGATGTAATGCGAGGATAAGTGTTAAGGAATCGGATTGGGGTATATTGTGAGGAATGGATGGAGAAGTGACAGTATGACACAGGTATTTGAGCTTGATGGATAATCCTACATATAAGACATGATTAATGTCAAAGTACTAATGAAAACGTTATGAGCGAAGCAAACTAAACTACGGATCTATGTCCGGCACTTGCCAGGGAAATATATCGAGGTCAAGGTGTTTTGGATGAGAACAACAAATAATGCATCGTAAATCATGACATTGCTTATTCGTGTTATTTACAAACAGCAGATAGACTCCTAAATCCCATTATCCATTCCATCCCATTTAATTGATATTCCCTTCCTATGCGGTACCAGTCTGTTGTATGATTAGCATCTTACTTGAATAGGCGCAGACTCGAAGCAACATACCTTTCTCTGTCCAACGAAGAAACCCAAACCAAAAGTCTCAGTAGTGAAGGTAATCTTGCTTCCCTTGGGAACTATTTCGAATTAGACAACGAGCATTCACAACATCCACAAAAAACTTACAGTAAAACACATCACCCTTGGTAGCATGAACTTTTTGTCCGGTTTCATCACTAATATCAAACTCTCCATCAACAATGATCTTCATCTCATGGTATGTGTACTCGTAGATCAACGGGGTGCCCTTTTCTAGTCTGTAGAAACCAGCTGAAAGTGGTGCGGCTTCATCGGTAGATACTGCTACGTCACCAAGGAAGGCATTCTCGTTGGCGATGAGAGGGGGCTTGAACTCGGTTTGTGCATTGGCGTGGTAGGTGAAAGGGAGAGAAGACATATTTTCGGTTTTTGGGAGGATTTGGATGATTTGGCTTGACTGATTATGGAACCCGTTGTTAGTTGTGATGAAGGAGATGAAATGTAGGTGATAGGGTATGAGATGGAAATGATAAGGTTGTGATATTGTTATTGAAAATTGGGAATAGGGGCATGATTGTGCTCATACCTGAATTCTGAAGATGATTCGTGAATGTGAAGCTACCGCGGGGTATGTCTTGTGTTTCTGTAGAGGATAAGAAAAGTGAATGTCGAGCTGAAAAGATTCGCTTTTTTCGTCCATACTCCCTCCATATTATATATTCATCCCTCCAATTAGTTTATGATGATGCCAAATCAGCAACTTCTTCAATCATCCCACTGTAGCAAGAACATTTTCCACATGAGGTAGCTACAATGTGGTCCATGGACTGTATTGCTGAAATAGGAAATACGCGGGGGATTGATATTCTTCCATGATGGCCTTAGGGAGGGGTAAACCCGGGGCAGCTCGGACACGGTATGAATGGCATAGGGGTGGATTTCGGATTCGAGTTCAGGATGGACTTATAGCAGGTATTGAGGTATCTTAGCTATCGTTCTAAGGACTGATGGACTCTATCACTGGTTGTAGATCGTGCGTGCATAATTGGTATCTTTGTGCCAAATGCCTCGAAAGCTCAATCGGCTAATTGTTCTTTCTTAGCTTTCAAGCTGATAAATTTCCGCGTAACATGAATGGCGAACGTTGAATGAAGGGGTCGTCGTTGATCTGAGATAAGGAAACCATGGAAGTTTTGCCCAAATGTGGTTAAAATGAAGTTTGGTTGTGCTTCCCCACAATTCTTGGTTTGGTTCCTTTTTGCTCAACATGAATTGTCAATCTAGACACATGAAACCTTTTTACACCAAAACGGCATTCGGGCTTCTCGATATCAATATCATACCGAATGCTGCTGATATTCGTTCCCTCAGTAATTCAGTAATCTAGCTAGCCAATGAGACCGCTATGTTTTTATCGAGCTCGCCCTTTCACGCCCTGGCTTCTCGGCCTTTCGCGCCCTTCGCCCTTCGCCCTTTTCTCGCCCTTTTCTTTCGGCCATCTCGCCATCTCGCCCTTTGCCCTACGACATGCAACAAAAGTCAAATTATCACATGGAATAGTTTCTATTGGCTAGTATATATGAAGGTTTGGCTACTGATTTGTCTGATCGGCACTAATTCTGTATAAAATCGGCACGGCCGCTCACTTCGGCCTTCTAATAAATGCTTCTCATATTTCTACCATTCGCACTGCATCATGGATCCCAAGGGCCTTTCGCCCTGGAACCTGTCAAAATCTCTGCTTCTCCATCCTCTTTTACCACGAAAACATCTTCGTGCCTTACACCAAACTTCTCCTCGAGATACACTCCAGGCTCTAGTGTGAACACCATACCTGCATTTAATAGCTCTCCTACATTTCCCTTGTTCAGATATGGACTTTCATGCGCTTTGATACCGATTCCATGCCCAACACGATGTGTGAATGCTTTCTCGTGGCCGGCATCAGCAATGACATTCCGAGCCGCGATGTCTACAGATGCGCATGATGAATTTGGTTTCAGCGCATTAAAAGCTTTGGTTTGTGCCTCAAATACAACGTCCCAAACTGCGATTTTGTGCTGGGCGATTGGTGGAAGAAATGAATGATCTTTCGGTTCTGGAAAGAAGGGTGGGAAAAATGTTCTACAAATATCTGAAGATTGATTGATTGATTGATTGATTTAACGTCCACACTGAGTCTAAGACTATCTAGGACGGCTAGGGGCTCTATGAGCTCCTAGTTGATGCTATGGGGAGTTGTATGCTAGCTAGCATACAATTTGTATAGTTTGGGTTTCTTTTCAACCCTTGAAATATTGATTGAGTGCAAATGAAAACTAATACTGGGGAACAAAGCCCGATATCTTCATCCTCTAAGACCTTTCCTTCCTTGCTCTCCTCCTACTTCTTGCTAATTAAAGTATCCTACTGATATAATCTTCTTCTTCGATCCAATCTGCTATTCCGACATCCACTTCCCACAAAGGTCAAGAGTCATCTCCGTCAAGATTACCTTCAGTACAGCAAAAGGGTTCTTATATTAATGAAAAGCAACTGGGAGGCACTATTCTCTTTAGCTCGAACTCATTCATTAACTCCTTTGCATATCTTTCTAGATGTGATAATCTCTAGCTTTGTTTGAATGTAAATAATCGAAACCGCCGAATGGAATATCGGTCGTTTGAATGTAATGATAGTGGGGCGTGGCCCTAACCCTACCCACACACGTATAAAAAATATTTTCGTAAAATCGAGGAAAAGGTGTAATATCGTATCGATGTCCAAAGCATAACATTAATTGATAGATGATGGTATTCTCTGTTTCGTGATAATTGTAGTGTTAAAATGAATGTGTTTTCGATAGTCGATTATCGAAAAAAGATATAAAATGCGAATAAAACAGTAGCAAATTCTGTATCGAAAAAACCCTTCTGGAATAGAAGGGACTTACTAGGTGTATCATACCTTGTATTGAGGTAATAATCGATGGCAGATGTTGAATCTAATTAGGGTTTCTGTAGCCATCGTCTGTATTTTGGGTTGATGTTCGTTCATCCTTTCGAAGATATTGATGCTGTAAAATCGTAATAACCCCTCCATTGTGAATATCGTAATCGGGAAACCCTCTCTCTTTCTTCCAATGTATCCGATTCCATCAAATGATTCAATCTTAGCTTTGCAGACTCTCAATAGAGAGCTGGAGGTTCGTAGAGGGCATCACGTACAGGTGTTGAGTCTTCGCCCTCCAATATCTGAAGAATATCCATATAAGTGAGCCCTTTGGGGATATTAGCTTAATTGTATACAACGACTGCGGCGCTCAGAGCTCACCCAACGTCTATTAATACGAGAGTCTCGTTTTCTAGCACTTTACTTCCGTTTGGTCCGCCATGTGGCATTGCGGCATTCTCGTCTGCCAACGTGTCAGTATATTCCACATTTGTGGTATCTTGTACTCTTTTCCACCCGATTAGAAAATAGCTGCATGGCTCCCCAGTGTTCTAGATACTTCTGGACATTACTCGTGGAACTCTCGTTCCTCGGCCTTCTCTTCTGAATCAATCTGTGCCAAATTCTTACTCTACCATCTGTCCATACGAATACCGTGTAATCGGATAGGAACGCTTTCTAGAAACCTAGGGATTTTCAAGCAACGGAGAGGGTGGTGTATAAAACAAAAGCGAGATCAAATGAGAATGGCAGACGAGAATTTGTTGAACGTCCCAAGAAGAGTTTGCACAATGAGTAGATGCGCAACGAAAAATGAAATCGGCTCGGAGACCACTTTTCGAAGAATAATTAGGAGAATTGACTGCTCGGCTTACCGAAAAGGACGATATCGAAGAATGGCTCTATGCCACCAGCTCGCATTGTACTGTCAAGACTAGCCATGACCTCATTTTCGGACAAGCCTGGCACCATACACTTCCGCATGGCCCGTAATGCCTCGACAGTTCCTGTATTGATCGCTCTCAAGATGTTCAGCTCACCAACTGTTTTCGTTTGCTTTACTCGTTTCACACTACCAGCAAGTCCCACAACCTCGAAATCATTCTCGCCAAGGCCTCTTTGGATGAAGTCTCTCATTTCTTCATCGACCATTACTTTTGGTATTTCAATAGAGCCTAGATCTTCTGTACCTATGGCCGTATGCCAGTTTTTCCAAAGCGTCATGTAAGGATTCCAGTGTTCCTCCCAAGTAATAATACTCAGGTCTTCCTCAAAAGGCATACCGAGCATTCTTACCCTCCCCTCCTCAAAATGTGGTGCCAGAAATGAGGTTTTTGCAACAACTTTGCTTAAAGTCGTATCGAAATGAGGGGAAATAACCATGAGAAATGGTCGCTCTTCCGGCTCCCAAACCTCCCAATCCTTTTGGCTGATATTAGCATAATATTGAAATGTATATCCTGGCTCAACAATAAAAGCATCAATCCCATCGGTTTCAAGAGCAACAGCTAAATTATTCCTCCGCTGGACGAATTCGTGGAGTACAATGGGTGACGCGGTTTCTAACCATGGCAATCCGGTCTCGAGAAATGTATTGACGGAACATTTTCGGAATGCCTCATATCTTAACGAATTAATATTCACGATATTTAAGGGCGTCAACCGTGAAGACTTTTGCCGTTAATATTGGACCTTTATGTTTGATGCTTGAGGCTGGTGCTCACCACAAAGTCTGCTAGAAATTGCACGACGAGCATGAGGATAGCGGAGGCAGTGAAGGCAACAATAAGACGCTTGAAAAACTGACGCCAGCGCTCTCGGGGCCTGAGAGCTTGAGGTTCCTTCATTCCAAGACGAGATACCCTGAGATCGATAGTTGATTCAGTCCATGAATTTGATTGTGCAAGTGCGCATGCTGTGTTGTGCTGATAAGGAATGTGTGATAGACGGCGGGGTAATATGCAACGGTAGGTGTGTATGAAGTTGAATGCTAATCTCACCCTTGCTACCCATTATGGAGCAACGATAAACTTCAAAATGTACATGTCTACTCCGTACCACCAGCTTACTTCGCCAGTTAACTACAGTCTCCGAATTCTAGACTCTTTTTGTGTCTATGGTTATGCTCGTATTTGGAGCCATTGCATTGGTCTTAAACCAGCAATATTATGATCATGACCAAGTTGGCTATTGAATGATTCGTTGTATATAACTCCAGGAATTTCTGGGTAGCTGTATTTCAAAGCCAGGCGATTAATTTTTCCATCATCAGCATAGTCAAATATTCTCATCGGATGGCGAACTATTGCGTAGGTATTATTTCAACATTGGGCGGTGAATGAGGAGCTATTCTAACTCACGGATCGCTCTCCAATATATTTTGCCTTCGTGTTCGGATGGCTTGACGACGCCGCCTGACTTCCTAGATCCAACGATTTCTTCCTCTCGAGTTTTGACCCGTATAATTTGATACCGTATATTTCCAGCAATCAATTCCATAAGGGAGTGGCTGATCAAACTTGAAGTAGCAGGTGTACTGCGAGAATGTAGTCATCTCTCAAGTCTAACTCTATCGAAAGAAAAGGTCTTAAGGAGTCTTCACGGAAAGTTTTGTGAACGCGATCATCACCATAGTCACATCTCCCTCCATACTTCGTTCTTGTCGATAGTCTATTGTCATAAAGCGGGGGTTCTTGCCATTTCTCAAAGATTTTTGTTGCCGATTCTAGGTCATGGTCGTGATTTCCTCAAATTTTCTTTATCGTCATTTTCCTAAGCTCTCTTAATTAGAATGCTCTTATACTCTAACTTTATCAAATGCTACAGTGTTCATGTTGTTATTCTTTTATCCAGCACCCTAACCGCTGGGCGATTAACACTCGGCGCTCGCACTTCCCAGGCAGTTCCTATCGAGTCCTTCCAAGTGCGGACTCCGAAAAGGATTACCGTGTGCTCTTGGGAAAGCGTGGCCTTTTATAGCGTGAGAACTGAAATCCCACACTAGGGATTCTGATTCTTGCCTAGTCTATTCACAGTGAATCCGGGCGTCCAAGGTAGTAGCAGCGACGACAGAACGAAGATGTGACAAGGTCAGGCTCCTGATAAAGCTGGAAAGTGAATAAGATGGTGGTGGCTGAGGAAGCCACGTGCTAGAAATGAAGGAACCCCAGAGAGTGTTGAAAAGTATATAGATCACTAGATGGACTGGTATTGAGAGCTGGTCGTGCACAATGGCGTTATGGCTGCACTCTCATTCAAAAGAAAAATTATACAATTCCTCTCTGAGTCAAGGAACCTTCAAAATATATTCATTGACGATGTATCATATGTAATAGTCTCTAGAGAATTTTCGTTGCAAATGCACGTTATCATTGTCGCCCTGCTCAACGTCCCTAATCATAATTCTTCTAGGTCATCCTTGCTATCACCCCATCATCCATCCAATCATTCCTACTGTTGCTGTTATTATTCAACCCCTATCAATGAACCAAATTTTTTGACAAAAAACCGTCATAAATAGCCCATGAAAACTAGAATGTTGTACCGTACTTCGAATAGTAAAGTACATTCGCCTTTTTGATTTTGCTTCCTCGGCTTTACTGCCCTTTCTCAACCCGTTGAATTGCTTGCTGTCATTACTCCTCATTGATGATTTGCTCATACCTGATAGAAATGCTGCCGCATAATTTATTAACCTCCCTTCGGGTACTGGCAATGAAATAGACGACTCTCCACTGACTGGAGAGTTCTAGACACTTAGTAAATGCGAAAGTGCTGATGGTGTCACTCGGTTTCCTACCTATCTATGAAAATCAATCTCTTGAATCCGCAAGAGGAAAATATTTCCCGGGTACTGAGAAAGATGATTGCCGGATCATGAAGATAGTATGTAGGCAGGATGGACTGCAGGATGGACTAATTATTTTAAGTTAAACAGTCGAGCTTAGATCCATTGAAAAGTTAAACAATCCATTTAAGATAATTTAAATCCCCAACAAACCAAACTATAGTCCAGACAAACTGGATTTTTAAACTGAACAAGATTGTTATATGACTTAAATCATATAATAAATCTCATTATATCATATAATAATCTTATTCAATCGAAAAACCCGAACAGCAGTCTAAACTTTTTAATATTAAACTATCTAATCCGACTTTTTATGTCAAAACTCCTCCAATAATCCATCTAATCCAATAAAATCACAGACTAGCCATCCGGACGGTCGTCTGGATGGAATCCAGGAAGACTATTGGACACACTGATGTAGGACGAGTGATAATAATTAGGCTCATATAACATAGTGGCGGCCAATCAGGTAGTGTGCAAAATCCGTTGTTCCTCACATTGAACTGCAACAAGCTAGAATTCATATTGATTGGAAACAGCGGGCTTGTGGTTAACATAGAAAATTTTGAGGATAGCCATTCATTACAAGATTTGGATCGCTTCGGTTGACAATCGCTTCATTGAATATCTAGATAGTACAATAAAATTTATGAGGTCAAGGACCTGAGTCAAGCCTCTAAATTAAGCCCTGGTGAACCCTCCAGCAGGAATAATAAGTCTAGCATCAGGTGGTCCAGTCAAATATTCTGCTTCCTTGCTACCGGCGATGTATGCTTTAACATGAGCACTTTCCTCATGGGCTTTTAATGCTGCCTCGTCTTTGAATCTATTAAAATCTGGTCAGCTCACAGTACTGAAGTGTGGGGGCAGGAAAAAAGAGAAAGCATAAAGTATTATGGCTGAGCTAGCGAGGACGTATAAATACTGCAGCGGGAAGTACGTAGTGTAAATAAGAAGGAGAAAGGGTAGATAGAACTACTTACACAATAGCCATAACAATTTGTTCTGGGCCATCACCCATCAATGGTTTAGTCTTCGAAATTTTGTACATCAAACACCCGGGCTCGGCATCCTCGATAACTTTAGTGAATTTAACCCCTTCGGCGAGAGCCTGTTGAGATTTTGTGTTAGAAAGAGTGACATCGCATTGCAATAGTTCGAGACAATGAAAAGATTTGGGGTCTGTCGGAAAACATAAACTTACTTCTTCGAGTTTTTCGGGCTTGGGGGTGAAAGTGATGACTCGGGCGATGCTGTTGGGACCCATGGTTGCTCTTTTTGACAGATTTGTATGATAAGCTGAGGTTGATGAGGTGGTAGAATGGTATGATGATATTTCTTTGTAGTGATTTTGGTTGAAGGTTGTATTGAGGTATTAAGATACTTTCCTACCCTTTATATAGTCGAGGCAGCGAACCTCTGCACATGGGTATTTCTTCGTACTGTGATATTCACCTACTAGTGCACCGACATTTTGTAAGTGAAAATAGTTTACGAAAGTCGTATTCTCGTATAAGATCACCAGATGTTTGAGCTCACCAGATGTTTGAATTTAATTGCTTGAGAGCTCGAGTATGCGTCTGGAACGGACAGTGCACGGTTCATTGCAGAAACAAATCCTCCACAACTTGAGATGTCATAGCTGTAAATTTATGGATTGCCCTTCTTTTAATTCGACGCTCTCCACAACGGCAGCTTCTTATCTGTTGACAGCACAGCAGTAGCATACGTATTTGATGATTGAACTATTCTCAAATGCTAAAGTGTGGATTTGAACATGCGAGAAAGATTGAATTTAAAGGAATGCTAACTACGTCTAGACTACAAGCAGAGCGTACTGCGTATATGGAGCATTTGATATCCTAGAATCAAACTCCACGACTTACAGACACTCGAATATTGAAAAGGGTGAAAGGGAAATGGTGACTTCATGCATTGCGAACTCGACAATCTTGGTTTGGATGAAATCACATAGACCTTTCGCTATATGATCGACAGAGTTTTACGATAGTGTAGACAAACTACTGATGTGATGGTCTGGCTAACAACACTACTCGACACAACAAGTTTCTTGTTTCTTGTGGTACAGGAATATCGATAACCTTTATCGATAAAGATGTGCAACAGAATGAATGAAGTATCCACTTTTCAGATTCTTCCAATCATGTAGGCTGGATTGCATTAGATAGTCGCCGTTCCCTTGAGCTATCCACGGCATGTAAAAAGGAGGGAAATGAACTTCAGCTATGATATCTCATATATCTCGACACAAACATACTGAAAGCCAACGATCCAGCATTTACAAATAGCTCTAACTCAAGAGTGGGCTGGATCTGTTATATAACATGACGATCCACAAAAATCTTTGCCACCATAGGAGGAAAAAAGCATAGCCCAAAAAAAACGAAAACCCCCTATAAAAGGCGAAAAAAGAATGCTATCGGGCATCGGTTTTGCTTTAGCGTAGCGAAAGCATACATGTCCAACTCCAAACTTTATCGGGAGCGTTGAAAGGATTGTTCTTGTAGTAGGTATATGAAGAGGGTTGATTTGTCATTATCATATATAACCCCACTAGAATCGCACCTGCCATATTATGCCTAACAGCGTTTAAAATGGCAACGAAACGTCAAGTTTCCCATTTCTCATCCAAATGTCTTCAAAAAAAGATTATTATAGCAAAACAATGATGAGCCCCGCAGGTATCGAACCTGCAATCTTTTGATGCCGGGATCAGCTATAATTTTCATATAGAAGTCGAAGTCAAACGCGTTGCCATTGCGCCAGAAGCCCGGTGTAGATAGCTATACAATCCTATTTGTTGAGTTTGCGACTTCAAAGTGAATATGTATTCACTTTGTCAGAAACCAGAGGATGTCTCACCACTTTTCACATCCAAAGATAGATATCCTTTATCTACAGAGGGGACGGTAGACTAGGTAGACAATTGGCGGATCTTACAAGAAGTCAATTATCTCGAAATTCGAGAACATGACTTCAAATAATTTTTAGAATTCGACAGCGTCAAGCAAAGCATAGAAGGGAAACATATGTATGCAAGGGTAAAATTTTGACTGTTTTGATGTATATTTCTCTTTTAGGGATAAATTTTGACTTGCCTTTGGAGCAGCGTAGAAGAATAATTTTTTGGCTTGCAGAACAAAGGCGACAAAAACACCTCCATTCATATGATGGCATTACCAACAATACCGAGGTAGGGCGAATTCACTTTGACTACTCCTGAACTTACCTATATTTAATCAGGAAATGACACCACCTCTGATTAGCTGAGCTCCAG
The DNA here is from genome assembly GCA_029531795.1 of Sclerotinia nivalis. Classification (NCBI taxonomy): domain Eukaryota; kingdom Fungi; phylum Ascomycota; class Leotiomycetes; order Helotiales; family Sclerotiniaceae; genus Sclerotinia; species Sclerotinia nivalis. Next base: position 1,262,527 of record JAPEIS010000002.1, read on the forward strand.
GCCCAGCACAGTGAATTGACCAATTGCAACCCCGGCTCGGATCTTGCTCCAGATATATAGCTGTGGGCATCCCCGATTCCCCGGATTGTCTCCTCTTACTTCCTTAAATCTCACTCATGCAATCACGAGAGCAATTTTTTGGCCCCACATTCCGGGCCGCTGCCTCCGACGTATACATGGCGGCAAAATACCATATTTTAGATTCAATATACCCAGCCTATCACGTCGACTTCCCCTGATATTCGGCAATCTGCCTAAGCTAGTTTCGAATATATCTTCACTTCATTCCCGAGAACCCCGTACAAAAGAACACCTTGTGATGTCTTCTCTCCAGCTATGAAGGGGCGGAAAATTTATTACCGAATATGCGGGGATTAGCTGAAGTTTTTTTAATGATGGATTTTTAATTTACGGACGGATTCCCGCTCAACCTGGTGATTCAGGTGATTGCCATGGGCCGAGGGGGAGCTTATGAGACAATTCTGAGTAGTAATTAGAATATGTGCTAAAGTACTTAAGATGATATGGTCCCAGTGATTGAAATCTATTCGAATGAGCTGTAAGACTTATCTGACCTTAACACCTCGATTAGAGGTCCCATTGACATTATGAAAACGGCTGCTATTTTGAGCGTGTTGTCCTTGGCAGTGGAGTCAGTATATTCCCAGGCTGCCGGATATAGTCAATGTAACTTTTCACCAATCCATATTGTCATCAATTCATAGTTGCTGATTTGAGATAGGTGGTGGAAGCAACTGGACTGGAGCGACTACTTGCGTTGCTGGATATGTCTGTCAATCCCAAAATGCGTGTAAGAAATCCACCAACCTCTAGCTCTATATGCCGAAGAATACTCAATTTTTATAGATTACTCCCAATGTCTTCCCGGGACGGCTACTTCAGTACCCACAACTTTGACCACGACAACCAAGAGCAGCACCACATCCGCGACCTCTAAACCAACTACATCCACAGCTTCATCCTCGAAAACGAGCTCGGCGGCAGCCTCAACGGTGCAATCAGCATGCACTGCGGCATTTACTCCAGTCACTGCTTCAGCAGCATTTGCTGCATTAAGTCCAGGGTGGAATCTTGGGAACACTCTGGATGCTACCCCAGATGAAGGATCTTGGAACAATCCTCCTGTCGTCCCTGCTACATTCACGGCAGTTAGGGCCGAGGGATTCAATAGCGTTAGAATACCAGGTAATAACTCACTCCAATTCATCTCTTATTTATAATTTGAAGGACACTAACAAAAGTCATAGTCACATGGGCATATCACTTTGTAACATCTTCCCCAAGCTGGACCGTCAATACCACTTGGATGGATCGCGTTGAAACAGTCGTCGATCAAGCCCTTGCTACGGGAATGTACGTAATCCTCAACGTCCACCACGACTCCTGGATCTGGGCCGATGTCTCCGCATCTGGAGCAAATCTTACTATGATTGAAGAAAAATTCTCTGCTCTTTGGTCTCAAATCGGGACCAGAATGAGATGCAAATCTAGTAAATTGATCTTTGAGCCAATCAATGAGCCACCTGGAACAACGCAACAAAATGCGAACGAACTTAATAAACTCAACAACATCTTCCTCGCGGCCATCAATCAGGCAGGAGGCTACAACCCTCAACGAGTAGTTGCCCTTTCAGGTCTTCAGATGAACTCAGTATATACTGAGCAATGGTTTACAAAGCCCACAACGTATACTTCTCAACCATGGGGTCTTGAATTCCATTATTATTCACCATACAGTTTCATCTTCAACGCTTGGGGAGATACCATCTGGGGTTCCGATGCCGATAAAGCCACCCTAACAGAAGACTTCCAACTCTTCGCAGGTAATTTCTCAGGCATCCCGACGATGATTGGAGAATGGCAAGCCACACCTGTCAATGTTGCTGAACCCGGCGCTAGATGGAGGTACACAGACTACTTTGTGAAAACCGCCAGGAGTTTTGGTTTTGCACATGTACTCTGGGATAATGGACTTGACTTTTTGGACCGCAACACGAATACCTGGTATGATCCTATCTCAATGTCTGTCCTTTTCAACGCTGCCAAAGGAGTCTCAAACTCTCTCCCAGATGGCACGGTTGATACTTCCGCCACATCTCAAAATACCTCGGCGTATCTTTTCCACAAAGTCGGTGATCCAGTCATTGCACAATCTCTTCCATTCCTCTTGAATGGAAACACCTTGACATCCATCAAAACATCTACGGGCACAACACTAGCAACTACTTCATACAGCATGTCCTCTGCTGGAGTTCTAACCTTCACCCAAGCCTACCTCTCAACCCTCTATTCATCCACGACTGCCCCCGGCATCAAAGTCACCCTAAGTTTAACTTTCTCCGCCGGCTCTCCCTCCCAAATACAAGTTGTGCAATGGGCCACTCCAACCCTCTCACAAACCTCCTTTAGCAAACAAACCAGCTCAGATCTCACAATTCCCATCAACTATGCCGGACTCTCAGAAGTCGCCGCTGTCAAAGCTTTGAATGCAGATGGATCGTACATGGTCTCTGGTGATTCTTGGACTCAGTACCTGGGGCCATTAGAACAAGCTCGATGGACTTATGCATCCTGGACAACCAGTAGTGCCGGATTGACAATACCTGTTTCAGGATTGCAAGTTATTGCTAGCACGGGACAGACTGATATTTTGACACTTGAGGTGCGTTTTTCACTTTTTCGAAATTTCACTTTTGCTTTCCCGATTCCCCCTTCATTTGCCCTCGCTTCCTGTTTTAAGTATAACGAATCTTATACTGATGCCAATATAGTTTTTCCCGAGAATCCTAGGACAAAATAGCGTGAATATTACATTCACGTAAACATGGGTGAAGGAATGAAGTAAGATAACTCGCAAAGTACAATATCAAGCATGTGAATATATCGAATCCTCGAGCTTGGAGTACATGTAGTTTCCGAAAAATAGATTGAGCTGTACATATTCTTCAAGTCAATATTTATATTATTTTCTGACACAAATGTTACAAGAAACCTCAAAAACATTCCACTCTGTGCTTTCCAATCTCTTCCCTTCTCATTTCAATATTCTTATCCACATCACCAATAAACATCCACCCCAACCAAATCCGCCGCATAATCCACCAATCCCCCGGCAGCATTTCCAAATGTCAAAACATTACTCCCAGCCTTCCACCCACTAGTCAAAAGTCCAAAAATTCCCGTATCTTGCCATCCCATCGTCCCAAATAACTCGGAACTCTTCCCACTGAGTGGAAATTCGGCGCGTGTCACAACCCCATTGACGCTAATCGTCATATTGCGCGTATTGGTACCGGTGGTCCAGGATGTACTAAATGCGACATCATTATTGCAGAAATAGATGGAAAGGTATTTTGTGGAGGACGTAGTGGTTGATGTTGAGGGGGCATTGACAGTGATGGAGGCGGAGCCGCTGGGAGTTAGGTAGCCGATTTTTGTGCCGCTTGGAGCGCAGTAGTTTGTGCTGCATGTTACGTGGGTGGCGGTACCGGAGATACTCATGCTAGATGAGGAGTAGAACGTTGCTGGTGGTGGTGCAACTGTGAGGGAAGAGGGTAGCAGTGCGGTAGATGAGGTTATGGCGAGGGTGTTTGTGCTGGATGCTGTAAATGAGAGGGAGCCTATGACGAGCGATTTTGAGCCTGCCGGGAGAGTATATTTTTTTGAGGCGATGGTGAAGGTCGTTGAGGAGGTGGATGAGGTGCTGAATTGAAGTGTGACGGTGTAGTTAGAGCTCGAGGTTTGAGCATAAATTTTGGAGAATGTGACAGTCGAGCTATGGCCAAATTAGTATTTCAATAGGAAAAAAAGAGTCGAAAACCAAAGCAAATAACGAACCCAGAAACAGCAGCATCACTAGCAGCATATGTACCCGAAACAGTCGTCCCCCCAAGTTCTAAAAGCATGGTTCCATGCGCACCCACAGTTGCAGAATATGAAGTCAGAACATTCGTCGCGCTTGTACCGGCCCAAATATTCTTGAGAGTACTCGCTTTCTGCAATCCCACATCTGGGAGATCCAAGGTAAGTGTCTTCGCAGTATTTTGAAGATTAATGACCGCAACTACAGTACGACTTCCAGTCAATGGTCCCGCCCATACTTCATATCCATCCGTTGTCCATCTTCGTCGAAAACTTGCTGCAACGCCCAAATCATCTTGATTATAACTTATAACATCTTTGTTGCTAAGGATAGTCAAAGAAGCAGAGCTAATACTCGTGAATGTATCCTTTAAAGCTGCTCCGATTACCAATGGACTCTTCAAAATCGCCCATAAACTAAAATGTGTTTGTTCTTCAGTAGTAGTCAAAACATTATTCCCAACCTCCAACATATCAAGATCTAACCAATGCCCAGAACCAGCGAAAGACGTTTGTGGTACAGCCTGGTTTAAAATTCTTGGAATGGTGGAATACGAGGGAATAATATCGTTGGTGATGCGCCAGGTATTTCCCATGGATGGAGCCCATGCGGAAGGAAAATCAACACCCCAATCGCAGATCTGGAAAAGCATGGGCTTGCTTAGAGTGGCGAGGGCGTTGGTCATGTTCTGATAACGCAGAGATGGAGATGTCGAGGGCGCATAATTGGTATTTGGATATCCAGTTGCTGCATCTGAATAGCAGTTATCATCTAAAATTGTCAGCTTGGCACTTCCATTGGAAGTGTTCCTTACATTTCAACAGATCTGCTCCCCACGACGCGAAGGTTTGTGCATCTGTAAGTTCATGAACTATGGTTGTCAGTATTTTTCTTTACATAAACCCCTAGTCTTGAAAACACTCCTCTAGCCACTTGCTTGATTTCAATTATAGCAATCAATAATAAACTCACATAGACTACCCACTTGTGCCGGAGTGCCAGTCATGCACATTTGTACCCCAGCATCCGAATAAACTCCAAAGCCCAACCCCAGTCCATGAATAAAAGTCCCCAAAGCTGGATAACCGCTTGGAAACCGTTCAGGATTCCATGTCAATGTTCCAGCAGACGTTCTATCAGGCAAAGTCCATCCACAATCAACAGTCACATAGTGGTAGCCGAGAGCAGACAGACCAAGGGAGACGAGAGCTTGCGCATTACTGTGAATGATAGTTTCATTGGGGCTACAAGAATAATGGTTGTAAGAGTTCCATCTAATGATCTGTTAGAGAGAAAGACCCAAGTGAGAGTATGAGAGAAATGAAATACTAACCCCATAGGTGGAGTAATGGCTAGACCATTGTTAACTCGTGGTTTGAGGTTCTGAGGAAGTGCGGTAATGGATTGAGGAATTAAAGAAAGAAGCAACAATAGCTGCCTAGAACGACCGAGAACTTGCATTTTCAAAGTCAAATCACAATGAATTCAATTGTCCGAAACAAAAAAGACAGCATGCACACCATATTTCTAGCATTCACTTTCCTCAAATTCTCATGAAATCGAATATGCATCCTGCAGTATGTCACTGAACATGCCACTAGAGCTATAATTTCTCCATCTGCAGACTCCAATCTCCCGCATCAACCTACCAATATCGTAAATACTATGGGGGTTTTAATGGAGAAACCGGAGAATCTACAGATTTACCGGTAGTTCGATGACCAGATGCGCTCCAATCATCTTGTAGAAGGCCATAAACTCCCGCATATTTCCTTCTCAAACTTTGGAGCAGTCAGCTTGAGCTTACCAGCTCAGCTTTTCGGTGAGAATCGATTGAATACCACAAATTGAAAAGAAAAGAAATGAAAAGAACTCAAAAACATCTGCGTCTTACATTCATCTTAGAACTTATAATGCTCTGCTTTGTCGCTTAGATTATCGTGATATCGTATTCTGATTGTTCAGATGAAAATACAAATATATAATAAGAACTTCTCGTACCACGCCACAACGCATGCTCCCTTTCTCCCGACACAGCCCTAAACCCATTATCCGTAAATTTAAAACAACCACTGAAAGTTCCCGGAATCATGGGTGTCTGAGTTCCCAAGGACTTCAGCTGTTTGATATACACCATGCGCGCTCATCGTCGTACTTCAACCTACTCATGTTATACCGAAGAACTCCAGGCCTCTAAATCATACATCTGAATTTTGTCAGCCCAGCATCGTCACCGCCATTATCCCATTTTCCTGTGTATAGCGGCAAGTGGCACGGCGCTGCATCCAAGAAATGCCCCTGCGTTTGTCTGACATACATGACATGAGATGAGATGAGATGAGATGAGATGAGATGAGATGAGATGAGATGAGATGGGATGAGATGAGATGAGATGAGATGTTATTTTCCCAACGTCTGACAGAGATGGATCAACCACTGCATTACAATTTACGAGACGAGCCGAAATATTTCCTCAGCCTTATCAGCCACCAAAGTATTTCGCTTTCTTTTCATGCATGTGAATTTCGTGGAAACTCAGTCCTATCAGGAGAAAGTTTAGCATCCAAATTTTGGTAAGTACCTACATTGAATTGAAAACTTAGTTTGAAATCCCTTTGAAATCCCCGACTAGCGAAGATGTTAATTTTGAATCGAAGGCACACGCATTCAAGTGTAAGATCAAGTTAAAAAGGTTGGTAATACCCGTATCGGATTCATCTACACATGTACCATCTTTGTCTTTCTTTCATCACCCTAAGTATCCCGTCTATAAATATGTACATTGAAAAGATATAACGACATGCTCATCTTCTATGTCCGTGCCTGTATGGTCGGGTTTCGCCAATAATTTGTCCTTCCGAGTATCCTACCATGGTCACCATCGCCGCCGCTTCTGATCGCCGCCCCCACCGAATGAATCACTCCTACCCATGCCCCGTAATCAAATAATACTTCCACGACCTACAATGAAATAAGCTACCTGTGATTATACAATTATTTATTTCCCTAATAAGTGAACCCCAAACGCCAGAACGCAACCCAATGCTGTGCATAAGTATCATTGAGAGACGAAAAATAAAGCCGATAGTAAACAAGCGGTAAAGAAGGGAAGTACTGATGATGGTGATGTGTGTGATGAGAGAGATTTGATGGTGGCGGCCTGGGTTTTGTTGACATTTTTCATGGGTTTTGGACAGAGGGTTGTGTTCACTAGAAGGTTCCCTGGTATCCAAACCTATTTCAAATATTAGTTCTCGTACCTATCATGCATATTCATTGAAAAGATGTTAAAATACCTGTGGCTCTCCATTCGTTAAGGTGAGGGTGAAAGTTCCCCCGATTCCTGTAACAGTGCTATTACAGCTCAATATTTCAATGAGAAGAATTCCGTCACTAAAATTGGTGTCTCCAATATAGTAAGGTCCGACAGTTCCACCTTGGGTCCCAACATTGGTGATAGCTGTCACAATTGAATGGACATTTCCTTTTCTAAATATCAATGCATCGTCTGCCTGATAGATGACTGATGCTTTGTATGCCCAGTAAGGACTCCAGTTGGAGTAATTGGTTGAAATCATATAATTGTTGACGGCGTTACGGGCGGTATTCATGGTCTTGATATGTTGATACAAGGTTGATGTGTTATCATATCCAGTTGGATTTAGCCAAAGTGCTCCACGATTTTGAGGATCACCACCACCGTCAAAGCCTTGTTCCGCGCCATAATATACCACAGGAATACCATCAGTGAAGAAATCGAACGTAAGAGCATTTTTTCTCTGAGATGGATCACTCGTATAAGATCCGAAACGAGCGACATCATGATTCTCGCTAAATGTGCCGAGAAGTGTAGTATCATAGCAGTTTTGCTGGGTTTGATCGAATTGGTAGCTCAAGCTTCCCATACCATTTGTGGAGTTCGAAAGGATAGATGTAATATAGTACCAGGCAGGATAATTGAGGACGGACGAAAGAGCATCGACAGCCCATTCGCATGCATTGATAGGTAACTCGTCAAAGACTTCACCAATGGTGAATGTATTGGCGGCCTTTTGGAAGCCAGGCCAAAAGGGCTTGTCGACGTGTTTAGCTGCATCGATACGAAGCCCATCAACTACGGTTCAGATGTCTGTCAGCCCACTCTTACAACAATTTATATTCTGCATATTCCCCGGATTTTTCTCCACAGCCAAGACTTCCAGAAAGCGCAAGGAATAAATAAGATTCATCATCAGAAGTACATACGAGAATAATTGGCGACCATCTCCGATACCCATGTTTCCCATGTTTGCTTCACAAAGTCAGATTCGGTATCAAGATCTGGCAGTGAAACTGTATCGTCTCCGAGCCAACAATTTTGAAAGTTGGTTGCGTTCGAATAATCGGTGATGTAACAAAAAGGATGGAAGTATTCTTTTTTGTTGAACGGAACTAGTGTGGAGTAATCAGTTTCACTTCCAGGCCCTGCGTAGGCCATGTCATTGATGACTGCATCGATCATCAGGTACTATAGCGTCCAATTGGATTAGAATTTGTATTTCGTATGGCTGAGTTGCGGATATGAATCAACTTACCATGCCACGATCGTGTAAGGTCGACGACAGGAGTTTGAGATCGTCTGGAGTTCCAAAATGTTCGTTGATCTTGGTGATATCTTGACTCCAGAATCCATGGTAGCCTTGGCCGTATGCTGTTGTTTGATTGATGTTTTGTACCACTGGCGATATCCAGATCTATGTTTGGTCTTAAGTCAGTTTGCGTTGTTCAGCTTGATAAAACCATCTTTTACCACGACGGTCGCACAAGGCACGACAGAGAGAAAGATTGTTCATAGGAAGAGCTTGAGCAGAAGCTGAGATGGGCAAACTCACAGCTGTAAATCCCATATCCTGAATGTAATCTAGTTGATTGATGATTCCTTGAAAGGTCCCTCCGCAATACAATTCCGCTGTATTATTACAGGCGAAAGTAGTCGAGCCATCAGTTCTTGCGAATCGATCCGTGATGATTTGATATATAGATTGGCTTCTCCAATCGTCGGAAGTAGCAGCGTGTACATCTTGCACGAATGATGATAGGAATGCCACCCATAACATTGACCAACTAACGAATGCCGTCGAAGTTTTTCCCTCCGACGTGGTCAACAACATGATTTCAACTCGTAACTCGATACCACCACTATCGCAAATGTCGCATATAAAGAATGACGGCTGAACCCTCAATTGAAAGGCTGATTATATTGGCGTCGACAATGTAATCAGTTTGCTTTCTTTGACGCAGAACACAATAGTGAGTGACAATTGACGCAAAAATTATCAGCTGTCTAATGAGTACTACCATCAGAGATAGGTTCCTTGGCAGCGCGGGTTTCCCGACGCTTCTACTTGATGCAGTCTAGCATCTGAAAGATCTCCCTACTCGTGTTACCAAAAAGTATAAAACACATCTTTATACAGGCTTAGACTTTGCGGATAGGGCGATTTAAGGTATCGAAGGGGTTTAGGTCCTGTAGCTCTATACTGAAAATTGTGAAGTTCTAGAATTATAATATAGGCGAATATTTTACCTTTTTTTTTTCCATGCGAATCCCCAATTAGTAAAGTAGAAGAAATACATGGGCATATGGCATATTAACATTTTCGGCCGCAGTCCTACTCCACACGTAAGTAACGTAACGGGCTGACTTCTTCCGGGACCGATAAACTCCGTGGAAGGATATTGAAATTAGGCCAATTGGGTGTATGAACGGGTAGGTTGTAAAAATAAATCTGGGGCATTGTTACCAACATTACTCGAGTACCCATAATAATAGCAAAGACAACTCTGAAAAGATCCTAATTGCTCAGATAAACATGACGGGAAATGAGCATCCGCAAATCACCCAGCAAACGGTCTTCTAAGTTTCGAACTTCGATTGATCATGTTAAATTCCAGAACTTCCCGAAAGTTCTAAATTCCCAATTGAGCAGATTGAACCCAAATTGAGGTGTGAAAGGTCTTACTAGATTCGTTCAGCACCGCGGGGGACTTGGCAGTTCTTGATGAATTTAACACATTTAGCTATTTTAACGTGGATTAGTTAATCTTAAATCTTGCACATAATGCCTTGGCAGTGCACAAAATAGGGGAGGGATATAGTAGTAGGAATTCTAGTCAGGGGTAGTGGCTACAACCGACCCACTTTAATTATCGGAAAATCTGCACACTGTACGGGAAAGAAGGACCTCGATATGAACCGTATGATGCTTTTTTGGAATAAATTAAGTATGATTTAGCATTGTTTGCTAAGGGGTTTGAAAACTTTGTGATTTTACTGAGATTCTTTGAACCAAGCCTCTGGGATAGGGAAACGATATATACAATGGAGAAAGCGGTAGAACAATTTTCGAGCTAGAATATTTAAGGGGCATTAAGCATTTCAAAACTTCTAAAAAAACTATGACCGAAATACCACCTTCAAAGTTCAAGGACGTAGGTACTAGGTTACGGTTTGTGAGATTAGGATAGCGGGGAGAATCCGATCATTTTTTCAACTTCTCCATTATTTCCAGCTCTCGTGTTCATCATTTTTGATGCCCCTCTGTGGACCAACTACACTTACTCTACAGCCTCAAAGGCATTTTCATCCACTTCGGTCTCCCATGTCCAAGGTAGGGAGGACATAAGGTTTGTCCTTTTCCGATTTTATTGTTGAACGATGAAGTTGATTCCGACTATGACGGTGAAGCCACTTAGAACAAACGAGATGGAGTGGATTGAATTTTGAGAGTAGGCCGTCGGTGAGACCCTATCTATCTCTCCCAATTGTATAATACCGTGATGATTTATGTAAGTTTATTTGGTAAATGAGGACGTTAAGAAAAATCGAGGCAAGGGAGAAAAGCAGTAGGAGAAGGAAGAAAAAGCAATGTGAGCTAAGGGAAAAAGGGAGGGAACCCTGCAGGCTTCCCCTTTCTTCCTGCAATGCAGCATAATCTTTGCATAAGCTTTTATACTCTCGAATATTTCCTTGTGTTGGTAATTTTAAGCAAATCTTCTTATTATTAGAGTCTTCAAGATCAACCTTTTACTGATTTCTGCTCTTAACTACAATCACCTTGATTTATTAATAATCTCTCTTTCACAAATTCTGCTTGGCTAGAGAAATTCTTACTGGAGATATCTATACTTCCTATTACAAAACGGCATTGCGGCAAGTAGAAAATAAGGACTTGGTTCGGCTATCCTGAAAACTAGTACTCCGTACATAGCTTCTCCTTCATCTAGGTAGTTTATCTCGCTGATCCCCTTAGATTTTTTCCTTGACCTTTTTCGACTTCTGCTTATCAAATAACTCGTAAGAGGCCTCACAAACAAGATAATGAGCCAGGAACTCAATGAATCGTGGTTGGTCCCACCACACCTTAATTGAACGTATCATTTTGCTACAATTTTGCATGTCACCATGCTTATCTCCGACCATTCATGTTGTAACGTTCGTGATTTGCAAAATGTTTCCTGGACGGCAAGGTTATCCGTTGCTATTGATAGAGATTCATCCCATCTCCCATCAATGGGCACCAAAAATTACAAAGATGGCACCCGGGGTTATCTGGATTTATACGCAAAATTACAATGGGAGGTGTTTTTACATTTTACTCCGTACACCGCATGTGAATCTCTGTAAGATGGTTTATGGGCCTTTACGGGGCACAAATCTGATCTTTTGAGTTCACTTGCAGCGCGAAAACTTTTCACTCAGGGACGAATCGTATTCAGCCAACATTGTGTTCACTTACTGTGGATAGGATACCATCTACTCGCTTACTTGGCCTAACTTTACTCCGTAAATATTTTACACTCCGACTATTAATTATTCTCTGCCAGAGAGTCATTTTTCATTAGTAATCGTTCCTTAGCGAGCCTAGGTACCATCGGCATACTTTCAAATATCATCAGAATTTCGCAAAAGTAGCGTGGGAAACCTCGTATCTTCCTCCCTGATCACTGTCTCCTTACACGGAAAGATACCCATGCTCGGAGTTCTCAGGGAAACTTATTCCTTCCAAAGCCCCGGTATGTGGCTGTTCTTAAACCCAGTCAGCTTTTAACTTTTTGTCCAAGTTAAGGCTGGTTTTTATATTGTGTGGTTACACGAGAGAAAGCCGTGTTCAATTGTACCTTTTTATCTACCAGCGTGCGGATAGCTAGCTAAGGCTTATCATTAGAAGGATTAACCAGGCCATCCCGGTTGTTAAAAGATCCCTAATTTATTTGGTAAAGCTCAGGGCGGCACGAAAGACTAAATTTATTTGAGTTAGACAGAAACTCAAACTATCATGGATGTGTTTAAAATGCCACATCAGGCGTTATCTCTCCATTTACTCATCTTTCATTGGTCGTAAAACACACACGGAGAATAATAATGGAGCCCGTGTTTGGGGATACACCTGTTAATAAATGGATCAAAGTTGGTCCCCACTACTTCACTCTCTCTGAGGTACTGGCTCGTCCAATGACGCCCATATGGATTACCCCTGGAACCAAGACTTTCGTGCTCTGAACCAGCATATAGCAGCTCGTGTCAAAATTAAGTTTAACTGCCTTATTAGTCGCATTCTCTTCCATTTCTAGAATGGCTTAGGATCAAAATATTGCGTCTTAACCTTGGATAGTAAGCTTCAGGCATCCGATATGCTCAGGAAAAGTAAGATCGACTTCTAGGGGGCAACACCGAGAATAGTTGTTGTTCAAAGTGATCTTTTACACATACTCACTTCAGCCTCTTACCTCTTGTTCAACTTCAAGTAACTCATCATATACACATCTTTAAGCATCTTTTTGTCAATCTGCGATTGCGGTCGACTCCCACGCTCGTTATTTCTTATTTTTGCTTGCGGTTACTTGTTGTACTTTGTCTTAAAAAACGGACTCAAAATAGCATTGCTTATCTGTGAATATCATACAAGCAAGCCCACACACTTCCTGGAAATTTTGGAGGAATCCCTAATATATTGCTGGCCCAAACAGATTGAATTCTCAAAAACTTCTCATACTACTTCGGCAAAATTTGATGAACAATAATTCATGATTTTGGTCACTTGAGTATCGTATCTGGTCGGTTTCGTTTGTCACCATGTTCGCGCGAAATTTCGTTGTATTGTGCAGCGTCTTGTTGAATACACAGGTCAATGCATTGCGTTACGATAAACAATATGTTGGCTATAACCTGAATACGAATCAGTCGGCGACATCACCTTTTGATTATTATGGAAAATGGGAAGGGGTATGTCAACATTCATTGCCCTCGACGTGTCAGGAAATCTCCTCAACCTCATATTTCACCCACGATGAACTCATTGTAATTCGAGGATGCATAGGCTAACTTTTCTTCTCGCAGCATGATTTCTACCCATCCCCCGAGAATTGGCGTTTCCCTTTCTATTCCTTCTTCTTAGACAAATTCGTCAATGGAGATCCAACAAATGATGACATTAATGGAACTCATTTCGAAACCGATTTCATGCAAACCCAATTACGACATGGCGGTGATCTTCAGGGTCTCATTGATAGTCTGGATTATATACAAGGAATGGGTGTAAAGGGAATCTATATCGCCGGAAGTCCTATGATCAATATGCCCTGGGGTGCGGATCAATATTCTCCTTTGGATTTTAGTCTTCTCGATCAACATTTTGGAGATATCGATATGTGGAGGAAAACCACCACTGCCATCCATGACAGGGGAATGTATGTTATGATCGACAATACAATGGGAACCATGGGGGATTTGATTGCTTTTAAAGGTTACGAGAACTCTTCGACCCCATTCACTCTGGTCGAGCACAAAGTCCTTTGGCGTGACCAAAACCGTCAATATTTGGATTTTTCCTTCGGCGAGAAGTACAATAAAACTTGCAACTACCCCAGGTTTTGGCTTGATGACGGATATACCGTTAAGGATGATGTCACGGATCTCATGAATGGTTGCTATGATTCCGAATTTGATCAGTATGGTGATACCGAAGCTTTTGGTGTCTTTCCCGATTGGCAACGTCAATTATCGAAGTTCGCCTCTGTCCAGGATCGTTTGAGAGAATGGCTCCCTTCTGTAAGAACCAAAATCGAGATCTTCACTTGTATGATCATCCTACAGCTAGACGTCGATGCACTGCGTGTGGACAAAGCAACGCAGATTACTGTCGATGCATTGGGAAGTTTTAGTCACGCGGTTAGGGAATGCGCACAATCTGTGAACAAGGAGAATTTCATGGTTACCGGTGAAATTACTGGTGGTAACACCTTTGGTAGTATTTACCTTGGGCGTGGACGTCAACCTGATATGTTACCGGCGACCATCCCAGATGCGGTCAGAATGACCTCCAATTCCAGTTTAGCATACTTCATCCGTGATCCTGGCCAAAACGCTCTCGACTCTGCTGCCTTCCACTACACTGTTTATCGCACGCTCACTAGATTCTTGGGAATGGATGGAAACTTGGAAAGTGGATACGATGCACCACCTAATTGGGTAGAGATGTGGAACATAATGCTCCAAACGAACGATTTTGTCAACCCCAATACTGGAATTTACGATCCAAGACACATGTACGGAACTAGCAATCAAGATGTTTTCAGATGGCCAGCTATCAAGAATGGAACTCAAAAGCAACTTTTGGGTCTGTTCATTACCACTATACACATGCCTGGTATACCTTTACTTCTATGGGGTGAAGAGCAAGCCTTTTATGTCTTGGACAACACAGCCGACAACTATCTATTCGGTCGACAAGCTATGTCTCCTTCTCAAGCATGGCAAACTCACGGATGCTACACCCTCGGTAGTGGTACCTATTATCAATATCCCATGGATTCTTGCACGCGCGGTTGTCATGATGATTGGAATAGTCATGATCATAGAGATCCATCCCACCCAGTTCGAAATATTATCAAGGCGATGTACCAAATGCGAGCCAATTACCCGGTCTTGAACGATGGATGGTATTTGCAACAACTCTCCAACCAGACATACGAAATCTTATTACCCGGTAGCAACGGTACAGCCACTGAAACTGGAATGTGGAGTACTATGCGAGGTCAATATGATGGTATTCAGGATTTGTCCAAGGCTGGTGGCCAGGCAAACCAGTCTATTTGGATGGTTTACCACAACAATTATGATACAATAACGTATACTTTCGATTGTAGTAGCAACGACTCCCTGGTTGCTCCCTTCCTTAGTGGTGTCACAGTCAAGAATCTGTTCTATCCGTATGAAGAGGTCACATTAAAAGCAGGACCTTTTCAGTTGGGAATTGCAAATCAAACAGGCTACAATGGCTGCCTTGACAGTATCACTCTGGTTCAGTACGAATATAAGGCATATGTGCCAAAGGAGGCGTGGGTTGGACCTTCGCCTATGATAACCTCATTCTCTCCAGGACATGACGCACGACTTACCTCGGCAGTTGCTCCCGGGCAACAAGAAACCGTCGAGATTGAAATCGATTTCAGTGAAGAAATGAAGTGTTCCGACATTCTCTCGGGCATGGTGATATCCTCCAAGACAGAGGATGGAACGGTTGCAAGATTAGCCAATGCTACCGGTCAATACTCTTGTACATTACTTCCGAATCCGGTCAATGTCACCAACTTCGTTGGATCGATTCCCACTCGTTGGACTTTCAAAGGTAATCTTACCAATGTGTCTAACGGTGTCCATTCAATCACCCTCAATAACGTCACGAGTGCCTCTGGAAATTCTTCAACTGGATCAACAGATACATTTTTGATTCGCGTTGGACAAGTTGACAACCCTCTTGTTTTTCCTGGCTCTGCAAATTATACACGACAATTGCTCCACAAGTACGACAATGGTACATTGTACGTCAGTCATAAAGCTGCTGGAGCGGATTCATTCAAATATTCCTTGAACTGGGGAACTTCGTGGTCCGAGTGGCTGCCATACGTTGGTGGAAATACAACACTGGAAGCACAGGCCTGGACTGGTACAAGCAAACAAAAATGGGAGGGAGAGCACGTCATCATGCAATATTGGAGTAAACTCACTGGCAGCAGTGATGTTGTACAACATTCTGATCTGGAGACAAATACATATTCGCGTCGTCTTCCGCATCTGTTCGCCAATGGTCCATACAACCAATATGGATATGATACTGGTCTTGATAATGCATTCGTCTTGAATAAGGAGAACAGTCTCTGGGAATACAAATTTATGACTGAATGGCCAGCTGGTAAGTCGTAGATTCTTCTGATGTTAAAAATTATTGCTAATAATTTCTAGTCATGCAAGTAAATGTTTGGGGTATGAATCCTGATGGTCAACCAGATCAAACTGTTGTCATGGGAGACATCGACCTTGACAATATCCTTGACCGCATGCCTCCTTCGTCGCTTTCCACGGCACTTATTAACATAACACGTGTGCCTCCATCACCGTACCTTGGTTACAAAATTGCAATCGACGACGGAAATTATAGATACTATCAAATTCCCTATGGAAACCGTTCATACCAAATGTTGATGGTATTCCTTTTCTGGATTGTCCCTGTCCTCACTGGTGGTCTAAGTATCTGGCTCTTCATGAAATCTTTCTACGCCGTCAAGCTCAACAGTGTTGGTGTCAAGGAGACAAAGAACTACATTCCATTGGCCATTCGCAGAAAGCTGAAGAGGGATAAAGATGACCATAACGAGAAAGAAATGACAGTTATGGGAGGACTACACTCAATGTTTCACGAAAACGCTACTCAGCTTGGACTCCAAGCTGATGCTGCAGCTACTGGGCGACGAACTGTGCTTATTGCTACCATGGAATACGATATCGAAGATTGGGCAATCAAGATTAAGATTGGAGGTCTTGGTGTCATGGCACAATTGATGGGAAAGAATTTGGGTCATCAAGATCTCATCTGGGTTGTTCCTTGCGTTGGTGGAATCGACTATCCTGTTGATCAACAAGCTGAGCCTATGGATGTCACGATTCTTGGAAATTCCTACACTATTCAAGTTCAGTACCATACTCTACGAAACATTACTTACGTTCTTCTCGATGCACCAGTCTTCAGAGCACAATCTAAATCCGAGCCATACCCAGCTCGTATGGATGATTTAGACTCAGCCGTTTACTACAGTGCTTGGAATCAATGTATCGCTCTTACTATCAAGCGTTTCCCTGTCGATTTGTATCACATCAACGATTACCACGGAGCTGTTGCACCAGTCCATCTTCTTCCAGAAACAATTCCATGTTGTTTATCCCTTCACAACGCTGAGTTCCAAGGTTTATGGCCAATGCGTAACCAAAAAGAAAGATCGGAAGTTTGCCAAGTTTACAATATTCCCGAAGAGGTCGCTATCAAGTATGTTCAATTCGGAGACGTGTTCAATTTACTCCACGCCGGTAGTTCTTATCTTAGAATTCATCAAAAGGGTTTCGGTGCCGTTGGTGTCAGTAAGAAATACGGAAAGCGTTCTTGGGCAAGATATCCTATTTTCTGGGGATTGAGTAAAATTGGTAACCTTCCTAACCCTGATCCTTCTGATACTGGAGACTGGAGCGGTGCCCAAGATTCATTGGCCAAGACAACTGTCAACCAGGATTTCGAAAATCAAAGAGGTGAGCTCAAAAGACAAGCTCAGGAATGGGCTGGTCTTGATCAAAATCCTAAAGCTGAGCTCCTGGTTTTCGTTGGTAGATGGTCCATGCAAAAGGGTATCGATTTGATTGCTGATGTTATGCCTGCTGTTTTGGAGGACAACCCAAATGTCCAGCTTATTTGCGTTGGTCCTGTTATTGATCTTTATGGAAAATTCGCCGCTCTGAAATTAGATGTCATGATGACGAAATACAAGGGTCGTGTCTTCAGTAAACCCGAGTTCACTGCTCTTCCACCATTCATCTTCTCGGGAGCAGAATTCGCCTTGATTCCATCCAGAGATGAACCTTTTGGTCTTGTCGCTGTCGAGTTTGGTAGAAAGGGAGCTTTGGGTATTGGTGCCCGTGTTGGTGGTCTTGGTCAAATGCCTGGTTGGTGGTTCACTGTCGAGTCTACTACAACAACCCATATGCTTCATCAATTCAAACAAGCCATCAAAGAAGCCTTGGCCTCAAAATTGGAGACTCGTCAAATCATGAGAGCACGATCCGCTAAACAGCGTTTCCCAGTCGCACAATGGGTTACTGATCTCGAGACATTGCAAAGTAAAGCGATTAAAATCCACGACAGGGAAGAAGCAAAACACAGCGGTAGACCAAGGTCTAGAGGAAGAGACGGAGGAAACCTCTTGTACGCTTCCGCTAAGAGAGTGTCGAGTTTTGGTACTAGTTTGGCTAGTACATCACAACTTGATGTTGCTAGTACTATTGGAGGTTCCACAAGACCATCCTCCCCAACTCGCGTTGAAAAGCCAGCAGCTGGAGGACTTAGCCGAAAGCTTTCTTTAGGGTACCGAGCTGGTCCAGGACATCGCGTGATGAAGAAGAAGTACAACGATAGCGATGGATCGCTCCAAGCAGGAGGTCCAGGTACAGTCGACGAAGGACTGACTGATGTGGATGAAGACTCTGATGATGAAGATGGCCGAATTCGTGACGACATATACGACGAATACGTCCTCACACCTGAAGAATTAGAAGCTCAGAGACAACAAGAGCAATGGAGAGGACGGTCTGATAGTCCCGCCGGCGGCGCCTTCCTCGCACCACAACCAGGATATTTGGACTCCCCACGCCGAAGTCCAAATGCTAATACTGCCAGTTTACATATTAGTGATTCTGAGTTATCGTTGCCACGACTAAAGGATGGCTCGAATATTTATTCCACTCACTCGATACCTGGTTCACCAGGTTTGGAATCACCTGGAACACCAGGAGCGCATGAGTCTTTGCTCCCACCTCCTTCGGTCTTTGGTGAAAACAATGCAAACAGAGCTTCCATGCTTAGTTTGAGCTCAGTTATTGGAGACAAGACTGATTTCAAACTTCAGAAGGTCGATCCATTCTTCACTGATACGCAAGGAGAATACTACCAACAATTTGCCAAGAATCTCGATACTTTGGATGGAAAGAATAGTGAAACAGCATTGTGTATCGAGGATTACCTCATGAAATCCGAAAAGAAATGGTTTGATAGATTCCGTGATGCACGATTAGGAAGAAATTCTGTTGCACCTGCATTTTCTGCCCTAGGCAGTGGACGAAAATCTCACGACAGCCGCGGACGATCCAATAGTCAGGATAGCTTCACCAACGATACCATCGTCCACTCGAGGCAAAACTCCAGTCAAGATGACATGGCACTCACAGGTGGATCTGCCAATGACCAGTTCTTACTTGGCAAAGACTACAAACCACCTACAGGTCTCCGTCTAGTCATGCAATATCGCTTCTTCGATTGGCCGGTCTATTCATTCTTACTCGCCTTTGGTCAAATCATCGCTGCTAACTCTTATCAAATAACACTTCTTACTGGTACTGTGGGTCAAACTGCAGAGAAACTTTACATCACGGCAACCATCTATCTCGTTACCTCTATTATGTGGTGGGAAGTTTTCTCCTTCTTTAAATCAATTTACGTCCTCAGTATTCCATTCATCTTCTACGGATTAGCCTTTTTCCTCCTCGGCATGGCTCCTTTCGTTTCCAGTACTGATGGCAGAGGTTGGGTCCAAAATGTTGCTACTGGTATATATGCTGTGGCCGCATCCTCAGGTAGTATATTCTTCGCCTTGAACTTTGGAGACGAAGGAGGATCCCCCGTCAAAGCCTGGGTATTCCGCGCCTGTATCATTCAAGGAACACAACAAGCTTACGTCGTCATTCTCTGGTTCTGGGGAAATTATCTTACCAGGCGACAAGCCGATGGTCTCGGAGCCTCTTTCACATCTGCCAGTCCCAAGATGTCTGCTGTCGTGATTCCGATTGCGATACTCATGTGGGCGGTTGGCTTGATCACTTATCTTGGATTGCCGGATTATTATCGACAAGCTCCTGGAAAAGTTCCTTCTTTCTATGCCTCGCTCTTCAGACGTAAGATTGTCATGTGGTTTTTCGTCACGGTTATCATTCAGAATTTCTTTCTCTCGACGCTCTATGGTCGTAACTGGCTTTACCTCTTCTCCTCCAACCATGCTCCTACATGGGCCATCATACTTCTCATCATCTTCTTCTTTGGATTCTTATGGGCAGCCTTCCTCTGGTTCTTCGCAATTTTGAGTAAAGATCACAGTTGGGTTCTGCCAATTTTCGCCATTGGTCTCGGAGCCCCTAGATGGTGTCAAATGCTTTGGTCTTGCAGTCCTATGGGACAATACGTACCATGGGTTGGTGGTGGTCTCGCTAGCGCCATATTCTCAAGATCTTTGTGGCTTTGGCTCGGTATGCTCGATGCACTTCAAGGTGTTGGATTTGGTATGATCTTGCTTCAAACACTTACTCGTGTCCATATTGCTTTCACTCTCATCGCTGCTCAAGTTTTGGGATCAATAGCTACTATTGTAGCGAGAGCTTGTGCACCGAATAGCATAGGACCTGGACCCGTTTTCCCCGATTTCAGTGATGGAGCTGCTGGTTTGGGTAATGCATGGTTTTGGATTGGATTAATATTACAACTGGTAATTTGTGGAGGATTTTTCACATTCTTTAGAAAGGAGCAACTTAGCAAACCTTAGAGCTTTGTTGCATTTCTTTTGGTTGGTTGTTGGTGCGCCGAGCAAATGGTTGGATGGGCTGTGTAAATGCATGGTGGGTGGATGTGGTGCACGATTGAGGCGTTTTCATCTTCTTGTATAAAATGGTGCAGATTTGGACGGAAATATTGTATTTGGACATACCCCTTTGGTGGAATGGCAAGTAAAGATTTTGAATGATGGAAATGATACAGAGTACAAATAGACTTTTGATTTTGAACATTTTCGCAATTTACGGCAGGCAGGATTTGGTGGAGGGTTTTGGGAGGAGAGCACTTTTTTTTTCTTATCTATTTGAGATGTGGATTGGCATAATATACTTAGCTGAGATATAACTTAAAGTCTAATGAACTTGTTACATATATATGGTGTTTTCTGTCGTATCTTAATGGTGACCAAGCAACTGACTGAATCTTATTTACGATTCTTTATGATGTGTTCGCTGGGAGAGTTGGGGAACTGTGGTATGGTCCTCTCGTTTACTAACATCATCTTCGATATACATTGGCAGATTAAAAGGCATAGAACCATGGTAGTGCATTATGTATCTAGGAAGGTAAACTTTAATTCAACAACTACTAACCCAAAGGGTATCTCAATAAACAATCTCGAGGCTAGGCATGATATCTCCTTATTACATCCATCCATTCATCATAAACTCATTCAAAGCATCACATCATATATCCAACTCCTCCCATCCCATTCACCATCAATTACATCATCCCCACAGCCCCCAACCCCACCGCAAAAGCAACACCCATAACACCCACAGCTGGCACTCCCGTAGCAGCAGCCCCAGCTCCCTTACTCGTCTCCGTAGCCACCTTGCTAAAAACACTACTCTCTACCTTTCCCACCGCACTCAGATAACTACTAACAGCCTTCTGGGCATCCTTCGGCGCCTTCTTGGTAAACCAATCCGCGGTAGCTACTTCGGCGTAGTGGTATCCGCTCTTCGAGAGAGAAGATTGGAGGGAGCTAGGTGCTGCGGAGTAAACGGCTTTGTTGAATGAGGTGAAGGCGGCGGCGGTGGTCCAGGCGTAGTCGACGGAGGCGAGGGCGGTGGCTAGGGTAGAGGAGGCACCGGCTGGGAGGGTGGGTGTAGAGCTGAAGAATCGGGAAATCACGGATGGGCTGGATGGATGGGGGATGGGTTAGTTTTTTGTGGTTGGATGTTATGTGGGAAGGAGGGTGGTCTGGGAGAGACGTACACGTTGACACTGGTTTTGTCAGCGTTGACCATTGCAGGTGCAGCAATGGCGAAGAGAATGGAAGCATATGAGAACTTCATTTTGATACGTTTGTGTATGTAATTGCTTTTGGAATTTGAATGATGTTTAAAAACAAATCTTTCTGTCTCAACGGATAAATAATTCGCAAATAAAAAATAGAGATGAAATCAATATCCTAAATTTTCGAAACTATAAAAGAGTAACGCAAACGACATTCTTGCTTTATATATGAATTTCAATTCCCCAGCACAACAGTTATCACATCATAACAGAGTTGTCTTGTGATACACCTAGTAGACTTTGAGGATTTTTGGTTACTGAAGTTTTGCAAGACCCATCAATATTGATCTTCAATCAATAATCCTCCCAATCATCATCAACTGTACCTCTCTGCGCCGCACACCTGCATACGCGCCCTGTCACCAACTGTTGTAGACATATATGTCTTTACCCGTTGAATATCTTCATTTGCTCCAATCGAAATCAATCAATCTTGTACTTTCTCGGCGAAGCTACCGAATCAAACCAACTCCCTTCATAAGAATACCAACGCCACAACTTGAAAATCACTTCAAAATCGCATCTCTCCATATCCCCATTCATCAGCCACATAATTCGGTAACAACCTGAACTAAACTCAAGCTTAATTCGCATTCCAATTTCCCCTTTATTTCATCCATTATTTCCATCCATATCCAAATTAATATCAACGTCCCACTAATTTCAATAATAACAAGAATTAAAGCAGCATTAAATCATCCTTCCAAGAACAGCATTCATTACTGTCAAGTCCGGCTCGGAAATCTTTTCCGAGCTAGGCGCTACCTAGTAGTTTTATTTCTTCTGGGACGGCAGGACAAGGGGCCAAGAACCCGCTTTGTTTTTTGGGCTCGCTTGGAGGCTAGTCAGACTAGAGATAGTTTGGATCGTGAGGAAGTGGAGGATACAAAGTAGGAAATAGCTAGGTGGAATCTAGTTTAGTGTCCAGATGTTCAACTCGTACTGTAGACATTTTATAATTAAGGTCTAAAAGATTCCTCCGAGCCCCCGACCACTTGCCTGACGAAAGAAAATTAGAGAGGAATTTCATAGGTAGCTTGAAGAGCTCGGCAATCGGGTGATGTTCGTGTAATTGTAATACGAGAATAGTTGGTTTGTTATGACTTGGTTGATAAGAAAGAGGGTTGGTTACCTAGTACTAGTTACAGATTTACAGTACGTGCTGTACTTGCAGACGGATATTGATCTACTTTTGAATAGGGAGTGGAGATGGGATCCCTTGGAAGTTGGAACCTTTCTTTTGTTTTTACGGAGTGAAATATCGACCTATTTATTATTCTAGGGATTTTGAGAAGATTCTGTGCAGAATCATGAAGATTGTTAGTAAGATTTACTACAGGAAAAGTATTTAGACCCCTTAGTACTAGTATGTACCACTCTATTCTTGAACTCGGGTTCATAGCCAATATCTAGATGAGTAAAAATACACAACCAGCAACCCAAGATACTCTACCACAATACAACAACAAATATTTCCCAACTTCCCCTGTCATAAATACACACATACACATATATGGTACAAACCTGAAAGATTCCCGATCTTGGCATTTTGGAACGGGTTAATATTAGACCGGCTCTGTAGTCAGTCTTAGATTATTGAACGTAGAACTTTGTATTAGGAACTCCAGATAGAATCGGTTCAATATTCGTCCAGTCAGGAATTGGCCCAATATCAAAACCGCGCATCTTTCAAATTTATATATCCCAGATAATAAACATCCTCTCTACCTGCAAAGAAACCGCTCCTACCGCAATAAACCCACCTCTCGCAACAAAAAGCGACGATATGCAACAAAAACCTATCTAAAACATCTGAAACATCTAAAACATCTTAAAAATATCAAGTATAGATTAATCATTTATCATTTTAGTGATGATTAAAAGAGTAATAAATGGCGAAGATATGCAACAAATTTTTTTTCTATTTCTTCTTTCATAGAGTCATGATTTAAATAAAGCTTAAAGTCTACTCCAAAGCAAACTCAAGAGTCAAGATGAAGACTTACAGATAGATAATCACATCTACTTTCAAATCCAATCCATTCATCCAAGCCAGTCATCCAAACATTTTTTCTCCCCTTACACTACCCATTTCATTTCCATTTTCGTCTTCTACCATTCTGAAAGAAAGCGACGGTTTGTAAGAGCTCAAGCATGGCGATGGCGAGAATTAATTCTGCCTATGCAAAAGGTCTTCGATGTATGGACCTTCTTATACCATTGTGGAATGGTTTCTAGGCATTTGGATTTGTGTGTGAAGATGTGTAATATGGGAATGTTTATATGATCTCTCTTTTGCTTTAATTGCAGCTTTTGTATTGTGTTGTAGAGTTATGTTTTAAGATTATCTTCAAGAATCATCATCAGTTCACTTCCAGCCCGTCGAGATTTATCCAGACTAGATCTTCTTCCATGGTCTCCTCCTCTCACCCATCTTCTTCACATAAACTACACCATCACCATGCCATACCATTCTCATTCCCACTCTCCCCCTTCCCCATCAACCATTCTCCCTCTCCCCCTCCCCATTCCTCATCATCACCAACCCAATCAAATCAATAACCACCCAACCATCCATCCACCCTAAGAATCACAAACAAAATCAAACTCCGCATTCGAACTCGTCAAAACCTGAAAATTCGTCTGCGTAGCCGTTGTTCCCGCCGCTAAACACGAAGCTGAGTTTGTTAGAAGAAAAATTAGCTGTCCCTTCTTCATGTTCTGCGCTCCGTACAATCAAATCAATCATGGTGTGAATATTTCCCATCTGCGCTCTCTTTTCTTTCCTTCATATCAGCTCTCTCGCTTCGTTTCCGCTGTATGTAAACATTATGTTGGAAATCGGAACTTGCCCTTGGTTTGTCGATCCATCTATCTATTTTTATTCCTCATATCCCAATTCACAACGAACAATCTTCCACAAACAAATCCACTACCTCAAGTCACGTCACGTCACGTCACGTCACGTCACGTCACGTCACCTCAACTCAACTCAACTCAACTCAACAACCCCCCACCAAAACCCCCCACAAAAAACAAAAAGACAAACCCAAAGCATCCAAAGAAAAACACCACAACATTCTTCAACAAAAGAAACAAACTAAAAACCAATCGCCTCGAATCCCCGCACCGAGAAGAAACCCTCTCAAAAACTCCACTCCGAGTTTGAGAAAGCAAAACAGGAGAAGAAAAATTGGAAGATGGGATAAACATACATTGTTGAGATTGACAAGCGGCCACGGTTAAACCCGCAGCTGCTTTGGCGGGGTTATTCGCTGCGTCTTCGCATTTGTTGACTTGGTTTGCGCAGGAGCGTGACATGGCGTCTGTGAAGGCTGGCTGTTGGGGAGAGGAGTGTTAGATTTAGGTTTGAGGGGGTGAAATGGATGGGGTTGTTTGAAGAGAAGGTGAGGTGAGTGAATGAGAGGTGATTGAATGGTAGGAAAGAGGAAATAAGTTGGATGGATCATGGAGAAGTGTGAATATATGAGATGAAAGAATATGGGAATAGAAGGGTAAGTAAAAGAGAGGAAGAAAAAGAAAAACTCACAAAAGTATCACCAACAACCATAAAAGGTCTTGAATGGTCTCCCGAGTTAGTTATCTACACCACATTCAAATTAGCATATATTCCTTCCTCTTCATCAGAGATTGAATCCCTTGCAGTTCTGCTTTCCCACCACCAAAGAACCTGAGCAGTGGGCATGAATAGTGAATATAATCATAAACACCATAAATACTCGACAAAAAGGGAAGATTAAGGAGGTAAACAAACACGAGCGAGAAGAAATAGAATAGAACCACATACCGGATCAGCCGTAACACCACCTAATGAACCTGTGAAGATCTAAATAAATGTTAGCTAATGATCCATATCACCATTTTTTTATTCATTCCCAGATTTTCCGTTCCGGGTATTAGGTTCTTGCGCTTGCAGATATAGTCTTCGATCCTGCTCATTCCTGTATCTTTTCCCGACATTTCATATCACACACCACAACTCCAATTCTATCCTCATATCTCCGCATTCATCATCCCTATGCTTCCCCATCTCCTCTCCATACTTCCCTTCCCCCCACTCTCCTTGTTTCCCCTCGTCCCCCCTCTTCACCCTTCCTTCCCCCTCCTCCCCCCAAAAATCCCCTCTCCCCACCCCAAAACCCCAAAAACCCAAAAACTCCCTCCCATCAAAAAATCCAAAATCCAAAATCCAAACAACCCAAAAAAAAAGAAAATCCAAACAAACCTGCAAATTACTCAACGCCCTCCCCAACAACCTATTTCTCAACTGTCCTCCCAAATCTCCCTTCAAACCTCCCCCAAATTCCCTTTCCAATTCCCCCCTAAGTTGTGCATCCGCATGCTGTATATCTGAATCCGCGGCATATGCCTGTATATTTCCCCATCCCAATCCTACTGTTATTGCCCATGCGAGGGAGAGGGCGAGTTTATTGAATTGCATCGTCTTTTTTTGTATTTGTTTTTGTGTTTGGGGATTTGATGGGTTTGATGGGTTTGATGCGCGGATAGATTTCGATGAATTCGATGAATTCGACAGAGTGAGTAAAGTATAGTATCGTTCGCGATGGCAACTTGTCGATGCGAGTAATTCCGTATTTATAAATCGGAAAACTCGACGTCTCGTTGTATATTCGTATATCCGTATGTAAAGTCGAATAAATACCCTATCAATCACTCCTCCTCATCCAATCAATCCCTAATCAAATCTAATATCTCCGCTCTCTCTTCTTCCCTCAAACTCCAACTCTCAATTTTCAACTCCTAGTTTTCAATCTCCAATCTTCAATCGTAGCGTTGAACTCGTAATATGTTAAAAACTTCACAAGTCTCGTCTCGTTTCTCGTCACATGTAAAGGATCAAGTATCTCAATTAAATCTTCAAAATCCAGATCTTTCCACCCAAAAAATCAATCAATCAATCAATCGATAAACAAATTCCACTTCGCCCCTCCAAAAAAGTAAAGACAAAAAATAAAATAAAAGAATAACAATTCAATCCAATCCCATCCAGATCCCTCCCTCCCCCTCCCAAAAAATAATCCCAATCCGGTCCAATCCCAATCCAATCCAATACCAAACAACAATCAACCGCCCACCCAAACTCTCAAACCCCAACCTCAACCTCAAACCTCAACCTCAACCTCAAACCTCAACCCCTTCATCCTGAGACGACCAACATAAATAACCCCACCAATCAATCAATCAATCAATCATTTTTATTACTTACCATTCATTCACCTATTACATAATATTCATGAATCAGAATCAAAACCACACGCCCAAGAATCCAAGCGATAGCCCTCCGGGATACCTTAACAATATTTCTGAAACCGTCTGCTACGATACCCAACTACGATACCCAACTACGATACCTAGCTACTTATAGATAAGTTACCATAGACAGCTTCAGCCAACAGCAGCTATCACAGCTGACGACAGCTCTGATTCTAATTCTAATTCTAATTCCGATTTGATTATTACAGCAATACAGCACCTCTAATCCGAACAACATGACATTATAATATAAGAACTACTCGAGTATAATAGACAGATAGTCAGATAGATAGATAGATAGACAGATAGACAGATAGATAGATATACTAACCTTAGTAACCCAATCTACTCAGCCCAGTTCAATTCAACCTTATAGAAAGCTATATTGTGTATACCATGATATATTAACTTACAACACATAACAAAAAACCCATACCAAAAAAAAGTATTCTTTTTCTTCATAAATTATATTATACTATCTACCAATAGCTGGGTAGCTATACTACGATCTTATACCCATATCCATATCCCATACTCTCACTCTCTCTCTCTCTCTCTCCCGCTTGCATCAGAGGTATCCGTCCATTCATCTATCCATAGATAATCTATATATATCCATAATCTATCCATAATCTATATACATATATACATATATACATACATACAAAACACTGCCAAAAAAAAACACCATACCATTAATTAAAAGTGTAACAATAAAAGACCAGACATCAAAGAATGAAAAGGAGCAAAAGGTAGAAAGAATGCTTTTATAAATTGCTCTGCTATGATGTGGTATTACCAGTAAAGGATCCAATGCGATGCGATGCGATTCCATCCGATGCAATGCGATGCGATCCATCTAAATGCAAACCAACTCCCGTATTCTTTCCAAATGATATCAAAAACTAACGACTAAAAAAAATGTATAAAGAAATGAGAGGATAAAATCTCTCTTTCTTGCTCGCTGGCTCAATTGCTTCCAAATATACCCAATCACCAATCTCCCATCACAATCTCCATTCATCATGCAATGCAATGCAATCTGCTATCCTATTCATCTGACGTGTGTGTATACAGAAGAGATATTTAATATTATTCTCACGAAAACGATAAAAGATCCTAGAAATTTGCCGAAACATTCCCTCTACCCGGTTGATGATAATTTTCCAACGTAGTCTGGAAAGGATTTGGGACCGCTCCACCCTCATTCTTCATTTCGTGACCGGCGGATACCGGATCATAACCTCCCATCAATCCATCATTCTCATCTTCTTTCTTGGTTCGTCCCCACACTCTCCATGCTACGATGAATAATCCTCCGAGGAGGATGGCACCTCCGATACCTACGACGACTCCGATGATTGTATTTCTTGTCTTGGTTGACATGGATTGCGAAGAAGATGATGAAGTTGTAGTTGTGAGAATGGCCGTCGTGGTGGCATATGCTGGTGGTGTAGAAGATGTGGTGTATTGTGAGGTAAAAGTACTTCCACTTGCTGTTGTGACGACGGTTACGACGACGGGAGTAGCTGGTGGAGTGATGGTGATTCTGGAATAGGAAGTAGATTGAAAAGTTGTAGTTTCGGGAGTAGTAGTCTTGCTGGTCTTGGTGGTCTTGGTACTGGTGCTAGATGTTTGGGCCGCCGTCGTTTTAGTTGTTTGATCATCTTTAGTAGTTTGAGCGGCAGTTGTTTGGGCTGCTGCTGTGGTTGTAGTCGATGATGACTCAGGAACGATTACTGGAGTTGTTGCTGAAGTCTCCGTTGGTGAGGTTGCAGGTGCTGAAGTTGTGGTTGAAGTTGGGGTTGGGGTTGGGCTTGGGCTTGGGGCTGGGGTTGTTGATGAAGTAGGGGCTCGAGTCTCGGTGCTAGTTGGTGCTGACGTCGTTGGAGTGGTAGACGTTGATGATGTTGCTGCTGTGGTTGTAGTATCTGAATCTGAATCTGCGCCGCTCCCTGCAGTAGTTGTGGCAGCACTACTTCCTCCTGCTCCTCCTGCCCCTGTGCCCAAGGCAGCAGGAGTCACATCTGCTCGTCTATTAAAGATAGCACGATCAATCCAACTGGCTTGAGTGATGGCGAATATTATTGTCAATATGGACAATAACTTTAATGACCGGGAATACATAGTTAAAGATAATCGATCGTTATTCCCAGGGAATAGAAAACGAAAGACTTTTGTTTAAAGAGATTGAGAAGGGAAAGTCGTGTTCAGTTTCAGTGCTATGTATTTGTTTTGTTCGTATTCCCAAGGTCTTGTTAGTGATTGATTGATGACTTGGTGAAGAAGTTGTGTGAATTTGTCACAAATAGATGAATGGTCTCAAACTTTGATTTTGGTATCAGTTTGAGGGTGAGTGTTAATAGAAGTGTGAATGTGAATGTGAATGTGATTTAATGTTGGTTATTTCGTAAAATAGGAAAATAATCTTATTATTTAGATTATTGATTTATTGAGTCTTAACGAAAGTACCGAGTAGAAATGGATAGGAAGGATTGAAACGAGAGATGTGAAAAGAGAAGGATAATTTTGTTGATGGAAAGTGGTTTGTTTCTTTTACAAGGGGAAGAGAGAAAGGGTTCATTGGCTCAAGCCAAAAAAAAGCAAGACATTACAGATCAATGGATTCGAGAACAAACCAAATTTAAATGTGGAGAATTAAATTTTTATTAGGGCGAAGGGTTGGTTTTGGATGTGACACTGGGGGTAAATTTGATTTGGTAGAGGGAAAATCATTTGAATATGTTACGTTACTACTCTGTAATAATAAGGGATCAACTTTCTATCTTTGGTAATACGGAGTTATACCAAATACCGAAGTAACGCTGTAACTTGCATTATATTATATCATGTACAGATTTATAGAATAGGTCTTGCGATGACCTATATAAATCAATATTTAATTAATATTTAGGTATGGATTTTGGAATTTGTGCTTACTTCCATATTCTGTAAATAGGAAATAGGTTGTGAAGTTGTGAAGTTGTGAAGTTGTGCTTCCTTCTATATTCTGTAAATAGGAAATGAACTTGTGATGTTACCCTGAATGGTACCAACATGACCTGAAATTACAGGCTCAAAGGTTTCTATCAAGGCCGGCCGTTCCCTTCCTTAAGGTACCTACCTACCTATATCATATCTCATATGACCTCGGGAACTGACTAATTTCTAATTTTAGCTTTTTCTTTTCTTTCCGTCTCAGTCCGCTTCATCTTAAGGAGCAAAGGAAGTATGTAATCCCTTCATCATTTGATAGGTATCAGGTGTCAGGTTGTTAGGTGTTAGGTTATCACATCCATCAACGAGAAAAATATCACGATAATCCGACACCACATACTCAATATCATATATCTCACTTTCCTACTCCCTTCCTATCCATTTCAATCATCATCTTCCCCTCATCCCCATCCAAAACTCCCATCTCCAAATCCTCAAGATCCTCAGCCTCGTATTCCCAATAACTCAACAAGTATAACCCTTCAAAATTCATCCTTTCATAGTCCCTCCGTACATCCGTCCAGAAAGATAAGCCATTTAGTTTGCTTGGCCAGCCAGGTACGTACTTCACACAACCAACCAACCAATAACCATCCATCTTTCCACAAAATTAACCTTTTACTCTGTCTGTACTTCGTACTCTGATCCTGATGTTTCCAAAAATCAAAAAAAATGTCACTGATCACATGAATCCACTTCTTTCCTCATCAGCGAATCCACCATCCACTGTAGAATAGAGATGGTAACGGAGACCCCGCTGATTTTCTACGTGTTTCTTACGGGAGTTGGGAGTCGGGACGTTATAGTGGTATGAGGGTTTATGATATGCTGTACGAGTTAATCGGGGTTGCCGTCTATCACTACATGTAATCTTAGGTATCTAGATATCTATGGAGAGAAACACTATATCTGTATCGTATCGAGATAAATAAGTATAATCAAATAGGCCTGTTAAGTACACTCACTGGTGGTATTACTCCGTGGACAAAGACATACCAATTCCATATATCCTCAGCAATCCTCCACATATCCATTCGCCATCAACATACATCCATCAAGGCACAAAAGATATACCGCTTGCCTGCTTGGTATTCACAAATGATATCATATCCCGTCTGGGCAACCATATCTCAAATAGCATTTTTATGCAAACAAAACCAAAACCAAAACCAACTCCATCATAACTCTCAATTCTCCACTCTAAACGTTTCAACTTCAGGGACTGCCCTACCTGTATGGCGGTATCATGACTATCAAAAACTACCTATCTCAAAGATATTCAGCCTTTTCAAGAACGTCATACAGTAATCAGTTTTCGTTTTGATTTCCATTTGCGTTTACGTCTCTGTTTCTAAAAACTTATTGAACAATCCTTAATATTTAATTAAGAAATCTAGGTACATCTATCTACAAAATGCTCGTAAGGCTCATGAATGAATAATCACCGAAGCAGTTTCCATTTCCGTTTCCATCTTCATCTCTATCTCCATTCTCCATTCCATCTCCATCATCACAAGAGTCACAAGAGTCACAGTTCACAAAGTACTCTCTGGAATATGAAAATACAAGGGGGTATAATATAAGATACTTATCTAATACCTACCTACCTACTCCACACTTCTACTTCCTCCCTTCAAATCGTATTCTATATTCAAATATACCTACCTACATACCTACCTACCTATTAATACTTCTACTTCCTCCCTTCGGATGTATTCTACGTTCAAAATATATCTATACCTATTACCTATCTACATCTATATCAACCCCAACCCCAACCCCAACATTACATCAAACAAATAAACAACTAAACCCCCCAACTCCCAATTCCCAACTTCCCTCTTATTCCCATTCACATATATATACCTATCTCCCTCCCTCTCTCTCTCTCCCCCTCTCTCTCCCTCTCTCTCCCTCTCCCTCTCCCTCAAAAACCAAAAACCAAAAACCAAAAACCAAAACCAAGATCAAGATCAAGATCAAGATCAACATATAAAACCTAAGATTCGAGAGTTCATACCGATGATTCAACAAAATGACATACAGTACTACAATCCAATTAATACAAGACAACAAAGAACAAAAACTAGAACAAAAACAAAAACAAAAACTAGAAATATAATATAACATCTTCACAACACACTCAAAGGAAACATAGGTCCGTAAATCAAAGGCACACGCAGGACTCGGGAGTTAGTATTTATCTATGCTGAGTATTTTCATCAATATCGATATTCTCTACATTTTGTAAGTTTTTACAAATGAGTAACAACACGGTCAAGTTAGATAGTTCAGAAAACTGTCTTTGATCTCTCAAACGATCCATTATGTATGATAACCTAGCTAGCTTTAGTTTACTCCTACAAAATCAAGTATTAAACCAACTTCAAATACCTAGATGCGCAATATCAAAATCTATCTATCTCACAAAACAAACAAATGGGTATCCTCCAATCATCAAAACCAAAATCCAGATTCAAATCCAAATTGAAATCAGAATCCAAATCCAAACACCCTATCCAACCCTTCCAACCCTTCCATCCCATCAACACACCCCATCATCACAACCCCCCTCCAGTAGATATACCCAACATCCCAACAACCAACCAATAACCAACCACCCAAAAATGCCCCAATCTCCAATCTCCAATCCCCAATCCCCAATCCCCCATCCCCCATCCCCCATCCTACCACCAAAACCTCAAACTTCATCAAAAACATCAAATTCACCATCATCCACATCTCCCAACTCCTCATCCATTAGCATTCCCGACCCCACTCCCTCATGCGCTCTCAACTGCCTCACATATCCCGTGTTCGCTTTAAGCATCACATACATATGATCAGCCACAGGAACGATTCCCCCTTGCTTTGCCTTAATAAACGCAAGTTGTTTCCCCGCCATCCACCACACCAATTTTGGAACATTAACGGGGCTTCGAAAATGTGGTTTTGGGGCATAAGGAGCATAAAGCGCACTTGCCCTCAAAAGAGCCCAATCTCCATGTTCCGATTCCGTGTCTTGGTCTAACCATGTCAAGATCAACTTGCTATCTGCGTGTGGTTTTATATCGCAGAATTCCTGAAAGCAGTCATCTCGAATTGGTGCAAAATCCAATCGGGACTCGTCTTCGTCCCGGCCAAATCTTCTTGGTGTCCGTCCACTAGTAAGACGACTAATCCAATTGTTTTTGACCTTATTGACATCTTCATCCAGTTGATCGAGAAGTAGTTTCCATTGTGCTGCCCTCTCAATTTCTTCCGGAGTCGCAGTTTCCTTCGTCGGCACCTTTGCTTTATCTCTTTGATCCTTGTAGAACTGGGCTAATTCAGGATCATATTGAGGTGGGGTGTCAACACTTTTATAAAACTCCTCTTTCAAGGCTTTCGTTTCTTCATGAACAACGATCATCATATGATCAAGAATATGGGTTTTTTTGGGTGGCACTTCATTTTTGTCTTTGTATGCTGGCAAGTGAGGTGTGCCAGTAGTTGTAGTTATGTGAGTCTTGACCCTTTGGAAATGCTTCTCCGTAAAGATGTAACCTTGCTTTGCCTGATCGACCAGATTACTAAGTAAAGTTGACAAAAAAGTAATTTCTGGCTTATTGAGATCACAAATTTTATATTCAATATTTTCTTTCCATGCTGTACACTGGCCAAGCATACTTTGACACATATTAAACTCGAAACTGGCACGCAGAAAAGTGTTCGTTGGATCGGAACATCCCTTGGTCAACTGTGCGTAAGTCGTTTTATCTTGCTCCATGAAACCATCTTTGACAAGATCCGGAACTTTGGGAACATCTGCATTGGCAAAACTCTCAACGATGGCAGGATCCCAACAAACCCATGCAATATCTCCATCATAATCACCACCCGATAATTTGTCCGCTAGGGATGGATAACCTTTGGTAGAAAAGACGACAACATCTTTAAGATGTCTTAATTCGTGTTTACTAACAGCGGTGACTCTTTGAATGTCGCTAGGGTAATGAGCAGGGTTTCGAGCCACGAGTACATCCACATTTTCCAGTTGAGTATCAGACAATCCAGATCCGTTGTCCACAAAACTTGAGAAATTCAAATGTACCTCATTAGGCTCCAAGACACCCCAAAAGTCAGGAACCATGTACACTTTGGTAGATTTAGCAACGGTGATATTAAGGCGTTGCTTTAATTCCTCGCATTTCATATCAAACGCCTTCTTGGCCAATTCCATGACGTATTCTAGCTTCCGGGGGTCAAAACCGGCATCAAGAAGTGTACTGAGCCTATCGTCATGCTTCGCTGGTAAGCCTCCACGCCATTTAATAGCACCATTCTTGATCCTTTCTTGAATCGATGAATTCGTGAGCCGAATCCAACTGCGAAGTTCCTGAGGACTAGTTAAAGCAGTTTTGAGCTCTTCCAGCGACTGCTTCAGGCCTTCTCTCAATGCATTAAGGATTGCATTTCTCATTGCTCGTGGATCTATAGCTTGATGCACGAGCAGTGGAAGAAGCTGGGTATTTAGATCTGCCGTCTTCAATGGAGCAGAATGTCCTACAACTTCAAAAGTGCGATGGGACCAATGATCAAACTCAGGACTACCCTTTTCTCCACGTTTCCATTTGCATTGTTCGTCATATAGCTCAATCCAATCGCTTTCAATCTCCTCGCTACGATCAACAATCCAAAGACCTTTTGCTTCACCAAATCTTCCCTGAAAGGCTGCTGGTATATACGACAACTCGAGCTCGAACACTATCTTCCTAGCCAAAGCTAATGAAATTCTACCAGCGCCATCTGTCATGACGTAAGTCTTATTGGGATCATTTACGTCTGGATTTCTGATATCCTTCTTCCTTCTAATGTGAGCCCGGTCAACAGTAACAGTAGCACGATTCCTAGAGAGAACTGTCTGGTGGTTAGCAAATAAAAAAATCATGGAATTAAACTAGAATTAGTCGAAAGATGTCAATCTTACCCAAGGCAGTTCTCGCAAATAGCTTCATATAAGGTTGATAATCATTCTCTGCAGTTGGCCTTATACAATTCAGTAGTTCCTCAACTGTCATGCGAACACGAACCTGAGGGGCCGGATCTCTCGCTCTGCTCCCTTTAACAAAACCATTACCATCAGTTGCAAAGAGAAAGGCGCGAAAGGGTGTGGCGGAACTTTCCTCCTCGGCATCTGACTTCAAGCTACTTTTCCTCTTCCTTTTACCACTCGTAACGAAAAATGCTTTATAAGTCCTACCCAGCAGTTGATGATCACCATTCACTAGCCAAGATTTCAAGGCATCGCATGCATTGGGATACACTTTGAACGCCGCGGAACCACGTTTCCTACTTCCCAAATCGGGAACCGCAAACTCAATAAACCTATCACTCCCAAACCTACGTTCGAGACGATTGGTCAAATCCAACTTCATGGGTTGGAGCTGAAATGATAGCAAGGGTCCCGACTCCGTTCTGTTTTCACGTAAAGCCGCGGTAAAGACTATGCCGTTGAAACCACGTATATATCCTTTGGTCGCGATGTCCCAAACCTTCGGTGCGCATTGTTCCGGAAACTTTTTATCCTTAAGTATGGGAAGACCTTTCAACATGTTCCAGAGTTTGTCATATTCTTCCCATGCCTTAATGTATGGCAAAGTGAAGTCGGTTATTGGAACCTGGACGAAGAGAAAAACACGAGTAATTTCGTAACTAACGAAAAAAGGAGCCTTTTTCAGACAAGATGGTAATATTGCTGTGATGAGGTATTAGTAATCTTGGAGCCCGAATTGCAATGTGACCATAACATGTGTTTAGCGCTGCAGTTGAATATAGAAGATAAACTCACGCAGCATTTCGTTCAAACAACTCTCCGTATCTTTGTGTTTAGAGTCATCCACGATTCGATCCAACATCCCGCCGGACATCTCTTCATCCATGTCATCCACCATATCATACTTAGGTGGATCTTGTGATGGAGCCCTAGCACCAAAGCTTTCGGCATACACCCTATCGGCCTCGGTAGTATCAAAACTGCTACCAAAATCAGAGCTTTGTGTTTTTGGTCCTTGCTCGTCTAATGTGAGGGGATCTGTACGCAACTTTTTCATCACCAGCTCTGGATCTGGATCTGGAGCTGTAGATTGAGTATTGACGAGAGTGCTACTATACCCCTGTGAGAACACACCCGACACATCTGTAGTAAAACTTGTATCCACCTTTGTGGTTGCATCCCCTTTCAACGGCACCATCTTGGATAGATCCGTCTTTGTGTTTTGAGGCCGAGATACATTCCAATGCAGTGGTGGAGGTTTAGAAAGGCTTTCGCGGCCAGAGGACTTGGTCTCCGGCACTTTTGTCTTTTTGGTGCTGGTATTGATATCGGGAAATGGCTCAAGAGGACGCTTGCCATCAAGCTTCTGGGCAGACTTAAGCGGAAAAGCAACAGGACTGTCATCAGGCTGTGTATTTCGGATAGAGCGGACAGATGCATTAGCTTTCAACGAGATACTTTCATATTCAGTATTTAGAATTGCTGCCAAGCACTTTAGCAATTCCATTCGTTCGTCGGGTGTAGTTGGGTGAGGCCTTTGGCGTGTTTTTTCTGGTACAACGCCTCGATCAGCCTTGGGTTTATAGACCCATCCACTGTACAGACCTTGAGCTTGCGCATTGAAGGAGTCAAGAAGAGCATACACAAGATTCTTGTGGTACAGATATCTGATTTTGAACATGATCTCGTCAACCAATTGCTCTTCTAAGGATTTGCGTCTAGTTTGTCGACTCGCGGGTGACTCGAGACCCCGCTGGAGAAGACCTAAGCCCCATCGCCCATTGAGGCTATCGTAAATGCCTTTGATCTCCTCATTTGCCCTAATTTTGCCAGCCAAACCTGGTGTCTCCGGTGCCGCAGACATTGTGTGAGTATTTTCCTTGAAAGAATGTATGATGCGCAACCTCTTCCAAACCCTTCCCCATATATCTAAAACCCTTTCGGCATGCGCGTTTGCGATCTCGAATTTGAATTATGTGTGCCTCGATAAGGGTTCGCGCAGTTTCGTGCAGACGGATAGGTGCGTCTTTGAAGGCGGGGGTTTCTGTGCGTCTAGATGAATTGCGCCTCGAATGTGCCAAAGGTTTTTGGATGCCTATATGTATGTAGCCCTAAACAATGACAAAAGTAGTAGCTGAATTTGTTTGGCGAAAATCAAACGGAACAAACGGAACAAACGGGATAGACGCGACACAATTGCGACGTCGCGAAGGCTGAGAACTGGTGAGGGAGCAAACGGATTTCATTGAATCGCAGGAACAATTGCAAACGAGTGAATTGGAACAGGAAATGGATGGATAACAAGCAAGCAACAATAGAAAGCAGAAAGGAATGGAAAGACTGCGAGCAGGTAAACAATAGCAAGTATAGATAACAATTGATGCTATTCCATTGCAATGATTGATCGTGCCATATTTGATATTTTACCTGGTTCGAAGTGCCGAATTGAAAGTTGTGAGGGGTGCCCATTTGTGTGTGGAGTGTGTATTAAATGTAGGTAGGTAGGTGGATATTAATGCTAGCTAGCCATGGCCCATGAACATGAACATGAACATGAGGGGCTACTATACTAGGAGATTGAACATGAAGATATACCTACTATGCAATCAATGATGAAATTTGAATAATCCTGAAGTAGATGCTATGAATTATATTTCCTCAAATAGATATATCCTAACATCCCAGGACTTGTTTACGAAAGAATCTAACTAAGGCACTGTGCTAGGCTGAGTTGTAGGTAGCTCGGAGCTATACTACACCGCTTCCATTCTGCCACCGCTTGGGATGGGCTTACTAATCTACAAGGAGAGCAAGGTATCTTTCATTGTACACTTCACTAGCACAATTCATGCATTTCCAACCAGCCCAATATAAGACTTATTTTTTCAACCCTATCAAGACACCAGATAAGAATACCACATCAATCAATCCATAATATAATCACCTGCATCAGGAAACAATATCATAACTCAAACCTCTTCATTCACCTCTCTCTCATCTACCTAGTATCTACCTCCATTCTATACTCCGTACTATAATACAAAATCCTTTCTTCCATCCATCCATCTATCCATCCCCATACCGCAATCCCTTCCTACCCCATTAAATATTTCCATCTTTCGAACCTTTCAAAACTTGTTAAAGGTTTCCCATGTATGTAATGTAATATCAAAATATTAACCTCGTCCAACCCCCCAATCACTCCTCCCCTCCCACCAAATTCCCCGGAAAGAAATTCAATCAACACCTTCCTCCCTAAGCCACCAACATCTAAACACCCTCGCAATGCACGCTAGATTTAGACAAATAGAACACGTAAAGTGTACAAAAAAAGCAGTAACAATCAAAGAATTGAATATTCCTCCACCCCTATTTTCCTTTCCTTTCCCTTTCATTCTCAAATCAATCACTATAAGCGCCCAAGCAATGACCTGGCCTTTTTTCTTCCTCCTCCATGCCCTTCATCCCCTGTATCCACATTCGCATCCTCATTTGTCTCCCTTCCATCTGCGTTTCCATGTTCATGTCCCTCAATCAAACTCGGACTACTGCCCATTGCATCCCTTTGTTGAAGCGGATTTTTCTTTAACCGCTGTAATGTATTCACCATGAACGCGCCGGCGGAAGAATGGGGCCTCTCAAACGTATTTCCGTCCACCCCACCACTCCTGCTAAATGGTCTCAACGACCTTGTATCCTCGTCATATTCCCTACTCGCCGGCGTCATCGTAAAAGACGCTTGATAGGGGGGCCTGGAAGCTTGAGAGACACCGGAGTAAACGCTACTGGAGCCACTTGCTGGAGCTTCTATACCATTTCGGCTAGATGCGAATGATTTTCTTCGTTCGCCGCTTTTGGATCGGTCGGTTTGGCGACTTACTGATCGATCGGAGTGACGGGTCTCGGTTGGACTGGTGGCGAAAATACTACTCGTATCGCTGTTCTCGTATGATTCATCGGCACTGGATGGTGGCTGACTGAGGACTACACTACTTGTGGCTAGTTCTCTCAAGCGACTTTGTTGTGCTATGTTGGGACGATGCTTGCTGAATTTATTACCGATGATGGCTCCAGTGTGTGATATCAACGCGCGAATGACATCCTTTTTGAGAGCGAGGGCAAGGTCAAGATTTGACCAGGTCTTATTTCGGTATTCAATCATGGGTAAGCGGAAGACAAAGTCATGTACATCCTCGATATTTCGTTCGCCTTTACCCTTGTAACTGAGACAAAGAACCACACTAGGAATTTTGACATAGGCAAGCGTCATGTACTCGGATGCACGACTCATCATTTTGGTCAGGTCATCCGATGGTTTGTCTTTTCTTGTTTTGCTTGGACCACGAATGCCGAATCGCTTGCCTTTAGGATCACCATTTGTTGGCCCTGGCTCATTCGTTGATGCGTTAGTGCTTGTTCGTGTCACGGTTGGCTTTAATGATTGACCAGACTGTAAGCTTTCAAGTGAAGGCTTCTTTGAAACTGCCGTTCTCGTGGACGAGCCTCTTGACACCGTAGAATTCTTGTTTGATTGGAAGAGTCGGAAATGATGGCTATCACCACTGTAACCTGAAAGTATACTGCTCGCTTTACTTTTGGTAGATAAAGCTGTTGTTGGCCTATATTCAGACGTCATTGTTGGATGTAATCGAAGCTCCAATGATCCTGGTCGCGTGCTCGAGGTAGGGTCACCATTATCAACATCAGTGACCTGTAAGTTGATTGAATTGCTACCCGTGGTGTCGTTGCCATCCTCCTCATCATCCACTGGAATCATGTTCTTCACCATGAATGGAGATTTGTTCTTATTGGCATTCGACTTGTCATCATTGTGTCCGGGGAACATGTACTCGAAAAGCCTTTTACCAACCTCGCGCTCAAGTTGGATCTTCATTGGGAAAAGGTTAACTTCGAAATGGTCCATCACCGGTATACCAGCAATTGCTTCCAACATGTACCAGTAAACTCTCAACATTTGTTGGTTTCCTCCTTCATTGAATGCTCCTCGTTCGACATCGAAGTATGGGGCAAACATCTCTGGATAGATGGCATCAGGCATCAGATTGAGTCCTACGATGTTTCCGATCTGCATTAGATTGATATGCGAACCATCGGAATTATCGGTTCGATCATATTCGGCATGCTGGATTTGAAATTCCATCAAGGGTTCGTTATTATCACGAATTAGATGCCAGACGATTTGATCGGAAGAGATGTTCCATCGTAAGAGACCGGTAGCCTGTGTGCCATCATACTTTCGCTGAGAAGTTGTAATAGCCTTCATCATGAAAAACAATTCATCTTCACAGGCTGCAAGATCTCGATCCAGCGTGATTCTATCCTCCCAACCCTTCTTATCAAGCGACTTTGAATGGATTTGGAATTGTGTCTTGATCTCATCAAGCTGTCTAATTCGTTCTTGGAGTCGAGTGACCATCTCTGGAGCCCCGCGCAAGTCGCTGAAGTCAGACGCGAGCATAATCTTTTCGAGCCGTTCATTCCTAGTCTTTTCCAGAGGTTCGCTATACATAAGCAGATCCAACACGATGATGTACATAGCATAGTATTGCGACGAGTTACATATGGCTTGGATCTTTGGAAATTCTACCCATAAATTGTCTATGCGATTCTCCATGCCATTTGGACCGGAAGGATGGTCATTTTCATTGCTGATCTCATCATTATATTTGAGGCGCAGCGTGTTGTATTTCTCGTATCGTAAGCTGGCAGAGGTCTTTTGCACAACACGTTTGAATCCAAATGGATCAACTTGGAAATCGAACATGACTTCCATCGGTACCCAAGGAGGCCAAGACGACCCAGCGGAAGCACCGTAGTGGCTGCCGGAATACAATGACAAAACCTGAGCTGAAAACCATTTTTGGTGTGTGACAAAAAATTGGGTACTGTCCATTTCAACCGAGAATCGACGTTGT
This sequence comes from Sclerotinia nivalis, assembly GCA_029531795.1. NCBI lineage: Eukaryota > Fungi > Ascomycota > Leotiomycetes > Helotiales > Sclerotiniaceae > Sclerotinia > Sclerotinia nivalis. Next base: position 1,303,654 of record JAPEIS010000002.1, read on the forward strand.
ACGAGACCGCTAACATCGTCAAACATACGATGCTTATCCATGACCTCGACAACTTTCAACTCCATTCCTTTAGCTGTTACCATCACAACAGACTTTAGGTTCTTCTCGCTCTGAAGTTGTATTTGCGGTGCGATGAGTCGGACATGATAGCTATTTTGTGGCGTGAATTCAGGAGTAATGTTCGAGTTCAGTTGGTCGGTAGACACTTGGTGCGCGGTTTCATGACCTTGAGGATCATCAGCATTAACGAATTTTTTCCCATCAGCCAAAATCTCCTTGATACGATCCTCAACTTCTTGTGATGCTGGACCCTCTGCAGGGTCCTCTGGCGTTTGAGATGTAGAAGCAGATTTCATAGAAGGCTCCCCAGTCTGTGCAGCTGTCGGCCTGGGATTCTTGGCTTTATTTTGTTCTTCGACGATGTCGAGTATGAACTTCACAGCCCGTCGAGATAGATAGTACACAAAACCACGTCTCTGACTGACTTGATGAATATAGCGAAGGATTATATTTCGTAATAAATTGTTCCACTTCAATTGCATGTTATGGATGACGAAGCGATTGTTAAAATCGCTGACAAAGTCACCCGAAGGCGGGTCGTCATGAATCGCTTCCGTTTCAATCGGACTTTCCCCTGTACGATCAGCATCTTCGTCGCCATCAGGAATAGTCCGTGGATCATTGGTGTTTACACGCTCCACCATACGTTGTTTCATGGATTCCAGGAAGATCTTTTTGTTGCGCAAAAATGGGCCATGGATGGTCAATTGGTCGTATTGAGCTTTGAGAGATGAATTTTGCGGGTCCTGCGAATATGCCCATTCGGCGGACTCAAGGGCTTCCTGGTGATCGTCAATCTGTTTATCGAGTTGAACTAAGCGGTCAGTAATGAGCTGACATTGGACTCGCCGTGGATCATCATCCTTGCTCATTATGCAGAAATGTGTAGGTTCGTTACCAAAAGGACTAGTTCGTTCTGGATCACCGGAAATATTATCACCATGATCAGTTTGTCGGAAATACGTGAAACGTGGGGCATAAGCCAGTGGCAGAATCTTCGTTTCTGGGTTTGCTTCGGCTGGAAGTATCCAATCCAACTCAACGAAATCATCCATGTCAATCCAGGTAAAATCATTGTCAGGAATATCGAAATGTGATAGATCTGTTTGACCTCGTTCCAGTTGAGATACCAGAGTAGGAGCAGAAGCTTTTTGAAGATCTTCCGGTGTCGTTCCCGCGATACTAGCAGAGATGGCACGGATATCTGCCGACAGCAAATCTAGTTGTGCTCGATGTAATTTCATGGCGCTTGTCGTGGTTTGAGTGTTTCGACCTTTGTCTTGTGTCATAAATTCTTCTCGTCGTTGATGCATGTCGAGCATAAAGCTATCCAATCTCATCTTGAGACCAGTGGCAGATACAACATCTTCAGAATAGTCCTCTGCATCTTTGTGTTTGTAGACATGACTGAGGAACAGAGGTGCAAGTAATAAATTGTACTTGATTGTGGCAAGATGCCTGCCAAACTTTTTGCTCGACTTCTCAATTCCTGGCCATAAGTCACCTTGTCGAATTGGCAATGACATGGTGCCACCAAACATCGACCACCAAGAAAAGAAATGTGTGAAGAATCGGGGAGTAAGATGTACAGTGTTATAGCTTCTTGAAGGCACCGTGTTTGATACAGACCACTCACGGTCGACCGGTGCTTTGACTGCTATCGACATATGGATATGGTGACTACGGAAGCCTCGGAATGCATCGTATTCCTGGCCGGGTGGAGCTTTGCAATACTGTAATTCCTTTGTCACCACATTGTAATGCGGTTCGAAGTCAAAAGAACGTGTACCATCATCGAGATCTCTCTCAAACATAAGACCTACCAACCACTGAACATTGCCAGATAGTTTCATGACAACTTTCTTGAAGATTGCACCGTGCCTGAAGCTGTCGGAGCTCACAACGCTATCGCTGTCGTTCTGCTCCGAGGCAGTGACGCGAGCTTGATGGCTGAAGTCTGGTATGGCGAGAATATATTCACCACTGTCTACTGTGATGAATTTGCGTGGATCATCATCTCGGCAAACGCTCAATCGTACATCGTTCCGCCAACACATAAGGAACCCGGCACCATCACCTGTGACAATGTAAGGATCTCGTGTTCCCTTCAATGTGAGATGAACGTCGCCATCTCCCTTCCATGCAACATCAATTCTGGAGTGGAAACTGAGACGAAGTTTATCCCAGAATCCAATTCGCTCTGAAGGATCAACTTGTGGCTTCGTAAATGTCTCAATGACCATCATCATGTCTTGAATTGCAGGTTGATAAGAAGCACCCCAAGTTATACGAGTAGGTAACTCTGTATTAATGTTGACATTTATATTAGAATAACATTTGACAGGTGAAACTGTCTTGCGCACATCTATGGCAAATCCTCCTGTTCTGGGCATTCCTGGCTCACGATTGAGTGGGGGAATGATATCGACCTTAACATGACGAACAGACTCAGAACCTCGGAACTCCTCAGCAACAACGAAATCTGTTTTGAGAGACCAAGCTGGCATCCTTGGTGACTGTCCAGGCCTGATTGCTGGTACATGCAACAGAGGTAATGGATAATCTCGTAACGTTACTCGTGCTTCCCCCATATCGATTTGAACATTCATCGGCACTAGGAGTGAGTACTGCATGTCGCGAGGCATACCTTTTCCCATTTTATGGAGAAAATCAGGAAGCTGGTTCATAGGAAATGATGGTTTGTCGACCGTTATGTGAAGGTCACTTATCAAAGTGCTCATCAATGCTGGCCGCTGTGGAACTTCCAGTATATTTTCGGTCTCCTCCATATCGTCCGGTAATTCGTCAGGTCCCCAAAAGACGCCACGAAGATTTTTCATGCCATCCTTTGCAATTGCATAAACCCTGTCAATTCGTTTTTTCCAGCTCTGAGCGTTGTGACGTCGGAGCCTGTCGTGAGCTTCAGAGATTGATATATTTGCAGTTCCACTTATGCCGCATGTTCCTTCAGGATCGTAGCGAAACTTCCGGCCTCGTTGAGTTCTAGGTGAAAGCTCTCCAAGTAAATCATCGCCCGCACTCTTGTGTCGTCTTGAAGAATCTTCCTTGTTATTGCTACGACCACGAGGGTGCGCTGACCTATTTCGATAACGCTGGGTATCTCTGCGCATTTCTTCCTCATCAATCTTCTTTGCTTTCACGTCAAATGCCGCTTCTCGTGCCAAGCGTTGCTGCTGCTCAATCAAACCAGCTCTGTATATGGCACCCAACTTCCACTCAAAGGCTCCGTCTTCTAACTCGAAAAGTAATGCTTTGCTACGTATTGACAGCCTCGGGATGAGTTTGGGGCCCTCTGGATGCTTGTCGAGGATGTACTCGTTAGTACCTGTCTTGATGCGATGGTGGAGTTGTTCCACAGCTTTGAGTGTGTTGACAACGTTATCGACAACTTGGTGAAAAATGAGCTGATGCGGTACCGCCAGCCTTATGGCATTGGTTGTAATGTCTATCGTCTTTTCTTCATGCATCTCACCTGAGCTACGCATCTGACGTTTCTCGCGAAAGTCAACTCTTGCCGATCTAATACTGAGAATTCTGGCCCATACGCTCTTCATTTGTGGAGCCTCAGCATATAAACGAACAAGCTTAGCATGGAAGAAGGGTGCTGACCATCTGTGGCGGCCAGCATCGACTCCATATATTTGGAGCATTAATTTGGGGTCCGAAGGCATATGAGCCTTAACTTGAATTAAAGTAGATCTAAAGTCTATGGTGACTAATTCTTTGGCTCCGAAATTGAACTCCTGATCATCTTGTCCAGGCCAAGCAAACCCTCCAGGGGAAGTCACCGGCGATAGAAGTGTAGAAGGATCAGATTTCCTTGACGACGCTGTTGCCCGTGCTGCCTCTTCGGCTGCCGCAACATCAGCATTTGTGCGAACAAAGGCCTTCCTAAGCACTGTTGAAGCTACACCGCATGCGTAGTGTCGATATAACGAATATTGTACCAAGACGCTTTTCACGTGCGAATTGAGATGGAATATCGGTCCTTGATTGTCGCTCGAAGTGGAAAGAGCGACTTCAAATCTAGGAATCGAAACAAAAGGCTCTGCTTCCCACTTTTCTGTTGATTCGACGACAAACGACTCAAAGCCACGACCGTGTACAGCTAAACGCCTACCATCGGTTGGATTTTGATCACGCTTTTTCCTAGGCGATGGAGGCATTGTAAGAAATATCTCAGGGTCGGGGGTAAGAGAACGACTTCCTGCACGACGACGAGTTCGGCGTTCATTAGGCTCAACTTTTTGGGCTCTATACTCGGCAGTCCAGGATTCCAGCTGAATTGCAACACCACGTGTATCTTCTGCTATTGATTCGTCAATTCCAGCTACTTCGGCGCTGAAATCAGAGCCCTGGAGTTGGAAGTGCAGCAACCAATGAGGTAACGCCCGGATGAAGTTTGTGTCTCGAGAAGTTCTAGAATGAGGTTTCTTATCTGGTTCAACATTGAGCCTGAGTTGACGAACAATTTGGCGAACACCATCACTGATCTCTGGTCGAATCAAATGTACCGAAAACGTCTGGACATTACCCGTAGCCACAACGTAAACTTCTGGATTGGCACTGACTGAGACTTTCAGATCGAGCGTTTCGATTTGAAGCAAGTCAAATCGAGATCCGGAGCATGTTTGGTAATAGAGATCATGGGACTGTAGTCGTAACGTAGAACCAAGACTATAATGCAACTCTCCTACCGCAGAATGTGAAGATTCTATATCCAGAGATATAGAAGATATAGAAGATATGATAAGATCGAAATCATCCTCAACTGCCGTATCTCCAACGGGAGGTAGAGAAATTCGAATAACAGGCTCGTGCATCGAGAATTTGACATTAGCTTTAGGTAATAACCGAGATATTAGTGTATGTCTTTCTGGTGTGTCTTTCTTCGATTTCGGATTTGATTTCGCCATGGCTAAAACAAGAGGAAGATGTCTTGGATCAAGATCAATGGAAGGTGATGTAACGACGGCATTAGCGAACAAAATATTCGCATTGCGTTCATCTGCACTATTGTCTGTAGCAAATTGAACCGTTTTTGATAAAGATGTAGTTCGAATTGTAGTAGTTGCCATTGGAACATAGACTAGCCTGTCGGATCTTCCTCGGCCATCATCGACTCCGACAGAGATGGAGAGAGCAGCAATAAGAGCCTGGTGAGCTATGTCTTTCGAGGAGAAATACATTCGGTGGGCAGGGGACTTTTGGTCCAAACGATGAAGGTCCACTCCAACCTCCTTCATAGAAGCATTGAGATACATTGGTGAACCCGAGGGCTGTATTGAGGTGATTTTCTTACTGAATCCAATGTAGCTGACTGCAAATTGTACTTCCTTTATACCCCGAAGAATAGAGCTCGCAAACTCCTTGGAATCCGATACTGTTTGTACAAGATTTTTCTCTTCACTTCCAGGCCTTTCAAGCTCCCCAATAATGCTTGCGACAGATATCTCCTCTGGTGCAGGCTTTCCGTCCTTGATTGTGCGCAGCTTGCGACAACCCTTATATTTGTTTATGCATGTATTTATGTCGTCATATGGTATATGAACTCGGCCCAGTTTAAGAGCGACTGCTGCTTCCCGCAAACCATCGAGTTCCTTGTATAGTATCCCGTTTATGTTCAATGTAAGGTGATCCAGTACTTCTAAAGACTCCCCTCCTTCCGGTGTAAACAGAACACTGCGGATAGTCAGCATCCATTCTGCAGGTTGCTGATTACTCTTGGCGTTCTTCACATGTGTAAACATGCTCCCACGATCAACCGTTTTCCTCCTTGTATCCACTGCCATTGTAAAACTTCCTAACTGTATGTTGCCAACATCAACCACGGTCACCGATGAGTTCGAGGCCACGACGTCCACCATTTGAATCCAATTTATATTGCGGTGTAGACGTTTGATTCGTTCCTTGATGCTTGTAAGTTGCTCCCACATTTTGCTGCGCTGCGGCTCGAAGGAGGTAGCACGCCTAGAAAGTGGTTTGCTCTCGGATTCGCCTTTGTGACTTGAGCCATCCTGCTCTTCTTCTTCTTCGACAACCCCATTTCCCTCAGGGCTACGTGCCGTTTTATCTCCATCCAAAACCTTCAAATCCAGAGTAACTTCCAGCTCTGTCAAAACAATACTGAGCCATGTCGGTTCTGCGAAAGTAGGGCGATGGATATTTAGTCCCAGACCTCGAATCTCAATCTTGATACCATCTTTCGGAGTAAATGCAAGTCTCCTCAGAGAAAAGTAACCGATGCGCTGAATGGATATTCCCGTTATGATTCGTATTATGGCGAAAAGTATGAAGGATGAGAGGTATAGTAGGACTATCACCCCAAAGATGAAGGTGGGATTTAACAATGCCATGGCAATCAAAGTGTCAGTCGCAAACCGCCATTCGTATACTTCCGCAAAGGCAATGAGTAGATAATCCGAAAGCTTCCTCTAATAAAGGGACTTCTGGCGTTAGCAAGAAAATAAATTCCATTCGCGCGCTTTCATTACTGAGAAACAAATGAAGTTTTGGGTGGGGAATCAGGGCAAATTGAGCTCGATGTGTCTAATTGGAATTTCCCGATTGTGCCGTTCACATTATTGCGTAACCAAAAGGAAGCTACAAGAATTTAAAATAGTAAAGTAGATAGGGATGATCAAGCAAGTTAAGTCACTTGGTAAGCTTTTTGTGGTAGTTTCCAAATCAAAATAAGGAGATACTTCCGCTTTGTACGTGAAGGTAGTGTAGGTAGGTATAAGTGTTGATGATTACCCTTCTTTCACTCTGAATTGTGAATAATGAAGAATGAGGAATGAACAATAATGCCTTTTCTTTCTAAATATGATGAAGTCGTATATGACACGTTAATCTTTTTGTCTACGTTTCATCAATAATGCTACATATATATTTTTATGGATATGCATTCGGCGGATAGGATGAACTTGGATGAATTTGATACTTGTTGGTGGGACGCAAAGGGGGGATGGAGATAAGATCCAACTCGGCGATAGGTTGTATGGTTGTATGGTTGTATACTTTTCTCCTTTAGTTCTCTAGTTCTATGGGAAGAACTGGTGGAATACCGGTTATGGAAATGGGAATATCAATGTTTTGGACGCCCCCAAATTAGTTTATGTGTGTGTACAGACTAAACGGCTCGGTCCACCACAAAATCCCTTAAAATTGTTTCTATACATGTTCTAGAATATATGTTCCAATTATGTTCCAATTATGTTCCAATTATGTTCCAATTATGTTCCAATTATGTTCCAATTATGTTTCAAATCTTCTAAACAAACTGGAGCGACTTTAAATGACGATATCAAAACTTGCCAGGGTATTTAGGGTCTCATATCAAATCCATGGTATTGGTCGAAGGACCTACTAGGTAGAATATTCTGTACATGAAATACCCATGTGCAATTAATTAATTGTACGGAGTACGTACGGGAGAAAGGAGTTAAAAAAGCTGCTAGGTAAGTCTTAGTAAGGTACCTATTACTATTAACAGTTCAATTATACTAGGTAAACTTTTATACAGAATATCAACTCTTCCATTAATTTTATCGACAATTCCTTATTCGACGATATACTAGGAAGGTAGGTAGTAGGTAGTAGGTAGGTAGGTGCGACTCTCTTTTCTCATTGATATCGCAAGCTTCTCTTTCCATTTCCACCCTTTCATTTTCTTGACACTGCCACTCAACATATCATCACATCACCAAGAACAAGAACAAAACCACAACGTGTCCCGAAATCTGTTCATTCCATCCCCCTCACCATCTCATTTCCCAGATCCTCAACATGATAACGTGAAGCTCTTTTCCTTTTTCTTTTCCTATCCCAAAGCTTGGGATCAAAACTCAAAAATCATAGCTTCAAGATCAAAATTTTAACCCGAGTCTCAACCATGAATCGTCGTATCGTCGTATTTTCTGGCGGAAGTGCCGCCAACAGTCTCGTGGATGTATTTGGGAAAGTCGCTGAAGATAGGGCTTGTTCTTTGAGTTAGTAAGTGCAAATTCACCTTAATCAGAACACATATGGTGAATTCGAGATTAATGTTCTTCAGTATCATCCCAATTAGTGACAATGGAGGCTCTTCTTCTGAACTTATTCGGGTCTTTGGTGGTCCTGGTATTGGTGATGTGAGAAGTATGTTATTATCTTCATATCCCTCGATTACGTGTGTCTTGGAGCTACTTGAGGACAAGTTGGTCCTTATCAAATCCTCCAAGACTTCAAGACGACCCCTATGTATGGGGATGGTTTTGGTCATGTGTTATAATATGATTCCTGGCCTATCTCGAGCAGTCGTGCTGTCGACTTGTCGAGCTCATAAAGTCATGCAAAAGTTACACAGATCTACACAGATTTGAATACATAAATGATGCCTACCAAGCAGGAAACTGACCCGTCATCCTAGGTAGACTAGTCCGCCTCATCCCCGAAGATCCCATCGGAGCCAACACCGAGAAATCCGCTCTAAAAACCTTCTTCAACCATCGTCTCGATGCTTCACCCCAAGAAGCCAAACACGAATGGCTAGCCATAGTTGAAGGCCACTCTCCATTATGGAGTGAAATTACCTCTGCCAAGCGGGAATTAATTCGGTCCTTCCTCAACACTATCAATCTCGAGATAGTCAAGCGAGCTCGTCCTACCTCTGTCTTTAATTTTCAATCAGCCTCTGTTGGCAATTTGTTCTTGACAGGTGCTCGTATCTTCACGGGAAGTTTTGAGGCGGCGATTTACCTTTTAGGTAGTATTACTGGTGTGAGAGATAATGTTGAGGTGATTCCTGCTATTAATAGTAACTTTTCATATCATATATCTGCAGGATTACGAGATGGTAAGACAGCCACGAAATCCCCATCATAGCAATGCGATCTCTAACACAAACTCAAATCCAGGTACAATAATCGTAGGACAAAACAACATTTCCCATCCCATAGCCCCAACCTTCGTACCCACCCAACCCGTCAGCCCAGCCACATGGAACAAACGACAATCCATCGACCTCCTGGAACACGATCGGATCGAAGACGCCAATCTCCCCGGCTCTCTTCCCACACTCCGCAAACAAAACATAGATTTCCAAAAATCTCACGCCGAAGAACTCTCCTCCCCAATCGAACGAATCTGGTACATCAACCCATACGGCCAGGAAATCCGTCCCGCGCCTAATACTAAAGTCTTAGAAGCCCTAAACGATGCCAGTTGTGTTATATATAGTATCGGTTCTCTCTACACATCTATTCTCCCCTGTCTCGTTCTGAGGGATGTAGGCAATGCAATTGCAGACCCCAGAATTAAATTCAAAGTTCTCATATTGAACGGATGCTTAGATCGAGAGACTCCCGGATACACGGCACGAGATTTCATCGAGGCGATTATTCGCGGATGTTGTGGAAATGCAAAAGAAGACGAACACGAACATAAGATACCGGAAGAAGAGTGGAAAAAATACATCACGCACGTAGTATATCTAGAAGGACCAGGAACGCCAGCAGTAGATAGAACAGAGTTGAAGAAATTGGGCATTGAAGCTGTGAGGGTTTATGGAAGGAGAGCGGAACCCGAGGGTGCCGGTGTGGGTGTTATATTGAAGAATCCATTGATTGATGCCGTGAAGAGTGTAGATGACATGGGTCAGGGAAATGTTGGAAATGGAAATGGAAATGGAAATGGAAATGGAAATGGAAATGGAAATGGAAATGGAAATGGAAATGGAAATGGAAATGGAAATGGAAATGGAAATGGAAATGGAAATGGAAATGGAAATGCAAATGGAAATGGAAATGTGATTCGTGAGGATATTGTAGGCGCAATGGGTAAAGATGAAAGTGCGGGTATGAGATATGATGGTGTTGGTTTGGAACAGGCTCTCAATGCTATTTTTGGAGGAAAGGCGGATAAGGCGAGGAGGTATACTTATCTTGGTTGATGGTTGATGGTTTAATTATTTGTTAATTGAGCAGTGCTTGAGAGTAGTCATTATAGATGGATTACAGAACGTAGGTGTTATTTTTATACATTGCTGATTCGTATTTTGAAAATTTGAAATATATATATATTTGGTTTCTCCCCTCGTGAGCATCAGGACACTACAGGTGTGTACTGTGGCAAATTAACAACTCAATATACGCAACTAGAATATCACCTCGACTCAGTCATGCTACCTCAACTTTAAACCCCGCCTGGACAACCAGTCTTCTTGATAAAACCAATCTTAACCTTGGACCCCTCATCCCCATCCTCACCCTCATCCCCACCCCCATCCTCCTCACCATCCGCCTCCGTCCCGCTCATAGGCCCCACATCAACATCCATCTCGGGATCCGGAATCCTCATCCCCCAACTATAAGTCTGCGGATCGAGGCCCGCCTCCAACATTTTCCAATAATTCTCCTCGCCCATCCACATATGTCCCAAGCGATCATAATACCTCAACAAATCCAAATTCCTCGTGATACTCCCGGGGTGATCACCATATTGCTCGGGAATATTAACACTGGGTCGTTCATTTATGATGGGGAAACCGTGCGGATGACGCTTTGGGACTTGTGCGCGTGAGCTGGGGTATTCTTCGCGGTCTTCGTAGGGGAGGTCGTCGCCTGGGTAGGGGGTTGTGTCTATGTATCCTTTGCTGCTTTTGTATTCGGGGGTGGGACATTGAGGCGTGCGGGGGTAGGTCCAGTTGTCGAATTCTTCGTCGAATTTGTCGAGCCATTCGGGCATGGGTTCGCGGAATCCTTCAGGGGCTAGTTGGGCTTGTTGGAATATGGGGTGGAGGGGTGGGTATGATGGTTGTTCTTTCTTTTTGCGGGGTTTCTTGGGTTTCTCTGCTTCGGAATCATCTTCGACGGATTCGTCCGATTCTTCGGGTTCATTCGGGCCTGGGGGTTCAAATTGTTTGTGGCACTCCTTGTAGCCATCTCGGACCATGTACCAGAGATTTTTCGCACGAGGTCGCAGGCTGGGCTTTTCGTACATGCATTCCATGACGAGATCTATTAAGTAATCGCTGTATGTACCAGGTGGGATTTTGTCGACGCCATGTATAAGAGAACGACCATATGTCGCCGGACTGTCATTGGAATAGTTCCCTATATTTTCAACGACCCATTCTCCGTCTTCCGGATGCATATCCAAGTCAGATGATTGGTCTCCGTGCATGAGAAGACGGATAATATTCGCGAATTGGAATATGTTGCTACATGTTCCATGGCGGAATGGATTTACATGCTCGGTTCCACCAATGATTGCTTCCTATAGTGAGATTGTAAGTGTGCTGTATAAAACACAAACAGGAGACTTCTAACTCACGGGGGCCCGGTAGCCAATCCGACCATTTGGTACATTTGGGAACCTGTAACGCCCAGCCTCTTCTTGGTCAATAAAACGAGGAACGTCAAGTGCGTCTCCAAAATCACAAAGCTGTAAAGTTTATTATTCCTTATTCTTTAGATGCTAGCACGGTATACACACCTTAAGCACAGGCACACGATCTGTTTCCTTATTTTTATATCCAATCAAAACTACGTCCCACGTCAAAGATCACTCCTCAAATTTCAATGGAAAAACTTACTATTCCTCGGCTCAATATTATAATGACAGATCTCCGTGTCTTCCCAATTCGATGGCCTACCAGCCGATCTCGAATTTTCTGTCGGGATCTCCTTACCATGGTCCAACATGAAAATCATCCTCGTAAACTGTCTGAAGATGAGCCATATATCAAGCTCATGAATAAACCCACTACTGTCCCTATCAAAAACGTCTAAATTATGGTAATTATTTCCATTCCACTTAACACCTGGACAGTATTCCAAAAATGCTATTTCATACTGTCCTGCTGAGCCTGGTGGTTGCATCCATTGGGAACGAAAATGCCTCACAATATTTTGGGGGCGGCTAGGTGCTTTGGACTCGTCGCGATAATCTTCGCCAGGATAGTATCCAGAGAGCGAGTATAGGAATTGCCATTCATGCCTGTCTCCCTCATAATTGTCTGGATAGCCATAGGGTCGATTTGGCCTCTGATTTGGTCGCTGATATTTGATTTTGAGAACCACATTGTCAGTGTGAGGAGCGCCATAATACTCTTCCTTCTCCTCCTCCTCCTTCTCCTCCTTCTTCTTCTTTTCTTGCTCTTCCCCTTCCGCTTCCTTAGCTTTCTTCTTTTCCTTCTCTTCCTTCTCTTTCGCTTCCTTGGCTTTCTTATTTTTCTTCTTTTCCTTCTCTTCCTGGGCTTTCTTGATTCTCACCTCTTTCTGGGCATTCCAAATCTTCTTATCTTTTTTAGCTTCCTCCTCATCGTATACGTAATGGGCGATAACCGCAGTATCAGTATTGGCAATCCGCTCTTTGAATCTCCAATTGTCTCCCAAACGGGGATTCCAAGTTGGTTCAGTTTTCCTCCACTCTTCAAACCCGGAACTCCTTTTGATCGGATCTTCTGGGGCGGCCATGATGGAAACGTACTTAAGTTCCAAAATCGATATGGGTATTCGGGGAATTTGGTGCCTCAAAAAAGTATAGTGATATATGATGAAGGTGCTAAATGCATTTCATGAGACAAAGGGTACATCGAAATTATTTTCAAATTTGGTGAAAACCCGCAAGCGGTGGAAACGATACAAAGCGACTCGGTCGACATATAAAAGAATTACCGGTAGAGCTAACTCAAACAAAGGATTGAAGATTTTCTATTGTGCGGGTTGGGGGATTTACCTTATTGTGAGTATATTCTAGCAAACTACGCTCGAGAATAATCACACTGTACAGTGTACATAGCATGTGAGTGTGCAATTCCAAAATGTGTTATTTTCCTCATGGCGTTAATGTGTATATCAAATAATGTTCAATTCGATATTCAATCGTTAGATACTTCTACCCGGATATTGACTGATGGATTGATGATTGTAGAATAAAATTGAAGGATGAGACGAGATGTCTACTTCAAAATTGCTTAGCGTGCTTTCTCAATCGGATCAGATGTTCACTCCACCATAACAGTGAGCTGAGCCATTCCGATTTTCATCATTTCTTATAAAAGTTGTATGAGGGAAACCTCTGAATGGAGAGCCAAACTATCAAAACTTAAATGTAACGGCAGGAGCAACCACGATTTAAATTATCAGCAAGATTTGTGTTCATATCCTTCTCTAAGTTTGCTCTATTTATTCTCTGCCTCGATTCTATTGACGGGCCAAACCCATCAATCCAACATCCACAATCCCCACCACATTTTCCACCTTCACGTCGACTACCAACCACCAACTGCCAAAATCCAATCAGACCTGTGTCTTTATAGAACAATTCCCATCCAATTTATCACCCCCCCTTTCACTATCCACATCTTCGCCAAAACCTCTTTCCCCACCATGCTACCATTTGCCAAAGAAACCAAGTGGGGTTTCTTAGAAAATATACCAAATTTTGCTTCTCTGAATCATCCGATTATTCAACTGAATCAGCCCGTTTGGCTTAGCGGTAAAGCGCATCACTAGTAATGATGAGATCCTAGGTTCGATTCCTAGAACGGGCATTCCGGTATCTAACACATATTTTGCCATCTTTACCCCTTTTCATTTTTGGGTGATACTTTTGGCGGTGGGGAACAAAATAGGAGTTGATAAAATTGAGAGTGTGAATGTGGGTATATCATACATGTATGCGGGTTTCTGTGGGGTTCTTCATTTGCTTTGTTTAGATATTACATCTCAAATTGATCTATCTATATTATGGAAGTTTTTGTTTCAGGGAGCAAATGAGCTACAAATATTGATTGATAGGTATGAATAAGCAAGAAAGTTTTGAGCCTCTCAATACTAAATCTCCCTGCTCTCCTTTCAAGCCTCGAAAGTATCTATCGACAGGCCGCCTGGCCAGGTCAGGTAATTAGTATGTATAAGCCCAAAAGGTAGAAATTGGTTTTCAATATCCGAGGAAGATGTATAAATCATAAACTTTTTTATATTTGTGTTTGTATTTGTATTTCCTTCGTAAATCTGAATGTGAGTCCACTTCAAAATGAGTACCACTGAGTATATATATACACATATCAAATAAATAGCTCCCTCCTCCTTACTGTACACTTCACCATCAGAAAATGATACACATACCTACTTACTCATAGTAACAATAATCCACCGCGAGGTAACAACGGGTAGACTAAAGAACTCGGATAATTTTAACACTTATATTGAGGGGTGGTAATCAAGGTTCTCGCTTGATGTTAGGGGGTTTGGAGTTGTTGTTTTGGATTTGAATTGAGAAGGATAGTGATGCGATAGAGAAATAAAATATGATGGGAGAAGAGTTGTCATTGCGCGGAAGAGTTGGCGCTGGGTCGGTGGTGATAAATGGATATTAGCTAATATATTATATCATTGTCATCATTCTCTTCTTATATACAAAAAACCCAGAGTCGGCAGTACATAAATCATATTAACCAAACCAAACCAGAAGCAAGATACTTCCATCTTCCTCCCAACAATAACAATCCCTCAAAATCCTTCCTTATATAATTCATAATCCCTCATCTATAATCCATAACCCTTCATCCATAACCCTTCATCACAGAACCCCTAATCTTCACTCACACTCTCCCAAAACCCAAAAACTGGACTTCGAATTGGAATTGAATTGGAAATAGAATGGAAAACCATGCATACCTCCCTCCTCGAGATTCCAAAAGATGAAGTGTTCTAATCTAATCTGATCAGATCTAAATCTAGATCTCTTCTTCTACATGGGAATACGATTACGGTTTATCCATCCCATTTTTACTTTTAGGTTATGAGTATTGAGAAACAAGGTTAGAAACTTGGAAGGATAAATTTGAGTTTAGGGGTGGGTGAATATGATGTAGATGGATGTTAATAGATGTAAATATCCGACATCGGATTATAGCGGGATGAAGAGGTACTCGTGACTTATTGATTATTTGGAAGAAGTTATACTCATAGTCTTCCAAGGTTATTGACGAAAACGTGTAAACACAAGAGGGAACACAAGTTCAGTCCGTAGGAAGATTATAACAGGGAATTGTTTTATTATGTTGTTGCAAGGTAAATTGCTATATACAATACATACCATCCTGTATCCATTCACACACATATATGCGTAACCCACCCCCACAATCTCCCATATCTTACCTACACCAAATATACTTCTCTACTTCTCTACTCCTCCCTCCCAAATCTTCATCATCAATTGTGAATCACCAAGCAGAAAAATGAATTTCCTCTTCACCTCTCAGAACTAGGTCACCCCCCTCGAAAATGTCTACTGCATCTCCACCCGACAAGAGTGAATGCCGTGGCGCAGTCCCCTCATCTGCTTTCCACCACCGCGGAAACAATGATTCACGAGCCACGGTTCTTACACCTCGGTTTTTATAAGAGAGTCTTCAGATGGTTTGATCCTTCGTGAACTTCCTCCCCCTTACACACCACGGAAATTCCAAAGAACGATCAACTCTAGCTCCAAGCCACTTGCTTTCAATCATACTTCTTCAAATCAGGAGAAACAATAAACTAACTTATCTTTCCTACCTTTATCTTTATATTTCCCTTACTCAAACATATCATATATTCGATATTTTATATCCGTCACCATATCATTCGTGACATCCAGACCATGACTCACCATCCCAATACGATGTCACTTCCCGACAACATATTCTGCTGCGACTCATGCACTGAAGTCGATACTCGACACTCCGACAAACCTTACCATGATCCCAATAAGCACTATCACAAAGCTATTTATCAATCGTTCCTCAATTTCGCAACCCGGATATCAGCAGCCAAAGAACTTAAGCTGGTCCAAGCTCATGAGGCTGCCGAACTTCAACGTCAGGCTGCTGAAATTTATGCAGCAGCCATCTCGGTCCAAGAAGAATCCGATAATGCTTCCATGGCGCTCATAGATATGATCCGAAGTTATAATCCTGATCATCAAAAGATGACAAATCAAGCTCCAACTCCTTCATTGGCTTGCATTAAACCTCCCACCCCTTCATCAACATTCACTAGTGCATTCACCTTGCCCTCTTCCCCTCCCTTCTCTCCTTCTACTACACCGCCTAGACCAATCATAGCCCAAAAATGCTCTGGTCTTCACCCTATTTCAAAAAGCAATGTATTTGGATCAGACCTGATGACACCACCATCTTCAGCACCATCCTCGAAACCCAGCTCCAAGATGACTTCCATATCTTCCGGACTTGGACAATCTTTCATAGAGTTTCTTAGAAATGGAGTGACTGCCCTTCCTTCATCAGGAGTGCCCAATCTCGGATCAAGCATCACTGATTCGAAAATTCCCGAATGGAGATCACGTGCGACCACTCAAGCAATGCAACCGCTCGCGCAATCTTCCACTCCTCTTGGAACATCCGGGCTTGGTAAATATCCAAAGTCTCCTTGGGCATTTGAAACAACACACTCTCCAGCTCCTAATGGAACATATGGGTCGTTTCAAACTTCGACAACCATTGAAACATCTGAGCCATATCAATCCCAAAGTCTCACTGGAAATTTGGAACCATCTCGATATTCAACCTCTTCCGAAACATTCGCCGAAATTTCCTTCGATGATTTCAGAACCGTTCAAGCACCATATTGGACACAAACAGAGCCGGAACCTTTCATTCCTCAACGTGTTCTTTCCCCATCTAATCTCATTAACAATCCACTCATTACCAGTCCTCCTCCAACATACGTGATTCACATCACCTCGCGTCAAGATTACGGCAAGACAGAATCTCATCGTTACTTTGTCTGTCCCACGGATCTGACATCCGATTGGCCGGAAGTCAGTTTACTCCAATGGTTCGCAGCTGGCGTTGGCTATGATGTCAAAGCGGAGAAATGGGATCATAAATGTTTGCAGCATCAGAGATTTTTCCGAATGGTTTTAAGGCCCAATTTGGCGATGCGGGAATGGGGTTTGGGCAAACCATTGGAGGAATTGCAAGCGGAATTGGCAAAGTTGAACGCGGTTGCGACGATGGAGCGTGTATAGGCTGATCAATGGAGGTTGTTCGTGTAGATAATTTTTGGGATAGATGGGCTACAAGCCAAAGTCGCTGGACTTTCTTTTTGCGGGATATTCGAATATGACAGGTAGTGGATAGAAGAACTTGGAGGATATTTGCGTGGGAAACTGGGAAAGGCGTTGCTGGCGATGCTTTTGAGGCTCAGATGAGTCTGCTTCGTACTAGTAATTATCTTGGTTTTCCGTATAGATAGACTTTCCGGTTAGGTGACTTTGCATTCTATCGTATTTACGATGGTAATTGCAAAGGTCTTGCGGACTAAAGTCTAGACCTTTGAATTTAGGAGTTTTCTATTGCGATTAGGCATTTTTAAAAGCAATGCAGAGCGTTGAATCTATTAGAGTTTGACTTTATTTTGATGTGATTTTGTGAGGTGCTGTCTCGAAATGTGAGTCCCTCATGGAATGATACCCAAATAGTGAATTTTTTGGAAACCGCAATAGCTTCGTAGAATGGTTCGATCCTCCCTTATTACCTGATCCTTCCCAGATATTTCCAGGATTGTTAACTGTATAATTCGGATGAGAGTTTAAAAGACCAGCGATTGTCCAAACATGACCCGCACAAACAGGATTTCCTACGGGTAATGGCTGGATTATAGTTTCTTCAATAGTAATTCCTATAATCAATACGCGTAATGATTCTCTGCCATGTGGATATGGAAATAATTCCTGTTCATCTTTGATTTGAAGTTACGAAATCAATATAAAACAGCCGAATTTTACCCTGTGGATAAGCTAAAAGCTACCCAGCTCAAGCTCCGAGCCTCGGTATTATCGCGTAACATCTACTCCATGCTCCTATCCATCCCAGATTCCAAGTATCCAAAAGCTTAAGTAAAATTTAGTTTCTTCTCTTCTACATACTTCTCACATACTTCTAAAACTATATATCCTTCTACATACCAAATTTATATATCTACATCACCCATCATGTCCGAAATCAGCGGACTTCCACCCGCAGAAACCTCCCCCGCATCCGCCATTCCTCTCCCCATCTCCGCACCTTCTCCCCCACAGATTCCCACACCACAAGCCCTACAAAGCTGGCTCCCTCTCTACCTATCCAAAACCGACAGCGTACTCACTCACCTCTCCAAACTCCTCAGTACCCCTTCCGGCACCGATGTTCTCCTCTGCACAGTAGGCTATACTTCCCTCCTAACCTCCAACCTCCTTTCCCGACTCTCCCTCCATCAAATCCGGCAAACCGCTCGTCTCCTCATCGAAAAAGCGATCACGCTTCCTCCTAATACTACAATCGTGTTATCACCTTCTACACTCCCTATACCCAGTAATCGATTACTGGTACTAGCTACTCGATTCAAGGCATTGAGTGCATTGATATCTGATTTTAGGACATTTGGACGTCTTTGGGGTTTATTAGCAATTTACAAGTGGACAAAAGCTACATGGAATAGTCCGCCTAAAGATACATTGATTAGGAAGATTGTACAAATTCAAGTACTTGCGAGTCTATGTTATCAGGTTCTGGAAAACGGAGCATATCTCAGCTCGAAGAATATATTGCCATGGGATAAAACCAAACAAGCGAAAGCGGGTATATGGAGTGTGAGATGTTGGATGGTACATGTGATGCTTGATATTGTGAAGTTGGGAATCGAGTATGGGAATAGGGATAAGGTGATGGCGGAGATGAAGGGAGAGAAGGAGAAGAAACATAGGGAGTGGATGGAGAGGTGGAGGAAGAGTTTGATTGTTAATTTGGCGTATGCGCCTTTGACTGTGCATTGGAGTTTGGGAGGGGGTCTGATGACGGAATTTTGGGTTGGAATATTGGGAACTGTGGCTGGAGGAACAAGTTTGAGATATTTGTGGAAAACTACTCAGTAGAAGTAAAGTTATGAAGTGATGGAGGATGTGAGAACGGATAATTGTCAAAATCGAAGAACGATTTAAAGAATATGGAGGATGTGAGAACAGGATAATGGTCAAATTGAAAGAACGGTTTAAAGAATATGGTAATTATAAGTCATAGCATCGAAGTTGAGGATGAAGATAAGGACGAAGATAGGGGAAACAAGTGTTCAAATTCGATATATGTAGTATGTATACAACCATCCATTGAGTACATCAAACCTCACTAAGAACTACCAACACATCACCAATAACCTCTAAATGGAGCCCTAATCGGAGAGCTCTCCGATCCCTCATATCTGAGTACCATATCTACGGGATCTCGCATATATATACGAAGTACACGTACTGTACACCCAAACGGTATCCCCTCATCATCTCAATCGGAGACGGAGTACCCCTCCTGAATTCTACACATCACATCACATCACATTTCTCTTCGCACAGCATTTCCCAAGTAAAACACGAGGCAAACAAAATCTAAGCCCCTTTCGTCATGCATACCTAGTCCCATATCCAACCATGTCTCGACCATCTCTATCTCGATTCTCTATACTCCACATATCATCGGATAGCAGAAGTATAGCCTGTGCATCCATCTATCCCATTCAAGTTTGCATGCATATATATGTTATACAAATCTTTTGTTTACCATGCTTTTCCCGATTTTTGAAGTATTAACATTACCAAGAGTACTGGGTAGGTAGGTACCAAGTACTTGCCAAGTAGATATTCAATGCAATCAGTAAGTATATCTGCACTTTCACTTCTACTTTTACTTTCACTTTCGTATAGATAGATACCTTGACAATCCACTAAATAACAAATAAACAACCAGCAAACCCAATTTCCACACTGCAAGTATCCATCCGTTCATCGTGCACCTATTATCCCTTTTCTTTTTCTTTCTGGTACTATATTTTATTGGTTGGATGTATCATTCCTACCTCCTACCTTTCCCATATATAACTACTTACTACCTGCTACCTACCTACCTACTTACCTATCTAGCTACCTAGCTATAAAATCCAACATGATCACAATGTGACAAATAGAGATAGGTAGGTGTATCTCAAGGCTAGGCTACCTGCATAAGATCTCACTCTTTTACCCATACCCATACCTACCTAGATACATTCATACCCCTACCACGAGCATGGATGAGGCAATAGGTGCAATCTTAGTACAAACGACTTAATTCGCTTGATTCTGATTCCAGTGATAAATATATCTGTGTGTGCGTCTGCTGGCAAGAGTGTAACCTTATCATACTGTATTTCATCGTATCTCATCGGCATACGAAATTCAAATCTAGAGATATAGATATAGATATAGAGAAAGCCTCCCGCCTCCGATACGATATGATATGATCGATATGTATGTATACCTACCCACCTATCTACCTACCTACTGATACCCCACCACAGTGAAAACCCCTACCCCCCCCCCCCCCAGAAGGATCCCAAAAAAAGTTAGATATAGCTAAAGATTCGATACTAAAATAATACACAAAGCCACAACCACTATTCCCATTACACATGAGTATTTTCCATCTTAAACTCTTCAAGTAGATGATACGCTATATCAAACTGAACAGAACTGAAAAGAACAACATACTAGCATACAATTAAAACACTATGGACTATACTGGCTACTGGCTACGTACTGACTGCTTACAGAACATCGTATTCTTACCCTTTTCTTCGTTTTTGATCCATCCATTGCTTTCAATTCATCTTGGGATTCAGGGGGGAATTCACCAATTTTCCCAGTTTGTCCGGTTGTCTCTTGAAGACTTTGCTGCATTTCTTCTCCTCTCTCGCATCTATACTTCTCCCTATTTCCCATTCCCCCACACCCTCTCCTCCTTCCTCCTCCCACACCCCACCACCCACCAACCTAAATAATCCTATACCCCTCCCCATCCGCCTTCCTCCTCAAACCCAACAACTCAAGCAACCCGGTATGAATCTCCGGATGATCCTCCACACACCTAATATACATCGCAAAACCCTGCAACTCCTCCCACAAACCCCACCCCTTAATATATTTCTTCAACCAATCCCTCAGCCCCTCATCAACCTTCGCGCTCATCATAACCGTAACCACAATCCCCGTCAACGTACTCCCACTGACGATATTATCCGAGCACTGTTTCTTCAACTGCGCGAGCGATTTCTCCATGACGCTCTTGACGCCCAGAGAAGACGCCAGCACGTTGAGGGTGACGAGATCGTGGGCCGAAGCGGACGGTAACACGATTTCTTCGTTGATACACGAGAAAAGGGAATCGAGGACCGTGGTGGGGATTTCGTCTTCTTTTTTCTTTTCCATCATTTTGACGAGGGAATCTTCGAATTTTCCTTGGTCGGCTAGGAAGGATTTGCGACAGGCGTATGTTTTTCCACGGATAACGATATCTTTGGTAGGGAATCCATATTCCTTCTTGTTACTTCCTCCACCTCCACCTCCACCTCCTGAACTCGATTTTTCTTTGCTCCCACCACTAGAAGAAGAGGATGAAGCTTCCTTATGTCCTGCTCCTCCAGAACAACAATGATTATGCAAATCCATCGCATGTGAATGTCCACGACTATCATGATGACATCCCACCGCCAACGGCGCAACCTGGAGCGCGTGTTGAGCAAGCGGTAAACGCAGGATTTCGCATTCGTGACAGGGACATGTATAGGGTTCTCGCGTACAACTCCCTATATTCCCTCCTCTCCACGGATCTCGAAACATAGCCGACGGATCCACAACTTGTACTTGCGGCGCATGTCGCAGTCGAGGATCCATTAGTGGATGACCGTGTGAGTGAGGGATGTTGTGGTAGGAAATATCCACGCTTCCTCTTCTCATCGGCATCACCATGTTCATGTTCATATCATTATAGTTTCTTCCAGCTCCTCCTCCACGGGTGAGTGCTCCATGTCCGGCCCGAGCACCGAATACAGGGACAGGTATCATAGCACTGCCTCCAAGGGCATTATAGCCATTATCGAAAGAGCTGCGTAGGAGAGGTCCATGATGGGCGTTTCCCCGGGCACCGCCGGAATATCGATCGGAGGGTGAGAGGACACGTGCTCGTGGGGGGACGTATGAGGATAAAGGTATCAATGCTGACATTGCCCGGAGTTGTGTTGAAGCTAGACGGGCTGACTTGTGAGCTTGTGGACGAGGCGAGCGAAGAGTAGTGAGTAGTGGATACTGGATACTGGATACTGGATACTGGATACTGGATACTGGATACTGGATACTGGATACTGGATACTGGATACTGGATACTGGGTTGTGAGTTCTGAGTTCTAAGTAGCGAAGAGAATGAGGTAGGTGGCGAAGAACGAAGCGTGCCTTCGTTAAAGCTCAAGCAAACTCCGCTTTATTCGTTCAAACGTGCAAACGTGCAAACCAGAATGATGTAAAAAGTAACGTATACACCAAAACCCTGAGATACAGAGAATTCGCTTCGACTTTATCCTTATCCTTTCCCCTCCATAGCTTTACCCCTCAGTAATGTCCTAGAACACCCGTTAATGTAATCATATGCTGTGCCTAGGTGTCAATGACAAATGACAAGAATATGACTTACCTTTCCGTCTTCATGTCATGTAGCAATCATATCCCACAAAGGCGACGTGTTAAAATAACAGGTTGCCTTCGGCAGATTGCTTTTCCAAATCCACCCAAGTATCACCCAGCATTCACATTCAGATGGAAGAGATTGACAAGCAAACGCCCATTCATTTCTACTTATAACCAATGAAATCGTAAAAACTATACAACAGGTGAGGTGAGGCTTTTTACGTGGTATTGTCCCCCCCGAAAAAAGAGCAAGCAAGGCCTCGCATGGACCACAGGATATCTGCAAGCGGTCGCCACCCATAACCAGTAAATTTGACCTCGTGCCAAATTAAGATCCGTGAACCGAAAATACATTATGATAAGGAAAAATTTGTGACAATAAGCACAGCCGGATTTGGTTCATGCTGTGCTATTTCATCTTAATGACCCCCTTCCCATCCGTCCCTTCGTTAAATTAGTATTCGCGTTTTGGTCCTGGTCCTCCCTTTTGGTTTCCTGGTCCATTATGTGGGCCAGGGTAGTCGTCAGATCTTCCTCCTCTAGTCTCATCAAAGTGTCTCTTGCGAAGAGCTGCGAGACGCTTCTTTTTTGTGGTCGCATTCACATATGTACCGATCGTGAAAGCGATGACATTGAAGAATGGAACCCAAGTGTGCTCAGGAAGGAACTTTTGTGCGAAAGCAAGAGCGAGAGGGGAAGTGATCCAGCTGACTCTCATAACTGGCATAAAACCAGCTCTCCAAGTTGCATGTACTTGATGAATGGTCCTTGCGCCTGCAATGAGTGCCATTGAGATCAAATACACAGTATTTTGAATAGGAGCAACCTTTATTGATCTACTGTTAGCTTTGTTTACATAATAAAAACAGACGAGCTGAACCTACCACTAAATTGCTCAAAAGAATTTGAAGAACTTTGGCTTTCAAACTCGTACGTCCAGCAAAAATCCTTTGCAAAATACTGATCAATACATGACCTAGAGGAGCACTAATGAAAGCACCATATGCAGCCATTTTGGGAACTCGAGACGTGAAATAATGACCATTCTTATTACGATCCTTTGCGATCCATGAGGCCAAAAGTTCTTGTAAAGCCGATAATGTGCCAGACGTGAGCATTTTCGTACGAAGAGGATTGGTTTGTAGTTCTTTGAGGTACAACTATTCAAACATAACATGATTAGTGAGTGAGCGATCTGATTGCGCCATGGGTGATTTCCGAGATCAATAGCTTACAGATAAGTATCCTAGTGTTCCTTCATTTGCCTTCCCTCCAGTTAATGCGACACCGACATTGTGTCTTAAGTGGTGACCTGGTAGATGGTGATGATGATGAACATCTTTAACTTCGATCGCTGGAACGCCTTGTATTCCTGCAAGAGGACCGGTGGTTTTTATGGTATCTTTCTCGAATTTGACCGACATTGTGATGGGTGAGAGGTCATTCAAACCCTCGGAGACTATATGATTGAACAGCTTATCAGTATAAAAGCTCGTGAATGCGACTTGTTCGAAATAACGGTAATATCGGAAGCTGAAGAAATGAGGAGAAGAAACAACAAGCTCTTTCAAAACTTGTTCTTGTTGTTTACACGATGCAGAGCCGAGGTGAGCTCAGGTAACAAGGTCTTGATCGAGGCGCACACAGGCCCCCGCCTCTTAAGAAGCGATTGCGCAAGATCAAGATAAATAAGTAGTTAAGGAGATTTTAAAAGGTTCTAATTCTTGCTATTGTTTTAAAATAATGCGGGGTGGAGTAAGTGAACTGACCTTTATCGTGGATATGGATTGATGTACGGTAAATCAATGTAAAATTGTTGACACGATGTACGGAGTATATTCCTGCACAACAAATAAGACCCAAAAGGTTTTAGTTGTTGGAGGCTGGGGGGAGGGGGTGAGAAAGAGGAGGGAATTTTTTTTTTGGTGGCAGGAAAAAGTAATTTCAAGTTTAAAAAAGGCTCGGGTCGGAGATCAACAGGGCGTATTAAGTAGTAGGTAAGGTAGGTAGGTAGGTAAGTAGGTAGGTAGGTAGGTACCTAGGTTATGGTAAGGTTACTAGTACTAGACATGATTGTTTTGATTTGAAGCACTGACTTGATGAGATGGGGATCACTATGGGATCACTCTGGGATGAAACGGGATAGAATAATGGGATGCGGAGATTGATCTAAGTATTTAGCGGCTTGACAAGGATTTGGTCTGGTGGTACATACAGTTTTATCAAATTTCTCTCTCACCGAATAGAGTATATATGGAGTATGTATGGAGTATGCAAGGTGCAATGATGGATGAAAATACTTAAAGTAATTGAAGTTGTCGATAAGAAAAAGCAAGCTTTTGGTTGAAGTGAAGCGTGCTTCTTTTCTCTCTCTAAGAGTCTCCTCTCTTCTCTTCCCTCTTATTTGGTTCTGTTCCGATGAACTCACGAGTCACTTCAAACAACAAGAATTCATACAACGCATCAACCATATAAATAAAATGTATACATCAAGCACCAACCCAGTATAGTGAAAAGCGACAGCAAAGATGGTTTCAAAAAGGACGATGAATATGAATATCAGATCAGGAATAGAAATTATAATATTTTAATAAGAATGAAATCTTTTGCTTCCCGCGTTGTCCGCTTTGGAAATTAACATTAATAAATATACGAACAATAACCTTTTAAATAGACAGTCTGAGATGCGTATGTGCGTAGGTACACAGCTTAATAAAAGTACCAAGCTCAAACGTTACGAGGATTCAAGGATTTAAGGGTTTAAAGTATGTAAGTAAGTCCCTAAGTAGATAAGCACTGAGCCTTCCTTTAATTACTTATCGTTTAAAGCTCCATATAACGTTTATGTTAAAGGAAAAGTGTACCTATTTATCCATATCATACATATATCATACATCATAAACCCACATCACCTCTGATCACCTCCTCATGTCAACATCCTCACTTCTTCTCCTCT
Source organism: Sclerotinia nivalis (assembly GCA_029531795.1). Taxonomy (NCBI): domain Eukaryota; kingdom Fungi; phylum Ascomycota; class Leotiomycetes; order Helotiales; family Sclerotiniaceae; genus Sclerotinia; species Sclerotinia nivalis. The sequence continues at coordinate 1,329,209 of JAPEIS010000002.1, forward strand.
CCCATTATCCTTAGTCCTCTTCATTCTCCACTTACTCCCACTCTCTAAAAATGGACAAATAACGATTACTCCTCTCCGAATTGATAGTCACTCACATAGATCTACCCCAGGTTCGTGCATTGGCCAGCTGAAGTTCAAAATTTTATTGGTAATCTCCATATAAAACCCTACTCGCTCATTAAGTCTAGAATTTCATGAATGATAAAAATGACCAAATGAGAGACATGTGTGGGACTTGAAGGAAAAATGTCCAAGTTTGAGACATCACGGTTGGAATCTCTGCAAGTTGAAACTGATAAAAGTACATCAAAACCCTTAAACCAATATAGTTTATTTCTAACTGGAATCATACATACATTCATCCAATTTCATCCTGTCAACATGTACGATTACGTGTTGTGAGGTACAGTACCGTATGATTTTCTATCCTTATAGAATGGTACTTTACCTATGCTGACAGTTGTCCAGATCTTTTAAACGTTCGATGAGTTTTTAGAACCGCATTATGAAGCATAAATGTCGTGCCACTTTCATAAAATATCCACGGATCGAACCCGACCATTTGCTTCAAAATCTGTGACTTTAGAGGATTTTTTCTATACGCCCTTTTAATGTTTATCTCAAAACTATAAAGTCACAGTAGCCGCGAGAAACATTTTTCGAACTGGTCATTTCAATAATCGCTTCAAACTTGTACGTTGAAAGAGGTCTCGAGAAGAATTGCTCAAATACGTCTCCGAACACAATACTCACTTCGAAGCTGTGTAAGAAACCAAAGCAGCACAAGAAACATTCATCAAGTTACTTCTTCCAACATTTGCTTCACACTTGTTTGTATATTGAAAGAAGTCTTCAGGAGAGTTGCTCAAATACGCCTATTCAATCCCCGCCCCAACGCCATTCATTTTAAAAAGCAGTTCTGAGAAACTTCGTTAGACTGCCCCTTTCAATAAGCGCGTCAAGCTTTTATATCAGGAGTATCGATGATGAATTGTGGTTGGATTATGAATTTTGAGCTTCCTCGGGGTGAAGGTAAGTGTCAGTTGAAGTTGAGAGAAGAGAAGGGAAGGAAGCCGGGTAGAAATACAGAAAATTCAGTTCCTATCCTACGGTTTTCTCAGATGGGACGAGACCACGTTTCGATTTGATTGATGTTAGATGTTCTGATCAGGACAATTTGATGTCTACCTGAACCCTTCACTAGAAAAGTAGGAGCGATTTGTGAGTTACACATTTGTATTTGTTGTTGGTTGGTGCGGAGAAGACCAAAAATAGTATTTTCGAATGCTGCAGTTTCCCTTTTCGAACTCAAATGGTGAAGGAAAAAAGCATTTTTAATAGCACAACTGGTTTCATGTCAAATCAGCTCACATAATAAGATGAGTCCATACATCTTGAAAGCCACACTTCACTTTTCACTTCCTACTTTTCACTCTTATTTTGGTATCTGCCTACCTGTTTTCAATTGGTTATTAAATCTCTGGTGGATGTGATTTCTATTTGTGAAGCGAGTCAAAATTCGTCTCAATTTGATACGAAACACTCGAACACTCGTAGACAAGAAATAATTTCGCAACCTATATTCACTCAACCCACCTTTATTTTGATCTTTTATTCGTGCCTTAATAGGTTCATCTAATCGAATAATTCATTTCCAAACATCTCCAAAGTTTGATGGTGAATTATCACTCGTTCAAAACTTCAAACATTTCAAGTGTTTGTTTGGATTCTTGATCCTCTCAATACAATCATGGCGACAACCAAACCGACAACTAATAATACAACACGATCCTCAAAACTTCCAGTCAGACGTACATCGGCATCAACGGCCAGCATTATCTCTTCAATGACGACCGCAATGCCTCTCACTACAAATCGAAATTCCTTACCTGCTTTGGCAGAAACTACCAGACGCGCCACGCATGTTACAAGAAATGTACAATGCACACATTTGACTACTACGCGACTCTTTACCAGAGAGTTTCGATGTGGGATTTGTTTTCGAGAAGGCTCATTTGGATGGGTTTGGAGATGTACTCAAGATCGTGAACTTATGTTAGAGGATGATATGGATCATGGGCACGCTGTAAGTTTTCATCAAGACATTACAATCCCCACATAATGTTATTTATTAACATTGATAAAGAGTCAAGAGAAACTCGATGATCTCTGTGATATTTTCCCAAGACCTACTTCGCCCAGACCTCGTGGACCAGAGGCACGTAAATCGAGACTGAGTTTCCTGGATGAAATCAGTAACAAAGATCTCAAAACCTATACCCCCGCACAAATCCAAACTATTCTCAGACAACGCAGTCATGTGAGTAGTAATTCTCCAATTTCTCGAATACTCTTTCTAACATCACAATCAGCTTCTTGACGTACTTGCCGATTCTGAGGAGCCTGAACTCACACCATCAAACTCTTCCACCAACATTCCCCGCTTTTTGTTCAATCCTTTCTCCCGCCCATCGCTCAGTACCTCTCAAACAGTTCCAAATATGAGAGTTACAAACCCACGTCCATGGTTACCGTCTAGAGGCACAGAGTGCCAGTTCAAATGTTGCCACACATGCCGGCCCACCCTCCTCGATCGCAGCTTTCTCAGTCTCAATGCCATTTTGAATGACGACCTACCTTGCACTGCCACCACTGGATTTGGGTTTAATTTACAGAAATTTAGGCCTGTGGCCAAAGTTGAGATTGTTAAAAATTTGGGATTAAGACCAAATCCTGTTCCTGTTGTATGTATTAATAAAGATCTTTTCCCATCAAATTTACTACAATTACAGTACACATAGACTAACCCAATTCAGGAACTCAATCCGAACCGACCACGATCTCGAAACCTACGATATCAAAAACGAGCAGCGAACCTTGGTCTTGGCATCCTTACTCATCGATCGAATACCACTCCCAACCCTAACAACCCAATGTGCAATTCTTCGCCTTCTCCAACACATACCTGCAACCCATCACATCCATCTCCTAACCCTTTTTCCAGATCTGATTTCTTTTCCAACTCTCCTTCCTCTAACCCTGGATCTTTTCCGACTTCTTCTTCCGAAACCACTTCAACGTCTAGTGAATCTAGCCCCTATCCTTTTCCTTGCACTGGAATGTCGGCTCCTACCTACCATTCAAGCAATAGTACCAATCCATTCAAATCCACGAGCCCAAACATCCTCCAAAATCATGCAGTGCTAATTCCTCTTCCTCCACAAACTCCATCTGAAGTCTCACTATTAGCTACTCCTACTACACCAACTTTAATGGAAGAATCCGAGTCTGATGGTCACTTTTTTGGTGCGGAACCGTTGGAGGTAGAGGATGGGGTTGCTGTTATGGAGGAAGGTGTGGGTTTACATGTTCCAGATGTTTTGATTACACAATATTAAGGTAAGACATGGAGAAGTGCTTTCGGAATGAAGATGTTGTTGGGAGTAGCAATGCCACTGAACAGGTTAATGTGAAAAGGGATTGTGATTTGATTTGGGTCCTTACGATACGAATGATGCGAATAATATGGACAAAAAGAACGACTATTGGCTATGATACGGGCTTGACTGGATTTATTCGCAACTACGTCATCAAAAATCGTTTGGATGTTTATTAGGGAATTGGGTTTTGTTTTATGCAATATAATACAACGGAGACGAACGATGTGAACAAGACTTGTATGGAGTACAGTATTTGGGACTGGATCCTTGCATTATGAGAAAAAAGCATATGGTTCGGAAAGACAAGAGCAATAGGAACGATATTGCACAGAGTATAATGATGACGGGGGAGGCATGAAGTGTATATTGCAGGGGAAATCCAAATTTTGAGATACTATATCGCAAGGCTCTATTCCACGATAGATTCGTAATCAAGACATACAAACATACAACACGAATTTAAACCTCAGCGCGAGTGATGCTTGTACGAACATGGATCTTTTGAATGTATGACTGATATTTGATATGGGGTATTTGCATCATCTATGGATATACAAGTACACTTTTAGATCTCATTTGGGCATCAACTCGCATGTTTATTTCTACATCATCAATACTTCTACATCATCAGTACTTCTACATGGTCAAGCTATAGAAATTTTAACAGAAAAGGCTGGCAAGATACTAACTGACTGATTAAGCTGTTATATTAATAGTGATGGAATGGAAAATAGAGATGGAGATGAAGGTGTATGTATTATCAATGATGATTATTCGTCTATTTATCTGTTTATTTATTGTATATATTTGATTTTATTTGATTTGATTTGATTTGATTTGATTTGATTTGATTAGATATGATATGATATAATATGATATAATATAATATAGTATAATGAGATAAAGCTATAGATTATTGATCCGAGTTTTATTATAGATTCTAAAGACTATCTATTCTAATATTTAATCTTGGATATTGTCTATTGTCTATTGTCTATTGTCTACAAATCTATTTCTACTTCTACTTCTTCCTATTCCTACTCCTACTCTCTCTCCTCTCCGCTCTTCTCTTTTTTCCAACCCACTCACCCATTCACACATCCCTCCTTTCACCTTTCCCTTTCCCTTTCCCCCCAACTCTTCTCCTTTTCTTCCCAATCCAATCCAATTAAATTTCTTTCGTCTTTTAATTATCCCCCCTTTTTCGGCTCTTTTCGCTTCATCTCACTGTGTTAAACTGCCGTATTAAGCTATATTAAAATGTATTAAGCTACTATCTAATCCATCCCAGCACAAAAACCCCCCGAAAAAGAAACCCCTCTTTCCCCTCTCCTCTCATCTCACTCCCACCAAGCAAAAACAAACAGATAAAAAACCAAAAACAGACAATATGCTATATACCTAAGTAAATAGATCAATACATATATAGGTATAAGTATAGGTATTGAATTGATTAAATTACATTGATCATAAAGTTCGTTTCGTATTCATTATTATATTGTTCCCTCCCTTCCTTTCTTTACAAATGATTCCTTCATTCGCAGTCAAACTCGCACTCGCTAGCTCCTGTCACTACCACGTACACTCATATCCGCCAGCTTATATACAATTCCTAGCGCTGGCTGGTAGGAATACTTTCTCTTCTCTTCTTGTCCCTACCTTCTATTCTGCCTGAAGAGATAGAAAATTCCCCATCAACTTCATCCCATCTCAATCCAATTACTTTACACACCCACAGCCCCCTTTCTCCTCGCCAACAAACTCTTACACGCCCCTAAAACATTCACCAGTGCCCCTTCACTACCCGCACAAAACTTAAAACTTCTTTCCTCACTAATCACCTGAAAACAATATGGTTTCGTCCTGCTCAATGGATCAATTTCCACAACATTTATTACGTTTTCCATGGGTACAATCATGACCGGTGAGTATTCAGAGTCGTTTTTGTAGAAGGATAAAGAACGGGGACGTAGTACTACCCAAAGATTTTTCCAGGAGCGAATACCGTTTTTCGAGCGTAAGTAGAGGAGATAACCTTGATAGACTACGCGTTCAGGGTCTTGATCGGGGAGTGGATGTTGCGCGAGGGATAATTGGGATGTATTGCGTGCGAGGGGAAGTGTGGAGGAAGGGGGTTTTACTTCGAGATCTTGGTTGGAGTTTGGGTTGTTGGGAGGGTTGTGTAGGTTTAGAGAAATAGTCGAGGTACCAGGTATGCGCGCAAGATCTGTATCTGAGAATTCGGCATCGGATACTAGTTCGTTGCCGGAGTATTCGATTGTATTTGATGGGCGTCGGCCTCCTCCGAATGCCGACATATTTTGTTTATTATTCGTCCGTGGCATTATAGGATCTATTGGTTCCGGAGAACTACTTCCTAGTCTTTCATCATGTAGGATTTGGGCTTCGGTTTTTCGTTGTAATTGCTGGTGGGCCATGGCTTGATCGAATCCAGGATATGTACTAGTTATATTACCGGAAGGACTGGCGAGTAACATTTCTTCCTCTTCTTCCTCGTCGATTCGCGCTTCTTTGCGGATGAGGTTGACCCATTGTTCAGCGTCGCCTTTGGTGGTAGCTTCCAGATGATAGTTTCGAGAGGGGGTGAAGAGACCGAATATATTGCGCCGTTTTTGTTTAGGATCTTTGAGGAAGGCGACGGCTGTTAAGTCTGAAAGATGGATCTTGTGGCGCAGTTTATCTTCATTCTGGTCTTTGTAGATTGAGAGGTAATTTGGTCGGAGAACAAGAAATATGGGTTTCCATGCCTGCAAAAATATATGAGTACATGTAAATGTAAATTAAATATAGTCAACGAAATCATACCTTTGTTTTCCTCGTTCGTTTCTGCACATAACCACTCTTTAAAACACGATCAAACTCGAAACTTCCATTCTGATTAACGGGCGAAAAAGTATCTAAAGCGAGATGCGAATTGCGAACACGATTTACGGGCGCAGAGGGAGAAAGTGTTGTGGAAGCTGGAGGTTGTATCTGCAAGGCTGTATCCTGTCCAGGGATTGCTCGTGGTTGACTCTGTACCATTGACGGTTGCTGGACTTCCGCCATAATTGTTCCAGGCATGTATACTGTGAATATTTGGTTATGCGATTTGATGATTGTGAATTGTTTCGAGGGGATGTAATTATTGTGGAAGAGAGCTTGTGCTCGAAGCTTGATATAAAGTTGTTTGATTCTGCAGTTCCTTGTAAATGTTGTAGAAAGAAGAGTTCCAGCTAAATAAAAAAGCCCAAATTCCTCCTAAGCAGTGTAATCTTGAGAAAAATGTACTGCCTCTGATTTTCGAGATTGAAATTTCGGCTGTTCAGCCACCTCGATTTTCTTTCGAAGGTGGATGTTGTGAAGTGGTTTCGTCCTTGGTGTTGATCAAAATATAAAGAGATCGTCACCGCTCTCGAAGGTAAAAGTATAATAGATATGATGAGGTTGGAACAAACAACATTATTCGAAGCAACAATACGATAATGTATGTACGGAGTACTAGGTAATGCGCAATTGTTAGAAGAATAAAATGGTAATAATCACACACAAAGAAAGTTCACGGGAAGCAATATAAAATAAATTCACAACTCCTTTCTTCTTGTTGGTTGGAGCGTTTTATATTACAAGCCGGTCAATAACATATAACGTCTGGACCTTTTTAGATCAATTATGATGGTGAAACCAAAATCCATCAAGGATTATGATGGGCATTTTACTAGGAATAAAAATGGAACTTTCTTAATTTAAGGAATTGATTGGGTCAAGATCTTCATAACAATTGGTTTAACATTTCACCGTTACAAGGGGGTTTTGGCCTGGAGATCTGGTCATTCATCAGATGGGCCTCAAACTGGTTTCGAATGATATGGTAATGAATGGGATAGATGGGATAGAATTTAAATAGATAATCATTTGCATCTTGCATCACCCTTCACTGAAGTATCTGCTGCTGTTATGCCTCTCCTAGTAATTAAAGTTGTTTCATTGCAATGAGAAATATGTACAGAATTAGAAAGTTTCAATCAATAGCCTCAATCCCGCGTTCCTGATTAATAACACTGTACTCCGCAAAGAATGATCGGAGCTTTTTCAACGTAACGTTATAAAGTTCCATCTTAATAAGTTTCTACCCTCGTTTCCACCTTCGTTTCTAACCCCTTATATATGATTTGCTATATGTTCAGGACTCAAGAGTGAGTGTTTACCGTCAATGCTTGTAACAGTAATTTGTTCCACCCTTGAATAAGTACTTAGGTATTTGTTCGAGTTTGTTTTATTGTCTCGGGAGTTGGATATCGAGAGGAGTGGTAGTTTTAGTAGATTCGAATCCTTATCGAGTTCGGTAATAGGTACAAAAGAATAGGGGGCGTCCAAAGAGAACACAAGAGAAATCCCTCCATAGAATAAGGTATAGAAAATACCATAAACAGAAAAGTATACAAGTATAATATGAGTATTCGATAATCTCAGATATTCTTCTTCTAAGAGCGGTACTTCGAATAAATTCAAATCCTAGAGAATTATCATTCAGGAAAACTTTCTGCCTCTCAAAATGTATATCACCAAAGATAGTAGTTACTGTGGTAACTCTATGTTATCAAGGTAAGGATATTCTTGAGAGGTACATGAGTTTTGTGGGTTTTTTATCCATAAGAAATGAGCTAGAACGCTAGCTTTTCCGATAGTAGCAGTGTATCACATGTACTATTTTCGACGCACCGAGCGATTCATGAAAGTTGATCATGCTATCTTCATCTCTGCCCACTATATCGTCTTCAAACCCTGCAAATTTTCTACTATCACACAAACTTCCAAAAAATATGAGACAGATCAAATCATAGAAACTTTTTGATTACTACCCTCAATCATTCAAGCTGGCTCCTGAAGGATCCACGGATGACCTTACCCTCAACTCTCCATCGACGCCTGGTGTCTTCAAATGCACTATCACCTTCGAGGTACGTCGTAGTGAGCTTGAACATTGCTGTTAGACTTGCTGGTGACGGCTCCTCGCACGTGTGGTCTGATCTCCAGCCTCACGTTCCCAAACGACAACGTACTTCTGAAATACATTAGCACAATTCATCAAAGCTATGACGAGGGTTATTGAAGTCTAACATACCCATCATTGATGATATCCATCGCGAAGAAGTTCCTAGTTTTCGAATAAGATGTTCTCGTGAGGATGGAGGGAATCCGTTCGAAAAGCCGCTTTCGGGATGCTCTCTGAGATGAGGGCTGCCTATAAGGAATGTTCGATCGCTCTTCTGTTTCTGTAAAGAAATAAGGGGTAGCCAGTGCATAAGAATTACCACATTAAAATTATTTCGTCTTCGGATGCTCTCAGAGATTTATGTGTGTTGTCATGTGCAAAGGGCACCCTTAACTTGAATGTATTGATGTCACTTCTTCACAAATCCTTGTAAGTGGTGTTCTACCTTGCTTCGATGATTATTTCGACAACGTTGACTGCAATGGCTAACTGAAGCTTTGCTGGCTGCAGATATAACAGTGTTCCATGAAGAGTGGTGGCATGTATGGTTGTGTTGACTTACTTGGCGAGGTGCGTACATCTTCGGTAACAGCGCAAATGCCTTAGATCCGTGAAGTTTACACGTTAATCGTATGCTTCGAGCAGCTTTTCATGAGATTAGCGGTGGTTCAAAGGATGGATTGGACGTATTTACAACTTACGTACTGTGTATCCGACGATGACAGCTAGAGACATTTTTACAAGCCTGCAAAATCGGCTACGCAGTAGTCGATTGCTGTGAAAGTGACGCCCAGATGGTTTGCAACAACGGCGCCGTGCCAATCGAGGACTCGGAGTCATTAAACAAGGAAAATATTGTTACAAGAAGAGATCTAGGAGGGAGAAAGGTGCTTGTTGAAGAGCAAATAATGTTGAGATGCTTTGATGAAAAGGTAAAAAAAAGAGAAACGAGGAAATTGGGCGATTGTTTACTCTAATATAGTCATGGTAGGACTTCTTTAGAAAGAAAGGGTACAATGATAATATTCATTGCGATTACAGCCATGACTAGCCTTCTTCTTTTAATTCTTTTAATTCTTTTAATCATGAGAAGTCATGGCAATGGCAACTCGACAGACTGGTAACGTGCTAAGCGAGGTTTGGGAATTGAAAAGCTACATTTTAGATTCTCCAACGTTGTAGTAAGTTAATGAATATCAGCAAGAGTAATAATTGTACATTACTTTGACAATCTATTTGTGAAGCCATGGCACCTTGTCTAAGAATCTACTTTCGAGCGAGTCGATCCATATTTGCCCTCCTGCTAAAGTCTTTTGTTCACAGCACTCAAGTAGTAACTAATGCTTCTACAACACTTCTCGTAATCTCCTCCATCATAATAAAAACATAAAACCCAATGAAGAAACAGCCCCTTCCATTGTAGCATCTATCAACCCCTTCATACCTGCCCCTTCATCATGCTTCTGCGCTTATCCAGCTTGTGCAGCGTTCGATACACATCCAATAAACTGTGCCTTTTTCGCTTCAACGGTAAACACGAGGTAGGTATACTTGAGCAATACTTTCACTAACTCTAGCTTCAGGGTGATGTGAGAAGAGCCTAGTCTGGCGAGGTCAAGTAGGTACGATTAATTACCTCTATATTCTTGTTCTTTATTGTTGAGATACTAGATAGGTGCGTTCCTACTTCCTTTTTGAACAGTGAAAGTGGTATTATAAGAAGTTGCTTCGTTTGCTAAAATATTGTTGGGATGATGTATAGCTAATTGTTTTACTTCAATAATATTAATAGACTCTTCAATAAGATACCTAGTTGACCGTCAATTTGTCTGTTGTGATTGACCATCTGAGGCTGGGTTCTCGACTAGGTATTGATAGATACTTGGCATCGAGCACGTGTAATGACTTTCTTTTCCTTATTCACTGGCTTGGTGCTTGGTGGGGTTTAGTGACGTTGTGAAGGCTCGGGATAAGCGGCCGCTCCAGAAAAATAGTTACATTTTCCCATTTCCATACTCCGGGTCGAATTTCAAACATTGCAGTTTGTCGCTCATTCTATCATCTAAACATATTGAATCATTATGAGTCATTTTCTCGGTCATTAGATGTTCAATCTTCACTATTCAAAGCTCAAATAAATACCCGGTCATCATCCCCACTCAGTGCCAGTCCGCTAAACAAAGTCGCCCCAGATAGGCAGACTCGACAAGAGATAAAATACCTTTTGCGCATACAAATTTGCGTCCAATATTTTATTTAAATCATAGACATATACATATACCTCAAATTTCATATAAAGAATGCCGATCGTCAATCCGGAAAAGCTAGTTGCTCTACAGCAAAATGCCCAAGACATTAGAAATGTAAGTCTTTGGCGGGGTAGGTTTTATGTTGGGCTCAATGCTAATGATATACTCTCGAGATATGCATATTAGCACACGTTGTAAGTATATGCCCCGTTCTTGGACATCTTTTCCCATTGCTGATATCTCTAGGATCATGGAAAAACTTCACTTTCCGATGCCTTGATTGCCACAAATGGCATCATTTCTCCAAAACTCGCAGGGAAAATACGATACCTCGACTCTCGACCAGATGAACAGACGCGCGGTATTACTATGGAATCATCTGCCATATCATTATATTTCTCGATGTTAAGACGAAATGCACCAAATGCTACACCCGAACAAAAAGAATACTTGATCAATTTGATAGATTCGCCTGGACATATCGACTTCAGCAGTGAGGTATCAACTGCCTCACGATTATGCGATGGCGCTGTTGTTTTAGTGGATGCTGTTGAGGGAGTTTGTAGTCAGACTGTTACGGTTTTGAGGCAGACATGGGTAGAACATATGAAACCTCTTTTGGTAATCAACAAGATGGACAGACTTATTACAGAATTGAAGATGACCCCAGCGGAAGCATATACACATTTGAGTAAGCTGTTGGAGCAAGTCAATGCTGTACTCGGAAGCTTTTTCCAGGGTGAGAGAATGGAGGAAGACTTAAACTGGAGAGAAAGAGTGGATGAGAGAATTGCCGCTGCCGCTGCGAAAGAACAAGAACGATCAGGGAATGACGGAAGCACCTCAATTGATACCGAAGCTATGAACGAATTCCAAGAAAAGGATGATGAGGATATCTACTTTGCGCCAGAAAAAAACAACGTCATATTTAGCAGCGCCATTGATGGATGGGCATTCACGGTTAGACAGTTCGCCAGCTTATATGAGAAGAAATTGGGAATCAAGAGAACCGCAATGGAGAAAGTATTATGGGGAGATTTCTACCTGGATCCGAAGACCAAAAAAGTCCTCGGACCAAAACATCTCAAGGGGCGAAATTTAAAACCATTGTTTGTCCAATTAGTTTTGGAACAGGTGTGGGCTGTTTATGCAGCAGCAACAGGTGGTGATAAAGGGAAGGGGTGCGTGGATTTCTATCTCTCCTTAAATTTGTTTATATATCTAATCTTATGCAATTTAACTATCAATTCTAACTCAAGTCTATCTAGTGATCCTGTCATGACAGAAAAGATTACGAAGTCATTAAACATTACTTTACCTCCACATGTTACACGTTCCCGCGATCCACGAGCTATCCTTACTACATTATTCTCAGCATGGCTTCCATTATCAACTGCTCTATTGGTTTCTGTCATCGAATCTTTACCTGCTCCCCCTGCTGCTCAAGAAGGGAGACTACCAGCACTTATCGACGCATCTCCTGGTGCATCGCATGTAGATCTCAAGGTTAGAGAAGCAATGATTAAATTCAAGACTTCAAAAGAAGAGCCGGTTGTGGCTTATGTCAGTAAGATGGTTTCGATACCGGAGAGTGAACTACCTGAGAATAAGCGACGAGGGGGTGCTCTGAGTCCTGAAGAAGCCTTGGAGATGGGTCGACGTAAGCGAGCCGAAATTGCAAGACAGCAGGCTTTGGAAGGAGCCTCTGAATCTGTAGATGGAGTATCTGATGCACTTGGATCAGTAAGCCTTGAGGAGCCTGCCGAGGAAGAGAAGAAACCCGATCCAGAACATCTGATAGGTTTTGCACGAATATATTCCGGGACTTTATCTGTAGGAGATTCTATTTATGTATTACCGCCAAAGTTCTCACCTGCGCACCCACACAATAGTCCTGAACCACAAAAGGTTACAGTCACCGCGTTATACTTATTGATGGGCCGTGGATTAGAGCCACTTACTTCTGTTCCAGCTGGTGTTGTATTTGGTATTGGAGGTCTTGAAGGCCATATCCTCAAATCTGGAACCCTCTGCAGTCAATTGGAAGGTAGTGTCAATCTTGCAGGAGTTAGCATGGGTTCTCAACCTATCGTCCGCGTTGCCTTAGAACCAGCTTGGCCTGGAGACCTCGATAAGATGATTCGAGGTCTTAAGTTACTCGTTCAGAGTGATCCTTGTGCTGAGTATGAGCAATTCGCCAGTGGTGAACATGTTCTACTTACAGCAGGAGAATTACATTTAGAGCGTTGTTTGACAGATCTTCGTGAGAGATTTGCTGGGTGCGACATCCAAGCAGGAGAGCCGATTGTACCATATCGAGAAACCATTGTTAGAGCTGAAGATATGAAACCTCCAGCAAATAAGGAACTTGGAAGAGGTACTGTTGTATTGTCAACTACATCAAAACAGATCACGATTCGATTACGTGTAAGACCTCTTCCAGTGGAGGTTACTGAGTTCTTAGTCAAGAATGCTGGCGCCATCAAAAGACTTTATTCTGATCGTCAAGCGGAGGAGAAGAGCAAGAAGACTAGCGATGATTCTACTCAAGAGACAATTGAACAGGAAGAGGTTGACGAACTATTGGGTGGCGAGAAGGTCTTGTCATTGGCTGAATTCAAAGAAGAACTACAAAAAACCTTTGAAGGAGTAAAAGGTCAAAGAGATATTTGGGCTTCAGCTGTGGATCAAATTACTGCTTTTGGTCCACGAAGAACTGGACCTAATCTTCTACTTGACTCAACAGCCGATGGAATCCTTGGAAAATTGTAAGCTCTAGCACATTCTTATTTAGCTACAGTACACTAACGTTACAAAGCCTCCGTGAAGATACCACTACCGACTCCCAACACTCAGCAGCTCAAAATCAAACACTTCAAGCCCGTTCCTTTTCCGATAAAATCAGCTATGCTTTCCAACTCGCCACTGCCCAAGGTCCTCTCTGCAATGAACCTATCCAAGGAATCGCTGTTTTCCTCGAAGATGTCACCATAACCCCTTCCACTGACGATGAATCATCAACTCGTGATAATTTTGGTCGATTAACCGGTGAAGTGATTAAAACCGTTCAACAGGCTATTAAACAAGGTTTCTTGGATTGGTCCCCAAGACTTATGCTTGCTATGTACTCGTGCGAAATTCAAGCTAGTAGTAAGTTCTCCCTACAAAAATCATAAATACTGTGAGATTCATGTAGAAAATAAATAAAAACTAACACAAACTCAATAGCCGAAGTACTCGGCCGCGTCTACGACGTCCTCACCCGTCGTCGCGGACACATCCTCTCCGAATCCCTCAAAGAAGGTACCCCCTTCTTCACCATCGTATCTCTTCTCCCCGTGGCCCTCTCCTTTGGTTTCTCAGATGAAATCCGCAAGAGAACATCCGGAGCAGCTAGCCCCCAATTAATTTTCCAAGGCTATGAGGTATTAGATGAAGATCCTTTCTGGACACCATTTACCGAGGATGATTTGGAGGACCTGGGAGAACTGGCTGATAAGGAGAATGTTGCGAAGAAATATATGGATGGTGTGAGGAAGAGGAAGGGATTGAGGGTTGAAGGGGAGAAACTTGTGAGGGATGCGGAGAAACAGAAGACGTTGAAGAGGTAAATGTAGATGAAATGGAGCGCATGAGGGAAAGTTATTGGGCTTAGTGGATTGTGTGATACATAGCTATGGATTTTCCTACTAGCATATTCCCGTTCATCCGCAGCTTCATATCTTCCGTGGCTGGAGAAACATCTGAATAATATGGAGCATCTCAGTTCAGAAGACATATTCGAACTCAACTAGTACCAGTGGTGTGCTACCGCGTCGATAGATTCTACTGACCTTTTCAAGGCAAGATCTTCACATATCAAAGTCTCGAATTCTACGAGTGAACTCTAACGCCATAACTCGACAACATCTCTTAGCTCTTGATCTCTATTACTGTCAGTTATATAATATAACAGATCAGTCTCATATTACTTTTATGTTTTTTAGGCTTTTACATATTAGTTCTCACCAAGTCCGAAATCGTCAAATTCAATTTCGAAATTTCGGAATTCCTGATATGTTGCATGTTGCGTGTCTAGTGGTATTTAAATACATGGTCTTTTAATTTATTTTCAAAGAGCTTATTCGACTTTTAAATATTGTGTTTTTTGATTGTTTGAGTTACGTAGTGGTTATGTGTTGCTGTTTTTGGGGGAATGTTCTGAGGTGTGGGTGGGGGGAAGCTGATATTGGATATTATAGCATGGTTGGGGAGGGGTTTGGGTTTTTTATGTTTGGATTTGGTTGGTTTCTGTGAATGTCGTTTCTGGAGGTAAAGAGAAAGGGGTTTACGGTATGGTTGTATGTATTTGTGGGGGGCTATGATGAATGATTTTGGTGAAGTTGCGCACTTATCATTTCCTCCTCTAGGAGATATGCAACAAATCTTTTTATGGGAGCGAGTGAATATTGATTAAAATGTATACAGTGGAATTACCAACTTACCATCACCAACTTCATTCAGATATGCGACAAAAGTTCCCCTGTCTTCTTGCCGTGAGTGCGGATAATAGCAAGCCCTTTCTACAGACGCTCTACTTCTCCATCAACAATCTGTCCATTATCAAGGCTCCGTTTTTCTCGAATGGCCTGCACAGCAAGAGCGGTCGTAAGGCCTCGGTCATATACTTCCTTCCCGACAATCGTGATAATAAGCATGCCCTCATCCTCACATTGCAACTCCTTCAGCGTTTCCATATCTTGATAACTCGGCACATCCATATCATGACATATAGTAAGGCGCATTGCGGGCGCAAGAGCATCGCCGGGAGCCCCTATCCGCTCCTGGATTCGCTGCTTGAGAAGGGTTTTGAATTCCTCTTGTATGGAGGGGTAGTGCCCCGCGTATTTCACAAAGCGATGAAGCCAGGATAAAAACCATTCCGCGGTTCTGTAATAGTATGTGCCGGATAGGTATGCGCGATGTAGAGAATATCCCACATCCAGTCCCGCGCTTTCTGCATCTGGTATCCTCGCTGGTACACGTGGAAGGTGGTGAGTACGCTGAGGCAGCAGGCGGGGTCAATTCGAGGTCGAGTACAATCAAAGTACACCTGAAGGGATTTAATTTATCAGCTTCTTTCTAGTTGCTTCTAACTGGGGCTGGGTACATATGGAATCCCATCTGAATTCACATAGTCTAGCATATCATCTAGGATGGAGTGGACGATGGCGTCTTTGGGAGGCACGAGGTGCAGCGCTAAAGAAGTGGTCTCGAGGTCATCTGGTGGATTCATATTGGTAAACTCGGTTTTTCTAGATTTATTAGATAAATATTAAGATATTAATCTACTTTAACATCCAATATCCAATATCCAATATCCAATCCAATAACCAAAGTAATCAAACTAAAATAAACGAAAAATCAAAATAACAAAAAACTCATTTCCCGGTAGCACCAACGCGCGGAGCAGTTAATGAACGCCATAATCGTTATTACATATTGCGTGGAAAGGAGGAGCGAGTAGTAAGTACTGTAGTGTGATTATTGCATTGATATTGATGTATTTAAAAAAAAAACAACCATTTCCCATTTCCCATTTTCCTCGTAAGCGAGACCCCTTCGAAAGCGTTCAGAGCGATTTCTCCGCTGGGGTAAGGAGATATTTTTAGGTCTGCCGAAATGGAAAATGTATATACCTAACTTGATCAATTTTACAATATAATGTACGTTCAATAGTATGCTTGCTTGCTATCTTGCTATGAAATATAAGCCATGTCCTTATCCAACATGTGCGTTTGTTAGCACTTTTACTTTCCACCTTATTCCTATTTATGTGGCTTCCCAAATTCCCTCAAACACCCCTAGACTATTTCATAAAGGTGGCAATCCTTCCCTACAAATCGGACACTGCAAGCGATACTTCATCCAACCCACCAAACACTGCGTGTGAAAAACATGTCTACAGGGCGTCACCATGTAACTCCTCCTATCCCACGCCCCCATCACTCCCTTCGAAACGCCCTCATCTTCCCCGTGTCCCACGACCGGAACCTCAAGGATTTGCATACAAATCGCGCAATCTACTGTTCGAATCCCAGATTTGCCATTGTCCCTCTCACTCTCCGTACTCATATCCGTTTCTTCAAAGCCTGGAGTCGTAGGAGAATTCAACGGTACTTTCACAAGACCAATTGGTAAGCCTCCCGACTCAACATTATCTTCTCGCAACACAGGATGATAATCCCATCCCTCCTTATACCATCCGAAGCGTTTTGGAACCGCCCATCTGGGTCCAAGGACCTCCTGACTATACAACACCACAAGCTGACACCAAACCCATCCTGTTAAAACCATCATCGCTGTCCAGTCAGTCTCGCTAAAGAGGAAATTGTCTTCGTACAGAAAGAAGTAAGCAAAAGGAGATAACCTTAGCAAACTCTGTGCGATGACGAAACGCCAAAGAAGTGCTTTCCGACAATTACGCGTGATGTTGCGTTTGATTTGTGGGATCCAGAGAGACATGTAAATGAAGGAGAGTAGGTAGACATAGGCTGTACGAAGAGAGACAGGCCAGGTTGTGGAGGCAATGGAAAGCAAGAGGATAAAAGTCAGGAGAAGAATGAATTGGCCGTAATAGGGAGTGATATCGGAAGTTACTCTGGACTCTTGGACGGTGGCTTGTGCTCCTGTTGCACGAGGCGGTACGAATGTTGCGTTGATGTTTTCGGCTATTTCGGCGTCGACGTCTTGATCTGAGGGGACAATAATGGGAACATTTTGGGATGTATTTTGCGATGCATTTTGAGCTGAAGATATTGCAGGTAAAGGTAATGTATCTACACCCACCGCGGTAATAACTGGTGCTGATCGTCCAGTTGAAGGTGAATTTATAGCTTGTGAAGCTTGTGATGCAGCTGTATGTGCCCTTTCCTGCTCCAATCGTTCCGGTTCCTGGACCCCATAAATATTTACAATGAAGCGAACTCCAAGTGCTACTGACATCAAGCCTGCAAATGATGCTAATAATGCAGATGGGAAGATACTGGATAATGTAGCGCTCGCCAACGACATTGTAAAAAATAACAATCCATCCGCTAGAAGCATCATACCAACGGTATGGATACTAACACGACCGACGGTTGATGGTGTAGAAGCCTCCTTACATTGATCCTTCAGGATTAGAGCCTGTCCGAGAGCTACTACTGCAAGTATCGTTAACCAAGAACGAATACTTTCTAACCAAACCTCCTGCTTCATGCCAACAAGATGCTCTCCATCAACAGGTGCAAATTTTGGCGGTCCTTTTGATTCGAGCATAAATCCACAATCAGGCGAGAAAATTATTGTCGATAGTTGCAACTTGGGTGGCTTAGGAGTAGGAGCACCATTTGGGAATCGGAGCTCTTCCTCGAGTTCCTGGACGAAAATATGTGCTTTGTGTGATCTGTCTTCATATTCGAGGCCATTAAATTTCAAAGGTTGTACTTGAGCAAACAAGATATATTCGCAATGAGGTGTTGGGAAACCATCAATTTGGCCTGGATTTTGCTCCAGAAGACTCCTCGGATTTTCTTTAGCAGATTCCTCGAGTTTTTGTAATCTGGCACCTAAAATCTTTTTCATGACCTCCGCACTGCTCGTGAAATGATCCTCGTCCGTTGTGAAATGAGGAAGGGCAAAAGCCCCAGCGAATTTATCGCTAGTAGTTGTTAGAAGAACTCCCCCTTCATTTGGCCAATGTACACCATGCATCCTCATTTCATATCCATCTCCCCTACTGCTCTCATCTTGAACTGTTAACGAGGCTCTGATTTCCCTTACAAGTATACCCGTAGTCGGGTTTGCGCCAATTCCAAGATCAACCCTTTCGATCCCATTAGATATATCTCTTTTCTCGACTTTTGCTTCTTCCTTAGGTGCCTCTTCTCCAGCATTCGCCGAACTTTCGCCTTCAGAAAAATTCTCTTTAGCTCCTTGTACAATCATCTCCTCCACAGCAACCTCATCCAACCTTAACATAACTTTCCCTTCCCTACCCGTCACATTCCTTCCCCATAGCTCCTGATCCTTGAAGGCCCATACCACGCCCGGCGCAATAACACTCAAATTTAACCTGCTCATCCTCTCCTTCCCCTCCACCAAACCGCCCATATACCTGGCCCAACTCCCCCTCACCACTCCCGTCACATTTGTATAGATCCTGCCCTCCAAACCCCACTCACCTTCTCCATTAAACTTCGATTCGTCCTGCACCCCTCTCGCCCATTTTCTCAATTCATCACTCCTCTCCCTAAACGCATCCAATCTCTCCCACCTATAGCCATCCTCCGCCTTGAACCCGGTCAAATTTAGATATCTCGCATCCTCCGAGTCCCCCGGCGCAAAATCCCCATAACTCGTCGTATTCAACACTCCAAACACATGCCTGTTATGCGCCAATTGTTCCTCTACATAATTCTGCGGATTCCCGAAATTGGAAGGGAGACTGGTGTCATTGGAATTAAACCACCATAGGACTATGATAACGAGCAAGAGGACTGAGAGGTCGCCGCGTTGTGGCATATTTGCGGATCTATTATCCCTTTTTTTCGTATTGTTATTTAGAAATCTGCCATATTCTACTCAACCAGGAGAAAGGTGAAAATACATATCGGATCTGCAAAAGTTCAGTGAATATGAAGTTGTTGTAAATTTGATAAATTGTTCGTCGAGGTACAATCAATCAGTGTAATGAGGTATCATCGGCCACACCCCCTCCCAAATTCCGTCCATCACTGACCACTCTTGTGAGACTCTGAAACCTTTGTATTTCTGCACCATAACAAATACCATCATTCCTCATTCAAACCAAAACATTACCCGTTCTTACTTCAAATCCTGTGGGATAACAATTTCCTCTAAATCCATCTCCAAAAATCACATCAGCTATTTCCCAATAATGGCCACAAACGACATTAAATCCCCAAACGCAAATCGCATGTCCACCATCTCCACCACATCCGTCAGTAAACACCACTACCCGTGGCACCCTAACCTCAAGCTCCCCGTTCCGTAACATAACTAACTATTGAATCTACAAAAAGATAACAACCGATGCCTCAGCCACTGCCGAACTTTCTCTCGTCGTTGATGAACTTTTAAATTCTCTCTCGAATAAATTTGCTGGTGTTTCGAGCGAGATTTTCGCGAAGAGTGCGTCTCTCCTTTCTTTTTTTTCCACACAATCTTCCCCTCCTTTCAACCATTTTTACTAATTCTATGGGAAATAGTGGACGAGATGTCGCGACGTTTAGATAATCTAGAGGCTACTCTACAAAGTAACATGGAATTGAAGGATGGAAGAGGTAGTCCTACAAAAATGTAGACTGCAAAGAATGTCCGAGTACATTACAATATCTTCGATCGAAGTTGGGAGCCGGTAAAGGGCAGGCATATAGAGTGCACTTTGGTCCGAACGTAGGTTGATATGCATATGACAGTGGGACTACAGTTGTACAAACGGGCGTTAAATAAGGAAACGGGACAAGATACCAAATATTGTTATTCAAAAGTACATGATTCATAAATTGTTCATTTCGCATACAACAATCCAGGACTCCACGAGGACAGTCCAAAACAAACTTTTCCTGCTGAGGTCATTTCTATAACCCTCTCTACATTCAAAAATTACACATTTACAACTCGGACTTTCCAGTTGCCTGCTCGATGAACCTTCTCAAGATGTTGGTCTTGCTTGTGAATTCATCCAACTTCTCTGGTGCCAAACCTCCCTTCTTGATAATACCATCCAATCTAGCGAGCTCCTTGGCGGCATAGTTATCGCTCTTGCTCAACTTGTCGAAGACCTTAACATAGTACTCTGCATACTTGGATTGAGCACCCTCCTTGTATTCTTGGGCAGCCTTGGTAGCTTCTGCGGATATTTCGGCAATGCTTGAACCACCGGTGAATTTGGCGACAAGAGCATCCAAAGCCTCAATGGTACCGGCAGTAGCATCAAGTCCACCACCAACAGCACGGTGTGTACCAGCCTTGCTGTTCATGAATTCGACGAGGTCCTTCTCGGAACGTCCACCAGAGTATGCTTCGGGTTCAGTGCTTCCCTTGGGGAAGAACTTAATGGTGGGGTAAGAGGTAACGCCTTGGTCCTTAGCTGTTGCCTTGGAGTTTTCTGCTTCGGCATCGACCTTAGCGATGAGGACATTAGGTTCATTGGCGAAATCTTGAGCAACCTTCTCCCAGACTGGTGCCAAAGTCTTGCAGTCTGCAACAATATAGGTTAGCAAGCCACCGTGAATATTGAAATAGGGTGAACTAACGGCCACACCATGGTGCAGTGAAAGCAACAATGACATCCTTATCACCACCAATTTGTTCCTTGAATGACTTATCGTTCAACATCTCAACAGCACTTGGGGCAGCCTTCGCCTTCTTGGGCTTAATGCCAGTCTTCTTTGTGATGAATTCCGTCAAGCTATCAATATCTCTGCCTCCACTATAATCCTCTGGGGTCTTGCTCTTTCCATCGAAATATTTGATGGTTGGAAAACCTTGAACACCGAATTTCTTTCCCAAGCTCTTCTCGGCATCCGCGTCGACTTTCGCAATTGTGACCTTATCCTTTGCAAATGCAAAGTCCTGAGCAAGCTGCTCATAAACCGGTGCAAGAGACTTGCAATGTCCACACCATGGTGCAAAGAATTCAATTAATGCTGGCTTGCCCTCGAAGGCAAATTGATCAAAATTCGAAGGAATGAGATCGATGACGGCAGAGGATGCTGTTGCTACTGTGGCGAGGCCGGCGAACACGAGGTTTTTTAAGAGAACCATTTTGATGATTCGTTTCTGGTAAAAGATGTAAGTATTTGTTTGTATGGTTGAACTGAATTCCTGGCTCCGGGAAGAGGTTCTTTGGGGTCTAAATACCTGATTTTCAGATGTGTGTTTGATTTCTAATAGAAAGGAAGGACAGCTTGCTTTTGCAGTGGTGCGTATGTAATAACGATAAGCGATAAGAGGTAGTAAGCCAAGACACAACCATGCATTCTTTCTTGATGACGGAGCTTTGCCCCTTGCTACGAGCTTGCAAATGGTGGACAGAGTGATTACTTTCCTGTTACTGATTACTATTCACTTTTAAATTAATATGTCTGATATTCCATTGATTTCTGATATTCCGAGAACAATTTGAAAGTACCCCCTTGGTCTCACATCACATCTAAGGATTAGTATTCCCTACTTCCTACATAAGCTACAAAGTTGGAAAAACATCAAGGTTCAAAAGGAAACGTATTCATTTCTCATTATTCAGTCGAGTAGATTCCTCGTGTGTCTACCTATGTGCAAATTACCGCCATACTAATATCCTCGTCTATATCCTCAGTATGAGTGGTAACTCGAAGTTTTATTGTAAAACTCCGCTGTCCATGCCACTATTTGTGCCACTTCGTTATCAATTACTTGTTGGACACCCGCATTGACTTTTCCATTGCTCAATCTGAGATCCGAACAATGGAATCCGCCAGGAATGATTTGCACTGGATGTTGCGCAGTAGATTGCAACTCGCCACCAGGTCTAAATTGAGAGCTGACACCGGATGTTCTCCATGGGTCATATTGACTACAAACATATCAGCAGATTACCAGCAAGTTGGATCGGACTACATACCCATTTGTCCAGATAAGACGAGTGGTGTTCTCTAGATTCCATCCTTGGGTGTACTTGTTGACCTGTTTCACAGTTACACCTTTGGCGCTGGCGTATGTGTAGTTGCCCTCAGTTGGGAAGAATAAGGCGCATTGTCGTTGCCAGTATTTCGCATTGATGAGACGAGAAACGATTGTGGGTTTGTTATTTGGTGCTCCACTGCCAAAATGATTAGTACAGGCAGTATAACGTCAATTTATGGAATACATACTCTTGCCAATAGCCAAATGGCTCATTGCAAAGCATCCAATTCCACTGTCTATCAATCGCATTTCCGACACTATAATCTCTGAACATGAAGTTGTTGAAATCATATGTATTGAGGCAGGATGTATCATTGGCATCGTAGCCATAGCTTTCACAGACTGTTCGTCTTTAATTAGTAACCTGATATTTTCAGTGTCAATCAGGTACTTACAGCCGGGTATGTAACTCTTGGTCCATTTTGCAAAACCTTCCAATGCGGTAGTCAGACCAACACCATTCGCATCTGGAGTGACAGCAGCTCCGGCGGTGACATTCTGTTGTTATTGAATCAGAACACGATTAGCCATATTAGAAATGGAGATACCCACCTCAATTGCATCACAGAACTGGTAGAATCCCGAATATCCTGTGGTGAAACTATTTGATTGCCATAACCACGGACCATTCTCAAGTACTGCCATAAAGTCATCATTATGCTTGACAGATTCCAAACCAAACTTGGTCTTGAGTGCAGTCACTGCACTTTTGTTTCCATGAGTCAAAACATTGTCCATATAGTCGATGACTAAAGAAACGTCTTTGCTGCAGTTCTTTGCCATGCCATCTTGGACGGGGTAAAAGTATTGCCAATAATCATTGATAGCTTGCACTGGAGCACTGGATGCATGGTATGCCCAGAATGTACCAGGGCTCGTAGATTCAGTCCATGCAGAAAGTGCACCACTGTAGCTACCGCCTGAGAGGATCCAAGGCGCAGTAGCTGCATTACTGCTGTGGTTTGTGTCAAATGGAAGATCAACTGTCTTTGCAAAGTGAACAAAATCAGCAATAGCTTGCTTGAGAGTGAGGTATTGTAAGTTCGTCGTCGTCAAGTTGTCATATGGAGACGATTCACCCCAATATCGATCTGCAGACTATTTAGCACATCTTCCACTTCGAAAGAGTGAAGTTACATACGCTCAACCATAACAACGGCGCCCTTGATCTCCTGCGCAAAGAGTCCGGTAATGGTGACATTAGTCAAGTATCCACCGTAATTAGCAGCAGCAATTTCACCCGGAGTGAAGAAAACGATCTAAAAACATCAGCAAGAGTTCAATGGCAGAAAGTCGTGGGGCCCTCACCGGAGATCCTGGACCGGCCCAGTACTCGGAATTCCACCAAAACTTCTGTTGGAAAGTTCCTTTAGAAGGATTGTCATGATCCAAAAGTTGGGTGAAAAAAGCAGAACCTGTAGTATTTGCAGCTGCATTGGTAGATACAGGAAATTCGTCATCTGCTTCAACTGGTGGAACCAACCTTCTCAGGTTAAGAAAAGGATGTTCAGCAGCTGCAGTTGCAACCAGCAAAGAGAGCGCGGATACAATTGACCACTTCATGACGAATATCGAGGACTTGAAGAAACTCGAGCCCGAAGATGTGGAAGAAGGACAACTAAAAGAAAGAAGGATAGACTCGATGGTGAATTATGGAATCACTCAAAGTATTCATACATTTTTCTTCTCGGGGGCGGCTAAACCTACCGGTATCACCTACCTTATCTGGAAAGCATGCATACGTCGAGACCCATGAGACTAAATTCTATGTAGATCGTCAATTTCTTGGGAGGATCACAATCGATAAGAATCATATATATAAGTTAATAAATTGAAAGGCAAATGATTCATGCACAGAGTAGTCTATGAAGCCGAAGATACCCATAAAAGATGATTGGCGGTGTACTTGATCGATGAACCAAGCGGAGCTCAAAGCACTAACGGTCTAAGCCGCTACTTGATACTTGGTACCAAGTAAGTTGGTATATCATCAAAACTCGACGAACTGAGGTACACTATCACTAATTGGGAACTTATCTTAACATAAGGCAGAATAATCTGAATGAACCACTTCACTTCAAATTTTGCTTCAATTCTACTCCAGTTCTGTTATACTTATACTTTATATACTTTATTAGGCAATGCAAAAGGTTCGTCCCGTAAAACTCAATTCTCAAAGTACATTTGTGATAGACTTATCTACCTCAGTTCACTGAGTTTTGACGGCATCTCTGTATTCGGCTAATGGACAATCTTGGTACAACGGCGAGAGCTCGGACGGAACGAGAGCAAAAAGTGGATCAAAAGGTACATATTTCAATTGATTCTTCCAATCAGATTGATCGGGAACACGAAGTAAAAAAATAACCTTATTTCACATAGGTTTAGTGCGTTCTGACGAAGATGAGTTTATACGGTAGTATAAGTTATTATGGTTGGTCACTGATATCAATGCACCTTCCTTATCCGGTAAAGTGGAGGTGACATTATACCATAAAAGGCAGCTCGAAAACAAATTTCTCGGCCCCGGAAAAGCTAGAGATTGAATAGGCTTAGTGTGTTCCAGTGTAGATGAGTTTGCAACATCTTCAAAGTCGTTGTCATGGTACGTACCTGACTGCATGCAGGACATGTTCCACAAATAGGTGGTGAAATAGTGGTCTTGTACTTCACAATATATACGGAGTAGTCTCCAAAACTCAATTAAAAAGTGTAATTGGCTTCCTCGAACTTAGTAGACATGCTACGGCTTATCGCAGGTGGCGCGATATCATTGTTGGCGTTATACAGCCACATGTAAACTCATGCTATGTGTGAAATGTTTACTCCGTATAACATTGGGTATTTCCGGGTGGTAGAATTAAGCAATCCACTTTCATAATCCATCTATTTAGACATCTGCAATACTCCAAAAAAAAAGGAAAAGTGTCGTATGAAGTAGTTTAGTTTATACGATACTCCAGAACCTCATGCAAACGTGACATCGATCTTGGACCATCACAAAAAGTTCACCTCTCCTACCACCTAGTCTTAATCTCACAAGTAGGGTTGGACGGATTATATAACTATCAAACAAAAAAAAGGATATTTTTATATATTTCGAAATTTGAATCTGATTTACTTACTAGGTAAGAATTCGAATGAAACTGGATCGGAATTACAAGTTGCTATATCCGATTACCAACTGTTGTTAAACGAAGTATTGAAAATTAAAAAGCTGCTCTTCGGGGTATTTATCGTATATTTATATTGAGTTGATGAATATACAACATTTTAATGATACAGATCTCTCAACCTTGCTCACAAGTATCTTTCTGTTTCTTCGAATACGACCAAAGTCATGTTTCTAATTTCTCGCATTGGCGCCAGGCATATCCGCAAGAAGCCACTCCACGCTGACAACCACTATCGTTCATTCACTAAGTTTGACTCGTTTGGCAACTCCCCCATTCCTGCTTCCAAGCAGCGTTTCGTTCCAACATCTGGCACCTACCCAAAGGGCTTCTTAGTCGGTAGTACGAATGTTGGGATAAAGCCAGATGGTCTATCTCAACCAGACTTGATTTTAGTGGCGAGCGAGAAAAAATGGGAGACATGTGGAGCTGCTGTGCTTACGAAGAATGAGTTTCCAGCCGCTAGTGTGGTTGTTACTAGGGATTTGATGAGGAAAAGCAAGGGCAGAGGGTTGAGAGGTGTCGTTGCGAATTCTTGGTGTGCGAATTTACTTACGGGGGAGAAGGGACTGGAGGATTCGAGAAATATGAGTAGGGAGGCAGGACGGATTGTGTGTGGTGAGGGAACTGGACAGGAAGAGGAATCGGTGATGGTTATGCATACAGGTAAGTTAGTATCTCACAGGATTTTTCACTACCATGGTTCCCCTAGAGGGTACATGTCACAATATACTTGAAACTTTTAATTCCTTTTCTACTACACGAGAACAATAGACTGACAATGAACTCCTTCGCCATAGGTATGGGTGGCCAACGGTAAACTCACTCCCATTACCATCCATTATTTACTGATATCCTATAGACTCCCTATTGATAACATCATCCAAGGCTTCCCGAAACTCCAGCAAAACATGGGGACCACCCATGATCACTGGATACAAGCCGCACGGGGCATCTGCACAACCGACACCTTCCCCAAACTCGCATCCCGGACCTTCACCCTTCCATCCTCGCCAGAAACCACCTTCTCCATCGCAGGCATCACCAAAGGCGCCGGGATGATCCATCCAAACATGGCTACCACACTTGGTATAATTTGTACCGATGCTCTTGTTACACCTCCTGCCCTTCAACAGCTCTTGAGTACGGCCGCCGACAAGAGTTATAATTGCATTTCTATCGAGGGCGACACGAGCACGAATGATATGGTCGCTATGTTCGCAAATGGCGCCGCTGCACCTAGCAATGCGCATTTTCCGATTGACTTCGATTCCTCTGCAGAATCACAGTCTGAAGATTTCATCGCTTTCCAAAGAATGCTCATTGAGTTCATGGCCGATCTAGCAAAGTTGGTAGTGAGAGACGGCGAAGGTGCAACGAAATTTATTACCATACGAGTACGAGGCGCGCCTACTTACCCAGCCGGTAAATATATCGCATCCGCAATTGCGCGTTCTGTGCTTTTCAAGACGGGGGTCTATGGTAAGGATCCAAATCCTATAGGTGTTCTGGCTGCATTGGGTTATTCATTGATGGATACGGATTTTGCTGGAAAGGGGATTATTAACCCTGAATCAACGTCGGTGAGCTTCATGCCTGTTGATGGCACGGACGAATTGAACTTTGTGAAGAAGGGTAGGCTGGTGAAAGTTGATGAGATGAGGGCTAAAAAGCTGATGGAGGGAGAGGACGTGGAGGTGGTAGTGGATTTGAGGGATGATGGGAGGAAATGGCGTGAAAACGGAGAGGAGGCGGTTTATTGGACGTGTGATATTACGCATGAGTTTGTTACGATAAACGGGGATTTCAGGAACTAAGAAGCAAACCGCGTACGTCATACCCTCCGTGCTCTGTTGTCTTTCATTGATGAGTCTGGGGAAATTTCACAAGACACGCATTCAAATACCACTTGATGGGTTGATAACCAAATTTCATATTTGGGCTCGTGACGAGCAAGTATATTTACCTTGAGGCGAACGAACTATTGACGGCAAGCAAAGAGGCTCTACTTGAATTAATGAATCGTATTAGCTCTTCGAAAATCGGGATTCCACCTTTTGTCTGCTACGCTAATAAGTTATATAATTCTATACTCTCTTCCTCTTGATGATACCAAAACCTCCTCAGCCCGTCTATTGACCTGGCCATGAAACAATACCCGAACACCATTTTCAACAATAGAAGTACGGCCATGTAAAGTATCACTATTATCACAAATATGAAATTCACGAGGCTCCAGTGGTGTGTATCTAGGGTTAGCAGTTAGACGACTGCAACGATTTACGAAGTCGCTTATCTACAACCGAACCCACCAGAGTTTCTCAGACATTGTCAGATTGATTGACTGATTGATTAAATTAACGTCTACACTGAGTCTAAGACTATCTAAGACGGCTAGAGGTTCTTGCGAACTCCTAACAGATAACATAATGAAGGTAAGCTGGCTTATAGGCCTGGCTAAGTACATGATTTGAACGATTGAGATGAACTCAATCTTTTGAGTTGAGTAGGGGAAGTGAAAACTAGTCCTGGGGGATGGATCCCGCAGACATTGTCAGATGACAGTATGGCTTCACGGTATGAAATACCTGGTTACCTTCAGCACGAGTTTCAAGTGGATGTGGATGTGGATGCGAGGCAAGGTAGATGTCGACCGCATTTTCCCGATTCGATCAGAAAATAATCGGAAACGTCGCTGATGTATGGCTTAATTCTTCTTGAATGCTATTGGAAGCTCAATTAGCACCTACCCTTCACAGAAGTACTGATCTCAAAACCTGATTAGGAGGCCTCCTTTGTTACCTTGGATCTGCTTTTCACTTCATCACTAAAAATTCCGCTTGGGAAGGATATAGACAATCTCAAAGACGTGCCTTCTTCTACTATGCCCGGAAACCCTGAACATACCCATTCCAAGGCCTCTCTTTTTGTTTTCAAGATGTGAGAACAAAACACGTCGCTTTGTATGGTTCTTCCATTGCCGGCTCTCAAATTCCTACTTCCTAAAGTCAACGGCTATGTCTGCCGCAACGACATCATCTACCGGCGCTTTCTCACTTGCGATTCAGTTGAAAAACAGCAGAATTTACCACCACTAGACAGTCAGATGTGTGAACTCAGATCTGCGAGATGCACTGGCGAACTTTTGCTCGAATGCCACACCCCTTCGAGCGCAACAAGCCTGTTGTTGCCTTTGTCCTGTTGAAGAAGAAGGTGCAGAGAACGCGGTTGTTAGTCTGCTTATTGCACACTCAGTCCGAAAATATCTATCGAAGTGATCTTGAAAGCTCTTATGGGTGCCTGCAACGGCCAGAAAATTCCTGAGCGAACGAATTGGTCAACTTACGTTGAGTATATCCACCACCAGAAATCAAAAGCGATAGCTTATTGGCGAAACTCACTGGAAGTGTTAGAATATACTGATTTCGCATCCCATTTCTTCAAAATCAAGCTACAGCTCAATGGCCTGTATGCCTCCACGTCGGAAAGGAGACTATAATTCCAGAAATACCTATCAGCATTACTTTCGCATCGTTTATGAGTGCTGCTTGGACTATTTTTCTTTCACGGCTTCCGGAAAAGGAGTAAGTCTATGGGCGATTATTCAACGAGCATACTGCTGCATTGTCAAATATCGAAGAGGTCGTCGGCCCGTGTATCAACGTCATCCCAGTGCGAGTTGACCTTCATCCCATAATACCCCATTGGAACCGGCACTTTCAATACAAGAGCAATCATCGCACTAGGAGACTTCGACTCACTGGGATTTAGCGATATAATTGAGAGCTGCACCGACAGGCCGTCAGGTTCCAGGTTTTTTTCATGCACACAACAAGAACATTAAGGAAGACGTAGCTCTTGAAACAGAGGGCTTCACCAGTAGGCTATAACGGTTTTATAATTCTCGTTGACTTCCTTATTTCTTGTTCATGATTTCATTTCTTCGAGGAGAAAAACTTTGGGCTGCGGATATTTGCTCACTCGCATATGGAAACTTCAGGGGCTGCAGAAACAGTGCTCGACAATTTTCTTCCCGTGATTGATAAGCTGTCAGTGGGATTGAAGACCTCTGTATTAACGTTAATGGTAGATCTAGTAAAGGATATTTGGGGTGTTGATCTTCGAAAGGAGATATTTGTATCGATGTAATTCGCTATCATAGTAACAGCGTCAATCAAAAATTCTGTTCCTCAAATACATACAATAATTGTGAAGCTCAATCAAAATAGCCTCCTCAAATTCAACATTTAATGACATCAATCATAAATGTTCCCAATGTCATTGTCGATGTTATGCATACTTTTTCTAAAAGACACCATTGAAGAACAAAAACCTGTATTTAAAGATTCGATGATAAATACTAATTGCACTCTTATCTCCTACTTCACATCAAAAAGCTCAACTCCTGCCATACCATCTGAAGTACTTTAGAGCATCATATCAATCAACACGATCCTCAGCAACCACCGCAGCAACCGTCAACGAGTCCGACAGCTCAAACATCCAATTGCCATCCCCAAGTCCTTTCCTTGCAGAAACCACTACGTCAATATCCGTATCCGGTTCCAATATCACAGTCGTCACATTCGTATTATCAGATGTAGGCAATTTCCACACACCCCTCACTGGCTTCACATCAAAACGCATGACAAACATGGAAACCACGGCTAATATTTCATTTGTGGCAAAATGGCGACCGGGACATAACGTGCTTCCGCCGCCAAACGCACGAAAGGCGGCGGGGTTGGGACGTCTGATATCTTTGTCTCTGAGAAATCGTCGGGGGTTGAATTCTTTCACGTCGGAACCCCATATCTTCGCATCCATGTGTATAACGCGACTGGGCATTTGGATTAGAGAGCCTTCCTTCAGTAACCATTTATCATCTAACATGGTATCTTCCATGACTTTCCGTACGGAAGTACCAGCGGATCGATGACGAAGGCTTTCTTGAAAAGCCGATAATAGAAGAGGACATTTCGTTTTCACATTCGTGATATCGAGACTGCGTCCCAAAGTTCCATCTTGGTTGAAACTCGTTTCCAGAACTGCCTCGATCTCCCCGCGGATTTCTTCCAGGAGCTTAGGATTCGAAAAGATGAAGAAGATTAACCAGAACACAGCAGGTGCCGTGTTGACGATAATAGCAACCCCGTGAACAGCCTCGTATCTAGCAATATCCTCAAATGGAACGCCATATTTGACATTGAGCTCTAGGCGGACTTGAGCAAGAGCAGAAGCATCCTTGAAATCGCTAGCCGCAAAATATGATTCAAAAGCTTTGGTCATCCTCTCCCGTGCTGCGATACCTTTGCGAGCAAAGACCGAGGGAAGAATACCGATAAGCAGTCTCATCATCTGGCTCTCAAACTGCCTAATGCAATAATTAGTCTTCATCTTCCTGCATAAGTCACATGAAAAACTAATACCAGAAGCTATTCCGAACCTTTAAATCCCTATAAGGATTTCTGGGCCCATAAACCGATTCTGTCGTCGCCATAGTAATCAAACCCCTTAACCATCCATGAAGCCCAATCTCCACACTCTCCTCTCCCTCTCTAATCAACTCATCCAAGCTCTCAGCAACATTCCTAACCATAACCCTATTCATACCATCCAGCCCCGGTCCCGGCTGCAGCGCCTTCTTCATAATCGGCGTCGCCTCCATATTCAACCCCCAATCCCCTTCATCCCCATTAACATTCACCGCCAGAATATCCCTTGCCTTTTTACTAACTCCACAAAGCTGATTTGCGAATTTCGCCGTAATGGGTGGAAATGCAAGTTTCTTGGGTGATTTTTGGATTACCTTGATTAGCTCGGGTGTATTCACAATATACATTTTAGCGCCTGGGACGCGCATTGTGAGGATGGGGAGGAGCGTTTTCTGGCTGAGATCAACGTAGTAATTGAATTTTCGTCGTCCGAGTCCGAGGACGTGTCCAATATAGGGGATGCGTGTCGGGGCCGTGGGAGGTTCACAGGGATCGGAGTTTGTGATGGATAAGAGGTTGAGGAGGATGTAGGTTAGTATACCGAGGACTGGGATAATCATGAGGGATTTGGGGGATAAGTTGTCCATGATTGAAATCATGTTGGAATTATCTTGGTATCGTAATCTGTCGGGGAGCATGTGAGTGACGATGAATGGCTCCCAGATATCAACAATGAAGATAAACCCTCCTTGGTTAGATTTAGTAAAGAACAAAAAATGCACTGAAGTCAGCAAGGGGTTCGTCTTAAATAATGCTACACATGATGACTTCTTCAATCCTGAAATCAAGATTCATATGATCTTCTTCGAACCTTGCTTCCAGGTTATCGGGTAACATGTGCGGTTAAGTTAATTCGGGGATACCTAACCGATGACCTAGTTCTAAAATGGTAGCTTGCATATGCATACTGTATTTCTAAACCCCGCAAAGAAATCAACATCTAACTAGATTACCATACTTGGTATTTCTAGCCACAAGTACATCGTCCATAGCTACTGATTCTAAGCACCTTAGCAGCCATATCTCAATCTAACATCCAGGCATAGTTTCCATCATTCAAACTTCCTCATACCTTCCGTACATCCTTTCAACCCGATACATCTCCCACATTCCCATTTGCATGCGTCTTCATAGCCATATACATAGAATAGTGAAGTGGACCAAGGATATTTAGTAATCTTACAATTCCATATATTAACCCGATTCTCACCCGGATTAAATTGCATACACGTGCTAGCGTATCTCTCTCTCTCTCTCAGTACAACAACTTCAAACCAGTGAAACAGATGCCACCAAACACTAACTCCAAACATTATATCATTAGCTCTCTATATCATCCAACTACGCACCCTAATGCGTACACACCAGCCCCTCAAACCCATGCGTCCATCTAAAACTCCCCATAATAACCACCATTAAAGCCAATCCCCCAAGCACACTCACCATACCATATCTATAAGCATGACTCCTCCTCAACGAGGTCAACTCTACCACCCACGTACTAACCGTCGTCAAGCATCCACAAAACCCATCTTCAATCCCTTGTAGCACCTGACATCCCACTACTCCTCCTAATGGTACATGTTGTAAATCATACACCATACCCATGATTGCCGTCCCAAACATGTTGACTGCATATGTGCCGAGTGGAAATGAGGAGAGTTTGCCATTTAAGTAAAGGGAGGCGTAGAAACGGCCTAGACAGCCGATGGGTGCAAATACGAGGGCAAAAACAGCGCGACCTCTCCATATCTCAGGCGCTGCATCATTTCTATCAGGTGGGAAGATAGCCAGAATAATTGCACCAAGCCAACAACCCCATGCCAAAAACACCGCAAAGGGATCCAGATACTTGCGGGACTTACGAAACGATAAGCTGGGTATATATGGCTCCAAAAAAATAGTAAGATGAGCACCAAAAAATAGCGCCGCCAAACACAACGAAACCGTTGTAATAATAACAGCCAACGTAGCCATAAACGAATATCCCCCATTCCGACTCACGGTGCTAGTTGTGCTTGCCGTAACCGGACTATAATCCTGCGGATGATTCAATGGACTCTGCAAGTTATTCGAAAGCGCCAAAAACGTATCTCGGATAAACGACGAAAAAGATGTAAAACTACCACAAAACCCCGTTGCAAGACCTATATACAGAGGAATGGTTTTTTTAGTGGCAGCATGTGCTTTTTTTGCGGCTTGTAAGTCGGGTACTTGTTCCACAGCTGATGAACCAGAACCGTTTTCTTCATCTTTGACTTTAGCTTTCCATTCCTGGATTTTGTGGTGATAGGTAGCTGTGCCCCATTCTTCTTTAAACAACATCCTATCCTCACTTAAGAAACCCATAAATAAACTTCCTCCAACATTGGCCCATAGTTCGCTGAAGATGACAGGAGCTCCAGGGTAGAATGTGATGGCTTGGAGACCTAATCTAGCAAGTGTTCCAAATATTGAAAATAAAATTAGATATGATATAGTGTATAATTGTGTTGCAAATTTCGAGACCTTTTTGGTGCTGACATCTTTCTTCTCTTCTTCTGGTGACTTCTCACCTCTACCAATGCTATCCCGTTTCTTGCGCTCTTGTTCCCTTCGATCCTGTTCATATTCTTGTTCTTCGTCTTTCGCCTCCTCTAATGATTTATGGAGGTATATCGGAACGTCGTGGGGGTTTTCCACTGGCGATGGTGTTGCAAGTTCATTTAGATGGGCATAATCGTCTGGTATGTCGTATTCGCTTTCTGGGTAAGAAGCTCGACTTCCGCGACGGCGTGCCCTTTGCCCTCTGCTACTCGTACGTCCTAGAGATTGACTCTGTCGCAATCGGTTTTCACCCTTGATTTGTATCGGTGCTGACATATCAACTTCGTCGAGTCGCAAACCACTCTCTGGCATATCATATCCCGCATCTTGTACTTCTAGTGTGCGTCGATCTTGAGATGGGCTCTCTAGAGACTTCGGATGGTCTGGGGTCACCTTAACATCGTAGGACTCATGTTCGGTACCATTGGCAGCTGCATTCGACGTCGCCATTGTCCATTGAAGGTTATGATCCCCCTGCCAATATTATCTATGTAAAAGTAACATGGATCACGGGCTTCATGTTCCCTAGCTCAATCCATAAATAGTTGCCGTCTTTTTAAAGTTAAGATTTTCGGAAAATCCATTCGGGGGAGCGCGTTATTGTCATCCAACACACGTGACATACACGCAAGCCCTAACACTTTGGTGCCTCAGGTAAGGATATTCGCTTAAGATTCTGTGGGCTTAAACTATGAGACTACCAAAAAATATTTCGCAGGAAATCGTTATCAACCAACGACAAACAATCGACAACCCGACGACAAGGTGTGTATTGCTATTATCATGTCTCCTGGAGAGACGCAATCACTTCAATATCCGTTATGCTGACGGCCCTCTAGATGGTTTCCGCTAAGAAGCACGTTCCTATCGTCAAGAAGCGTATGTTTACTCCCCTCCTCGATCTTCGATATACGATTTGCATAGCCTGGGACCGATGAAGAGTTGCGACCGCCATTGGAGAGTCTGCGAATGGAAAGGATCGGATACGATTTCGAAGAATGGTTGATTGATAATTTTGTTATAGGCACCAAGCGTTTCCACAGACATCAGAGCGACTCCTACAAATGTGTCGACGCAAGCTGGAGAAAGCCCAAGGGTATTGATAACCGTGTCCGAAGACGGTTCAAGGGACAAATGGTTATGCCATCGGTACGTGGAACTGGAGGCGGCTGTAGTTAGGACGATACTCGAAAAACAAGATGGATTGGGATTCGAGGACGTTCAATGCACAGCAGGAATCAATTGAGCAGCGGCTGACAAGGATATAGATTGGTTTCGGATCCAACAAGAAGACCCGCCACATGATGCCATCCGGCCACAAGGCTTTCCTCGTCAACAACACCTCCGACGTTGACCTCCTCCTCATGCACAACAAGACCTTCGCCGCAGAGTAGGTTTAATCGATCCGGGAGCAAATGGACGTGATCACTAACAAATCATTAGGATCTCCCACGCCGTTTCATCGAGAAAGAGAGTTGAGATTGTTGCACGCGCTAAGGCACTCGGTGTTAAGGTTACCAACGCAAAGGCAAGAGTTACGACTGAGGTTTAAGCGGATGGGTTTTGTTTGGGCATTTTGCACGGGATGGGAATGCTTGTTAGCACAAACAAAGGCTTTGCAGAATTATAGCAAAAGCTCTTTGAAAAATGAAGATCCTTAAGCAAATCTTTGACAGTCACACGAAGCTCCACTTGTGATGATTGTTCTCTCGCTCGGATGTCCTATACGCTTCCCTGATATCCATGACATATCGCTCTCTCTGTTCAAAAGGATCCGAATACGTGCAGGTCTGGAAAAAAATTTCATGGCGTTATGGGCGGTTTGTCTCCCAAAAGGTTGCGATGGAGAGTTTCATTTCGATTTGTTCAATATACCTGTGCCACTGGCCAAACCAGTTGCTCACACGCTGTTGAGGGCATCATAAGCGCGAATTTATAAGGGGATACTAGCTCTCTCCCGTTCAAAATCCTACACGCATCCTAATCTGTCTCAATGCCCGATATTGTGCTGCATGTTATGCTCCCCGATTTTGCTGCCCGTCCTCTAGTTCTAGTCATAGTATCCTACGGTCAAGGCCCAAAAGCTCGATTGTCCGGTCCACCTATGAAATTTCTGGTAGGTTGAGCAATACTAGCGTTGCACGATACTTCTCCTGGTAAGTGGAATTGAGACAACTAATTCGGATAGATCTTTGTTAGATTCATTCCAGGAGAGAATTAATCTAGATTCTGTCTCCGCTGACGCCTGTATCTTGAAACTTTCTTCAATACACTATCTAGTAACTCACAGGATATCCGTAATATATGAACTTATTATTTATACTATCCATTATTTAAATTGTAGATACCTATCTGTAGCTCCTTCCTAAACTGCACTATGAAAACTTGTGTCAACATAATTGATATTTTATTCCAATTTATCTTTTGATCATTTGGATCTGTAGTCACTGTGTATATAATACGTTTGAGAACATCATATTATGGAAATGATGCCTTAATACACTTCAAAAGAAATGGAAATAAGTACCGACTCTACAACTAGCTCCCGACACCGTTCGAGGCTTCCCAAGTATACATTTTTCCTGTTGAGAAAAAAGAACTCCTCCCAATCAAGATGTAACGGTCAAATGAAACAGGGAGAATACCGTCCTGTCATCATCAGGTTTCTTCATTATATCAAGTCCCTGCAATATAATCATAGTATTACACTAATACCAGATCTCCCAAACATGCAGATCAACTCAACCCCGCACTACCCAACGAGGAAAGCTCATGAAACTAACAGGAAATGACGCAATAACCATGAAAATCCAAAAGGGGAAAGGTATGTGTGTACTAAAGAACTGAAGAACCAAGCTAACTTCTGTCAATGATAGTGACTTGGTCGGGTAGTAGAGACTGATGATTTTGAACCATGAATGATACAAGAGGTTAGAGAAATACCCCAGGATCCGATTAACTCACAATAAATGTTCCCACGCACAACGCATAAGAGATCTCCCACTCAAAATGCCATTTTGAAAGAACCATTTTTGGTTTAGGAAAAGAGGGATCGAACATTTTAAAAAGAGGACTAAATCGAGATCTAACCCATTTTAGGCTTTGGCAGCTGATGGCGCAAATCCATAAATCGATTTCTCCCGATGATGTTCGGATTTGTATGCCTGGGCTCCATGTAATCGCTTGTTGGAGGGGGGTCGATTGTGATGAAGGGGATACACCATGAACTTTCAAGTGTGTACGTCTCCCCAAGTATCAAATAGTATATGGTCTCAGCAATCCTTGCTTTCAAGAATCCCAGACACCCATTAAAGTTTTCAATCATATAGAAATAAAAAACAGTCTGCTGCGAGTTAAGTTTGCTAAATTTTTGAGACCATCTATGAGTCTTTCAACCATGTTCCTTTGCCCTCGATGGACTAAGAACACTACTAACCCCCCCCGATCAACCATAAGTTGACTAAAAGCACAACAAATGAGGGGTCAGCACCATTGACTAGCTGAAATGTAAAATGATAGCATATTCAAAAAAAAGGTTCCTTTTCCTCTACTCTGCAATTACACTCACAGGTTCATTATCATAACACATTCGTTTTCGACGTCTCAACCGTATATTGATACCTTTTCTGCCATAAATATCTATTTTTTCAAACAATCTATACCAACACACAATCAAACACACATCTATACCACGAATGAACTTGATGGTTCGTCAAGATGTCTCAACATTTCCTCCAAGCAGCCCGAGCATTGATCCATCCCAGCGAATGGAAGAAGATATTTACCGAATGTAAAATCTGGAGAAAATGCAAGACCTTTCGTGAAAGGAAGAAGTCTGCCGAAGAGAAAACGTTCTTCGAAGAATTCAGATACCAAACGACGCCCGTACCTGGCATGTATAGAATCGATGAGAAGGGAACGACATTCCTCGTTGCCATTCAACCGATCAAAGGCCGGAGAGACAGCGAGGCCATTTTTCAAGTTGCTCCTGGCGGCGATTATACCGATCCCTCTTTAGCCCAATTTCCTTCCACGACTAAGGAGGACAGTCAAAGCTCTGACGCCGAACGACTCCTTGGCTACAGATACCTTCGCGATCCACCAAAAGTTGAATACTGCCAGATCTTGAATCGGTATATGTTCAGCGATGAGCTAAACAAGCGAAATATCACCTACGATCACAAACACGGCGTTGCTCACTTGTTCCGCTTGGACAATCCAGCCATTTATGTTGTGATTAGTGGTGGAAAGAGGAGAAAGAACGGAGAGGCATTCAAGATATCCAAGCTACCCAAACATCATAAGGGTATCAATGATAACTTGTGGTGCCGCGACTTGAGTAATGGCGCCTTCAGAATGATGGGGGTTGAAGAGGCGCAAAAAGCCAGGGAAGAAATGGCGGAGAAGGGAACTGATGCTTGGTGTGAGACGGGGGATGAACCTTATCTGAAGGTTCAGAGATATGTGCAGAGTACTATTTCTTTTACTTCACCATTTACAGGTTGATTTGATCTACATGTACAGGTAGAGAGACGATTCGTTCACTGGTGTTTGGGCGTTTCAGGGGATGGAAGCGAAGATATCCTTTGTGCCCAGTTGGCATAAAGTAACAGCATTGTATGTAGCGACTGCACTTGCAGATAGATCAATTTGAGATCAATTTCACAGCGTCAATGATATCTCCGGAGACAAATACAGGATCTTAATCTTGCTCAATATCGAACTTGAGATGAGACGTTCAAAGGCTACTGGCCATTTTTTCTCAACCGCCGTCATAGCTGCCAAGTCTCACCTGAAGTTTGAGAACGGCTTCATTCTCAAACAAACATCACACGAGCCGATAGCTTCGGATGAACTCATAAATATGAGCCGAACGTGAAAACATTGAAGGAATAGAATTTACAATAAAATATAATCGATTCAGAACGTCTCAATAAAGTTCCAGTGCCAAAATAGTACGCGTACCCACAAAAGAATCTATTTGACCAACAAGAAATTACGCATTGATGTCTGGTATCAGACTGGAGTAGTAAAGTACAAGTACTTGCGTAAGCTTTGGAGTAGATTCTTATAGAATCTTTCAAGGGTTTTATTGCTTTTACTTTTCATCTCTTACCAAAGAACAGAGCTACAGGGTGTCATCCATACTGATCCTTATCTTGTCAGCACATCAAAACAATGGCATTGCTGAATCCGAAGCCTAAATCCGAAGCATGAAGATGTACCTATTGTTAGGGGTTTCTACACCGTTCTGCCGACATGAAACAGGGATGAAGAATGCCGTTAACATGGTTACCATGAGGATCTTCATCGCGCCTACTGCGCAGTCTGCGCCTTGCTCAAATTAAACTCCTGCAGTACTGGGTTTAAACCTTCATGATGCAAAGTTTGTCAATATCTATTAACCCCTCCTCAATTTGAAAGGGAGTCCAGTACTCTCGTCGCATCAATCGAAAGAAAAGCATTCACAAACACAAAGTGTAGAGTAGTACGTACTTATCACGCCAAACTACAAAAGTCACACAGCTCCAGCCTCTGTCTTGGAATATAAGCAGTACCTACTGGGTCACTGCAGTCACTACTATATTGTCTCATGACCAAACACAACACACGGCGAGCTCATGTCGGCAACAATAACACTCACGATGTCGCAGACGTCAGGAACTCAAGCTGCGTGTCCGAACTGTGGAATGGCTTTACCGCATAACAGTTCAGAGATTACAATAGATGCGCAGAAACAAATCGAGGAATTACAAGCTCAAGTAAAGTTACTGACAGAGAAAGCAACCGCCGCAGGTAGGCTCCTCCTTATGAATCTTTAACTTACCGGACTTACGATAATACCAGTGGATAAATGGGCAGACTACGAAGACGAAATTCAATCGCTCAAGAAGGCACAATCTCAGCAAATCCCAGAACCTCCGCGCGCAACAACACCAACACAAGGGCTCACTGAAGATCGAGCTGGAAGCCCAAGTCGTTTCTCGTATCTACCTGTTCAAAATAGACTTTCTTCTTTGCTGTCTCGCAAGTCCACACCGAATCTGCAAGCTCAGCCTCCGCCAACGCCGAAATCACCTTCTACGACGGAGTTAGTCGCGGCTTTAACAAGGGAGCAAGGTTTACGACAGGCAGCGGAGGGCAAATTAAATGCATCCAGTGTCGAATTAGAAGAGTTGACCGCACAACTGTTCACACAAGCCAATGAAATGGTTGCCACGGAGCGAAAAGCGAGAGCAAAACTCGAAGAGCGAGTTGAAGTATTGGAAAGAAGGGATATGGAAAAGGGGAAACGGCTCGAAAGGCTTGAAGGCGCGGTACAGAGAATTGAAAGAGTCAGGGGTCTTCTGGCACCGGAACGATGAGAAGAGCGAACATGACGATACGACTAAACGCATGAGAACAAGACGGCTGGGAGCACGGGTCATTGAAAAGGGGCTACGGGGTTATGTGCACATGCGGCAGAAGGTCGCAGTTTTGTGTCATGCGAAATCATTGAAAGAGACAGAGCGATTTATTACCCACGAGATATCTTCAACAACATTAATAACACGGAATCCAACCTCTCGTCGGTGTCATTCCAAACCACCGAAATTCCATACCGACTCTCGACCGCATCATCAATATCATTCACGCCCCAGATTTCGCGACGTGTATAAACCAATCTACATACCCGCAGCCTCGGAAATGGAAATATGGATGATAGAGTTGTGGAAAGACTTCCTCCTCGAACCTACGCCTTACCTGGTCATATCCGCTACCTTCTACTTGGGCCTCTTTTTGATATCATTACAGTATTATCCGACCATTTGGAATATTGCTTACTTTCTCATCCAACTTATACCTTGGGATGACGATTTTGGAGCCCCTGGTCATTTATTTTGAGTATACCTTTTAATGCATTTGTTTGGAGCTTGTTAGATATGATACCCCACTTGTATATATATTTTCGAGAGTTATTCATACCTGCCAGGTGGAGGTAGATTAGTATCCACCATTAATATCAACAACCTTTATAATCACATAATGTTCTGCAAGTATCAATGATGGAAAATCAAGCTGGTGGTATCCTATTCAACTAGAAAAACTAATCGCTATACAATGCCAGCGAATGTCGAGCAAGTAACCCAATTACCCCTTTCTAAGCTCTTACTTTCCAATTGTCAAAAACAACCTATCACCCACATCCCCCAATCCTGGCTTAATCATCCCCTTGTCATTAACCTCCTCATCCACTCCCGCACACCAAATCTCTGTTCCCTCAGGCCACTCACTGGCCGCATGTTGCAAGCCCGGTAACGCAGCTAACACACTCATCACAATAATTCTCTTGACACCCCATTCTCTCAATGTGCGAATAGCAGCAGCGCAAGTACCACCCGTAGCAATAACTGGATCGAGCAAGATAGCAAGCTCGGAAGCGGAAGAATTGGGGGTGTTGGAGGGAGAAGAAGCAGGAGGTGCGTGGTAGGGAAGATTGTTGTAGTATTCCACGGGTTCGAGGGTGGTGGGTTCGCGGAAGAGTCCGAGGTGGTGGATGGGGGTGGGGGTTGGGAGGAGTGTTTGCAGGGCTTCGACCATGGAGAGACCGGAGCGGAGAATGGGGATTAGGGAGATGGAGGAGGGGGTTATGGTGGTGGTTGTGTATTCGTATCCAAGGGGTGTTTTGGCCTGTTGGGTGTTTTGTCAGTTGAGTTATGGGTGGGGGTGGAGATGGAGATGGTGAGGGGTAAAGGGAGAGGGATGGTTGGACATACAGTTGGACCTTTGGAAACGGTAAGTCCAGCAGCTGTAGCTTCACATCCTATTATCAATGAAATTTCATTAACGAGAGCTTTGGTTTCGCGGGTATTGGCTTCGCTGGATCGTAATTGTGAGAGTTTGGCTTGGAGACATGGGTGAGTGGAGATGTGAACGTTGGGTGGGAGTGATTGATCCATCTTGAAGCTTTGCGCGATTATTGTTTAAGATGTGGTGAGGATGGAAGATACTTTTGATATTAAGCAAATAAAATAAATTCGATAATAGAAGTGAGACGTATATTCCTTTGTTTATGTAAGAGTGGATGTTGATGTTGATACCTAGATTACTTGAGGTTTCGCATGCGTGTTATTCACAGATGGAAGCCAAGCCCACTCGCCCACATCTTATCAGTGGACCTCAGGCCTTATCAATCGCAAACGGGCGGAGAGCTTACAACATTTTAGACCGTTGAAAAGGCTTTTGTAATAGAAATTTGGTTATTCAATTCCTATAGTCTCCGGAATACTTGAAAGTGTCAAAATGAAATTTGAAATTGGGGTTGGACGTCGAAAGTGTTACCTTCCATCAGCAAACAACAAAAATGGACGTATGCTTCAAAATGGAAACAGATCAGTTCTAGAAGCAGTGTGCCACTTTGAATATTTACAATTGCAATGCAAGTTTCAGTAGGAATGTGAACAAATGGAACTTGATTGTTGGGAGTTTATTACAATGTTTGCTGAAACAAACCCGGGAACGCCATGCCTTCCATGAATTTGCTTCCACTATGGTTCTATATCGTAGTCCCATTTT
The DNA here is from genome assembly GCA_029531795.1 of Sclerotinia nivalis. Classification (NCBI taxonomy): domain Eukaryota; kingdom Fungi; phylum Ascomycota; class Leotiomycetes; order Helotiales; family Sclerotiniaceae; genus Sclerotinia; species Sclerotinia nivalis. The sequence goes on from JAPEIS010000002.1 coordinate 1,371,416, forward strand.
TACCGCTCTATGTTCCAAGTGATCCAGCCCAATATATGCCACCCAGTGGCAAGTTGAATCCCATGACGCGCAAAATACTAGTCTATGTCCAAGTTTATTGGGTAGCACATTGAGCACCTCCTTCATCACCTTCTTCGTCGTCCTCCCACTCACCACCGGCACGAGGATCCCCAGAATTTGCACCAAACTAATTTATAAGTTAGTTGTAAAGTAGGTGAGAGTAGATCAACAATACTTACATCGTCAAGATCAGCATCAGAGTCATATTCCACCTCATCAACCTCCTCAGTCGTGATCGGTGGCTCGGGTTTAGGTAGGACCTGCTGCAGAGTAGAGAATGCAGCCGCGTCTTCTGTCCAACCGTCCTGAGGAAACTCGATTTTTACAATCAAGTACAAATCACCCTTGGCATCGCTCTTCTTCAGAGGCATACCTTCGCCCTCAACCTTTAAAATTTGTCCCGGCTGCAACACCTTTCCTTGGGGATGATTTATTGAGATACCACGCCCGTCTAAATGTTTCAAAACTACTCGTGAGAATCCTGTGAGAGTTTCAGCTAGTGTGATGTTGAGCTCCGCAGAAAGATCATCGCCAGCCCGCTGGAAAATTTCGTGATCTTCTTCATCAATAGTAAATACGATGTTGCCGGGTGTTTGATCGGGTACCTGATCAGCTTCACCCTCCAATACAATTCTGTCGCCGTCTCTTGCACCCCTGGGTATATATAACTCCAATGATTTTTGTTCCTTGGTTGTGCGTTTTCCTTTGCATTTCTTGCACTTGTCCTTCTCCTTAAAGATTTTACCGGCTCCTGAGCAGGTATCGCACATAACTCTTTCTTGGGTGACAAGTCCTGGTCCAACGCTCCTAAGGCCCATGGTGACACCATTACCCTTACATCTGCCACAAGTTTCTGGCTTGGCCTTCTCCTTTCCTCCAGTACCTTTGCAATGGCTACAGATTACGTTCTTCTTGCTCGTGAACTTGACCGTTTTTCCCTTATACAGGTCCTCGAGTGAAATTTTGTATGGCTGCTCTTCGTCTGCTCCCCTTCGTGGTTTTCCTGGCCCTCCAGGTCCTCCTGAGCCTCCAAATCCAGGTAGCATACCTCCCATACCGCCCATACCCCCACCCATACCGAACATCTGCGACAAAATATCATCCAGGTCAACTCCGCCTGCTCCCATTCCAGGTCGACTTCCATCAAATGCAGCCATACCATGAGTATCGTACATTTCCCTCTTCTCCTCGTCGTATAGAATTTCATATGCCTGGCTCACTGTCTTGAACTTCTCATCTGCTTCCTCTCTCTGGTCCTCTGCTACCTTGTCGGGATGATGTTGTAATGCTGCCTGAGAAAGTCAATAGGAAATCTCAGTGAAGCTAAGTGCGGGGCATACCTTATGGTAGGCTTTTTTGATCTCGGATTTTGTGGCATTTTTGCTTATGCCCAATATACCTATTGTATGGATATTAGTAATTGCCGGTTTAAGCTTTACTGAAACAACCCACCATAGAGATCCATCTCCTCTGATGCGCCGTTGGTGGCCATGTTGAAGTTTCTCGAGAATTGATGGCGGGGAGCTTTGAAAGTTGTGTGGGGGTTTCAAATATGGGATTTAAAGTTCTATGATTTTGAATTACGACTGAGAAAAGTGTAATACCAAAGTTGATACAAATACTATGTGCAAATTGGCAAACAAAATTTGTATCAAGAATGAATGTAAGTGGTAAGGCTGAAAAGATTATGAAGCTTTTCTATTATTTTTATCTTAGAGCTTTTCCAACTGGAAGAAGCTCGAGCTACCGGAGCCTCGGCGCGGGATAGTGGCTGAGAGTGGAGTGGCTCATATCCAAGAGAAGAGACCAAAATCATATCCTGCAATAGGAATTCAATATCAAATCAATTCATGATTATTTTAATATAAGACTTTTAAATAATCAACATCACCTCTTGATGTATCATATCTCTCGATTTTAGGAAAATAAAAATATTAAAACGATATTTGATCCAATTCTGAGCATTACTCCTTCAGGATCCTTAGAGGTTTTGGTGCTCGATTTTTACTTCGTTCGCGGAAGTGGCTGATGATCTTTTTTGACCTCCAATCAATCTTTTCAGTGCACCCATCAAACATTGAACTGAGCTCCTACCGTCTACTTCTACAATTGCCCTTTGTTTCCTTAGTAAAGTTGAGCCGGAGATGAGGTTTTTACCTCTACCACTGACAAGAAATACTAGTCAGAGAATATGGAAAAACAATGTTTGTTCCATATGTAGGAGACATGCCTCTACCGAAGCAAATGAGTATCCTCTGTCCGTGGCCTCGACCAAACTTCGTGCTGCTGGCCCTGTCAGAACTCGTTTTGCGCCATCCCCAACCGGCAATTTGCATCTAGGATCCCTAAGAACAGCACTCTTCAATTTCTTGCTTGCAAAGGCTACTGGTGGTCAGTTTCTTTTACGGATTGAAGATACGGATACGGTAATATATTGAGTCTTTTGCCAATGGAATCATACTAAATGGAGAAGGATAGAACTATCCCCGGGGCTGAAGAACGCTTGTACAGAGATCTGGAATGGGCTGGTATTCAATGGGATGAAGGTATGTTAGCTCGACATCAAATTGTTAAATCGGGTGTGCTAAAAGCTTTCAGGACCAAAAGTTGGTGGACCATTTGCTCCATACAGGCAAGTATGTCAATGTCTTCTCTTCTCAAAATATCGACTGTTATATTGATATTCGACAGTCGGAACGAAAAGCGATGTATTGGGAACATGCTCAAACACTGGTTGAAGCAGATTTAGGCTACAGATGTTTTTGCTCCTCCCAAAGATTACATGAGCTACGGGTTTATCAGAGCAGAAAGGGTCTTCCACAAGCCTACGATGGTACCTGCAGGCATATTCCAAAGGATCAATCTGACGAGATGGCATCGAGAGGAAAGTCTCACGTGATCAGAATGAAGATCCCCCAGCAGTGGCCAGGCTTTCGGGATGAAGTGTACGGTCAGATTAGATCAAAGTTGACTCGGGACCCTCGATCAGAATATAAGGAATTTCAGGACCCTATAATGGTGAAATCGGATGGATTTCCAACCTATCACCTGGCAAACGTTGTGGATGATCATTTCATGAAGATTACACATGTTGTTCGAGGATCGGTATGTACTTTTCATCTTCCAGGCACATGCTGGCTAATTCTGGCTCAAGGAATGGATCCCTTCAACCCACATGCATGTTGCTATGTACCAAGCATTTGGATGGGAGCCGCCTATTTTTGCACATGTTGGCCTCCTCTTGGACAAAGATCGAAAGAAGCTCAGCAAACGAGATGGTGCCATAGATATAGCAACCTATCGAGACGCAGGGTATTTTCCTGAGACAGTAACCAACTTTGTTGCTCTTCTTGGTTGGTCTCATGATCGATCATACGACATAATGAGTATGCAGGAACTTATAGACAACGTATGTCTTTCTATCTTCTTCACATGTAACGAACAATGCACTAATTGAACTGTAGGCAAGCATGAAATACACTCGAGGTGACTCTGTCGTAACTATAGCAAAACTCAACTTCATGCAAAGAAAACACGCCGCAAGATATAAGGAATTACGACGATCAAATGAACCTATTTCACCTTCTCAAGATCTCTTAGAATTAGCTGCAAAGCCCGTCCTCCAGCGTATGAAAAGCCTTCCAGAGTACGAAGACCTAACCTTCTACAACTGTGAAAATACCGACGCCGCAAAAGAGAACTACATCCTGTCCATAGTTTGCGCCGGAATCCAAAACTACAACCTCCCCGATACCTTCTACCCAACCCACAAATACTTCTTCACAGCCCCCACACCCCTGGAACTCGAATCCAGAACCCCACCCCACAAACTCCACGACGCACCACAGGGAGTAATCCACCCAATCCCCGACGACTTCTCCACCTCCTTCGACGGCTTCTCCTCCATCGCCGCCGAAAATTGGAACGCAGCCGAACTAAAAGGTTTCACAAATCTCATCATCGATCAAGGAACCATGATGAGCACGGCCGAATTCACCACTACTAAAGTGTATAGTGAGGATGCACAGAATGTTATCAAGAAGAGTTGGACAAAACTCGTGCATTCATATATTAGGTGGGCGATTGCGGGTGGACAAAGTGGACCGGATGGATCGGATATTATGGCGATTTTGGGCAGGGAAGAGTCGCTTAGTAGGTTGAGAGCTGCGAAGGAGATTATGGATGAATATGTGACGTCTCTCGCGGAAGCATCAGGAGCCTCGACTTCGGAACAGTGAGTGTGATTTGTTAATGGACGCATGATAATCTATCAAATCCCTGGTAGGCTGTTGGAACGATGGACAGATTGAGGATAGTTACGGTCACGAGATGATAGATTTCCAGTTGTCAGACTGGGGTGATAAAAAAGATGTATCATATTGATGAATTGTATCATAACTTCATTTCTCTCCACTCTAAACTACTGTGGCCTCCTTATATTTTAGACCTCAAACGCCATCACAAAACCATACGCCGAGCAATTTTCGCTACCAAATATTGCGTGTCTGTAAGAAGCATCATTCTGCTGCGGTCACCGCTGGAGCAAGTGGAGCAGCTGTGGTCTTCGGTGCCTCGCCTAAACCATTGAACAGCTGTGCCTTAACTTCGCCAGCCTTCAACCCCGTCATCTCTTCACCGGCAATCTTGCTACTATCCTTGACTACCTTCATTAGTTGTTGATCCATCCCTTTACTTAACGATGATCCAGCAGGTGTTCTCCCACCACGGATAATACCAGAACTAGCTTGTCGAATCTTGGAGCTCAAGTCGAGCATCTGTTTGCTGCTGTATTCGCGGTTGGTGAATAGAGGACTTTGACTCAATGTCTGAACCCAATATTTGTTCCATAATAACTCCAAAAGGTGCGTGTCTAATGAACTCTTGAAATGCGAGACCTCCAAAGAGTAATATCTGCTGCTGTGTGCACCAAAATCTTCAATCTTTGCAAGCGGAATCGTTTGATATCCATCTCCAGATCCTGCATCCGCAGGCTTGTAATTTTCGGGATAAGTTCTGAATGCTCCGATCTCGACTTTTCCAGCAGAGATAGTGCGATCAGGATCAATAACCACAGCAAGGAAAGGGTCCGAAAACATCTGTTGCGTAGCTTGCGTCCCAACATCAATGCCACTCAACCAACATCCATAGCCTGGGTGACTATGATACCAGCCTACAGCATTCTCCAACTTGCCCTGATCTCTACAGTGTTGTAGATACTCCACCATATATGTATTCGCTTCGTCTTGAGCATTTACCCTAGTTTCCGTTCCTTCGACAGGTAGGCGGAATGCATCTGTGACGATGATAGTATCGCCCGCAATCTTTCCCTGCATTAAACCCATAACCTCGATAGAACCTCCAGAGCGGGCATGCATAACCATTTTCAGAAGAGCGACAGCGGATATTCGGACATTTTTGAAGTGGTGAGGATCGGTTTTCCATGGTTTGGCATCCTGGATGGCTTTTTGCTCTTGGGGGTCGTAGGTGTAGAGGGCATCGCGGTTGGGATCCACGAGCTGGACATTGTTGTCAAGCTCTGTTTTGATAAGGTGATTAGCCGGGACTATGAGGGAGGGGAGAGGAGGGGAGTGTGGGGGGGGGGCAGTAGCAAGGGAGGTGGGGGGAAGAGATCCAAGGTTGGAGTTTTACTTACCCCAAGTCTTGAAAGCAGTATCCATGGTTAATGGACAAGTTTCAATAATCAGAAGCAGTTCTTTTTGTTAGATTCGTATGATTATGATAAATCAAAAAGTTATTGGCAGCTGTGAAACTAAGCTTATTGTCTTGGTATGAAATGTAATGGTGGCTGAGAAGCTTTGATTGTAGTGGATAACAGCCTTGTGAAGCTTCTAAGAATAAAAAGCCTGGTCAACTTCCTTGATTGTACCACAATCGAACACGGCTTCTTTGCGGGGTCTACTAACTTTTACGCTAGGAGTAAATCCTTGCTTATCTAATATTATCCCAATTAATCCTGACCAATAAAATGCCCATTTAGGCAATTTAATGATTTTTTAATGAAACAATATCTCGGGACATCCCTCTAGCAACGATTATCCAGCCTCAAACTTTATGTGTAAATACCCAGTTAGTGTTCCTCAAAACGATCTCAATTCTCCCATGCGAATCATTTCTCGATCTTTCATTCTAAGTGGACCTTCATACCCAAACTTTCTCTCTTCTACCACTTCAGATCGATCTACGGAGTAAAAGAACCCACTCAACTCTCATTCAATGCATACAGCATAAAAAGTGTACACGCACAAGTACACATTTAATTTGTTGATTAGAATTTCAAAAATCATCGAATGCGTGGTTGGTTTCATTGTTGTGGTAAAGAATTGAGATCATTGAGCAATTGAGCATTGTTCAATTGTTTCGAAATTCCGATTCTCCACCTTCAATTCCTTCCTCCACTTCTGCGAAACAGAACTTCTCCACAGTCCACAATTCTCAGTCATCCATTTTACATCACATCGAACTTCTCCTTTCTTCAAATTAGGGGCTACCCGCCATCTCTTTTAATTCAAGTTGCTCCCCGCCCATTAACCTTAGCAGAAGTGGCCTTGCATTCACAATGGATACTAGCTACCTAACGTCGCAGGTCTCGACGATCATAGATGAACTCCATGGCTTGTTCGATGAGATTGGTGTTCCATCAAGAGAGCGAGAGTCTCGAGAGGCAGAGGTATGTAGTGCTTACTTGGCTATGAAAGAATAAGTAGTGAAACCTAACATTTCTAGTTATTCGCTGCGCTCTCCGAGACCTTACACAACCAAGTACAGTTAGTCGCGAACGAGAAGAATGATTTGTCAGAGGAAGCACGCCGAATTATTACAACAATTAGGCAGATGGAAACTTCCCTTGATGATAACAAAGATCATCATGAATACGAATCCGAAGATGACGATCTCAAAATTACATATCCATTGATGCAATGTTTACAAGTTTTAAAAGAAAAACATCTACGTATATCAAAGATACATAAGGAGAGATTTGAACAAGTCAAGAGTAAGCTGCTCTACATTCTTGGGACTAACAATGGATTGTGCTAACGTGATGCAGAACTTGTCCAAGCTCTCGAGTCATATTCATCGCATTTAGAGCCATCTTTCATTAAAATCGAACTTCCACCTACATCTCCAAACGCGAGTGTTCCTCCCACATTCGACCTTTCCAATAATTACGTCACCGATCTCGATGATGAATTTACCCGCGTCTATGAGGAATATACCCGCCGTGTCGCATTAGTGAAGGCTACCGCGGAAAACATTATTCAATTATGGGCCGAACTCGGCACCCCACAGGCTCAAACCGACAGCGCAATTGTTAAATACTATCGAGATGCGCCAGAGCAGCTTGGTCTGCACGAAGATGATATTTCCAGATTGCGCATGAAGCAAAGCAAGTTGGTGGATGAGAAGAAGAGTCGAGAGAAGCACCTGAGAGATCTTCGTACTACAGTGGAAGCTTTATGGGTAAAGCTGGGTGTCGAAGAACCAGAGAGGAAACGATTCTTGAATGGCAACCGAGGATTTGGCATACGACAGATCAACGAGTTCGAAGATGAATTGTCAAGATTAAATGATCTCAAGAGACAAAATCTACATTTATTTGTCGAGGATGCCCGATACAAATTACAAGAGCTATGGGATGGACTATACTTTTCTGAGGAAGAGATGCTCGAGTTCACACCTGCGTTTTCGGATGTATACAGCGATGCTCTCTTGGAGGCTCATGAACAGGAAATCGGACGTCTCGAAGTTCTCAAAGAGCAACGGGCACCTACATTAGCTCTCATCGAGGAACATCGATCACTCGTCAAAGACAGAGACGATCTTCAAGCATCATCACAAGATGCTAGTCGTCTAATGATGCGTGGTCAAAAGGGTGAAAAGCGTGATCCAACTCGCTTATTGAGAGAGGAAAAGATGAGAAAGAGAATTGCTAAAGACTTACCAAAGATTGCAGCAAAATTGAGAAAAGTTCTGGAGGATTGGGAGGACGAATATGGACGCCCTTTTATGGTTCATGGTGAAAGATATCTTGATGAACTGGAATCTTCCAAGGTCAAACCTGCTCCAGGACCACGTTCGAAGACACCAGCTGGACCGCCTCCAAATTCCATGAAGCCCCCTCCGAAAACCATTACTAAGGCTGGAACGCTAGGTCGTTCTAACAGCGCGCCAAGGCCTGGTCCACCAAGTAGATCTGGTGCTAGAACGCCAACTGCAGGAGGAACATTGAAGAGACATCAATCTTCCGCTTCAGTATCTGCAGCAAGTGGTACAAGATCACCTTCTAGGCTCCCATATCGTATACCCTTATCAAGTCTTAACCTTCCCAACTCTCCAGAACGCAATCATCGACGAACTGAATCTATGCGACCTGAATCAAGACAGGCGACTAGCACAATTCGAGGTAAAATGGGTCCACCACCATCAAGAGCTCCACCTCCAAAGATGCGTGAACTATTTGAACCACCTCCATCAGCTCCTCCCACCCAAACATATTATCACCGCAATGAGAGCTTTGCTTCTTCAAGCAGTAGCGTTAGACCAATTTCTCCAGAAGACGTATTTGAACATCCACCACCAAAAGCTAAAGAAAGACCTCAATCATATCAGGATTTGAGATCATCAATGCGATCAAACTTCGGTCAATCGTTAACTTATGGAACTGCACCACCTGCTAGCAGTCGTCAACTTTCTACCACATCTAGTTCTGCAAACACTGCCTCTGGCTCTGAGAACTGGGAAACTTATGGAGATGTTTCTGAGACTGAGCCAGAAGAAGACTCAAATGAGGACTATTTTGCAAAACTTCGAGCTGCCCGAGCGAACCGACACACTCCAGAAGATGAACCTCCTCAATTCCGCGGTAGTGCTACTGTCAATAGCAGCATGATGAAGAAAAAGGGCTATCCACTTTATAAAGGACCTGCTGGGCAAGTTCTTAGTAATGATCGATTGTGCACTCGGATTGTATCTGGAAGTGAAGCTAACTGGACAGATGAAGATGCCTTTTAACTGGGTAATGGTTTCAATACAAAATTACTGGGTTAGGGTTCTTGGGGTTTTCAACCGAATTATAAGTCTCTACTTGTCGATAATGGGTTCGAAAGCCTAGACAGATTTCGTTTCTTGTATTTTTTTCTACTTTCCAGCATAAGATCTTTTTATGGTACGACTGTCATGCTTTGGGTATGATTGGAACGACCTATTTTACATCTACATTTTTGTTCTCGAGCATCTGGTATTTCCTTCTTTTGCATTTACAAGTTTTTTTGGAACAGGTCGGTAACGGGGAAATGTAGGAGTAAAAAGAATGGATGCGATGAGAGATGGGGCGGAATGATCATTGGGATGGGATGGATTGGGGGATGTATCAAAGGCGTTTTTTTGAATCACACATAGGAAATGAGTGAATTTCGAGGTTCTTGTTCTGTGTAAGTAAATATCAAATACGAATTGAGATGTTACATCAAGTTTCTGATTAGAGATAATGTGCATGTGGATGTTAATATGATGTTGGCTCTCTTCTTTCGTGGTGTTACTTTGTATGAGTTGAGCCGCGTATATATATACATATTTACATTTTACCAGTAATACAGCGGGTACGAACTTTGTGATGCGAAAAAATGGTATTGAATTCAGTTCGATTGGATTGGATCGGATTCTGGGAATAAATTGCGGAGAGGAAATGTGGGGAGAGATAGACTGTGGGCAGGAACTTGATTGATTGATTGATTGATCGATTGATCGATTGATCCGGTTACTCACACAGAGCACGAAATCTGACACATAAGGTTACATGCAGGTGTCTCGGTGTGACACATTGCATATTGCATATTGCGCATTACGGAGTACAGATTGCAGATAACCGGATTTGGATTCTTTTTATTTGATTTGAGTCATAGGATATCGTTATATTTATGTTTATAAGTAGGTTGGTTGGTAGATGAGTATTTAAATTCGATTTTAAGGTTATATTATTGTTTGTATGCTGTGAACTAGATAGAGTATACGGGAATCTCTTCACTATATACGTACTGAGCGAGTGAGTATAGTATACAGGAGTATAATATAGTTAATTATCCAACTATAAACAGGTGCATTTGATCGTAATCATCAAATCAAACTCTCGCAAATCGAATTAACTCAAACGCAACATCAATCTCCGCAGCACACCTCCAATCATCAAAAGACAAAGAGCTCCAGTAACCATGTCTTCAAACCTCAATCCCGATCCTAACTCCAATCCCGACCCTGTTTCCTCCTCCTCTTCAACACAAAACTTCGAGGAAATGTACTCTGCTATTGGGGGGACATATGAGATGGCTTTTGCGCAGGATGAGGGATTACTGGCTTTTCTTGAGAAGGTTGTTGAGAGTGAGTGAGTTTTTTGTTATGTGTTATGTGTTGGGTGTTGGATGTGGAATTTATTCTTTAATTATTCTCGTGGGAGTTCTTTCTTAGTATTTTGGTTGTTTTCTCGATATGCGGAAGCTAGTTCTATTTGCATCGTGTTTTATATATCGTGTTTTTTTTTCTTCTTAGGATATCTTCCTTGCACTTCCATCTCATTTCTTGAAATTGTATTTCCCTCCGATCCTCGTTTCTAAATTGAAACCAAAAATCCCCCCAAATTCCAACACCCGAAATACTTCCCTCCCCCTAACACCCCACCAGTCCTCCCCCCAAACTCCCAAATCCTCGATCTAGGCTGCGGCACCGGCTGCCCCGTAGCCTCCACGCTCTCCTCAGCCGGGCACCAAATCTATGGTCTAGATTTCTCCCAAACCATGATTACCCTCAGCCAAACCTCCGTGCCCAACGGTAAATTCGCCATGGGAGACATGCGAACCTTTGATCCGCTTGAACATTGGAGTTCTGATCTGAAGAAGAACAATGAAGGTTTCGATGCTATCTTCGCCATTCTTTCTCTGTTTGTGCTTTCTCGCTCTGAACTTGAATCTTTGGGTGCTAAATGGCGGTCTTGGGTTAAAGAGGGTGGGTTCATCTGTATTTGTGCGATTGCGGCTGAGGATTTACGGCCGAGGGATGGAGAGGGGAATGGAGATGGAACGGGAGATGGAAAGGAAGATGCGGAGGGAGAGGGATATGATGAGGATGGATTTTGTTGCCGGGGTATAGAGGGCAGGTTTATGGGGAATGTGGTAACGTTTTCGCTGTTTACGAGAGAGGGGTGGAGATGGTTGTTGAAGGAAAATGGGTTTGAGATTGTGGGGGAATGGAACGAGGTTTATAGACCTCCGAAGGAGGCGGATAGTGAGGAGGAACCACATTTGTTTTTGTTGGCTAGGAGGGTGTAGATTGTGGGGTTTCGCGGATGGGAGAGGGATGTTGGATTATGGAGAAAACGGATGGTGGAGATATATGCTTAATTTCCGGATTTTTCAGTTCGTGCAGAGAAGAACGGGAAAGAGACACAGATCAAAGTCACCATCTGCAAAGTAATTTATATTTATAAATGAAATAGATACACAATCCCAACTTCAGCTCCAAATCTCTTGCCAACTCAAACCATTCTGCATGATATCCCCAGCTAAGCCTTTACTCTCTGTATTCTGGGAAGATGTTGGTGGAGAGGCATTCGTTGAACGTAGTAAGAGTTTCCGACTGACAGGCAGTGCTATGTATTTTATCAAGAGCATCACCTATCTATCTCTCATCCTCTATACATCCTCTATACTTTATCCAAAACAATCTTCTCCGTAGACTTCCCCCTAGATATAAAAGCCATTCCATTATCATACCACACAACCCATCCCCGCGAGCAAAATCTATATTAAAACGGCATATACATAAAGTAACCGAAAAAATAAATTTTATTAGTTAAGCCGTGATCGAGATATACGATATCTCAAAACTAGAAAATGGAAAAGATTTCTCTTTTTAGAGTTTCTATAGAATTTCTTCAAGGCTAGTCAAAAGCTAGATATGCTTCGACTCAATGTAAATATTCAGTTTATATATGTGAGTAAAACTCGCTACTAAAAGATGTATACAATCATAATGGTATTAGAAGTACAATATATATCAAACTTATTCAACTTAACGAGAGGAAATGCTATTTATTGTAAATTTTACACGTTGATATTTATTCTTCATTCCTAGTTTTCATTATTGCTTGTGTATATATATATATATATATATATCATAAAAAGACATGAAGCTAGATAAGAAAACTTCTTAATGCGCTTAGCTTTTATGTCCCCCCCCCTTCCAACGAGAAAAAAGTCAACTCCCACAGATAATAATCATCCCAACTCATATTCTTCTTTAAACCTTCTTTCCTAGTAGCTATCCATCTATCTATTTATCTCTAATAACCTTATCTTAAAGCAATACTACACAATAATCCTCAACTCCCATACCCTCACTAGCTAGCTAATTAGCTAACTAGCAGATAAATCGCATTAATAGATCATTAGTTAACTCAAGAAATTATGTTATTTGGTTATAGTAGGTAGAATTTTAGATTGAATTGAAAGTTATTTATCTATATATCTGTGTATCTATCTGTGAGATTATGAATATGAATACGAAAGGAAAAGAATTTTGAACCTGAATCTCGATCTATCACCTATCTCTTCAACTCCCATCAACCATCAACCTTGCCACTATAAACACGATCACAGAAGACACAGCACTACGTTGACATCCAGCTGAAGCGATCTGGCTCAGCGGGATTCTTATTAAAATCTCCAAGTACCTTTAATGTAGTAATATTCAATATCTACCAATCTTCGACTAAAAACGACTACTTAACTTATTAAATAATTGCACTCTACAGGATCAAAATGTCGTACTGGTACAAAAATTATCACGCTCCTCTTAAGCATTAAGCAATAAATAATAAGTAATAAGCATTAAACCTATAGCAGTCATTTCCCCTGACTTGGAATCAACGACAATCTGATATTTTCCACCATCGCAAATTTGCAATATTGACCAATTATAACGAACAATATTTAATTCCCGAGATTCATCTCAGGTAATCACTACTACCGAGTCAATCATAAATGGAGCTCTCCCAATCTTATTTCTTCGAGGCATTATATTGCAGTTGACTGTTATGAAGAGAACGACTATCTCTGATTGTATTGTAAAAGTGTGTATATTGAATAAAGGTTCTAAGCTAAAGATTATTTATAATAGGGTGTAAGACTAAATAGGGTTAGTGTAAATGATCACGTGATCACTGTAACATTGACGATGTGGCTACAAACGCGAGCGTTGCTCGGGATCATGTTTTTATCAATTCTGTCTTTCCTTGCTGTCTCTTCTTACCGTATCGTCCAGCATCTGGGTCTGCGGAAGACATAACTGTGATATCTTTGCAATTGAAGTAGCGACATAGCTTGGGAATACAATAGCATATGCGATGGAGACTTCGGCGTCCTCCTAGAGGGAGCCACATCCGCAAATCTAATCTCACCCACTGTTAATTGTGTTTATTGCTGCCAACGACTAATTATCCTAATTATAAAGCCAGCAATACCACATTCATATTCACGAATTTGAAGATGTCTTCATCATCTTCTCTAAGTTTAGAAACAACGACTACGCTGACATCAGGTGAAGATGCTTAGGGCACTACACTAACTATAGGAACTCGATTTCCATCTGGAACTCACCACTCTTCCCTTTCTAGATACCTACAATGAATCTTCGGCGGTGGTTAGTCACTCATGGGTCTCCTTTGACCAACCGCCAGAGTGCTACCAGTCGAATCAAGTCTTCGGACAAGGACAACCCCAATTCTTCGCGAGGGGCAAGCTGGACTTGGTATCAGTATGGCAGCATGCAGATGGCAAGCTGAAGTCTGAACTGATGATGTGACTACTCCCGCGCCTTAGAAGTCTGCCTGGCACGGTGAGGTCAAGACTGCCCCCAAAACTTTACCAAAACTTGTGGTGCTCCAAAATGGAAGCGATCAAGTGTTGGAAGGGAGCTGCAGACTACGCATTATTAACAATTTACAGTTAAAATGCCAATAAAGCTATAATTCAGAAGTATCGTATGAGAATAGGAGTTCGAGACTGCTGTTGATTTGGGCGTGGAATGTTACTATTCAGCCATTGATAGGCTTTTCGCCTAATAGAAATGCAATATATGTACAAATTCTACCAAGTATGTTTTAGAGGCTAGAGGATCCGATTATACTAGCGTATAGTTTTAATGAGTTGTATATAAACTTCAGAGAAGGGGACTATGCAAACGATATTCGCATAGAACAAAAATCCGATCGTAACTCGTATGATAACCATCAAACATCAAAATTGACGGCTTCTATAGTTGAGCAAAATCGATATGGGAAGATTAAGCAAATGTGGATGTACAGATGCATGAAACGCGTATCCAGAAATCATAATTAACTCAGTCTTGGATTGGTCGTTTTTGGAATGTATAACATCATTGTTCTATTTATATTGAATCATCCAATCGAGCTTTAAATCATCCAAATAACCATCTTAAAAAGAATTCCATGTTTATAAGTCTGTACACCCATCTTTAGTTTCATCCAACGGAAGTGCTACATACCACGTGAAGGATCATCACGAGGACATACTTCGGCCCACTCGTTCATCTACTGGTATGACCTTAATTTCACATAAACTTTTGATTGGCGCCATCTAATGCTGTACACAGCTTGTCACTAGATCAACCGGAGGGTCCTCAAAAATGATAAGCCGACCAGTTCACGAGGACGTTAACCCCAGATGTTAAACTCTAAGTCGCTCCTAGCCGATCCACGAGATAAGCAATTATAAAGTCTTGGCATGTCGGTACCGGTACAAAATGTGCCAATGTGTTATCTGCCAACTAAACATTCCTCTTCCTCATGGTGTAGACTCTAGATATATTCAAGATCCAAACTTCATGGTGTAACCAAAGGTTTTTAACTGTCCTACCAGTGAATGCGAGCTATCACGTTCCGTTGAACATCTTGGCCATCACACCTGGGCAGAAATGAAACGATCGCCGATTCACACTATTGAATTTCCGAGGAGGCGAGATGCGAAGATAATTTTGAGAAGTCATACTTCTTCGAGAACAAATGAGGAAGTTCGTTGGTACCTGGAAGTGGATCATCTTATATATCTCCTAACCTATCATATTCTGATGATAACGGAATTCCATAAGCATACACTTGCAGCAGCCTCTTTGGCTCTTTGGACGAGAAGGTTGAATGTGATATCGTGGGGAGAAGTAAAAGTCTGACATGCAATTTGTTGTAAGCAAAACAGATTAGTTGCTTCAACTTCTTTCAAGGGTAATCCACGCAGGAGTGAGTCAGGGAGCTTTGCTGATTGTAACATTATACTTTTTCGAAAAGACCCTTAATTTTGTGCGTATTTGTGGATTTGATATGAAAAAGCATGCGAAACTTCTACTCCGTACATTTGTGAGGCTATTCCTAGTGGAATTTCTATGAAATGTGGAGATTCTGAAGTTTCCCCGTACAGGACACCGGAAAATCAGTCCTCCGTAGTATCCCTATCCTTGGTACTACAAGGGTTGTGACTGCAAAACTTCGGAAAACTGCTCTAAAAAGCCATGCACAACAAGCAGGGACAAGTTATCATCCAAAAAAAAATAAAAAAATAAAAAAATAAAAATAAAAATAAGGTCTTCTTTCGGTAGAGCGAGCGCAAAACCGTATCCTTTTACTAAATTCGGATTGGGGTCACCAGTTCAAAGAATCAGGCCCAACACCCGCGACAACCTAACCATGAAAATGATGAAACATATAAATGAACCGAAAAATTCACATAGCGGAGCGTTTGACTGACGTGGCTAAAGAATTTTCTCGTGATAGGGAAGGAGACAATCAGAATGCAGATAAATGATTTAAAATAAAGCAGAAGGATCTCAAGACCCACATTGAACAAAAATCATCAAACGCCCAAGACGAGAACCAAGATGTATCATGGATAGATTGTACCTAGGTAGTAGGTAGTAAGTATGTATCCATCCGTTTTTAATAGTTGTTGGGGGGAGGGGGGGAAGTACCGGTGCGACATTCAATTTCAGCTGATACAACAGGAAGGTGGATAAGGCGAGATTGTCTCCTTCTCTTTCTGCGTCTAAAAACATTAATTGATAGGACCTTAAGTGAATCATTATATCATCCGGCCTGATATAAACACAAACACGACAGGATGAACACCTCAAAGTGGTTACCTGAGATTGATTGAGATTGAACAGATCCATCCGCCTTGAAGTTGTGTATCCGGACTTCCGGCCAAGTCCATGAATGATGAATAAATAGGTACACAAGCAGTAACATAGAATTTGGCATCAATTTCTCGAAATGGATATGTTCCTGTTGCTGAATAAGATCATTGAATAAAAAGGTCGTCTCATCACAGTAGGACGACGACGACGACGGAATTGAAAGATATGTACGGAGTACTGTAGGATGATAATTGATAATATGATTCGGAACGTCAATGTCATTGATTGTGAATGAATCCTTTAGGCGAAAGTAGGAAAGTCAAATAAATTGAAATTCTCCATAACCCGTTGAAGCCAAAATCCAATGAATGAATGCACTCGTACCCAGATATTTGCTCCACAGGCAAATAAACATCAACATCATCATTTATCCCTTGCCCCGGTAAGCCTTATTACTCGGAGGAAGTTCCTCAAGCCTTTCAAGGATGTATGTGAGAATGCGTAAAAAAGAATGGATCAGGGTCACCCTCTATACCCTTTTGCGTGCTGTATATATCCGAATGATATGTTGTTATGGACGGGAAGGAAAAAAACAAGAAGAAAAAAAAACCATGTGTTGATGATTCATTGCTGCAAAACATTTAAATGGGTTTCCTTTCCTTCATCGTTATTGGAGAAGATTATTGAGAAGATCTCTCATTTGCTTTTAAACCTTTCCAGTTTCAATCTGGTCTGTCCAACCTTCTTCAATCTGATTCCTTCCAAGCTTTGGAATTGGGTACATCACTGACAACATATCATTTTGTCAAATTGCCCAAACGCTTATCCGATCTTCATAAACCAAAACGTTCTCCAGCCTTCAGGTCTTCAAAAGCTACTACCAAGTCCTACCACCCACTCACTACCGGTATCGTATACGATAGCTATCGCTTATCTCCTTCATTCCAGCTTATCTCTACGAGTAAAGGTAGCCTGCCATACATAGCCTTCATCTTAAAGTGGTGATTCAAATCAGCTGGACTTCCCCTTGACACAAATTAAAACATTCCTGCTTCTATTTGCTCCGTTTGTTTATACTCTCTCAAAACTATTAATCACCTTTTAATGCAAAAGGTTGAATTCAAATACACACACCTACTTCTATCAAATCTATCATATACTACACTTTGTTTGTAATTACATCGATATCCCACATTATCCGACCATTAAGTCATGATAAGCTCTTGAATCACAGTACAATCGGAGTACTGCGATGACTTGCAGTATTAACAACTTAAAATTATGCAAACAGCTCGATACTTCTTCCGATAAGACTTATAAATTGTTGTTTATACAGGTTTTCCTCTTCGCTTTCAAGGACGAATCCCGTTGAGCGTGTTATTTAAATCTCCGACAGATTTGATTTCTATCAAGTAATAAATTACAACTGGTTCATGCAGTAGCTCTCAGGGCACGCGAGCAACATGATGCCTACTTCTTTCTCATTATTCACCACACAAAAATCGAAATCGAAACCTTCAACATCTTCTACGAAATCGATTTCCGAATCCAAATATGAACAAACCTCAGATAACATGCCAAAGTCAACTTCCAGTACCGAGGTTACGACCAGTTTCACTTCATCGCCAGTTGTGATTCCTACACGAGGTCACCACGATAGTTTCAAAAATGGGTTGGGATTTGAACCAAGAAAGGATCGTCGACAAACTCCCAAAAAGTACTCGACACGTTCAGGTCGTCGCCCCCACGATGTTCATTCGCCCGATGCGATTCCTCCCTCTGTCGCCGCCTTGTTGGCGATTACCGCCATTCCGCCTCCCAAATCAAACAACAGTGTTCGCAGACAAGCTACATCTAGGCAAAGGTTGACAGTGGATGCTATATTACAACATACTGCTGTTTCGGAGAAAGAAATGAGTATAACATTCGGTATGAGTCCTATGGAGTTGTTGTTGAGTCCTCCAGAAGAAATCGATTCGGCCGATTGTTGCGGTTCGGAGAATGGACCGGGATCGCTCCTGTCGAGTAGGACTACATCGAGTGAATCTGTACCATCGTTGGACGATGCTTCCCTCAGTGATGCTTCAACTACACCAGGCTCAATAATAACATCGAGTTCAAGAGGGAGAAGGTCTTTACCAACCCGGAGGTATCAACCAACATTTTCAGGCGAAAGTACTTTGCACGACCATCCTTTATCAGATGTGGATGTTGAAGAGCTTGACTTTAGAGTCTTCCAACGAGCATTGGATTTACCCAAGGATCAACAACCTATTGCTGGTGTCGAACCCCCACGTCGCAAGTCCGCATTTAAATCAAACTTGACTGCATCGTTGCGTGCTTTGAGGTCCGCGGCAAAATCATTTTCGAGTCTCACAACACCTATGATCACGCCTGATGATTTTCTTACAAGATCTATCATGTCAATTGACCCGAAAGTTCCGTTTACGGATGAAAGGATGCCACCTCTACTGGTTGATACACCTACTCCAGCACTACGTCGTTATCTCAACCCCACAACAAATGCACCCACGGATGCTCATGTGCCAACATCTCTCACTCAAACAATGAGTGCTACACAATGCACGGCATCCATTCAGATGCAAACCTACAAGGTTTCCAAGTCTCCAAGAGATACTCCGCCAACCGGACTCAACAGGCGCGGACAAGCAAATTCTGAGCAAGCTTTCGCCGAGGTTGCCACCGGTCCAGTTGCACGTCAACGCGATATGAGGGAGAATAGTGATTTTATTCGAATTGCAGTTATGGAAATGGCAATGCGAAAAAATGGAAAGTTGGATGACCGTAAACCAGGAAGAGCGAGATGGGCTCTGCCACCCAGACAGGCATCCAGCAAACCTTACGAAATTGGAGACGATGGAGTCCCTCTTCGATGGACTGCACTTACTTACTAAACAGAATCAGATATTCGTCGCAGACTACCCGGCGCAATTCACGCGACACTTTCACCGACAAGCCTTTAGCTTCCCAAGTCTTTACGTATCATTGGTTCAAATTCTTGATTCATGTTTTTTTCCGACGGGCGGATCTCAAGCGGTACTTGGGCTTCCATACCGGACACACCTTTTTCAAATACCGACCTTCTAGAACCACGCTAATCCCACATAACGCATCCCCCTCCAGCGGGTGGGTGTATTCCCATCGACTTATTCAATTTATCCACTTTTACCCTGGAGCACGAGAAAAGGCTTTTTACACGATGACACATGGAATCTTCGGTGTTTCGCTTTCTATTGAAAATTTTATCAGTCGGTAGAGGAATTCCGATCACGAAATTTTTTACTTGGAATTGTAATAGGTTGGCATTTTCTGTTACAACGCCAAGCAGTCGAACAGCAGCTTTTGATTTGAAATTCCCATTCAAGGGATTGGTGGTTGCATATGATTGTCATGTGTATGGTTTGGCGTAAGGATTCACGAGTGTGTATGATATGACATGGCATTGATGACAGCCGAGGTTTCCAGCAGATCTTTAAGCAAGAAAAAAATTGGAATTGGAATGGCGGGTAAAATCGGAGTGGTCCAATGTGTTCTTCAGAGAGGTCGAAGTCCTAGCGATGAGGAGATGGACTTCTTGAAATTCAGTGCGCGGGCTGAAATGCAGGTCCAAAAAACAGGATCCACCACCATTACCTCATCTCACATATGAGAATGAAACTTGTTATGCACCAAGGGTCCGGAAGGCGTGGTTCTGCATATCCATTACGAAACTTGAATGCGTGTGTTTGTTAGCGGTGGCGGAAGAACAACTTTCGTTTCACGATTGAATTTTTTTTATGAATATATTTAGGGGAGTTCGGAAATTTAGCTCTTCATAGCGAGCGCAGCGGTTTAAGGGAGTTTCTTTTAGAGATGGTTCGTCCAATACGACATGGATTGTTTTATTAATTTTCTTATACTGGAGTTATATATGGATGAACTTTCAGGTGGTGGATGGATTGGGGCAACTGGGAATGGACTGGGTCGATATGATACTGGCTGGAACTTTTCCAATACCTATTCTCGTGGATTGAGAGGAAATAGACTATATGAATATGAATAAAAGATCGAAGATATTCTTACAATATTTCTGGAGTGTGTTTGTGATGATTATCGTGTGTGTAATTGAGGATTTGTGAGAATGGGTATATAGGATGGATGGATGGATGAATGAATGAATGAATGGAAAAGTATATTGGACAAGAGCCATAGGTCTAATATCTATATGAAATGAGAATTAATAGGTTGTTGTGATATCTGAAGAGAATCAGAGATAGGATGTTGGTGATGAAGTGTAATTACTAATTAGGTATATAATCATATTAAATTGTAAGGTTTGGGTGTGGATGTGGATGTGGATATTTGGTATTTGTTATAGTGATTGGTATATTAATTGAAGAGATGGGATGAGATGGGATAGATAGATAGATAATAATTAATACTTTGTGAATATTAATTGGAGAGGTAATAGAGGTAGGTGACAGAGCTGGTAGATGAGATATTTTAGATTTTTTAAGATTGTATTTGTTTATATAGATTAGATGGGTGGTTTGATTAGCTGGATGTAGCAGAATAAATAAACAGATTTTTGTTGATAGCGAATAAATTCATTTGTAGGTATTTCTCATAGGGCTGGGCTGAAGAATGGAAGTATTCTATTTCTTCTATTGCTATTCTATCTATTTTTAGGCCGATTCTTAGGCTGCACTGGACTGGAAAAAAACGTTTTCGACGTTGCGGTTCATGCCTAAGGGGAAAGCTAGATGGTTAGCCGCAAACGTGGATAAGAGTTGAGTTAATATCCTATCTAGGTACAAATTTATGCGATTGTTTTATTTGATTTGAATATGAGGAGGTTTAGAACATTCACTTTAAGAATTCGAGATTGTCTTTTCTTTTGATTCTTGAAGTAATATCGATTTGATTGACAGAATCAATGGGATGGAATTTTCAATTACATGTCTCGTAGCGTATAAGCAATGATCTTATGACGGGATCATTAATTTACTCCACAATACTTTGCATATGCTATCCATCGATACGAGTACCTTACCTTAGCTACTTACTCACTGAATTGTAAGCTTCACGAAAATCCGCCACGGCAATAGTATCGCAATCCGTCCCAATGCTTTTGATCTCGAAATTCTTTGCGTCGCGGAAATTACGTATGAAGGATTGTAGCTTGTAGCATCGCATAGCAAGCTATCATGGCGGATCCAAATTTCGATGGTGATGCGGGTGATACGAAGACGGCGATGGTTACTCGACCGGTAACTGGTACGAGTACTGCTGCGAGGAATACACAACAATCTGCTGCTTTTGAGAATTCGACTTCAGCTTCTGCTTCGACTTCGACTTTTCACTCGACTACATCTCCATCTCCGCGAATAAATCATAATCCGAGTATCAATTCTTTACGCAATATACATATAGGAGGAGCAGGATTAGAAACGGGAAAAGGGGTAGCAGCTGCGCAAAATGCTGCGTTGACCGGTGCTTCTTTGGCTTTTTGGAATGCGAAGGAGGGAAGATCGAAAGTGAGAGCGGTACCGCCGGTTTCAAATAAGGGGAATGTACAATTGGGGGAGAAGGGTTTGAATGGGAAGGATGGGGCATTGGCGGCTGCTGCGAAGGTTGGAGTTGTGGGGCACACTGGTGGAGGAGGAGGGAGAACGAGGAGTCCGTCGAAAGTTTCGGTTATGGATGAGGGGACGGGGTATGGACAACAGATACTAGGGAGTGAGAAAACAGGAGAGAGTCAAACGACAGACGGAGGAAGTATTGGCGGAAGGTCGGAATATCAAATAGGACATACGGGGCTCCAAAAACGAAAGCAGAGATCTAATGGACATTTATTACCTCCTTTTTCTGGTAGTGGGAATAGCACGCCGGAACATAGCGCGAATATGAAGAGCAGCTCGGCAGCCTTTATGGCGGCTAATTTGGCGGCAAAGAGGAGTAGGGAGAGTAGTCCAAGTCAGAGTCAGGGGATGGGAATAGGGGGAGGAATAGGGAAACAGGGAAGTCCATTAATGAGCAGAAGACAAAGTTACGCGGGTTCGATTGATAGTCTGGATAGGAGGTTGGATGTATCGAGTATTCCTCCAACATCTAACCTGGTGGGGATGTGGGAGCAGACGAATAGGGGAGTGAAGAGAGGAGGCGTAGGGGGAGGGGGAGAGAGTGGTAGTGATAGAGGAAATGAGGTTGTGAATAAACAGGAGACTTTGAGGAGACCGGCTTCGAGTCATGCACCTATACCTGTTTTGAAACCGGTAGGGCTGACGAGGCCGGTTTCTTCTCACGCGCCGGACGTGGTGCCAGTGAAGTCGGCTGCCACGAAACCTGCAGTACAACCTCGGAATGCTTCTTCACAAGCCTCTATTTCTGAGGAAATAAAGTCACCTACAAAACCTGCAGTACAACCTCAAACTGTTTCTTCTCATGCGCCGGAGCTGGAGCCAAAGAAGTCTGCTGCGAAGGCTTCGGTACAACCCCGACCTTCTTCTCCCCAAGGCACTATATCTGAAGAAACAAAGTCTACCTCAAAGCCTGCAGTGCAACCACGACCTGTTTCCTCCCATACTCCTGGCCCTGTGACTTCAAAGCCATCTCCGAAACCTCCGGCACAGAAGCCTGTCATACATAATACTCGACCTGTTTCTTCTCATGGCCCATCACCTAACCTTTCTGCGAAATCCTCAATACAAAAGCTCTCTAGGCCTGTTTCTTCTCATGGCCCTCCGCCTACCAGACCATTAGCGAAGCCCTCATTGCAATCTATTCGACCTACATCTCCTCGTGCTCTGGAATCTGCCGAATCACTCTCAAAATCACGAGTACAAAAACCTTCCATGCCGCCTCCACGACGTACGCCTGGTAATGCTCCTGCATCGGAAACCCAATCTGCAAAGCCTCAGGTGCAAGCTCCTCGGCCACTTTCAATGCATTCACCTATTTTGAAACCGGCTGATAGAAACGAACCATCTTTAAAACCTCCAGCCCAACCTCCAAGACGTTCTTCTTCAACCAAGACACCGCCTAAATCTTCCAAACTTAAACCGCCTTTCGAACCTCCAATACCGAAACAGTCCTACAACAATAATGATGACGATGATGATGGATCTTCAGATGATTCCTTCGTCTCCGCCTCTTCCCAACCTAAACCCAAATCCCCTTCCTTCCGTGCAAAAATAGCGCAGCAAAAACGGAGTCAGTCATCCTCCATATCCTCTATGAATGTCAATTCCCTGGCCGACGCCATCGTAGCCGGATCTCTCGCCTCATCCCGTGCTTCCACCCCTCCGATATCTTCTGGAAGTCTTCGTCCCCCAGCTCCTCCTCCTACTCGACGACACAAAAATTTACATATCTTCCATTCCGATAATTCCAGGACACCTACACCACCTCAGAACAATGGATCTGCAGCTGGAGTCCCAATAATGAAAACTACGATGAGGAAACCTAAAACGGGAAAAGAACTCAAGGAAGAAGAAGGAGAGGGAGAAAAGAGAAAGGCTAAAAAACATTTGGTTAAAAAACATCCGAATAAACATAATGAGGGGAATCGGAAGCGTTGGAGAGATGGAATCACAGAAAGGGAGAGAAAAAGATATGAAGCTGTATGGGCTAGTAACAAGAGACTGTATCCATATACTATCGATCAGGATGGGGAAATAGTAGAAGTTGATGGCGCGGTGGATACTGTGCCTGGAGTGGTGGTTAGGGATATTTGGGAGAGGAGTCGGCTGGAGGAGGATGTTTTAGAAGAAGTGTGGGACTTGGTTGAGGGGAGGGGATACAGGAGTCGTCTGGTGGCGAATATGAAGGCGGGGGGACGATTGGAAAAAGATGAGTTTGTGGTGGGCTTGTGGCTTATTGATCAGAGGTTGAAGGGGAGAAAGTTACCGGGCAGGGTGGGATCTAGTGTTTGGGGGAGTGCGGGGGCGATGGGTGGGATTAAAATTAGGTCGTAGTTTTTTTTTTTGGAAAGGTGGATATATAGAAGGGGTGACTGGAATTCGAAGTTGAAATTGTAATGGAGTATTGGGGGAATGAGGGAATGGAGAATGGAGAAGCTATACTATGCAGGATAGCGGATGGTAGTTTAATAGAAGAAGAAGGACTATAGATTTCAATAGATAGCTCGCGCTAGTCGAGTCTGTGGATCAGATGAGTGTGTATGTAGGTAAGAGATGAGCGAGATTCGGTCGCATGCTCGTGCAGGTTGTATTGATACCTATTGATACACTACACGTGTGGAATGGAAAAATTGTATTGTATTGCATAGGTAGCGTTGGTTGCGCTTAAGTCTTGAATCTTGATACCAGAATTTTGTTTAAGATTACATATTTGGTAGATAAATAGATCCCTATTGAGCGAGCCGGCCAGCGAGCGAGTATTGTAAAATTAGATTTTGCATTCAGGATTCAGGATTCAGGATTGGAATTTGAGTATGAGTATGAATATGAATAAACATGGAATATACGGAATATTAAGTATTATACACCCTGGATATATATATCAGCGAGTAATGATCATAGTGAATGGAGTATTTGATAGATGTATTGTGTTTGAGATGCTAATTTATTTTATTTTATTTTATTTTGTTGGTGTATAGTGTATAGTGTATACTGCATAACTGGATACTTATACTCGAGTATATCACAGCTTATTTATATTTAGAGGGTGATATGATTTCCGGCTACTGCATCTGCATACTGTGTTCGCAGCCTATCATGAATCTTGCTACATGGTTCCTAATCTGCGACACTTCGTCTATGGGAAAATGGCAAGAGCACTATTTTGCACTGGCGGTGAAGTTCACGATTCACCATTCCACGGATAGTCCCAGGAATTCCAAACTGATACACAATATAGCTGGATTGTTGATATTTGTTCATGAGTATATACAGTCTTGTAACGTTACATTCCAGCAAGTAGTCATTCAGCTCTTTAAGAAATCTTTCGGAACTTGAATCGACAGGCCGTGATTGCACTTCTCATTGGAGATAGTAAGTGTTGTAGTTATTTTTATTTTGTGATTAAACAGCAGGCTGCACTCAAGCTCAAGCTTTAGGACTTGATGTTGAGGTTGTTTTAGCCTCGGCCAGTAAGACCGAGGAATTGCCGTGCACCGGTATGGCAAAGTCCACGTGACGACGTGATAATATCGCGCTTGGCTAGGCAACATGATCTCTTGAGCGTTGAGGAGATCTACTTAAGAAATCAACTTTCAATTATTTTCAAATTTAATAAAACACAACACCATGAACCATGGCATCAAGTCAACAGAATAAAAATAAGAAGCCAAGTCCTGAGGCTATAGCTGACGATGAACGTCAATATGCATATAGCACCATTAGTAAAGAAGAGCTTAACGACAAGTAAGTCAAATCAATCGGAAATCATTCCAATTATTATCAAATCTAATTAAAATGAAAGATATCCAGATCGTCCTCGTAATCATGGAAAAACATTACCATTCCACGAATTATTCCAATCTCTCTTCGATCCTCTTGAAGCCAACAAGAATAAAAAGCCAGGTCCAGCCGCTGCGCGCAGAAAATTAGGACCACATGGACCTAATAATCTTTCTCCTAATGAAATACGAAAGAACATTATCGTCCGATTTATGTCACGATGGCGTAGCGAAGTGGGCGATGACTTCTATCCCGCGTTACGACTTATTATTCCCGAAAAAGATCGCGATCGAGCTATGTACGGATTAAAAGAAGCTTCGGTCGGAAGACTCATTATCAAGCTTCTGAATCTGTCTAAAGATTCGGATGACGGATATAATCTCATTAACTGGAAACTTCCTGCACGTGGTCCTCCGAGTGCTAATTCGGGGGATTTTCCTGGTAGGTGTTATGAGGTTTTGTCGAAACGACCCATGCGACAGAAGGTTGGGGATATGACTATTGGGGAGGTCAATGAGATGCTTGACAAACTTGCTTTGGCGCAAAAAGAAGAACATAAATTACCTATCTTTCGAGAATTTTATCAGAGGATGAATGCGGAGGAATTAGTATGGTTGATTCGAATGATTCTTCGACAGATGAAAATTGGTGCTTCAGAAAAGACTTTTCTTAATGTAGGTTGCTGTCGAATCTCTCTAATATTTTACTAATTCATTGCTATAGCTCTGGCATCCAGATGGAGAGGCGCTTTTTAATGTTTCTTCTAGTCTCCGTCGAGTCTGTTGGGAACTTACGGATCCAAATGTCACCTTAGCAGCTGATGAGACGGGCGTGGAATTAATGTCATGTTTCCAACCTCAACTCGCACAATTCATGTCGAATTCATTCGAGAAAATGGTTGAACAAATGTGTGCCCAAAATCCCCACGATAAGGGCAATGATTCAGAATTTTGGATTGAGGAGAAATTGGACGGCGAAAGAATCCAGATGCACATGGAAGAGAATGATGATATTCCAGGAGGTCGCCGTTTTACTTGGTGGTCTCGAAGGGGCAAAGATTATACATATCTCTATGGGAATGGTTTTGAGGACGACAATTCAGCACTGACAAGACATATGAAGAACGCCTTCGATCCAAGAGTAAGTAGTATTATATTGGATGGCGAGATGATCACATGGGATCCTGTTACGAATAAGATGGTGGCATTTGGCACTCTGAAAACTGCCGCAATATCAGGAGGAAAGGATCCATTCTCTGCTACAGCGGCTAGGCCCGTCTTCAAAGTCTTCGACTGCTTGTATGTTAACGGAAAAAATATCACAAAATATACCTTGAAAGATAGGCGCAATGTATTGGAGTCATCCGTTCAAAATGTCGAGGGACGTATCGAAAAGCATAATTTTACAACCGCCAAATCATCTTCCGAAATCGATCCTGCCCTGCGAAAAATCGTCGCTGAGGGATCCGAGGGATTGGTGTTGAAGAATCCACGATCGATGTATAGGCTCAACAGTCGAAATGATGACTGGATGAAAGTCAAACCTGAATACATGACTGGATTTGGAGAGTCCTTGGACTGTATAATAATTGGTGGCAATTATGGATCAGGTCGCCGAGGAGGGAATCTAGCATCATTCTTATGCGGTTTGCGTGTTGATGACAAGGAAATCAGAGCCGGTAGGGTGTTTTCCTCTCTCCTCAAACAGCAAACACATACTAAGCACAAGATAGGAGCAAACCCCATGAAATGTTTCTCATTCTTCAAAGTAGGTGGTGGATTCAACGCAGATGACTATGCCGCCATCCGCCATCAAACCGATGGAAAATGGATGAAATGGGACGCCAAATCCCCACCCACCGAATTTATAGAATTAGCAGGCTCACATCAAGAAAAAGAACGACCAGATGTCTGGATAAAACCAGACGACTCCATCGTCATAGAAGTCAAAGCTGCATCAGTTAGCATATCGGATTCCTTCCGCACCAATTTCACACTTCGCTTCCCGCGCTTTAAACGATTGCGTCCGGATAAAGATTGGAAGAGCGCTCTTTCAATCGAGGGATTCATGGAATTGAAAGCGAAGGTTGAGGAGGGGAAAGAGGATGAATTTAAAGTTGATAAGAAGAAGAGAACATCTAAGAGATTGAAGAGAGAGAAAGTTATTGCAGGCACTGAAGACGATGGCAAAGTATTGTATGAGGGACCCAACACGGGCGTGTTCGAAGGCATGGATTTTTGCGTCTTGAGCGATATGACTCCACCAGTCAAGAAAAGCAAGGCGGAAATCGAAACAATCATCAAGAATAACGGCGGTCGAATCTATCAATCTCCTAGTGCGAAAGAAGATATCATTGTCATTGCCGACAAACGTGTCGTCAAAGTCGCCTCGCTAATCAAGAGCGGGAAAACAAATATCGTGAAACCACAATGGGTATTACATGCAGTTGCGCAGATGGAAACAGATGCGAAATTGGGAAGATCCAGATTCGTCATTCCGTATGAGACGGGTCATATGCTTTTTACGAAGGAAGAGGATAAGGAGAGTATTGCGGCAAATTCAGATCCATATGGAGATCCTTATTGCCGGGATGTGGGGTCGGAGGAGTTAAGGGAGATTATGGATGGGATGGGTAGGATTGAGGGTGATACGCAATTCGATGCCGCGAGGTTTATGACGCTGTTGGCGGAAAAGGATAAGGGGTTTGGAAATTTGAAAGGATGGACGTTTAGGGGATGTCGGGGGATTTTGGTAACGGATGGCGAAGATGGGGATCTTAACATCGATATTAGGATCGCGATGAACCACTTCGAATTTGCGTGCGGTGTGGTTTTGCGCGGGGAGGATGTGGAGACACACGTCCAGAAGGAAGATGTTACGCATATAATCTTTGCAGATGTTTCGGAGGAGAAGATTCGGGAAATAAAAAGGGAATTGGGCGGGAAGACACCGCATCTCGTGAGCTGGAAATGGATCCGAGATTCTTGGGATGCGGAGACGAGGCTGGATGAAAATCGTTATTTGATGGAGTTGTGATGATGTGGTTTTAGGCGGTTGAACGGACCTGAGATCGGAGTTGGGAGGTTTATCTGGAGTTCTGGAATCCCGAAGTCCCGAAGTCCTGGAGTCCTGGAGTCCTGGGGTTATTCTAGAGTTAATATCTCAAAGTTGATGATTTCCCAGATATGTTATGAATCAAGATTATCACACACGATGCATGACACTCACTGATATTAAGCATTAACGAATACATTCTATCTATTCACTCTATTCACTCCATCACTCCATCACTCCATCACTTCATTCACTCTATTCACTTCATTCACTCCAACCAGCCAAATTACACATGTAAGATTACCATCTCCAAACTCAATAGTGCAAGTTCAACATATATATAAACCTGTCCTTTCCTTTCCTAGTCCCTTGTTTACCAGCCCCATTGTGCAAGCAGCATTGGTTCGGCAATTCACGAAACACAAAGGACCTAATCGATGCGCAAAGTGTAGCAAAGTAAAGTAAAAAAGTATATTTCATTATTATCGATAATAATATCGAATATTTCTTCCATGTTTCTCCCCTTTCATAATGTTACTGTTCCATCTCTGGACAAGCAAGGCATCGCAACCACATCATTTCATTCCATTTCGTTTCGTTTCAATTCATTCCCATCCCTGCCAAGCCAGCCAGCCATAGTACCCAGCATACCTAGCCAAGAAGCTAGCCATACCAAAAATATGCAACAATTAAAACGCCATGCTATGCTATTTATTGATTTCAACTCCCCGTTCCAAAATCCATACTTTTGAACCCATAACATACAATCCCATCAAGAAATGAAAGAAATCTGCAATCAAACCCGAAATCTATGCAAGTCCCGCTCCGCTCTGAAACCTCATTCCTAATACCCAGCTCCCCTCAAACTCCACTCCCCTCCTAACTCTCGTTCCGGCTTTCTTCCAAACAGCCATCCCTAGCCCAACGTCCGCAACGGAAAGTTGCCACTCCCCACTCGCCTTCGCATTCAAGCTCGTAATCCCTAATCCCATTTTCTCCTCATTACCAACTCCCTCGCCCATAATCATTGCTTCTAATAGACCTTTCTTAGGTGCTCCCATTGCAACAACATATCTCGCGTAGATATATAATTTTCGCCCATCAATGACACTCACTTTGCCGCTCGTGGGATCAATACCAGTAGGGACATCAATGGCGAGAACTGCCGCTTTATTTCTATTGGCCCATTCAATAAGTTCGTAGGCTGTAGCTTGATCACCAGTTCGGAGCTCTTCAAAAGACATTGTGAGACCGAGAAGACCATCTATTATCAGATCAATAGGTGCATTCGAAGTTTTGACGAAATCAAGAAGTTCGGCTTTGGTATAAACCTTACCGCCGAAACCGCGGAAAACTTTTATTTGACGACGTAGTCCAACCAAGAGTTCGGAATCACGTTCAAGGCCAAGGACACAAACTACAACGTTGAGACCGTGGTTTCGGAGATGTCGACCGGCTGCAACCGCTCGAAGACCACTTTTGTTGTTGCCCGCGAAGACTATGACCGTGGGAACGGTGGATTTCTTGCCTTGGGTTAAACCACGACCTCCAGTGTTCACAGCCGATAATCCGACTTCAGCAATACCACGACCTGCATTCTCAGTCATCATATCCTCGGTAAGTCCAAGTTCAGTATCTGCGATGTTTTCCAAATTAAGCATTTGAAGCGCTGATATAGGTTCACATCGACGATCAGACGGAAGAAGATAGAACATAGGTTTTGATGGTGCGACAGAGATATTTCGTGATGGCTGGGAGCTTGGAACAGTACTTCCTTTCCGTGAAATCGGTCTGTGGTGGTTACCTATTTTACTCTCAGGCCTTCGTGTACGGGAGTTTCTACCACTTCCCGAACCTCTTTGACTGCTTATTTCTTGGATATCTGTGTCATCCGCGTCACTCTTCCAAGTTTTTGGAGCCTTTGTGGCACCGTTTGGTGTATCCATAACGTTCTCACTAGGATGAAGGTTCTTTCCTCCGTACGTTCCTGGCTTTGCTTTCGGTAAGCGATTGTGTCCAACTAGACGATCTGACTCTGCGATACCATCCTCTGCCTGGATTTGGTTGAAAACAGTCTTTTTGTCAAATTTTGCCAAACTACCAGCAAAATCAAAATCTCCCATCTCTTGCACATCAGTTGCTTCTTCGGTAGCCCATCCACTCTCTTCCATATTCCTGTTGCCCCTTCTCTGAGACTTCTTCAAGGTCGCAAATGGTTGAAATGAAGTAACCGGTTCCAGCAACGGAGTTTGTCTCCAACCTTTTGATCGGGTGGTCTCTTTAGCCGGGACAACATCTGGCTCCTGGAAAGCACGTTCTACAGGCTTTTTGCCTCGATTCTTTCCCTTACGGGTTCGTCGTCCTGATTTGGCTAAAGCCGGCTCCACTGACAAACCAGCTAGTTCTGTGTCGAGTTCTTCCAGGATCTCTGCTTCTTCACGCTCCTCCTGATCATGAACTTCCAGGCTTGTCATACTTTCGGGTAAGGTAGATGAGGTATTCTGTTCTTTGCGCCTATCCTCACGACTCACAGCAGTCCGCGCCGAATCACCGCGTTCCATCGTTGTACTTTTCCATTGAGACTGCGATTGAACCGATGCTGCAAGAGAAGTGTCCAATACCGGTCTCCTTCCCATGCTCAGAATCGCCGGATCTTCGAATTTTTTCGCTGCCGATGCAGGTACAACCGCTGGCTTCTGTTGTATAACCGAAGGAGGCGGCTTAACATTTTCATTCCGAGCCTCAATCAATTCTGTAATTTCCGCCGCGTTAATTGTAAACTCCGGGACGTATTTACCATTAGATGGACAGGTAACTATGAAGCAGGCTTCGTATTAGCAAAAGCAACGGATGTGTTTGCGAACGTTACGTGAGCACCAACCTTCTCGTAAAGTCAGGCTTTTACCAGGTTCAATGCTACTGACAATGCCTCGCAACTGCGCACCAGGTGGAGAACTCAGGGTCACCAACATAGTGAGCCCAATGAATTGGTTCGACATGTTAGGTTCCGTTTTTGGTTGTTCACCACTGGCCGAGGAGAAAGCTTCGCGATATGCAGTAAGAGATGGAGGGTGGTGTAAGTGCGTAGGATCGTGTCAAAAACTTTCAATAGATAGAGAGAAGAGAGCTATTGGTGGAACAATGATTGGAAAAAGGTAAAAGGAGAAGGGTTTCTCGGGAAACAAAAATTGACAAACTTGACAACTAGGTATGTTGATTTTTCTTTCTGATGGTTGGGAGTTTACAAGGGTAGGTGATAGCGAGGTGAGACAAAAAAAGTATATCGGGATTTTCGAGCTAGTTTCGGTGATCGCCGCTTCAAAACATTATCCCCGCCGCCTTATCGATAGGGTATGGCGGGGTGAATTTGCTTAGGAAGGACTTGGTGCAAATCCCAAGACAAAGTCAAGTCAATACTCGAGTATTTCATGATCTCAATATTTGTTTAATAAGGGGAAGCGTGGTTGACACTAAACAGCTTCTGGTTTCTTCGGAATTTAGAAGTCTTATGCAAATAGCAGGTAGTAAACCAATATGAGGGCATCAATTGATATCAAACAACTTTTAGTATCCTTCAGAAATAGAAGTAGTGAAGTAGGTTGTGCACAAAAATAGTACGTACTACAACAAGATTGAGCATCATTGCATTAAACGTCTGTTAAGATCTTCAGAGGTAGAAGCAGAAGTATTGCACAAACAGTAGGCAGTGTTCATTTGGTCAACATTAGCGATTTTACAAGAAGTCCTTGTAATTTGTTCGTGAGTAAATTTTATACATATGAAGAGGGAGGGCATTACTCATACTCGTCTTTTGATCCCATGCTAAACAATGGCGCCGCTCAAAGACAATTCCCGCGTTCGCGAGCCCAGTGCATGATTGTAGATCGACCATATAACCTTCACAAACCAATTGAGCAAAATCTAAGCGACTCCTAGCGACTCCTGTAAACACCCAAGAAATTGTTGTCATGACTCTTTGGGATGCCCGCTATTTCAACCGAAATTGCGTGCCATCTCTTCCTCGTCCTCATCAACAGAAGGATCGTCTCTCAATGGCTTGATGGGTTTCATTGCTATCTTTGGTGGATCAGCCCTCGCAACTTTGGGGTGCGCCAAAGCTCTGTTAACGCTATACAAGCTGTTATAAAATTCAGCAACCCTCGGGTGAGCCATGACTTTCTTTGGATCGAAGTTTTGAACTTCCAAGCCAGCTTGGCTTGTTGCTCGACTCAACGCAACATAAGCTTGACCATTCTCAAACACTCTCTTCAAGTCAATCTTAACACGCTCAAGAGTTTGCCCTTGTGCTTTGTGAATAGAGAGTGCCCAGGCAAGAATAAGAGGTAGCTGGGTGCGTTGTGCCTGTATCTCTCCGTTTGGTAGCTCAATCTTCCATTCCTCTGGCTGAACAAGAAGATCTCTGACAGTTCCGTCTGGGATAGAAAATCGCACCAGTGGGAACAGTCTGCCATTGTTGGAGATTCCAGTGATAGGTAACTCTTTATTGGTCTGCTTAAACCTCGCGAGGTCTGATTGACGGTTGTGTTCCTCCTCAGCATTGGAAAGTTCTTTTTCATTGAGTATATCTGGGTTCGAATCATAGATCTCGAACGACTTTTCACTCATGAAAGCGACAACTTTCCCAAGTGATCCGTTTACTAGTCCATCATCCATATTTTTGATCAACATGACTTGAGCTCCCTTCTTAAGTTCGATGGATTTAGGGGCCATCATATTTGAAAGAAGTTTCTCTCTCATCCCTTCATCAGTGATTGAACCCGAGTCAGCAGCATCATACCTATACGACTTGCCGTGTAGACTTCTCAATCTGAAGGTATTTGAGTTCTCGACCTCGTTCCGGGTTGGAAACCTAAAGACCAGTCAGTGATGAAGAGCGCTAGTATTTCAATATACGCACAATTCTGTAGCAGTCAAGTCGTCTTCATAATTTATGGCGCGTTTCATTCCGGCAAAAGCTTTTATAGTGTCTTGGGAGACCTTTCCTAGCCGCATCTCGTTTAACATGTTTGCGAATACTATGCAATGTTAGCTTGCTGTGGCATGATATAATATCTCCACCTTACCAGGATCCTTTTGACGAAAAACTTCTGTTAGACCAATTGTATGATGGATTGCCGTTCCCCAGGTAGCAGCGTCGAATGCAAATTTGACACCTCGACTCTTTTGATTGTAATCTGGAACAGGGGGCAATTGGAAAAAGTCTCCAGTAATCACAAGTTGTATACCTCCAAATGGTCGTCCATTGTTACGCATTCCCCTCGCAATTTCTTCTAATTTATCGAACAAATCGCCATCAACCATAGAAATCTCATCAATGACCAAAACCTTGGTTCTCGTCCACCGCAGCTTAGCTTTGTTGTTTTTCTTTATCTTTCTTATGAGTGAAGGTACATCTTCTTTACCAAGCCCAATGCCTCCAAAGCTGTGCAGCGTCACGCCACCGATATTGCAGGCAGCTAAACCTGTTGAAGCCGTGACAGCAACTCGGTCACCCTCGCGAACATACTTCTTTTTCAAAGCAGCAATGATTGATCTCATCAGAACAGATTTTCCAGTACCAGCAGAACCAGTAAAGAAGACACTTTTACCCTGATCCACGACCAAACTCTTGACCCGAGTTTGCTCGTCAGTCAGGTGTATCGGAGCTAATTTAGCAGTCTTAGTGCGACCGTGTGCCTCGGCGGCTGCCTTTTCAGCCAGGTCGACTGTTTTCTTTCGCATTTCCTTGACTAACTTCTTGTTCTCCGTAACCTGTCTTTCAGTGTTTTCCCAAGGTTGTTTCTTGTCTTGATTCACAGGAGTACAATTTTGACGATCGTGATCCCATTCACTTGGTTTTCCTTTGCGGCTGTTCGGGCATTGCTTGCTGTAATGGCCTGTCTTTCTGCATTTGAAACAAACAGCCGGAGCAGATGAGCCAGACGTTTGAGGGCTTAATTGCTCTGCTTGTTCTTGTCTATGCGATACCTCATCTTGTTCCGACTGTTTCTGTATCCATGGTAATGTTCGTCGTTTTGGTTTTGGTGCCTCATCATCTTCTATGGTTATGAGAGACTGTGCGGCCAATTGCTCATGCTCACGCTCTCTCCGCTTTTTAGCTCCAGGCGGCGTCTCTTTGTGTGAAGGTGGTGAAGACGACCAAGTCTGCGCGCTACTGCTCGGGGCTCGCTGTGGTTTTACTCTTTCCGCAAATGGGGACGACGGTATTGTTGAAGAGGTAGGTTTCGGGGGCGCTGGCATGGAGGCATTGGTAGATAAAGTCTGTGTAGGCAAAGTGTAACTGATATCGAAATCTATATTATCGTCATCGCTCCAATCGTCCTCATTAAATTCCACAGCAAAGCTGCTATTTGGTGTATCTTGAAATGCACCATCCCTGCTGAATAACGAACTCAAATGAGAGCTGACGGCACTTGATACAATGGTCGATTGGCTTTTCTTTGGTAACATCTTCTCATTCGCTGAAGCCGGCCTCAAGGGTTGTACATATCCACCGATTGCCTGCGAAGGTTTTGGCTTTAATGACTCTTGAATATTCCCATTTCGTGTCATATTCTTTTGCGTAATTGCTGCCTTCTTTGCGTCGTTTTTCGGATGCAGAGGTTGGGGCTCTGTAGCCTTAGCTTTAACCGCACGTCCTAACATCGCGTTTGCGATAGAAGAGTATAGAACTCTTCGAGTTGGTGCATTGGTGTTGCGAGATGTAAAACGAGGATGCGCTCTCCAGCGTTGCGCAAGACGACCTCTAATGAGTGAAGAAAGTGCTGGAGAGGTGGTGCGGCCAAATGGCATAAAATCGTTTGAGGAAAGTGCGAATTATTAGAAGTGCACTTGCTTGAACTCACCTGCACCTCTTGCTGTAAAAGCGAGTAAATACGGGGAGTTATAGTCCAATTGGGTACAATGTTAAAATTGTTTTGCTATTTTGCCTCGCGTCACGGGGATTCGCGTTTCGCGTCGTATCAAATCGATTAATTTATGTTACCCCACATTGATGTGAGGAATTTATGTGGGGAAGGATGCCGTAAACGCATCTTCACAACTTCCAAGGCTTGTTAGTAGGTAAGTCCCCATTTTAGTTTATTTTACATCTCAGCCTCCCTATTAGTCTGAGACCACTGGGCTTGTCATTCTCATATCTCCTCATTATCTACTCCTTTGGTTGACTATCTATTCAACATGGAAGTTCCCTATCCAATATATTCGAATTAAGTTTGCTATATCTCAACTTTATTAGACAGATATTGGGTCTCGTCTCTTTTCAGTTATCTACCGGTGGGCTATTCCAACCATGGAAAGTTCCCATCAATTTATTGATTAAATTATCGAATCACCTAGCACTTTTTCGTACTTCACCATCATAAGTTTGAGTAGAGAGGATATGTAGTATTCATTGCTGACCTCTGCTGACAGCATCGGCCATTTAACTTTTATGGGTAGCTGTGAATGTTTCTAACCCTACAGTTCCCTCATCCCATTTTGGCCTCCTACCTGGCCAACCAAATCCTCCAACTCTGCAGAAAAATCTTAAGATTATCCTATCATTTTCATTGCAATCTTCCGCATAACATAATTTATGTAACTGCCGGCCACTTCGATAATGACAACGTTGACCAAAAGAAGAAGTGACATGGCACAATATAAACGGGGTAGTCGCTATAGTAGATTCGTGGACTCATGAGGACAAAAGGCGAAGAACGAGAGACCACAAATCAAATGCAGAAAAATAAATCGAAGGCAATGATAACCTAGAAGAGAAGGAAAGAACTTTTTGATAGACGTGACAATCACCTTTCCAACACTGAGGAACATAGGAAACTACGGATCGAAAGAAAATTATCTTGAAATAGAGCACCCTATGCAACTTCAATGCTGCTCGGCCTAGCCGTCAAGCAAAAGACCAAAGCACAGATGCGGAAATGAGATTATGCCACCAAAACTTAATATCCCTGATCCCCATAAGACCGTAAGAACTTGACAAAGCAAAATACACCTGAAAATAGTTGCTCCAAAAGAGGTCATAAATGCATGCGGCCGTATAGAGCTTAGCCCTGATATCCACCAAAGCCGTTACCGTAACTTTGTGCAGCGGGAGCACTCCATTGCGCGGTTGGTGTTGGTTGCGCACCTCGACCATATCCTCCAGCACTGGCAGGGCCACCATAACCCATGGGTTGATTGCCATATTGCGCGGGAGATTGAGCTGGAGGACCACCATATCCCCCTTGTTGACCAGCGAATTGGCCTGGAGACTGTTGGCTAGCCATGGGTCCAGCTGATTGCGGTCCAGCTTGCGGAGGCATTCCACCATATTGTGGGAAATAAGCGTTGGGTGTACCCGGGAATCCACCGGGAGTTGGTCCGGCCTGAGGGCTGTAGCTCTGCTGAGAGCCGTCGAAGCCTGCCGAAGTAGGTGCTTTGTCTTTACCCCACTAGAGGATCATTAGCATAGAATTAGATACGAAGAAATAAGCGAAACTTACACTACACTTGAGAGGACGGCCGTTGACATTGTATCCACTCAACTGGCAAATGGCAAGTGCAGCATTTTCATGAGAATCCATCTTTACAAATGCAAAGCCACGATCAGCCTGGAAACGAGTTTCCACAACATATCCAAAATTTTGGAACAAGGGAACAAGGTCTTGCTGTGTTGTGTATGGTGTCAAGTTTCCGACGTAGCAAGTGGTTTGCCATTGAGGAGTTTGCTGAACAATCATGTCGTAACTCTGAACACCATGGGTTGGAAAGTGGTGATGACCAAAAGGAGTGGTAGGAGTCATGCCCATGGCAGACATGGCTTGTTGCTGCGAGATGGATGGCTGGCCCTTTTGGTTTGCCCAGTTACAACGAATAGCTCGGGAGCCCAACCACTCACCGTCCATAGAGCTTAATGCCTTCTCGGCATCCTGACGTTCACGGAAAGCAGCAAAGCCGTAGCCTCTGGACCTTCCTGTCTTCA
This sequence comes from Sclerotinia nivalis, assembly GCA_029531795.1. Classification (NCBI taxonomy): domain Eukaryota; kingdom Fungi; phylum Ascomycota; class Leotiomycetes; order Helotiales; family Sclerotiniaceae; genus Sclerotinia; species Sclerotinia nivalis. The sequence continues at coordinate 1,409,144 of JAPEIS010000002.1, forward strand.
TATCCCACATAACACGTGCTTCGGAAACGGAACCAAAGGCAGAGAACGCCTGTAATAGAACTTCGTCGTTCACCTCGTTTGAGAGGTCTCCAACAAAGATGTGAAAGTGGTTTGATGTATCTTCCTTGTTTGAAGTGTTCGACTGGTAGGCCCAGTTCACTCGAATTTCCTGTACAGAGTCAGATTTGCTGCTTGGAAAGATGGAGAAAATCAACACTTACAGCCTGGTGAACACGTCTTCCATTTAAGGTCTGCATAGCTCTCTCAGCTGCTCCAGGATCATCATATTCGACAAAACCATAATTGAATCCCTTTGACTGAGCCTTGATTAGCATCATGTTATACGGAGGTAGGGTGTATTTAGAAGAAAGAGTTGAAACTGCTAAACCTTATTAAAAGATTTCGCAGGCTTTGAAAGCTCGAAACTTGGGAATTTGACGGAGATAAGTAGATAGATACTGACAGCACCTACATTCTTGTCAGGAATGATTTTAACATTTTGAACATGGCCAGTGGTCTCAAAAATTTGACGGAGCACCTCTTCAGTGACTCTTGGGTCGAGACCTCCAACATATAATGCGCGCTTGTTTGGTTCTGGTGCAGCTCGGCGAACAAATCCGCCAGCGCTATCTGGCGACATTACCCCACCATTTTCACCCATAGGAGAAGTAATAGCAGTTGGGATTGGATTTGTGTTCTGCGGGATAATAACTGGAGGAAGTGGTGGCGGTGGCATATGCGAGGGGTTGCCCTGGCTATTGTGGCCATTTTCATAGCCTGGCGCACCAGCAGAAGTCTGCGGTGGTGGTGGGAGCTGGGCACTGCTTGGTGGACCGTTGTCTGCCATTGTAAAGTTTGATCAAGGATGATATCTTATCTGTGGTTGCTTTAAATACTTGCGCGGAGGAAGTAGATAGAGGGAAAATCGAAAGTAGAAAATTGTGCGGATAGGATCGTAAAGAGATCGATGACAAGGAACGAAAAAAAGCTGAGTTGTGAAGGTGCGCTGATTTGCGTTCTTGTGTAACTCGAACGATAAGAAGCGCGTGAGACTCGAAAATTCGATAAACGACTTGCGAAATAGATCGATGAAAGTTAAATAGCAACAAGTTAAATTTATCACTTGTTGTGTGAATAAATTATCGAATGTTGTAATTCAAGATGAACAGAGAACGTTCAAAATGAAGCTTGATATGATGCAGAAGTAGCAGAGTAGTAAGAGATGAGATCGATGAAGGAGGGGTTTTCTGCGACAAAATCTCAGAAGACCGAGTGAGAAATAAAGAGGATGAGACGGAGACGATGACAACGGAGAGGTATGAATATGGAAGAAATTATTCAATCACGACGAATAAAAGACGAGAAGGATAGAGAGGAGACAAACACCACTCGAAAATCCAAACGCCTGTATCGACAGTAGATTGAAAAGGAGAGAGGAAAAGAGACGACGACGCTGCAAATGATTTTCTTGCACACAGTAGAAAAAAAAGATGGTGAACGAAGAGAAACTGGGGATAAAGTAGAAGATGTTCGGCGCAAATTACTTTGCTGCAAGTTTGAATGAGGGAGGGTCTGATAAAAAGAGTAGCTCTTCTTTCTGTTAGTTTCCACGCTAATGGACAAGGCTATCAGGTAAGTAGGTAGGGTCCGTAAGCCAAAAAGAATACCTAAGGTATATTTTAATATGTACAGTTGGTGATTACATTATAATTCACCCTTCGCGGTTTGAATATTCGAGTCATTTTTCAAACTATATAATACTTACCATAATTATCTACTTATCTAATAAGTATTTGTTAATTTTACTTATAAGTGACTCGCTAATATTCTCATCTCAAAATATTGAGGATATATTGATGATGTGATTGAGTGCTAATTTCATTCTGCTTTTTTCGCTTATGAGAGATTCCTTCCTTTCAAATGCAACTGAACTCTTTTGGATAAATTCTGTTGAACAATTCGAGAGATTTGCCTTCAAGGACTGTATGGTGGTGGTGGAAGATATCTGTCTATTGGATGGATATTGTTCAACGTTTATTAGCTTCAAGTTTTACCAAAGTTCTGTCGAAGTAGGTATACTTGTTTACTCCATCGAGTAACATACCATATAGTGGTCATATAAATAATTCAAGATATAAAAAGTTTGGAGACTTTTATGAACCGCCAACTGCAAGATATGGATCACCAATGATTTTAACCTGTTCGATATCTACCTATCTATTTATGTGCATCAACACCCTTCCCCAAATATCTTCTTAAACTAGTCATTATATTTCCATTCTTTTTCCTCAAGTCAACTCACAGAATCATTTGTTAATTTATTAGACGCCTACCTACACATCTACTTAATCCTTATTGGCCACCACCTCACGACAGGAAATTCTTACTCTAAACCACCAACGAAAACCCCGTCACACAGCACGGAACGGAGTCATTACTCTATCCAAATGCTTCCCGCTGGAGCGGACCGAGAAACCCACTGTAAAAAAAAAAGCAGATGTTATACCGACGGGAAGGGATATCAAGGGGTGCCGATTGGCGAAATACTTAATTGATATGACGGTGGTACCCTATAAGGCATTAGTCAACGTCTTGTGGACAGATCATCCCATCTTTCTTGAGGCTAAACTTCCGTGCGGAGCAGTACACAGACATGGAATCAAAAGCTTATCTCCGCACTGCGAATCCCATCAGATGGGTCCAATCAACGTTTACATCCCTCAACAGTTTCTATCGTTTTCATTAATATAGTACCCGGAATCTAAAGAGGGATGAGAAGTTGTGTTATCGAGGGACATTTTAACTAAACAGGTCCGAGTAGTTAAGTAAGTATTCTAGCTATGAAGTAGTTGTCGAAGTGTGGTCATCGGGGACTTACCTAGATTCAACTATACTTCCAGAATTGCCTCGGCCCCTTCTTATACAGACTGAAGTGATATTCGATAATACTGCTGATGCTCCTCCAATTTTCCCGTTTTCCTGCTTCGATTGGATCATTGATAGTATCTATGTGCATTACTTACTTATGAGGGAGGTGTGATTCTACGCCTCACTTGTACCTAAAAGCAACAAGGAGCTAGCTTTTGGCAAATGAATTGCTAATAAACCCATGTTGGCCAAGATGTCACTTGCATTTGCATTGCTTGACATATTTTGCGGTTGTGACACTAAGGACCGAGGGGAATGATTTTTCTCACACCTATTGTTATAAATTACCCCGCTAGTTTTACAATATCATGCTGAAGATCACTTCTGGTTGGTAGGTTTAAACGTCTTTGCAGGTTGCAGACTGCAGGCGGTGAGGTACTAAAAAGATGCATCAAAGGCAAGACATGAACAAAATGGAGAATTACACAGGAATAAAGGATATATATGAATGAGTATGAATGAGCATGAATGCTTATGTATGTGTATATTATACAAAGTGATTGGCTTCCACATGCTTGATATTGATTTACAACAGAAACTTGTACCTATCTAACCTCCGGGATGTAGTAAAAAGCTTCAATAGAGCACCAGTTCATGAACCATGAGCCATGGTAGTCCGTGCGCAGAGCAAGAACATCCAAATTTTTATAAAATGGGGTCGTGGTGCTTGCCACTTAAGTTTAGGGGCCGCTGCTTTCAAACATTTATAAAATTGGCCCTCACCTCTCCTCAATCTTCTTCCGCACGACAAGTACAGCTCATATTGTCGTAGCATCCATGCATTAGAGTCTCAATCAAGGTCATCAATGAAAATGGTAAGATTACAAAATGCTACTACAAAGAGGAACGCTGAATGAAATCTAATGAGGGATTTAAATACACAAGAGATGTTCACAGTAGTAATCTTATCTCTTTTGTTGTCAGTATAGTACACAGAGTAACTGCTGCCACTTCCTTTGAATCCAATCGAGATCTCAATCCTTGGGTAGAATCGATTATCACAAGGAAAGATGCAATTTGCAATCCTTTGTATACTACATTCATACCTACTCAAATATTTAAGCTCGATGTTAAGATGGAAATTTCATTGTTATCGGCACCGAATAATACCTATCTGGGAATGTAAAGGTGATGATAATAAAGGATAATCCAAATGCGTGAATGTACGGCTTTTATACCAACACGTTTCCTAAGTCTTCCTCCTTCTCCTTTGTACTTACCATCTATAAAGCACAATCTATTTTCCTGCTTATTGACTGTCATCTCCACAATATTAGAATTCAATATACTTATTTTATATAAAAATCAAGTGCAGCCACGCTTCAGTTACCTCTCTCTACAATGGAGGGGGAAAATACCCAAAAAATACGTCGTGATGTTATTACGGACAAGTTAGAATTTAACACTACCTGTAAGTAAATGTTCAACACATAAATGGTTCGATATTAATTAGTTATATTATAGATCACCCCGGAGTAGATACCAAAGATCTTATTCACGACGTTCATGGCACCATAATCAGCAAACTTAGTGCCCCTCCTCATTTACACTACGGATCGAGGGATACTTTCATATTATGTCGTAATTGTGGCTTGACTAATCATGAAGCCGCCACAGGATATACTTCACGCATCAAGCTTAAATATGTGAGATTTAATAGTGCCATTTGGGAACTTGGCGGTCCAGATGGGCCGTGGCTGCTGAGGGATGAATTAAACATCCCTGATTACCATATGACAAAGGACTATACAACGCAGAAGTTTCTTCGGGAAGCGAAGTCAGGTGTGCCTCTCGTGGAAATGCACAGGTTTGGGGGGAAAGATGAAAAGTTCAATTTTACAATGATGTCCCGGGCAAAAGGAAAATCAGTGGACGACCTATGGAGTGATGGTATTCTCTGCGATGAACAACTCGATGATATTTTCCTCGGTCTCGAGGAACATTTCAAAAGGGTGCGCCAGTTTACTAGCCCCTACATGCAGAGAGTAGATGGTGGAGAACTTCTCGATTGTCATATTGGCAATTGCAATGGATTTGGCTGTGTCAAGACAGGACGCAATGAAGAAGAATGGCTGGAAAACTTAACTCCTGGGATGCGCAAAGGTCTTTTATACGGACGTTGGGTCAGAAATAAGGCTGGACTCCAGGATCCGGCGGTGCGAGGCGCTTGGGTCAAAGACGTGGACGAACAAATAGTTAAGCTCAAGGCAAACTTTCCAAAGGGTGGACCATATGTTCTAACCCACGGAGATTTGAATTGGTCAAATATCTTTGTTTCAAATGACAACGCAGAGAGAAAGTGGAAGATCACCGCAGTGATTGATTGGGAGACGGCTGGCTATTTCCCTTGGTGGGTAGAACTTCTTAGCTCCGGACTACTCGATAAAGAAGAAAAAGCACTTTCGAGGTTTTGCCCCCCAACATTCGAAAAAAAGGATTGGAAGCCGATGGTGAAGGCCATAAAGGATGTTCAGAAGATATGGGAGAGTGGAGGGTCTATATCTGTTAGTAAGCATGGAATGGATGGAGCAAATCACTGGTTTGGTGGCAAGGAGTTTTGTGAATGCCATAAAATAAGACAACATTTTGTGGAGTGGGATATGGGGTGGCCGCAAGAGCACCAGGATGTGTTTGACCCTGGGCTTACGGATTCTGGTGATGATTCAGACCAAGACAGGGACCGCCACAAACATGATAAACATGAGAGGAAATTTTTGCGGTGGTTCAATGAAATTAGTACATAGTTGGTTAAGTTAGTTTCTGCTTGTCCCAATATTTATTCTCTGATTTTTTCCATAAACCCTTTGTCGGTATAGTAGTTCGGAATAGCTGAAATGAAGATTTGTGGTACCGAGGGGTCTCTGTACAGAAGCACAAACCCACTCTCAAAACTGCTGAGATGCTTCCCTTACTTTAGAACATAAAATAGCAGGTAAAAAAGCAATCGCTAAGCTGAAAGCCCTGTTTGTTTGTAGTAAAGTACAAACCAACTAACTAAAATCCACCAAAGCCGAAAAAGTTAGGGCCGAAATCCCTCGATCAAGCACTGGTAAGGAGCGTGTAGGATTTCCTCCAATGAAGCTAATGGCTAGCACACGTCTCAGGTTCTGTGTGCCATGCACACATGAATCTGGTATGTGAGCGATACTTATGTGACTAGCCTCCTCTCCCGTACACAACCTTATCCAACCTCCCACCACCTGTATCTAGTTCAACCTCCTCCAAAAGGTGTTCTGGCTTTGGGAAAGATGCTGGCACTATTTAATAGGTCAGCGCTTATGCTGAGCAGACTGCAATTCTTAAAAATACTTACATAATTTTGTCGGCACTCCTACTATGCCCACAAATATTTCCCAATCACTAGAGCTGATACACGCCCCTGTCCTAGAACTGGCCAATTTTTTGCCCCAGTCCATCTTGGTGAACGATAACCGCTCTTCGTCTTCAGGTCTGTGGAGGAAGACCGCTGTCTTCTCTGTCCTATACAGATTATATGGACTACCCGGAGATTCGGCACCAAGAATTGCCGTGTAGCGGCCACTTCTGATCGCAGCCTCGGCCTGTTTGAACTGTTCGTTCTTGAAGTCATCGGAATCATTTGAGGTTATCATGACGACTTTCCAGTCGATAGACTCCCTGGGTTGCTTCTTCCGTGTTGGCAATACCCAGCCGTGACAAGTGGCACAACTTTCCTGGGTGCTTGTGTGTTTGGTGCCACAATTCCAACATTGGAGTGGGATGTATTGGAGTTGCGATGGCATTTTGGCTTCGGTCAGGAAAAGTGTGATGTGGAGTTTTGCAATGCTAACTTCGTGACGTTTTGGAAGAAGGTGTCGCTGTAATGTAGGATTATTTTCAAGGGAATGGGGAAAGAACTTGTCTTTATATCATTGAAAGATGTCTAAGAACTGAAGCAATGCGAACATTCTATTCAGCTTAACAAAGAAATTTTTTCCAAAAGTGTACTATCAAATATTCATCCATTAAGTAGATAGTTCTAATAGGAACTTCATAAGACAAACAATCTCCACTAGAGATATCTTGAAGCTAGGAATGAGATTCCATAGTATATCATAGAAAGACGTCTAAGATACTGAAATAATTTCAGAATCTTTGTGAACATTCTATTCAGCTTAACAAAGAAAAAGTTTCCAAAAGTGTACCATCAAATATTCATCCATTAGTTCTTTACTAGCAACACCTTGGAGCTGGGAGTTAGATTCTATATGAGCAATGAAAGATGATGAAGAATATCAAGGGATACAATTGATCAAGGTCGAATCATTTATATTCAAGACTGTAAACTGAGGGGGGAACAATATCAGGGGATTTCTTCCTTAGATACATGAAAGGGTAACAGGAGGATAGGCTGGATTTTGGTGTTGAGGGTCAGCGCTAGTGCACGTGCTTGTGTCACATCAGGGTTAGAAAGATTCAACTGAATGTCTGAGGTTGACACATCAGCAAGAATCTATTATCAGGGTACTTTTGAATACCTTGCATAAATGGATCGGCAATGGGTTAGGGTTCGGAATCTGCTTTTTCAACTTCATATCAGAATATCTGAAATTCCGATATCAATTTGATCTATGAAATCCAAGATTATTCATGAATTTTAAAGTTTGCAGGCATTATTTCAGCATGTGAATGGGAATTCAAGTGAGTTTAGACGTTATAGGTCTTTGAGCCCTGAATGTATTAAGATGGTGATCTAATTAGATTAGACCGTTCAGTTAGTCAGGGCGTTCAGGCGAACCCTTCTAAGGTTATTCTAGCGTCTACTGAGGCTGTGTAAAACAACGATGAAGCCTACTCATACGACCAGAAAGTGTATCACACATTCCTACCGTAAAAACTCAATTAACTCGCTGTGAGTCTAACACGATTGACTTAGAACTGGCGAAGCTCTGAATAATGTATATGGTTGGAAGAATAAACGAAGTGGGTCATTTGTAGGGTTTTCTTATCCATTTTTGCTATAGAAGCGAGAAAAAACTAGAACTGGATACGGTTAGACCCCTAGTGATGGACGGAACAACCATTACAGAGCTCCGAACTTCAACATTACTTATCATCTGTATGATGATGAAACTATTAGATACCTGTAAAGCCAAAAGTCTATACAATATTCACCACTTTTCAAGCATATCTTTTTTTCCAATGAATAGAAAGGTTGATCTTTTTTACCTTTTACTTCAGTTTTAATATTCTTTCAAACCTTACTTTGCCTTTAAAATATCACTCACCCTCCTTTGATCATGGCTCAAGCGCAACAACCCAAAACTCCTCTGGAGATTCTGCAGATCCAAATCAATGCTGTTGTATGTATCATTGGCCTTAATGATCAAAACATAGACTAACCTCTTTTAGCTTATAGAAACTGGCAAAGCTCTTCGCGCAACAGGTCTAGAAGGAGGGAAGACAATGGCCATTTCCGCTATAAGACTTCACTCAACCATTCCATCTATTACCGACAATTTTCACCGCGCTTTAGATGATCTTGAAGCTGAAATTGTAAGTGGGCTTTCTCAAATCACTAATCGTATGGTGTTAACATCAGACTACAGGTACGAGCAAAATCGGTCTTGGGACGAGATTTAGAAGCGTTACGGTCGAAACGAATTGCGGCAGAGAACCCTCCAATCCAAATGATCAATGAACCCGACGCATCTCAGCCCGCATCACCTCCGCATGCCAAATGTGATGATCAAACGGTAGCGATGAAGGAAGAGAGGGTTCGAGTAATTACCCCTCTCCAGACAATTTCGACGGAGGAGGAAAACCTGGTCAAAAATGACCCGTCGAAGGAAATTGTGCATGAGGAAGAGAGGAAAGAGGCCATGATTTTGTCTCCACCAAGTATGAATGATAATAAGCCGCAGGCTATCGGTTTGGGAATAAACACCACACTTTCAGCATCTGCCGATGCCCCTGCACCTGCCACAGTAGGCGGACAAGATTCTTCGATCGATTCACTCTTCGATATCCCAGAAAGCGCTGCTAAAGAGGACTCTGCAGCTGTTAATTTTGATAACATGGGTTTCACAATGCTGGATGCAACCACAAACACTCAAAGTCAGGACAATAATCAGACACAAAATACAGAGTTTGACCTCTCCACATTTGGGAACAACCCGCAAGATTTCAACATAAACGATCTCCAACCTTCTAATGAAGCTTCTTCTAACAACGCGAACATCTCTACAACAAATGACAAAGGAAATATGGTGGACGACCTCCTTAACATGACTGATGGCAGCCGTACGAGCAACAACAACAGCAACAATAACAATAATAATAATAACAGTATGGATCTGGACTTAGATCTCGATAATATGGTTGGGGCAGAAGAAAGTGTATTTGACGATTTGTTTTTCGGCGGTGATGACGATGCAAATGTAGGGGGAGAAATAAGCGAAATGGAGCATGGCCAATTTGATAATGCATTCTTTGGTATTGACTGAAAATTTCTTAGATATACCAATTAGAAAGAGAAAAGTTCAAGAGAAAGGTGTAATCCTAGGAACATGGCTTTTGGCATAGAAAAGGAATGTAAAGTCTAAAATTGAGTATGTTGATTCCTCGGCCACCAATTTTTTCATCCATCCTAACCGTTTCTTCCTGGACAATAGAAAAGGTTGTCATACATAAATTTACTGAAGTCTTATAATTTTGATTGATTTTCCCCAAATGCATACCTGGCTGTTCATGAGCTGCCCTTTTACTAATTCGGACAGCAGTCCCACATTGAGATTTCTTGATTTTTGAGTGATTCTCACATATGGGGTCTATTCAATATATGGATTGGATTGGTAACAACAAATCTTTTTATATTGCCAAATCATTTATTTCAAAAAACCAAAGCTGTTCGCATGTCGAAGAGTTTTTGATTCTGAATTTTAATCTTGAGAAAATATTGCTACCACAAATCATAAGTAAGTATTCTTCCCTCTGCCCTCTATTCAATCTCCTTCACAAGATTTCACAAAATAACATTCTAACATTCTAGCAGCCACATCCCATAACGCAAGACTCTTCAATGCCAACTCCCTCTACACCAATTCGCAACATCCAACCCATCTTCCCGCTCAGGCTTGGTCCATCGATCTCTACTCCTCACTTGATTCATAGTCGCTTCCTCTGCTTCCCGTCTCTTATCCTCCACGGCCTTTTTTCGCTTGCTCATCCATTGTTTCTCACGAGCTAGTTCGCTCGGAGATCTTTGTCGCCGTGCTTCCCCTATACCTGCGTATACTTTTTCATTGGCTTGTTTTTCGGATTTGGGGTTGCGAGGAGAGCTCCAGGCTCCGCCGTGGATGAGTGGTTGGGATGTTAGGGCGAGGAGAGCTTCTTCGGTGAGGCAGTTGGGGGAGGACTCGGGTTTGGTGTTTATAGAGGAGGGTGGGGAGGGGGATATGAAGGAGATGCGTTCGTCTGGGTCTAATGGGGGGGTTGGTGTGGGAGGAGGGGGTTCACAACTTGTGGCTTTCTCATCGGTGTCAGATGGGAATGTAGTTGGGTTGCCCTTGCCCTCGCTAGCGGAGGTGCTAGGCGGCCGCTGGGAGAGAAGACTTGACCATCGCATCTTGTGGATTATGTGCCTGTTTGAAGGGATGTATACTCGGATATGCTACTGCTACTGTGGAAAATTGGTAGTATTGTATTACGTACGAAGTTAAACGTCCAATCAATCCAGATACCGGAATGAGGCTAGCTTCAATGTCCGCAATATATTTCTTTATTTGATGACAAGGAACTAGATTCTATGCATGCATAAAGGAAGACCAAGGTTTTAAGGTATCCAATGAGCATTATTCTCCTGCAGTTCATCAAACAAAGAGAGTAGCACTTAAAATCAATGTGGAAGCTCCAAGCACTACCCAGCGACACAACAAAGAGCATCAAATGCGTCCAGGGTGAAGTTTCGCGTAACAAAGAATAGAGAGCCTCTATTCATTCTTCGGCCTTTTCTAACCCTCTCGAGAGCTCCCGCCGTTCTTCAATCCACAACAACAACTGCAGCAGAATATTACCAAAAATGCCACGCCAGGGCCAGAAAAAAGGAGATCGGGACGATGCGTACAAGCCCGGTAAGGACGAAGAAGATATCGTCGATATCGACATCGATGAAGTAAAGCCCGCCAAAGCAACAATAAAACCAGCCAAAGTTACAAAGCCCTCCCAAAAAGGAGTTCCTAAACAACAATCCCAGAAAGGAACACCAAAAAGCACGCCCAAAGGAACTCCGAAAGGGACACCCCGCTCAACTCCCAAACCACCCGCAGCAGGCGCCTACAAAAAGCCATCTCCACCACCCACAGCAGGCGCCTACATAAAGCCATCTCCACCACCTAACACTAGCACTGCCGCTCCCTCTTCAACCACCATCAAAACACCTTCCCCCTCAGACCCGTATTTTTGCTGCCACCAACCACTTCCTCTTTCCTCTAGTTTTCCCCCTGCCCTCGAAAACTTCTACAGTTTCCTCGTGGAATCCCTAACCACCAAATTTCACCCTCCACCTCTCGAATCTATCCCCCCCTCCACAACCTACTACCGTTTTTCCCACCTAAGCTTAACAACATGTACAGAAGTGCATCGATATTTCCTGAGTCTCGATCCACGCAACGAGACAGAAGGCGTGTTCGTAGAAGGCAGCGAGGAAAATGTATTGGGGAAAGCGGGGGCATTGGATGAAGATGGCAATGTGAATCGCAAACAGGATGTTATGATTTTGAGTCGTAATGCGAGGTGTGAGGACCATATGAAAGAGGGGTTTTGGTATGTTTTGATGAGAGTGGAACAGGTTGTGGAGGTGAAGAAGGATGTGGGAATTGGGCTTGCGGATGTGGTTGTGGATGGGGAGGAGTTGGATCATGAGATTGATTTGGATTTGTATACGTAGAGTTTGATGGTGTGATTGGACGTTGATGAAGGAGGTTATAGATTGATTAGGTTGAGTATGCTTTGCGTTGGAATTTTCGAACACTTGTCCCGTGTCTCCGGTGTTTTTAATCCACTATTGTTTACTACTACAGGCAACCAGCAAACATGAGCTTGCCCTTCTTCCAAAATATGAATTAAACCACTATCCAATTGCGGAGAGCCAAGAAAGAGATACTTTGGATTCAATATGACACACCCCATCCATTTGGGATATAGACTTCTTCAATCCTTGAAGCTTTGTGAAGCCTTATATTATCTAGGTGATCTAGACAAGACTCAATAAGAGAAGACTTCGAGCGAGGAACTCTGACCTATCTATCTATGCCGGCAGTCATTTCTGCTTTTGGCTACTTGGTTTTATATATAGAGAGGGAGGTTTTTGGGAATAAAACTTGAAGAATAATTGACCGGATGAATCGCTTCAGTAAGAGCAGGCGGTTACATGCCGACTGAAAATTTGTGGTTAGTATGAGCGGCGACGGGAAGTTTATGCTCACACTATCTAAGACTAACGCGAGATTTGAGTTTGCATCTGATTGTGGAGGATGAGGTGACCTAAAAATCATGTCGCGGATCCTCAGAGGCGATAACAAACCAAGGCCCAGCCCAGTGGAGGAGAAATAGCAGGTGACAATTGTCATATCCATATACCTCATCGTTCCATTTCAACCTAGATACTACAACATACAAAAAAGAAATTCAAAGACTTCAAGAGATCAAAGACAAATTCAGCTTTTCAACATAGATATAAGTATTTAAATGTTGGAAAAGGTTCAAAGAAGAGGTCGAAATTGCCAATCTGCTATTTCTCCCGTGTAGAATTTTCAGAAAGAAATTGTACGGGTAAAATTAGCCCAATACATATTGTTTGAAGGCTTCAGTGCAGCTTTGCCGTAGTCTCTGTGGTCTACATGCTTGAAGTGACTATACAATCCGAGTTTCCTTCGTCTCGTTACTCCTGGGGTGAGATTGCGGAGACTTTCAAGAAGCCATGTGATCTAATGACAAAACCTCCAGTAGTCTGATATTTTTTACTGTACTTTCTTCGAGATAAGGTTTTAAAGTGGCACAAAATTTGGTGAAGAATCGGTTTTGAACAAGGGCTGGAGAATTGTACCAAAAGTAAAGGGATTAAGTGCTAGCAGGTGATGGAGGTAGATGAAGGCTTGGTGAATCAAATGCCAAGGGAAGGACAGCACAGAGTTCCTGAAGGTGTCACTCTTTTATCCGTCAGTGTTGAGGCAGCTTGCCCACCGCGCTTGCTTCGTGCTGGTGTGGAAGCCGACCAGTTTTTTTTAGTATGCGAGTACCGAGTGAAGCGCCTCGGCAGAATATATATCCCCCGATCAAGCAGTACACTAGACCTGGAGACCTTAACTTCACCGCTCTTACTAGAGCAACTACCGTGCCATGGCTTTTCTCCGGTACAGTCTTCTCGCCAGATAGCGTAGCGAAGGTAAGGACAACAATGTGACAATGTGATGCCGAATGATCCGTTCAGCAGAACGACTTAAAACGAATAGCCCCAGGGAAGCATTTTACCGGAGGGTAAGCAAAAAGCACAAATACCGAGAAATTCTTGTTCGGTATCTCCCTACACAAACCCAGAATCTAACTTGCCCTGCTGAAAGCATGAAATTGGGAGTGAAAAGTTTACTTGGGCAGATACTGCAGTACCCTTGAAAAGCAAATTATTGCGTCCTAACTTCGGAATCCTCCATGAAGATGTACACACTTGGCCATCGGGCTGGAAAGTATATGGCTAAAAGTAGATTTGGTCTTTCCTACTCAGTATGAAACCGATTCTGCATAAATACGGAGATGCCACGGAAAAGACCAAGTAGGCTCCATACGTGGTGTTAAATTGGGTACGAGGTCTTCAAAGAATGCTGATCTGGCAATAGCCAGGCTCGAGATGTCTTCGTGGTTTCAAATCATATTTTCTCTTGGGTTTTTCATTCCAAACCCCATTGTTTGTGTTGAGATGAAAGAACGGGTTGGTGGAAATATTATACAGTAGATGAATATTAATACCCAAGCTATGATTGATGACTTGGCTTGTAAGTTGACAAGTTCGAGATGAGGTAACTGGCTGACTGGCTGACTGGCTGACTGGCCGACTCATATGATAAATTTGCCGACGGACGGGGAGTTTGACCCATTTTCTACCGCCGACTTGCTGCTTTTACAATGTTCCGTTCTTTGATTAAAAATGGCAACGTTTGGGCTAACCCCTTTCAATCTTTAGTGCTTATTCGCGGATAATTCTCCACTCCCGCCTTATCTTCTTTAGCAGAATCATCTCTTCCAATCATCCAACAATTCGTTACAACAAACACTCCTCTTTCTTACCTCTGTATGGTTGAAAGTATCATTTAGAGTTGCTTTCTTTTCCAGTCTAGAATGGCCGAGTACTCCATCTAAGCACATAATAGCATGTGCGAATCTATCATTGGATGTGTCTCTTGAACCATCTGCTGGCAAGGATCGGGGAAGTCTCCCTGGTAGGTAGGTGGTGACATACGCAGACACTTAGGTACCCGGCCATGTGGTTGTCTGTATGAATGTTCTGAAGGATGTGGAGGGTGCTTGAACGATATATTAATAATATGTGGATCACCATCTAAATCTTGAAGAGCTCGCGCTTTAACCGCCGATTCGTCTTCCAATCCCAGTAAAATGTTCGTTCCTACCATCTATGAAAGTACAAGTAGAGTAGTCTCTCCGTACTTTCCTAGGTCTATACATTTCTCATGTCGAACTTAGCGAAATCCGATACTGAGCGCTTAGGTCGCCAAAGACCGCCTCAATTCAAGACAGTATGGATCGAAATTGGATTTGTGTACGTCATACTCCTTTCCGTTTTTTAGAATTGCTCTGCCCGTTTGTTCGATTTCAATCATCAAAATGATTTCATTCTTTTATGACTTCAATCGATGGTTTCAATTTTCCAAAGGAATTGGAGAATCAAAAACTTCTCGATAAGGCGATAGTTTTTTTATCCCAACAGTCTCCGTTAAATGCTGATGTGTGGTATATCTTAGATTTTCTACTTGCGTTTCTCAGGTTCTTTCGGTATGTCAATTTTAAGCATCCAGACAAAGTTTTATTCTTACGCCTTATATACAGGAGTATTTTGTTAGCGGATTTGCTGTTGTTGTCCCAGACCTCATGAAAGATCTTAATATCCCAGTATCTTCATCAACATGGCCAGCGGCGGCTTATTCCCTGATGGTCTCATCCGTAATGTTACCACTCGGTAGACTGGCGGATATTTATGGTGGACGACCTGTTTACATCGCTGGTCTCTCGTGGCTTACACTCTGGTCGATAATCGCCGGATTTTCAAAAGATCAATATATGCTTGATATATGCCGAGCTTTGCAGGGGCTTGGGCCAGCTGCATTCATGCCATCAGGGATGATGTTACTGGGTCGAACATATCGCCCAGGACCGAGAAAGAATCTTGTTTTCAGTGAGTGACCATCGAAAAACAACGATTACGCATCTAACCACTTCAAGGTATATACGGTGCATGTGGAGCGGCTGGATTTTTCATTGGTATCTTTTTCGCTGGGTTGACTGCCGAATACGCTACGTGGGCATGGTATGTGCAACCATATTGTTCTAGCCACTTTCATTAAGTCGTTTTAGGTTTTTCTGGGTCGGAGCTATTTTGTCTTTCTTAAGTGTCGCCACTGCGACGGTCTGCATTCCCTCCGAAAATGATAGGCACGATGGGCTTCAGATGGACTGGCTTGGATCAGGGCTTCTGGCAACTAGTTTCATACTTTTCGTTTTTGCCTTGACGGATAGCGCCTACGCCCCGAACGGATTCAAGACCCCTTATATCATTATTACATTCGTGTCTGGGATAATACTCTTCGCAATCGCTATGTACGTCGAACGATATGTTGCAAGTCAGCCCCTCCTACCATATTCGCTCTTTGCCGTCCCAAGAATGAAACCTCTCTTCATTGCCTTATTCTTCACCTATGGAAGCCTCGGAGTCTTTCTTCTCTATGCCACATTCTACTGTACCAACATAATGGGCGCTTCTTACCTTCAACTCGTTGCTTGGTTTGTCCCGCTCGCTATCGGTGGATGTCTGATCGGCACATTCGGCGGCTTCATACTCCATTTAATCCCCGGTACAGTTCTAATCACCTTCTCTGGCATATGCTGGATCATTGCTCCTTTGCTCTTCGCACTCGCTCCCAAAAATGCATCATTTTGGGCGTGGGTATTTACAGCAATGACTTGTGCAACACTCGGCATAGATATAACATTTAACGTCACAACAATCTTCATCACTACTTCTCTGCCATCGTCTCAACAGGGTCTTGCAGGCGCCCTGATCAACTCCATCATGCAATTTTCCATCGCCGTATGCTTAGGTATCTCGGAAATTATTGCAAACGCGGTGCTGAAGAAAAGTGGGAGTTTACGACATAGTTACAAAGCAGTGTTTTGGTTTGAAGTCACCTGTGCGAGCACCGCATTGTGTATCCTGATTCTTTTTTGCAGGATTGGCTCGGCGAAGGCGGGGCCTACAGACGAGGAAAGGCAAGATGTGGAAACGGAGGTTGATGCGAATAGTGCCGCCGGCACAGAGAAGATGGGCAGGTCTACTTGTGAGAGTCATTCTGAAACCTTATCTTCCTCTTCTGACTCGCTCGACCAACACGTATGTTAAGATTCGGCAACCTGATGCAAACTTTCAATGGGCACATATATATTAAAATCTGGTACTCTCGTTTTTTTGGGCATTGGGGCTATGGAGGAATAGTACGCGATCGATTTCGAGGAGTTGGCACGGATGATACCTCAATCTAGGACGACAAAAGACAGCTTTGGAGTATCGATGGAATTTCAATTTTTTTTTTTCGGGTGGCGAGGTTCAAGGGATTGTGATATTGAGTTTATAGACTTCTACTGGGTTGGGACCGCAGTCATTTGGTGAACGCTGGATACTTGGACCGAACTTTAAAAGTGCGTGTTATAGATAGTGTTAGTGTTATGAATGTTAGAAACATAAGACTTACATCTACTTCATTACAACATAACTATTATCAATACCCCTCCCCTCCCATCGTATTAAAGTCCACCCGCGAGCGGAATTTTCAAATCGGGTAAAACTTGGGTTTATATGGTCGGCGGTGTGTGGAGTAGGGATTGCGGGGTAGGAATTAGCGTTATTTGTATAAAGCCGATGGGCTTTAAGAGTAGGAGAGTGAAGAAACTATATTAGGGAACCAAAATACTCAGGACAAGGATAGCTGATAAGAAGATCGAGGGATCTGGATAGTCTCTTGAAGGATTTTCCGAAACTCCTAGAAAGACAAATCTTGGATTATATTTGTAAGTTTGTAGTGAGGGGTTAGCTAGCATATTATTCAGCCAGCAGCTCAATATATCCAGTAACGCCTGTGATCTGTGATTTGTGACCTTTAATTTTCAAATCGATGGATGATATATCAGTGATGACTGCTTTTCACTTAAAAGAGAACATTGATGATTGAGTGACTGAGCGACTGAGTGAGTGAAAAATCATTTTATACACACTATTGAAGATTTGATATTGATAAACCTCCACTAAACCCATATTAACGCCTTGATCGCTAATTTTCCTTCTTTCCACCCTACTAAATATGAAAGAATTCCAAGTGTGGTTAACTACACAGATTTGTTTACTGTGAGAAATGCGCTGTACTCACGTGCGTACGTATACCCAATTCTCCCTTTTTTGCATCCGTGACGCTAGCTTCAGCCGCTCAACCTGTTGCAAATGCTGCGCCTTTGAACTTTTATTCTCTCCTTAAATCTTATTTGCATCTCCTTCCAAATTCGATAATGATCCCTGCAAACCAGCCATTTTGAAACCTTCACCATCGTTGGGACTTTCCATCTTTACACCCGAGTCCACAAAGAATACCTCATCCTCTTCTTTACATACCCCATTTCCGCAGATTAGTATCTTAGTCTTTTCGCTCTTCCCTGTGTCCTTCAACAAAGAATTTCTCTCTCTCAACCACTGTCCATTCCTCTCAGATGAATTCAACAGTACAAGCGATTCCAATCCACCTCTGGGCGTTTTTTGGAATTCTCGAACTCGTTTTTCGGATATGGTATCACCAGCTACCTCATGAATCACCACACTCTTTACACCCAAGTGACTAGCTACAATTGCTGGCATGAAACTAGGGAATAGCCAAGGGTACTGTAACATTTCTGATTCAAAACTCTTGACTGTCTCATTCGCCTTCTTTGCATAAGATTCATCATTCAAAATCGAAGATAGGCGGTAGAGATTCGAGGAAGATGTGCCGTTTGTGGAGGGCTCGGCAGAATCCATGCCTTCTTTAAGACGAAGGATCACGTTTGGTGCCGAGGCAATGGTTGAAAAGAAGCCACCTTTATTTGTGTCATAGAAGAAATTGATTTGAGATTCTATTGCTTACAATTAGTAATATATTAGGTTAGGGGGGGGGGAGAAATGACTTACGTTGAAGTTCATCGGCCCACTGAAGCCACTGTTCATCGAAAGTAGCTTCATATAAATCGATAAGACCTTCCGTTAAAAATGCATAATCATCCGCAAATCCTTGAGTTTCACCTCGCCCTTCACGCCAAATCCGGTAGAGAATCTTGGATTTTTCATCATAAAGGTTTTCCTTGATAAACTTGGCTGTTTTCAGGGCCGCATCTAGGTAGTCTTGAGCCTTGACTGGATCGAAACCGTTGATAACAGCAGATGCTCTAGCCAATGCCCCAATTGCAATACCGTTCCAGCTCACAATAATTTTATCGTCCATATCTGGCTTTACGCGATCAGCTTCTCGACGTTTTCTTAGTTTCGCTTTGCCTTCCTTGATAACTTTTATAACTTCAGCCTCCTTCATGCCAAACTGGCTTGCTAATGCAGATGGAGTACTTGAAATGGCCAACACGTTTTGATCCATGAATTCATCATGTGGATCATTCTCTTGAGCTACGTTACCATGACTAGTAACATTGAAAAAAGCTGACAGTATCGGCTCATGTTCGCGACCAAGAATGTTCTCAAATTCTCGTTTCGTCCAAACATAATAGGCACCTTCTCGTTTCTCAGTATCGCCAGCTTTATAATAGCTATCGGCGTCTTCACTAGAGTAAAATCCTCTCTGTGGATGAGAAAGAGTGGTTGTCAAATAATCTGCAATATCGTATGCAACACCTAGAAACTCTGGATCTCTTGACAAAAGAAAAGCATCCAAGTAGACATGTAATAGTTGTGCATTGTCGTAAAGCATTTTTTCGAAGTGAGGAAGAGACCAGTCAGCCGTAACAGAATACCTAGCAAATCCATTCCCAATATGATCATGAATTCCGCCACGAGCCATCTTCCGGAGAGTTGTGATAGCAATATTTTTCGCATTTTCACAATCGGGAATTCCAACGATATCAAGTACAGCTTGCGGAAATTGGCTCAAACGGAGCAAAAAGGCGAGTTTTGAAGGAGTAGGGAACTTTGGAGCTGACCCAAAACCTCCATTCTTCTTATCAAAGCTTTTCGCGAAATGTTGGGTGGCTTCTTCCAGTAATTCGAGATCAATATTGTCCACGGCATCCCCTAACCTGTTACTCAATGTTCCCTCATTTGCGAAGTCCTTCAACTGCTGGAGAATTTGAGCCGAGTCCTGTCTGCACCGCCGTTCTTGTTCTGACCAAACAGTACTCAATTTGTCTAAAATTCCTAAAAAGTCGACTTGGTCTTCGAAGGCTTTCGTCTTACTTGGTCCTGGCCAATATGTCCCTCCGAAGACTGGCTCCAAACTCGGTGTAAGAAAGACATTCAGTGGCCATCCTCCAGAGCCCGTTGTAGCTTGCACAAAATTCATATAAATTCGATCGATATCCGGACGTTCTTCGCGATCGATTTTGATAGGTATAAATGAGCTATTTAATATCGCGGCTACCTCTTCGTTTTCGAAGGACTCGCGCTCCATTATATGGCACCCTTTATTACATCTCGTAAGCCTGTGATCATACAATTGCTGAGAATCGCGGAACAGAATACTCACAATGACAAGAACTGTAACCAATACTCACGAACAGTAACTTGTTTTCTCGGCGCGCCAAGTCGATAGCCTCATCGCCCCAAAGCTGCCATGCAACGGGATTTGAAGAGTGCGCGCGAACATATGGGCTCTTACTTTCACCGGCTCTGTTGACTAATTGCACTTCATCGTTCTTCTGTTCTGGTACCGTCGTGGTGGCTTTTCCTAACATACTCTTCAAAGCTTGTCCTATGCCTTGCCCCTCCCCCACTCCACGCAGGTTTGTAGCCATCGTGGTCTGAAGTCAAGTATGTGTCTTTGAATCAAAGATCTGAGGTCTGATGGTCTTGAAGCGAGTCGCGATTTGTATACCAATGGCAAGGTGAAATTCTCGAAGGAGAGATGTGGAGTTGGGTTGTGTGGTTGAGTTGATTCTCAAAGTTACTTAACGGTTGCCTCGTATCCCGCACTTAATAATACCTAAGAGTTTCGTCGCTGAAGGACGGTACGGGTCGAATAAGTGTCATTTACTATCAGAAATATCTTTCACACTTCAAAAATATAAATTATGCCTAAAATCAAATAGGATATCGCAAAAACACGCAGCACCTGATTTTAAAAAAGTTGACTTCATGTATTGTGTAAACACCTAGAGAAAAAGTTCGAGACATTTCTAGGCGTATCGCCTTATCGCCATATCACCAATAATTCCATCACTCAGATTAGGCACGGACCATTTTATCATAGCTGCCAAAGAAGTGATACTGTCTCTCAATTTTGCCAAGCTTTCTTCATCCCAACACAAATCTCAATCACACCTCACTTCAATTATGCATCCCGATGTATCGTCACATCCCGAGGTCATTGTAGATCACTTTGAACCTAATCGATCCATGGCCTAGAACTCAGCAGAGGTATAGACGAATCATCCCAGCGATATTACCTATGAACTAAGATTTTATCTCTTCTATCTTTTGTCAAACAAAAGGACAAATCTCACACTTCAGTAGATTTAAGGGACAATTATTCACAATCAAAATTACAATCACAATGCAATCAGGAACTGGAGAAGTATTGGAAAAAAGGTATCTCAAGGATCCTATATGTTCAATTATGTACAAGAACTGAATAATGGGCAGAATGCCAATACGTGCGAAATAACAAAAGCAGTTAGGAACCCAAGCTAATCGAGGGGTATCTAAAAGGCGCAACGCATAAGTTCAAGAATGTCGTCAAACACCCTGGGAAGTCGCAAGATCCATCCAAATCTATCCATTTTTTATAATGTCATCAGCTGCGTATCGAAGGTATGAGTCGCGGCCCAGCGCTCGGAAACAAAACCTCCTCTCAATAGAAGTTCATACATGAAAGGTAAGTTAAGCTCCAGAGCTTAAACGCCAATAACTCCTTTATGTGCAAACGGGCATGATATCATTTAATTGAGGACGTTGGTGTCAAATTCACCAATGACATTTCCAGCTGGATAGTAGTTGCAGACGCTGTACCAAACGTACATGTCTGGGTAGATGGTGTTGTCGGTTCCGCAAGTCTTAACGGCACATCCGACTTGGTGGGATCCTTGCCAAACAATTTGGGTGAAATGCAAGAAATCACCATCTGCCTGAGGTGGGTTGGCAACACCGTACAAGGAACCGTAAAGGGATTCCTCAGCGTACCATTCCTTGATGGCATCGGCGAGAGCACCTTCGGTGGTATAAGCACCAGAGTTGGAGTTTCCGGCAACAGCAATGTTTTGTCCGTATCCACCACCACCAGCAGTCCTATTTTATGTTAGCATTGCATTTTGATATAGAAGAGATATGAAGAAAACTCACAAGTCATGTGCGAAAGTGGAGCAGCTACCCTCTTGGGCGGCATAGTCAGCAAGAGTTTGATTCCAGGACATGGCGTTAGCTTGATGGCTAGCACGGGCATCATTGTGTGCAACCACGGCAGATGGACTAAGAGCATCGGTGGCAGAGGGAACCGGTGTGCTCTCTACAACAGGAGCGACGGGGCTTGGAGAGGATTCGACAATCTTGGCAGCGACAGCCTCAGTAGTAGCTGGGGGAGCAGGAGTAGTGGTAGGTGGGGCTTGGGTGGGAGCAGCTTGAGTTTCAGTGACGATAACAACGGCTTCGGAAGTTGAGGTTGGTGCCGGAGGAGGGGCTTGAGAGTGGGAGTATCTGTGAGGGAAAGACCAAACTGGGGCAGTGGCAGTCACAATAACGGGTTCTGGGGCAGTGACGGTCACGATGACGGGTGCTGGGGTAGGTTCGGCTCCAGCAGTAACGATGACGGGCTCTCCAGTAACGGTGACCATGACGACGTTTGTGACGACTTCAACATGTGTCTCGACGACTTCATCGGTGGGGGCAGCGATTTCAATACCCTTCTTGACGATTGGGGAAGCGACTGCAAATGCAGCGCAGAGAGAAGCGATGGCGATTGAGGAACGCATTTTGATTGATGTTGATTGTAATGTGGGTTGTGTTTCCTTGTTGGGACTTCTTTGCTTTCTTCGAGAAAGTGAGGGTACTTGGACCGCGTTTCGTTAAGAAATTGGGCGTTAAAAGATTGGCAGCACTGCTGTACTCGTGAAGGAAGATTCTTTCGAAGAATGTCAAGCCTTTTGAAGGAGTGTAAGTGCCTCGAAAGACTGGTTGTAAGGAATGTAAATGGGTGGTGGGTAAAAGAGGAAAAGATCCAGATGGGTGAGAAAAGAAGATGGTTTTATTTCAAAGGATGTTAAGTTTGATGGATGGGTGAGACTGGGGTTGGTTGCTGTGGAGCGGGGCTAATAAGATTTAGTGGATAATCTTTGAAAGTGTTTGGTCCAGGGTTATCTTGTGGAAAGTAGAAGGATTGGGTGATGATATTTAACAAGGATAGTAAAAGTAATGAATGTAAATGAATGTAATATTCTGACGAATGATTTTTTATTTTTCATAAATTTGAGGGAGATGGGATCGAATTAAATAATCCAGGGGTAGTTTGCGTGATGAGGAAGAATTTCTTTGAAGTTATTGATGATTTGATGATATATCGGCAAAAGATTCCTTTAATCTTTTCTCGAATCTCGTCATGTCATTCAGGTACCAAAAAGATACCTACGTATCTATCAAAGAGTACGATAATAGAATTAGATACCTAAAGAGACAATCACATTAAAACCATTTTCTTTATTCCTCAGAATAGAAAACACAACAAGTAAATACACAAACACATTATTCATAACAAGAACATCGATCTTCTACCTTCAATGAAATCGCTTGTCACTTGATGGTGTACGGGATAGCCCGGAAATTGGCGCATGGAATCATTGATTGATTGATAGATAGATAGATGGATGGATCAAAGAAAGAGTTATATTTTGTGAATTTGTATAATCTTAGAAAGTTGGGATTTCATTGACTTTTATCTGGATTAATTGTACTTACCAAGAAATCTATTATTTCTATTTCTTTAGCTGGAAAGCTAGAATAGATGGGTAGTGAAAGATCTCTATAAGAGAGAGAAAAAGAGATCTTTGATCGGAATTTCCGTTTGTTTTTTGAAGGTATGTATGGAGTCTGAATGTTTGTATAAAACGATTAAAGAAAATAATAAGAATAATAAGAAT
This sequence comes from Sclerotinia nivalis, assembly GCA_029531795.1. Lineage (NCBI taxonomy): Eukaryota > Fungi > Ascomycota > Leotiomycetes > Helotiales > Sclerotiniaceae > Sclerotinia > Sclerotinia nivalis. Next base: position 1,432,679 of record JAPEIS010000002.1, read on the forward strand.
AATAAGAATAATAATAATAATAAGAATAAGATTAACCCAAAAATAAAACAAGGATGGCTTAGACTTTTCTGAAGATGGACAGTTTTGCTAGTTTTCTTTTTGAGAAGGGGTACGGAGGAGAACTTCTGGACTTGTTGATGGATAGAGTGTGGGTAAATATTAGGTACTATTAGATAGGTAGGTACCAAATTCTTCCGATAGGTCGATCTATGAGAGGGGGTTAGCAAACGAATCTTACTGGTGTAGCTATAGTCTGTACAGGGCTAGATGCGCTGCTCCTAGCTTTCTTTCTTGTAAGGTACCCGCTGCTATGCTACTTATTATGAAACAGGTACTCCGTATGTTTAACAGCGCCTTGTTGGGTTCATCTCGGACAGCCGGGACTAGTCACTACCTAGGCACGGTACGTACTTTGGGTGGGATTGTGCTTGGAGCTTGGGACGAATATCGTGTTAGCTTTTAGAGTAGGTAGATAGGTACTGAGTATGTCTAGGTCGGTAGTTGTGTAGTGGTGAGGTAGGTATCATTTAAGAAATTGTAAATTGATAGATATGAAGCTGTGAAAATGAAGAAGAAGTATAATAAAAGTCTTAAAGTTGGTTGCCTAGGCTTTTGGATTTGGATTTGGATCCGAACTTGGATCTGTCGGAGAGTGGTGGTGTGAGTGCTCGTTGGTGAATAATCCGTATATTCCGTAGATAGAATGACTATTCAGTAAATCCATCCATACAATTTCCTTTCCCTGCCTCTATTCGAAACAATTTGGTGCTCATGTACAACGCGGGGAGTTTTGCATTCTTGTACGATGAGACGACACGAGGGGCATGACATGTTTCCTTTTTTTTCAATTGAAACAGTCTTGTGCTGCTATTCTCATGAAAACCTCACGTTCTCATACTATCGATTTGATCACAGCGACAATTCTATTGCTTCAATTATTCTTTTTCGGGGAGAATTCAATAGATGGGGTTTAAGGCTTTCCAAGACTTGGGATGGGATGAAGTTACGTATGTATAGTAAGGAAGGGATCTCGAAACGCTGAGGCGAGGGGAGAAAAAGGAAGCTGGATGGATTTTGAGATTTGTGAGACTTGAGGAAAAGCCTCAGTGAACTGGACTATATTGTGTATATTGTTCGAAGCCTATTCCTGAAGGATTAAAATGGTTGGGTTGCAGGTTAATAGGTACCTACCTAGATACCTAAGGTATACTTGTCTAACCTTAAAGTCGTGTTGGTGTATTTCTACAGATAGATAGATATAGATATTATCATTTTAAGAGGTCTAGCTCCCTAGGTAGGTAGTTATTAGTGATGAAGCATCCAACCGACCAAGTCGCCGATTGCTATCATTTACCTATCTAAGCTCCTGTAAACTCCCGAATTCATAAAAGCCCTCATATTATATGCGGTGTTTACCTACCTCTACACAAACCAAAAAAATGGTAGGCCAACAATCAAACACGATATCTATCAATTCATCAATTCATGTATTCTCTCCAGTCTTTGGAAAAGTACATTGATAAGAATATGTACAAGACACAAAGCAGCAATCGTGATGTCATATCAAATCAAGGAAAAACCATCCAGACTCTCGAGCATATATAGCATTGACACGACAGTTCATCTCAAATTTTGATGGGCAAAAAGTTGAAACAAATTGAGTACCAAGCATTGGACCAACGAGATTTCGAACAGGGACTCGCATGATTCACTCCCTGAAGTTTGTTGGTGCTTGTCGGATTCTGGGGTTGGCATGGATAAGGGCAAACGTTTTGCAAAAAGTAAAAACTTTCCGCGGATGTATCTTTTATCCAGCCCAGCAAGTTATAGCTCCGAAGGAGTGCAGTTATTCAAGCTTTAAATCGGGATGCACCATGCATACATATCCCATACGGTACTTGAGATATCATATTAAAAATCCTCATACCTAACAGATCTAGAATCTTGGAAAGATTCTTAGATCACATCATGATGAAGTCTAGAAACCTTTCGATTAATCCTTTAACCCTCACCTCATACAATAACCAAATACTTTCCTTCTCCGTAACTCTAAGAAAGCAAGGACAATTAATTCTCATCGGATTTCCAATTTCTCTTGGCAAGGATATGAGCCTGGAATCTTGCACCGTACCTGCATTAGATCTCCTCACCATAATCAGGAACAAGACATCTCTAGCCGAGCACATCATCGGCGTTTAGAGCTGCGGTGCATACCCGGAAACAAAGTTAGAAGTTAGGGGGTTGAAATTCAATTCATTGGAAAAGATTTCTATTCGAATTCGGATTTGGTGTAGATGAAAATGCCTCAAAAGTTTTGTATCATTGTATAACGTCTATAACCTGTATAACTACTTCGTATATCGAATTAATGAAAAGTAAGGTTTTGATACATCTAATCGTAAAACTTGGCAGAAAGGGGAAATGAAAAGAAGAGAAAAGCACTGATCTATCTAATTGCTCAGGGATTTTCGATACACTTATTCATTCATAGGGATCACTGATTACAACCTTGGAATTTCAAGATAACTATCTATTCTACTATCATAGATTCATATCCAGATCTTCATTATCATACTATGCGTACCTAGTAACTTTGTGGATGATCCAGCTTCCGATGATCATCTGTATTGCATTATTATTGTTGCATTGCATTACTGCAGAAGATCATCTCATATCATATCATTGATGATTAGATGAAGAGTCGTGGCAATTTTTCAATGGAGGTGTACTATATGTATGTATGTATATGTATGATAAGATGTGAAAATTATTAGGTTAGGCTTCTTGCTACATACCTACTTCGTATCTACCCAGGTGTCTAGTTTCTGAATCTGCTGAGACATTCGTTGGTTTGACTCGTAATGCACTACTTGCTACACGCTGCATCATTTGTGTTCACCGTAACATCAATCAATCTTTCTTCACCGACCTTCAACTTCTTTTCAAATATCAATCACATTACGTCGCCGCGTACACCAGTAAGAGCATAGAATAGAGGCGTAGCAAATAACAGTGAAACTCAACTTACAGAAATATTCAAGTTCTCCATCTATCATTAATAATCCTGTCCTTCCTTACGTGGACGTCATCTTATTTCATTTATTTTGGTTATTTTATTCATCTCATAATCCATATAATCTCAATCTCAATCAATTTACGAAGTCCGTACGAACGAAATAACGAATCTTCATCCCCGGATCCAAACATCCAATAAACAATCCATAAACAAGTTCCAACATAAGTAGTAAGAACCCAGGTATCCAAAGTTCTAGAACAAAAAAGAAGCTTCGAGGGGTCAAGAATTGGCCCTGCGAGTCTCAAGACTTACGGAGTAAGAGACCCTGATGGCCCCGCTTTGTCCGGGGTTTTGTTGGATCGTTTGATTGTGAATTGTGAATTGGGATACCTAGTTGGAATCGAGATGGATGGATGGATGGTTTCGTTGCGGAATTTCGCTATACTACGGAGTATATCTTCTCCAATTAGGAGGTAGAGAGCTAGGGAATCCCGGGAATCCCGGGATTCCCTTTGTTGGCTATTATTGATCATTGGGGAACGTTATTGAATGATACAATAACATCTGCATGAAAGATTAGAATTGGATACTTATGATAGCTATTGATGCGATATTGAATGTACAATGAAATTTCTATTTCTATTCCTATCCCTATTCCCATTCCTATTCCTATTCCTATTCCTATTCCTATCTCTATCTCTCTCTGTCCATCTATCTCTATTTATTTATACACACCGGAGTCACCGTCCAGTCCACCTCACAAATTCTATTCTTTGAAGAAACAAACTCGACTCAGCCCCCCAGAAAAAGGAGAGAAATGACTCGAAGAAGTCGAAGGAAAGCGGAAAATCCCCGGACAAAGAATTGTAAGTAAGTAAAGTAAGTAAAGTAAGTATAACCGATAATGAATCGATGAGTATTTGTATTAAAATAGGTACTCACTCGATAAGTATGAACATGTAATGCAGTACGGAGTATCGCTGTCTTCAACCTCGAAATTTGTAGCAGATCTGAGTTTTTTCTCATATAAAACCAAATTCTTCATATATCTAATGCGTTACATTTACATCTCCATCTCCATCTCCATCTTATCCTGAATCCAACATCAATCATATCAATCATTCCAATCACCCCAGAATAGTAGACTAGAGTTATTACATATAATCAATTCCCATCGATATGATATAATATCATTGAATAAGCTAACCTTACTTATCTAGTCTCTAAGATAAACACAACAAGCGATAATATTTGACAGAATACATATATAACAAAGATTAAATACAGATAGAATTTTATATATGTGCTATGTACTATTTACTATCTACTACTATCTACAATGATGAATGGAAATCCTTTGGGTATGGATATTGGTACATTTCTATAGTACTCTTACATGGTTGGGCTGGATACTCCGGGTGTATGTCTTTTTTATATCGATATCAATATTATCTAATTATTAACTTGGAGATTATTCATTGCGAAATGTTGGTAATGCTGAAATGTCACGGTCTCGTCTTGTAGAGCCCAAGTTCGATAACTGTTCAGATGATGTGGATTTCAAATCCGAGCATTACCTACCTATTCGATCACTTATTCTTTTGCTTGGATTGATTTATATACTGCATCGTCGAAGATATACACCCAATAAGGTGAAGTTAATTGACGATCTAAGAAATTATCTATTACAAAAACAGGCAGACGAAGAAACGAAATTCTGCACAACAAACTACACACCAAAACCCTATCATAACCCCTAATCGTTCCCAATCGATGGGCCACAGCCAGCACCGTCCATCCCTTAAACTCCTCTTCTAAAATCTTCAACATGATCTCTTCGGTAGCAGAATCAACATTACTCGTCACCTCATCCAGCACCAAGATTCCATGATCCTTATTCCCCAGCGCCATTTTCCTTATCATTGCTCTTGCGATGCAGAAAAGTTGTTGTTGACCTTGACTGAGAGGCGCTGCGGTCATGGGTGCTTCTAGGCCAGTCCCAGAGTCCAACACGAGAGAGCGCAATCTGGATGGCTTTGTTGTCTAAGGAGTGTACCAGACAGGAAGTAGGGTTCTTGGGGAATAGTGATGAAGGAACAGCGTACGGATTGGCGGTCGAGAGTAGAAATGGATACGTTATCAATGAGGATATCTCCTGTTTTGAGCTCAAGCATTCGGAAGAGTGCCAACATGAGAGAGGATTTTCCACTATGAAGAGGTATATTAGCTTCTTAGTCGTCAACGGGGGTTGGGACTAGACTTACGACCCAGTCCTGCCAACGATACCCGTTTTCGTGCCGCCCTCGATGGAAAATGGGACATTACACACAGCTAGTTCGTCAATACTTCTGATATGATCAGCAAATGTGGTGAAACTTTTAGGACTAAGCCCTTACCCATATGTCACAGTGACATCTCTAAATTCGACTTTACCCTTGATGGGCCATTCCGATGGTGGTAGGTTAACCTCCGGGGGTACGTTTTCCGACAAAGTATTTGCTTCAAAACTTTTCACCCTGGCTACAGCACCAATAGAAGTTTCTAGCTGAGTCCACTTTCTGATAAGAAAACTCAATTTACTCAAGCTCAGGTTCCCGAGTTATCCACATTCGAGATATATGTTCGTCGAATGTTGGGGTGGATCCCTCGTGATGATTTAACGATTGACCTCTATATTCTAGTTGCTGTGTAAATCTCTTTCTTTACTTTGATAGCGCCATCGAGTTTATTTTCGGTGGATTTATGAAATTTTTATCGCCGGAAACTATGGATAGTAATACCATTGCAAGCCGGCTTCTAGAAGTTTTCGACGATGTATTTTGAGTTATGGTATGCTCACATGGTTCATTTTTGGAAGTTCAAATTCGTTGTGAGGAACAGAGAGGTGCGGGCTCTGTTAATGTATGCAAGGAGGTTTATACTATTATTGATGACTACATTGATGAGAATATTAAAGAAAGAAAGGCTGTCGAATCAATATCTGTCAGCGTAAATATTTACCAAAAAGAGCAGGAATGGATTTAAAGTTTCATTTACCCCAGTTTAGGGGTTGATTATTAGTCTTTTGCATAAAGTAGATCAAGTTCGATCTCAAATGTAATTGCAATTATCAATTATATATTCTATATACTTTTTTAAATCAAGTGAAAAGGTCTCCCGAGTTGGGCATCTCATTTTTCTTTGTAATGCAAACGACCTTCCTTGCCTGAAACCAGTATTTAGAACTAAAGAGAGGGGTTATAAAAAGAAGGAAGCCGAAGTTTTGACTTAAACTTGAGAATTATGTAGATGTTTGCACGAATTAAGTGGCAGCTGATGGTTAATGGGATATCACAGGTTTAGACTCGATATCCTCTTGCGCTTGCGAATTCGAAGGGTGGTTGTGAAGGCCATCGCATATGGTATTTGAACGCAGCGACACCATAAGACTTAGGCCTGTGGCAGCCTCAGAGCTCGCGGATTATATTGGGGGGGAAAGGAGATTCAGTATCTAATTTCATTATTATGTTCATTATACTGTCTAGATACATACTATGTATTCATGAGAAAAGAATACCATCTAGAATCTAACTGAGAAGACTCTTTAAGAGGAATTATCAGGATCCGTATACACATATACATATACAAGTGTAGTGTTACGAACTGGCGTCGCATCGGCCGTCCAATTCATCCCCACATATGGATAATAAGTGGTCGAATTAGCATATGCGCTTTGAAAAGCCGCTATCTGCTCTTCCGAATACGTTGGAGGGACCGCTCCAATCGAGGTCTGGTTACTCCCTGCCTCAGCGTCTCGTTTTGCAAGACCATGGCCTTTACAGCTGAGCTTAGGTCCACCTGCAGAGACAATGGCTCTCTCGACGCATCCGTCCTTGAAAAAAAAAGGTAGATTAAAGTATGCATATGCGAAAGTGGTAGACGTTTCAGGATTCCACTTCCATCCCGTCAGCGCACCACAACCGTCCTCTTGTTTATGGAGCGAGGCGCCGCTGTCTGTCGCCCAATATTCAATATTGTAGACTTCAAATGTGTAACCCCAACCTTCGTCCCAAAATGCACAGTCGGCTGTAGGTGTTACGACGACGATGGATGTAGTGGTTGAGGTTGATTGGGTTGGAGTTGCAGTGACTGTAATAGTAGAAGTACTAGGAGCTACAGTCAAGCCGGAATAACGAGTCTTATCTAAAGCAAGGCGTTGGCTTAGGATGGAACTTGCAAGAGTCGAGATTGCCGCGTCGTCGGCGGTTGAGGGATATCCTATTTCATAGGCACTGATATATTCAGCTGTACTCTGTGTTTCTGATGTAGTTTCCGTGGTGGTCGTTACGCTGTCTTCGCTCGAGCATTCAACAAATGTTGCGCAATGAGTTTTTGTTGTAGTCGAGTACTCGGTCATTGGGGAAGTGCTGAAGCTGCTAACGATAAATGTACAAGCTGATATTGTCGAAGGTTCATCGCAATCCTCGTTCTGATCGTCGGTACTGGAACTACATCCTCCACCAATGCAATTTAGACCTCCGCAAATATCTAAAGGACAATCTCCTACGCATCCCAGCGGTCCACAGCCTCCGCCGCAACCAAAAATTCCACATCCGCCGTCGCATCCAAAAAGTCCACAATCTGGCTTGCAGCCAAAGATATTACATTGATGACTTCCACAATTTGTTTTGCATGCGCTTTTTGGCGTACCTTTCGAAACCGTCACGGTTGGAATGGGCGTTGAGAGTGGTGGTGTTGTGATGGAATGTGTTGGCTGAGGCTGAATGGTAACAGGAACAGGGGTCGAGTAAAAGATAATGGATGCAACGGCAACTGGGACTACGGAGGTAGAGGAAGAGCTACTACTGGAAGCTCCTCCTACCCCTCCCCCTCCGCCAACTGCAGTGCTACTACTAGAAGCTCCTCCTACCCCTCCTCCCTCACCAATTGCATAACTCGCACTGGTAGTGGGAATGGCAGTTGGGGGGAATGTCGCTTCATTCGGACCAAGAGTAAATATAAAAGACGATGGTGTGACACTCTGAACTGGATTTATTTCATATATTGAAGTGTCAGTAGCTGACAATGTAATTGCTTGAAAGCTGATCTCTGTTATGGTGAATTCCGGGACGCTAATTGTGGTAGTGACTGTGAGGGTAGAACCTGCCGATAAAGAGAGGAGAGTTGTTGTCAAAGTTGGCCAGGTAATCGTCTCAGTGAAACCAAGTGGATATGGCGGTAAGACAATAATGCAAGGGGGTTCACATGGTACGGATGTATCGCCGCTGGTCCAGATAGAAGGATCAACTGAAACAACTGTAGCGCTAGTGCTATTGCTGACGTCGCCAGTATAACTCTGGAGATCGATTGCCCAGTCTGATACTCCGCCGAGATTGTAAGCCTGATAGAGAATTTTTCGAGCAGCTTTGTTCTCATCATCCATATAGCCAATCCACTGAGTATCGTCGTATACGACTATATTTGAATAACTGTTTTCGTCGAGGTACGTAAGTGGAGCTACTGTAATTGGTAAAACATCGCCATCCGCTTGTAAAACACTTCCATTGGCGTTTATGATACCATTGATCTCAGCGTTTGCAATATAGCCCGGCGTTTCCGTGCAAGTCCCTGCGTAAGCACCCGAAGCTGGGCCTGTGAAGGTACTGCTACATGTTAGCTAAGGTTGAGGGGATGAATTTTGAGTAACTAACCATTCTTCGGTATAGCAGCCAACTGTTGACATCTGAAAAGAACGGCCATAACTAGTTACTCCCATAACGATCTGGCTTGAAGGAACTCCAGCCTTGGTAAGCATAGACAAAGAGTTGATAGTCTCAGTGAGATTCACGTCAGAACGGAGGCAGTTGCCGCCATCACAACCTGGATCGGAGAAGAGCCCCCCATAATCCCACTGACCATGAACATCATATGTCATGAAAATTATGTAGTCAATTATTTCTGCCATATCCTGGATCAAGAATCCTTGTAGGTACCAGAAAGAGGCTGGAGCGCAGATAGATACTTCGGTTGTAGAGGCCATTTTGGCAGCAAGTACGTCAAGGAATATAGCATAGTTAACGCCATCGTCCGTAGTCCCTGCAGGAATTCCCGGAATATCCGGCTCACCAGGATCTATTTTGCAGGTTAGCAAAGGTTCACAATATGAATTGGAAGTTGTGGCTTACATTCCCAGTCCAGATTAATTCCATCTAAATCATACTTTGCCAAAAAGGCAACGATGTTTTCTGCAAAGGTATCCCTATTTGCTTCATTTACAGCTTCTCGGAAAAGCATATAAGTTGAGGGATCTGTACAGAACGCCCATCCGCCAACGGAGATAATCTTCTTGAACCCTGTCATAGAGATAAACTCGTCAAACGAGGACTGGATTGCACTGATATCTATATCATAGTCTGTGGTAATAACTCCAAATGACATGTGGATATGAGTATAAGATGACAAGTCCAAGGATGAGAGGGGCTCATTCAGGCATGGGCGGTCTGTATTAAAGCCTTCAAAGAAACCAACATTGATATACTCAGCAGGAGCATCTCCAATGATAATATCGGTTCCACAATTGGATATACAGCCATTCGTTCCTGCAGCTGCTGTACCAGGGGCTCCCGTTGGCGATTCGGTTATAGTACTACTTGATGGTTAGCAAACTTTACATGATGAATTTCAGCGCCAAAACCCGCTTGGTATTTGTGTAGCCAGAACAGTGATAGTCAATCGACGACCACTTGAAACTCGAATCTGTTCGCTCGAAAATTCCGCAACTTACCAGAACTCAGCAGTAGTGCCACACTGTCCCCATATATCGCAGCATGCGTTCAACTGTTCCCTCACAAGATTAGTGAAAGGAAGGATAAGAAAAGAATAAGATGGGGAGGAAGCTTGCTTACAGGGCATTGACTGAGAGAAGAGAGGTTCGTTCCAGAGGGTACTACTGGCGTTCCTGGCACTTGAGGCCCACAGACCACTCCTGAGATTGGGACTGGCATTGGTGGATCTCCTGAACTCAAGCATATAGCGTTTCCAGCCTGTATGTCATCACAACCCATCCAGCCCCAAGTGTTGTTATTGAAGTCTGCTATCTCATCGATTGTAAGACTGTATGTTGCTGCAAGTGCACTGCAACTGTCACCAGTAACCACAAGATACGTAGCACATGTTCCATTAGTATAAGGAGAAGGAGAGAAGTCGGGAAGTGCGCCAGCCGAGCAACAGACATGTTCTCCTGCCGTGAGGCTTCCACATCTAGAACAGAGAATTAGTTTGGTTTTGGTCCCGAAATTCTATGAAAACAATGAAATAGAGGTTTTCTAACCCATGAACCATGCCGCATCACAAGACCGAGAATTAAAGATTTGATTCTTCAACTTTGAAAAAACTAATTTCATATCTTGATTGCTCGATCTTGATACAAACAATCTAACCATTTGAGTGTTATATCGGATTGAAGGATATGATATTGTGGTTGCTAAACCATCGTATGGTTCATGAATTAGTGCAGCCCCTGGTGCCTCGTCTAGGAATGAGTGCCAGACTGAGGCTGAATATGAGATGAAAAATGTGGTAATCAAACATACAGGGTTGTACTTGGATTATACTCAGTAAATTCCGCAGCGGTAATACCGCACTCACTAGCCAAAGTTGCGCCTGTAGTAGAGGAATAGTATCAGTAAAGGCCTTCATGGTTTTGAGCAATTTTTGAGTACTTACATGAATCCCCCGAGACGACCTGGACAGTCGTACAGTCTGCTCTTGGCGCCAATGCACGTACACGAGATTTTACCAAAGTCGTACTGTTGCTCAAAGTCGCATTGGAAGAAAGTGAAGTGGCGTTGGATTGAATATTTGGAATCGAGAGGGTGACATTTTGCCAGACATTCGAACTGTCATACCTCGTGACGCAGTCACCAGATGCCCAAGTTTGAACAGCATTTTGAACAAAAGCTAGATCTGCATTCGCGTTTGCAATTATGCCCAGACTATAGCTAGAGCTTCGGTTTTGTCCAGCACAAAGCTGTACCAATACACTCTCAGAAATTCCGACACTTTGAACTTCGGTAATAAACTGTTGGAGCACATCTGCCGAAACGTTCTGTGCTCCGGAGCCTACAAATATTCCCACGGCAGCGGAGCCAGAATATGCAAATGCAATGGTTGCATCACATTCAGACTCTTTTTTAACCAAATAACGCTCTAGCTGTTGAGTTGCTGCTACAAAATCATCCACAGAGCCCGAACTATCAGATTGATTGAATGCAATCTGCATGGATTCTTGGACTTGTATTTGGTTTCTTTTTAACGGGCATGATGTGCTAGTTGTAGTTGCCACATCACTGACATCGGCCACAAGGCTGGCGACGCAAGAGCGAATACTTGCATGTGCAAGAGGGTCATCGAGAGAGTTGTAAAGATTGAAATCGAGAATCATAGTCTGGTTACAAAACGCGAGACGATTAACGTCGTGATAGACTGTCCAATTGCTTGGACCGAAGCCGGCGTCATCACAGCTGGCCGGACAACGGCTTCTTTGTGAATTGATAACTGAGGGTGACAGTGTCCTGTTGCTGAGAGTCGATATAAGGGAAGCTTGTGTCTGTGCTGTGGTAATAGGAGCTGCTATCTTTGTCGAGACAGGATGTGCCTTCAGCCATGAACTCAAACTGTCTGGTATATCGGCAACTGCTGTGCTCTGACGGGCCAACAGTAGCACGATAGCCACATATAATGAAGAGGGCCGCATCGGGACACTAGAGGAAGAAAAAGAACGACAAATAATATCGGAGGCTGTGGAAAAACAGCAAGCCAAGAGAAAAATACCGATTTAAAGAGGGGGAAGCATGTTCTTTGTGCTGAATATGATGCAGACAGTATTCGAGGAGAATTTCCATTCTTACCCTCCCGGTCCATCTAAGCCGTAATGCTTGTAAGCACATTCGAGTCGAGAGCCTATGGGCCTTCGAACTTCACCGCCGATCTGCTCGTTTAAAATTCCCAATTCTCAGGGGTCTAAAGTTTGGGCACTCGCCGCCCCTTCCAATCCCTGTCCGGCAGTGGGTATATGCAATTTCTCACGATTTCCCGTGCCGCAGACCCGCAGGGCTGGAAAGCTTAACGCTGGTCAAGCTTCTGTAGCGGGTACCGACGCCGTACGCGTATGTCCATGCACATGTGCTTATGTGGCACGAAATTCGATCGATCGATAGATACACTAGCATATGCCCACCAGAGTCTAGTATAATGGAAATAGAGAGTTTTCTTAGTGCAAACTCATGTACTCTCTGGCGATACAAGCGAGTAAGCTTACTCTAACGTCCTCATATACTTCCTATCCAGGCCATTACCCGCTGCCTGCTGCGTCTGTAAGTCGGCATAAGATTCCAGATCAGCATAGCTAATTAGGGTTAGGGAAATTTGACAAATATGATATTGTAATAATAAAGGTAACGCCGAATATAAACCACCCTTTTTAGGCTAGAATTTTGAAGGATTTGGTTGCTTGAATCGAAGTGAAAACAAATCGAATTGAGTTGAATTATCTGAATCTAAGTTAGAAGTTAGAATAAAGCTGAGACTATACCTAGTCGAGTAAGGTTTTTGGTAAACTCTATTGAAGCTCGAATGGGAACTCACGCTAACTTTTCGTAATTCTAACTCACTTTCTTTCATTTTAGCGACATTATTGGTTGAAAAATTCCTGGATATAAATAATGATCAAAAAAGCAATGTACATTCAATACACAATCATCCCCTAATCTTACCTTTGGTTCCCCCAACATAAGCTCCGAGAGTACCAACTTGAACCATCCCAATATGGCGGTCTATTTCCGACCGAGATTGATGACTCGGAATCTATATCCAAAATGCGACAGCAGTGGGGTGCCCACAGCTGTGGGGCTCGGCATCCTTCAACGAACCCTTGACCATACCGCTGCTCATCGAGTTCCGTCAGATGCTATCCTAGTTGTCCTGAAATGTATCTTTTCTCCGGCATAATATGTTTTCTGCAAGGAAGATAGATATCCACAGAGGGTGTATGGAAAACGTTTTACTACATACACTCATACCTCCCTTTGGATGCGAATCTTGTCATAACTAGGTACTGATGCCATTCCCCCCCCCATCATGAACTCCGTTTCTTCATTGAGATCGAGTGCCTTGGGTCTTCCTTCATCCTAACCTCTGGTTACTCTCCTCATTGCTCAATATGTTTTCATCAGATTCAAGTCCCTCCACTGCCTGGTATAGGCTGCTATTTTCTCTAGCCTCGCTAGCCACCTTCACGGCAGCTCTACCTACAAGCCATTCCCGCAATGTCACCCGGGTCGCCCCTAGACTTCTCAACCAATTCAGAATCAAGAACTGTGATTATACTCAAGAGGAAGCTATTCAGACAGCACTGGATGAGGTAATACAAGTGGTAAGTAACTCAAGATTTCTTTAGTTTCGGTTTCAATTTGTCCATCTTATTGTATATGTACTCGTGCTCCATTTTATTTTCAACCCAATACTAAGATAAACAGATGGATGTAGCCAACGAGAGGGTTACTAACCTTATTAACCTGGTGTCTGTTTCCAATGTGGCTTTTGATACGTGGACTACAGAGGACTGGAGCACGTATGATACCTTCGAGACGATGTTCGGCCTACAGATTTGGGATGGTACTGATGTTAATACCGCTGCCTTGAACGGTTTACAAACTCTCTTAAGTATGTCGAAATTGAAAACTCAAAATAGGGTACCGGTACCTTGACAATTTTCGACTGGCTGATTTTGGTGTATTTTAGAGCTTGGCGAAAAGATCTATGATGGCGTATCTGATATTGGCGGTATTGATCCGTCTCTTGGTAAGTCATCAGTTATCATCATCACCTCCGTTCTCCAGCGGAGATTTTCACAGAGTACTAACCTGTTCCGAAAGATATCTGGTGTGATGACGCTTGGGAGACGGCTACGGACTCCGATGGGTCATATTTTGAGAATGAAGATGGATCTGTAGGTGAGTTCGCGCTGAGTTTTTTTGAACGTTGTGTTCTATTTTGAGTAAAATGAATTGCAGGAGGTTCTTCTATGCTTGATATCCCTGGATTTCTTTATATTTTTGTTCATGTCTATCATTTCAAGGGAATCAACAATTCACTAATAAAATACATGAACTCAGACCTCGATTACGTATGGGATAACTCCGGAAACAACATTGGTTGGATTCCACCTAATCCTGGAGTGGGGCTTATTACGTGCGGTAACACTGAGAGCGTTGTGGCATATAATCTTGATCATAAGGTCGATGATATCTCTATCATTACGATTTGTGAGGATTGGCTCGTCGATATGATTGATAGTGGAAAGAATCTCCAATCTCAATCTGGTACTACATACAGTGCCGGCGCAACATCCCTTCAAGATGTAGTTGATAGTTGTCTCTCTGTCGTACTGATACACGAATTCTCCCATGCAGACGCTATCATGGGATCGGCCTATAGTACTAGTAAGATACCCCTCACCATAACTATCATTCTAAAAACAGCCTACTAACCACGATTCCTTCCGAAACTTAGAGGATTATACTTACAATGGTGAGGCGGCCTATGGATGGGAAAATATTGTTGGGCTTGCAACTCAAAGCTCGTCGCAAGCATTATATAATGCAGGTATGTCACACTTACCCTACTGCAACTTATAGGTTTACAATCTTCTAATTGAGTCGACTTACAGATAGTATTGCACTTTTTTCAGCAGGTATATCTCAATATTTTCTCTGGTCTCGAGGTATCCATGATTAGAATTAACTAACGGCCTTTAGCAATGTACATGAACAAAAATACGTGGTGGACCGGAAACTCGCAACCTTTGAGTTATACCGCCTTATCTGCAGGTGGCCTTATCTTCCTAGCCCCATAAACAATTTCACCGAGATCATTTCATTCCAGGAAGTTTTATGTTGGATTTACTGTTATGGTTTATAAATGAGAGGATCTAATGGGCACTCAATTTAGGTACTAGTCCACTGTCAATATCAAAAGTCTAACTTTTATACCTTGTCTTTTCACCAATCTCATGTAACTTGTTGTCGAATTAGCTATCTTGAGTAACTTTATGAACTATTTAGACATTCACTCGCGGAAATTGTTGTTTCTTAGAAAAGAAAGTATTGGTAGCATAATTACAAACACCAGAACCCTCGCCTAATATGGATTTGAGCACTAGGTGATTAAGCACTACTTATTCACGGACTTAATAACCGAACATCTAAAAGCTTCACCTCTCGAATTTTGTAATATAGCATAATTCAATGATATATTCTCTTCTTAGTAAATCCTCATTATCATCTCCATGTCTTTTCCTTGAACCCTATCAAACAATGCTAGATCAAGCACTTACCAAGGTAAACCCGAATACACTTACCGCATCGGAAACGACATACTTCATGAATCCATACGATACACTCTCTATTTCAGCAAATAAATAGAAAGACTTCAGCGCAGATGAAAAAGACGAGACTCTCAAATAAGTATATTCAACTATCTATCTAAAACCTAACATTCAAAACAATCATACTGATACCAAGAATAATACCCCGCACTCGTACTATCAAAAAAGGTCGCCTCTCCCGCATGCAAATTACAATAACTCCCCTCGATAAAATACAAATTCGTACATGCAGCCGTACTCAAGCACTGTGCACCACAAGCCGCAGCACTCTCCACATAACTCCCCGAAGTATATGAAACGAGCAGAGTACCCCCATTTGAAAAACCAAACGAACCGCACGCTTCTCCTGATGAGAAACAAACAGCCTCGTAATATGAGTACGCACCTGCTTCTGTACTTTCAAAAAACGTACTTGTTTCTTCATGCAAGTTACAGTAGCTTCCTTGAATAAAATAGAGATTGGTACATGCAACCATTGTTAAACATTGTGCACCACAGGCAGCAGCACTTTCCACATATGGACTTCCAGCTGTATACGAAACGAGCAAAAGCGATGTAGCGCCATCATTGGAAAATCCAGATGCCCCGCACGTAGACGCATATTCGGTGGGAGCTGCGAGAACCGAAGCTGATGTGCAGGTTATGGGTAGGATTCCAGTACACACATAATCTCCTACATCTAGATATTGGCATGAGGAACCTACAGCTGGGTTCCAGAGATAAAAATCATTGAATGAAGCTCCGGCGTTTTGGGCTATGGTATCACATTCATCTCCGCTAACGACCAAGTGGAAGCTTTCGCATTGGCTTGTCATTCCCGTTTGAATGGGTGTTGGGGTTGTGACGCCATTGCTAGAGGATGTCGTGCTAGCACTTGTACTAGTACTAATTGTAACCCCAATGATATCGATGCAAACATAATCGCCCAAGTCCAGGTACTCGCACGTGCTGCCGACAGCTGGATTCCAGGCGTAGAATTGAGTAAGGGAGATACCATTTTTACTGGCTATGGTGCCGCATTCGTCTCCGCTAACTACCAAATAGAAACTATCACAATTCGTCGCGATACCGGTTTGGTATGGTGTAGGTGTTGTGATTCCATTGCCAGTAGTAGTTGAGGTTGTACTTAGAAGCGTGGTTGAGCTTGTGAATGAAGAAATACTCGTTGTAGTTGGTATCGATGTTGTGATCAGCGACGCAGAAGGATAACTAGAAATAGACGTCGGAGGGCTCGTGACCAACGTCGACATAGTCGAAAAGTTGATTTGCACACAATAATAGAGATCCGGAATGAGAGTACAATCGATGCCCAATTCAGTAGTAGCGGGGTTCTACTCAAGTTAGAGATGTCCCTAGAATAAAGAATATTAAACTAACCCAGGCTTCAAATTCCGCTTCCGTCAATCCATAGAACTCTTCGATAATAGCACATGTAATATCATATGACTGCTCAACCCACTCGCTACAAGCAGATGTTGAGCCGGGAGCAGCTGGACCATCGGGAGTTACCAGGTAAGCTCCCACCAGATGAAGCGAAAGGGCATAGGAAGTCAAGTGGAAGAGCTTCATTGTCTGTGTAATTGGATATTCGTGAAGTATCTATCCGATGAAAGATGAATATCAAAAATTAGAATTTAGATTCAGGTTACGGAAACTTGAAGAGTAGAAAAACTATCATATATGTACCGGGGGTTGAACTAATTCATGAACGACTATCCGTTGGAATAAGCAATATACAAAATTGTTTGATTTCATATCAAGCATCCGAAAGATCAAATTTAACGGTCCTAATATAAGCAATCAAAACATTGTATTATTGATTTAGACCCCGACCAAAGCTTCAAATTCCGAGTTTGTACTTCAAAAGATAGTACCCTCTCTCGAGACTCCCTGATAATGCATAGAAAAACTCGGGTAGCAAGTAATTTCCCAAGCAGTAGTTGACATAGGTGGAAAAAAAAACCATACTGTGCCTCACAATCCCCGAAGCCCCACCAGTCATGCGATGATCGCTGTACCACTACACGGACTTTTTGCTACACCTTGCCCGGCCCGTGGCGAAGAAGATATCTACAGGGTCTTTTTAGCCCCCAAAAATACCTTGTCGAGGTCCATATTGTAGAGTAGTGGGTCTGACAGGGGCATGAAGAGAACAGGGGGGGATTCAAAGAAGTAAGTATGTCCGATAGATCAGAGTGAGGGATTTAACGTATCGTTATTCTTCGTTAATTTATTACCGAGGAGAATTTCTCCATACTATAATTACTAGAGAGACACTCACCCCATTATACCCCGTTATGCCCCGCTCTGCTTCGGCTCCGTAGAGTTTAATATTTACCGTCGATAGCTACATCCAATGAGCCTCTTGAATTAGAAACGTCTCTCGCTGTCAAGATTATTGCTAAGTAAGCACATATACACTTACCAGATCAGGCGTTCACCCACTATATGATAACTACCAATATATCGTTAATTCTATGCCGATAAGGTTCCACTGCTTATACTTTAGCTCATAATCTTAACACTAGCAACTTCGCCAGAATCTATCCCCACATGAACCATTGCACCCCCGATAATTTCTTCAAGGTTCTATGTGCCTCAAAAGCGCACTATGAACGCAGGTACAAGGGCTGCATCAAGCGTGCATAGTAGATTGCAAATTGTACTATGCGACCCTGATTTAACGGAAGCAAGCTTCCATAGTTCACAGTCAGCCCTGACGTGACTTTTCTTCCCCCCGGGCCACTAGAATACGACTGTGCCTCATGAGAATCTCACAGAATGGCATTAGGTGTAGCTATAACCCCCATCACCCCACTGATGCCCAATCCCTCCTATACTTAAATCGTAGATGACAGCGAACATTGTGATATCGATTTTACAGGGAAAGTAGATTATTGCCAATTTAAAAAAGGATGCAAAATTTATCACCAACAGCTCTTTTCGATCACAAGCCTAGCTATTTCCTCAGCTAAGTGCGGGTCTTCGGTTCCCAAGTTCGTCCGCAAATACTTCCTCGCTTTCTCAACAACTAGCCCCCAAACATCCTCTTCCTCCGGTACCTTCTCTTCTAAGAGTGTCACTATGAATATCGTGATCCATGCTTCTTCACTCATGCCCTGTGGCGGCTTTGGTATCTCAAACCCTAGGATATGCAACAGGCTTTTACTGATGTTCCATGGCCCGTCAAAAGACTGAAGGTCGATTAAAGCAAGGACCTTCATTGAATTGGAATTGGGTGGAGATACTGTTGGATCAGTAGTGGTGAGAACGTTAGAAACGAGTTCTGCTTCAACGTCTTTCGGTATCTTTTCCGGGATGATCCGACCACTGGCAGTTGTTCTAATCGAACCGACATGATTCTGGGTGTTTTCCATGCGGTTGAATGGTACATTTAGATCATTTGGGTGCTGGACGGGTGTAAGTAGTTGACGAGACGAAATTTTTGTCTTCTTGAAACGTTCAGTATTTTGAGGAGGGCGGGGAATAAAGACCAGAGGCCTGGCTGGTGACGAGATTTCTCTTCTCCCGTCTGAAATAGCAGGCGATAAAATATCGTTCGAGAGATCCGACCGTGTTGTATTTTGAGTCAAAATCTCACCATCTTCAGATGATACTGCCACAAACGAGCACCATTTATTCACCACTTGAAACATCTGACCCAATCGTACAGCTTCCTTCTCAAGCAAACTTTTCACATCAGCAACTTTCGTACCGAACATCCACCCTCGAGATTCCTCTAAATCTTGACTTGCTTTTCGGGCTGCAAGTTGATGAATAGTTGTACCTCGCTCTGTGAGCACTTCAATTGGGATCTCGAGAATTGGTGGACCATGAGAAGATGAACTGCGCAAGATAACAGATGTTGGATTTCTTTGTATGGTTTTGGGACCCATGAGAAGATATACGGTTGTTCTGGCGTTATCGAAAAGAGAAGGTATTTTATGTGGCGCTTGGATAATATTTGGATAGTGACTCTTTGGTAAGGATTTAGTTTTATTGTCGATGTTGGTGTAAAATAAAGAAGTTGTTACTTCTTCAGTCTCCGAAAATAATGTCTCCATATCATCCTTCTCATCCGTAGCTTCGTCGACCAGTTCAAAGTCATCATCATCTTCCCCGTATTTAACTTCAAGAATACCGTTCCCGATATGTGGACTGAGTGCTTCACGAAGCATGTGAATGACACTCTTGTCTAATCGCTCTCCATCCTGTACGACCTTAGAAAGTCCATTTCCTGCTCTGGCAAGCCCTTCAATAAGTGCATGTGAAACTTGATTGCCAATTCCAAGAGAGAAAACCCGAATATCTCCTCGCGTTTCTTCAATCTGCTCATTGATATAGCTGAAAAGGGATTGTTGATCTGTGATGTTTCCATCCGTAAGGATGATAATTTCCAATGGTAAACCTGTGAGTCGACGCTCAATCGTAGCTTTAAGTGCCTTGAATGTCTCTGTTCCTCCATAATTTGATTCGAATGTCGAAATATATTGAACAGCTTCTTGAAGAGTTTCATTATTGTAGCTTTTGCTCTGGGGCCACATGAATTTGCAATCCGTCCCGAAAGAACAAATGTTGAAACTAATGCTAGTGGGTAAAGATTTGAGGAAGACCTTTAGAGCCGAGATGAGCATGGAAATATTGTTTCGCATACTAGCACTTCGATCTGCGACGAAAACAATCTCTGATGGCGAATCAGACCATGGTGAATAGCGAAGAGGAAACTTCGAGACAAGCGTTACCATCAACGCTCGATGATTTGGAATTGTGGGATGAGTTTCTAATAGAGCCTTAGGTATTCCGGTATGCTTGAATTGCATGATTAGAACGAAGTCTTTCTCCAGAGTAGTAGTTCCAAGCGATAGAGTTGCAGAAGCCTTGTTCATCACCGGAACTGCTTGGGCAGCAATTGAAATGGTTCCTATTGATACTGCAATCAAATGTGATGGTGACTCAATTCCTTTGATATGATGTCCATCTGGTAGAATTATATCTACAGTGATCCTGATACCGGCACTAGAATGATCGAGGAGCTTTGTACCTGATCCAGCGCCCTGAAGAGGCCTGACAGACCCTGTGAGACCATAACGAGGGGCAATCGTAGTTGGAATTGTGAAACAAATCCCCTCCTCAATATCATCTTGCTTCAGCTCACAAATATAGGTGATCTTAACAAAGACAGTCTCTCCTGGTGGAATGTTACCAATTCTTGTAATAAACACATCAGAAGCTTCAGGGCCTTGAATTAGAAGACCGGCAGTATCACCCTTGGCTACTACAGTATCGAAAATAGCCTCTGCCTTTTTCTTCTCTTTTACTAAACCATAGAGAGACTTGGAGCCAATTTTGCACTCGAATCCGACAACACTAACGCCATCATAAAGCGGAAAGCTGTACATATACTCTTTAGCATTATCCAATGAAAAAGAGCTAACGAAAGTTTGTTTGAGTACTGTTTTCGAAGTTCCAGAGAAAATGGTAGTGTACGACTCGCTGTCGAGCAGCGGTAGATATTGTCGGCGTCCTGTGTCAACTAAGAAGCATCCACATAAATTTGTCCTTTTAGATACCCGAATCCGACGTGCTTCTTCAGCCATATGCTTACGCATTGCGCCACGGTTTGGTAGTGGGAAGCCCGAAGTTGACATATTTGAATGCTGTCCTTAATCCGAAATTTGGTGACGAGCAAGGCCAGGTCAAGACAACAAGCAAACTTTTTGGAGGATTTGCTTCAAATTTAGACGCGAGTAAGGACTACGAGTGTCTTTTGGGTGTGTGTTGGTAAATTTATACCTAGAGATGTTGTTCAACCTTATATATCTATACTAGTGGGTCGCTTTTATCACGCTAACCACGGTGGGATACCCTCCCATCGACCCCTGGGATATTAACCTAGTTAGTTATATAACTTTTGTATATTGAAATTCGTTTTGACTTTCGAAAATATAAATCATAAAATAAGTATGATTATTTTTTAACTTGATTTACAATACTTACTCTGTTATTATATATGCGGGTCAATGATACAATGAATCTACTGAAGATGTTGAGTGATTAAGTGGGGGAGGCTATGAGAAGGAGTTGCGACCTTGCGATCATTGGATTATTTTTCAAGATTGTATCATCTTTGTTTATAAATACCGGAGCTCCAATTTAGGATAGATCCCAGGGCCCTACGGCTGCCGGGATGATCCGGCGGAACATTTCCCCGAAAAGTCTGATAACAGCAACTGCGCAACGCGGAATCAAGTACCGGTAGGTCACTATCACTATCAGGATTGTGTATTTTAGGCTGCGGGGTAGTACCCCACTCCTGAATGTCTGTGCCTGCAAGTGGGCCCGTCTTGTTCCCCTTTGTCTGATGAATTAGATCATGAAGAGACACTCCTTGAAGAATATGGCAAAATGCCTTTCAGCCAACGGCAACGACCCAAAGACTCGATCATCTCTAGATACAATGCTCTTGCCATCGAAATCTGTCACTTGATGATTGCCATCCTCTTTTTCGCAATCATTGTACTTCTTAGTATGGTTTTAACCATGGGAAAAGGGGCTACGTCGCACGCTGGCGGCCTGTGTCCTGAAACATTACAACAAGCTGAGCTAGTAGATCTTGGAGCAAGCAACCATAACCATGAGTCACAAACCGAACCGATTTGGAAAGACTGTGGCGGTAGCGGCGAAGAGGCACGAGCCAAAGGATGTGTCTTCGATGTAGTACTCGTGGCATGGTTACAACCGGAATGTTTCGACCCCGAGCTACACGAGGCCTATCTCTCCGACCACGGTTATCCTTTCTGGCTTGACCGGAGTCTGCAAACACCAACGACTTTAGAAGAAGTAAGGTTAGGCAAGCACGCAACGGTCTATTCATCTGCGGAGTTTCACCTTGCCCATTGCGCGTATTTTCTAGAGCAATCTGTTAGGGGATTTAGAAGGGGAGGGATGGTGGATAATGTTACGTTGGATAATGACCACACGGAGCATTGTGCCCGGGGTTTGAGAGATCAGTGGCTTCCAGAGATTGGGTTCTCTCCTTTGCACATGGACTATCATTCGTGTGGTATGCCTTGAGAACTTGTAAAATGATAGGAACCTGGAAGCCGGAAGTGATGGGATCTGATGCCTGCAGCTAGAACATCCATGCTAAATGTAGCAGTACTTAATTCAACAAGTTTCATTGACCTTACAAAGGACTTGCTGTGATTTGTGCGCGATGGTAATGATATTACGTTCAGTTTGACCTATCCCAGAAAGATCAGCTATCATTCCGATAGCTTGGGCTTCCAGTGATATCTCGAGCCGGGATATCATAACATAACAGAGTTGCTTCAATGAGGAAGTCCAAGCTTCGTCACTTGCTGCAGGGAATTCAAACCCACTACTTCCGAGGATAGTATAATCTCGTTGTGCTGTCTCGGATTGGTCCTATCCTGCGTTAAATCTTCCTAATGTGAGCCCAAGATGATGGTTATCCATGGGATCACCGACAATACTGTGTATGTGATCGGCACAAGTATACAGCCAGAGGACGTGGAATCTGAATACGACCTCGCCATCTGTGTAACCGACTTCTGAACTAATTAATACCCATATCCGAGCAGAATCTAGGGCTGGAACGGTCACACCGAAAGGACAGTGAGAAGGAGAAAGTTTTTCCAGAAGTTTTTGAGTGTTACCGTCGGGGCTGCTAATGTTGCGTACGGCAAGGAAACATAGTGGGTGGGGTAATAGTAGAGGAGATGCTGGATTAAGAAGATAGAGAGGGCTGCTGGCGCCTTTTACAAGGACGGTGATACTAATAGACGGCATGGTGGTTTGATGTCACGGATCTGGAAGGATAGTTAGTGTTATCATATTTGAGAGGCATTGATAGATCTTTCCAGCATATATTGACTTGTCTACAGAGTCAACATTGCGTAATGCTAGGAGGTGATTCTTGTGACCAGGTCAGAATTTCACTACTTGCCGTATCCGGCCACTTTCGAAATCACTTTCAAGAGAAATTTGGCCGCTGATGGAAATCGCTACATATGTTTTGATCCAAAGTGAATGGCGAGTTTCTCTAACAATAAATAAGCTTGTACTGGTGGCTATACCGGTGCTTATAGTATCGTGTCACGAGGTGTCGTATCTCTGTTAGTAGACCAACTGTTGGTTCGACTAGTGCCAGTACATCCTCTTTGCTCTGGAATGATAGGCGACAAGCCCTATGGCCTATATCATCATTCCAATATTCAAAAAATGAACGCACATCAAAATTGGAAATGCTTCATGGTAGATAAACTTACGATCTCGACGCAACCCAAATGCTGAAAATACCGCCATCCAAGGCCAATCGCAGCTTTTCTGTTCCGCGCATTCTTTGGCACTGAAGGTGGTTGTAGTTGGGTATGAGATGTTTTTTGAGATCATTAAGGTACAGGAATGGGACAATCTTAGGAGCATACAGGAGACAGAGACGGCCTGTGAGGAAGTCTTTCATCGCCTCCGTTTATCTTCGGCTTCGCTTGCGAGGAACGCGAATGTTGAGGGACGCATGGATTAAGAGGAGTAACGAATTCGAATAGAGGTGAAAGTCATTGTGCAGGCCTTAGTATTAAGGATCAGAATACTTTCGAAAGGTTGAAACCCCAATCTCTAAAAGACCAACATTCATAAAATCTTGCACTCAAAAAAAGAACAATGAAACAAATTATCAAGAGCATCATATCGGCTCCCACCCCCGTAGCTTAGAAAATCTATCACGCAATGGACAATACAATATCTGAAGCATCCAAGGTATCCGACTAATCATGAATAGAGGACTATGATCATCAAATCTGAATTGAACCATTGAGAAGCATCCAAGCCTGAAAGATCATTCGATTCAACTGTAAATCGGGACGATGAAGAATGCTTTAAGGCCTAGTATATGTACGTCGCCGACACGCGACTTACATGACATTGAAGTGTGTGTGTGTGTGTGTAATATTTTTCGTTTTAGGTTTTTTAGGCCATAAATTCCCAATTAGGACAAAAGACGCCAGAGAAGGAAGGCCTCTGGGTTTCTAATTAGCTAGATTAAGTTTACTAATATAATACGTACTAAATGCTTCAGTAGGGTTTATATGATTGCCGTTATGTATTGAGTTAATCCCTTTAGATAGATATTTCAATTGTTCTCTATAATACAAAAAGATCCCTCGATTCCTGATTTACTTTTTTTTTCTTTGTTATCGCAATCGAGCTTTTTAATATGATTTTTTATATATAAAACTTTTTTTTTTTTTTTTTTTTTAAATCAAAATCCTAATATCTTATACAAAGAAAAACCCCAAAATAATATAAAAATAAAAACGACAATTTCAATTTATAAATTGTTTAGGGAATCGAGAATATATATCCTGATAGAACCTTGTAGATTTGAATCAAGCTGTTAGTTTTGCTATTCCTTTTGTACTTTTTAAGAGATAAAGGATAGTTTCAGATAATGGTAATTTTGAAAAGGTCTTTTGAGTATTTTCGATTTTACAAAAATAAAAATAAAAAGGGGATTTTCTTTTTCTATATGAATATAGTATATAAGTATCTTCGTAATTGAAGCGATCGTGATACGCTGCGAAATCGCTGTATTGGGATTTGGTTATTAGGATATATCCTAATGTTGTTCGATTAAAAGAAAGCATAATCAATTGATTGCTGTAAATTATAAAAAGATTATTATAGTTTAATAGTATTGTAATTGTTTATAATTTAACTTTTATTGGTTTGATAATCGTTTTAACAATTCTTTTTAAGAAAACAAAAATGCAAATAGGATTGGATAGAAAAGAAAGTATTGCTTTTTTTTTGGTTATTATATCTGCTACTTCATTCCTAGGGATATCTAAATGGCCAGGGATTTATCGAATTCGGATTGAGTTAGGATAGATGTATAGTAAACAAAATTTAAAAGGCCAAATAATAATTAAAATGTAAAAGTTTTTGAATATAGTTTACAAGGATTTTGTTGAATAAGTATTTAATTGTATAGCAATCTCTAGATTATCCAAGAAGATTTAAAGGTCTGTAGCAAATCTAGTTGAGGGTAATAATATTGTAATTTAAGCACCTTTCAAAGCTACAGTTATTTCGATATCGAAAACTTCAGTATTATAGTCAAATAAGAAAACCTATCAATCTATTTACAAATTGTATTAATAAATCACTGAACTATCTCTTGTAATACTATCCAAAGCTTCATTTTTCGAACTATCAAAGAAAACCTGCAAATCGTTTAATAAAATTGTAGGTAGGAATCTTACAAAGTTTTTAACTACTTGTACTTTTGAATAACTAAAAGGATTATTAATCTGGGTTTCTGTAATAATACATAATTCTTTGATTTTTCAAGAAGAGAAAGCAACTGGATTGATATATTCAGTTTTTGAGAAAGCTAGAATTAGTTTTGAGAACCTTAAATTAATAATTCTAATTCCTTTAATCAGAATGTTTTTATTACGGTGAGGGAAAAGGTATGTGTAGGTTTGATCTATTGTTGTACTATAAGGAGGAGAAGAAGGTCAAGGAGGTGACCTGACTATATAGAAGTGAGTGTATGCATGTGTGCCTAAGGCACACATGATCATGTGCAGGTGAAGGGAGATGAATCTGTAATAGTATTCCTTTCTCAAGAAACCCATTTGATTTCAAATGGGTATTAAAAAATAAAGAAAAATAAAGAAAAAATATAGATCTCTTTTCTCAATTAAATCTCTGAACAAAAAATATATGATATTTTTTAATAATGTTATATCCTTTATTGTTATAATATGTAATATACTTTTAAACGAAGTGAATAATTTTGGTACGAATGGATCTTCGTAGAGTGGGTGTAGCAATTGTGCTGTGTGATTCCGATTGCAAATTCTGTGGTTTCGGTTGCAATATAGTAGCGTCGGGGTGTTTTAGGATTCAAGCTAGCGGTTTTGGTTTTTTTGGATGAAGATGATGATATTCGATAAGAATCTTCTTGTTATCCTTTAAGTCATTAGTTGGTTGTCAAATTGGTGTGTAATGTTTTTATTTGATCAAATAATGATGGTTATCTTTATTGTGATTATTTAGAACTCTTTCAAATATCCATTTCTGAATAGGTTCATTTTCATCGTTGTCCTGTTTTAAAATTCTGTTTTGTGTAGTTAGGGATTCTGATTCGTTAATTGTTATTTGAGTTGGGAAATGAGGATTAGTATGAGTTGGAAATAAAAGAGAATAATGGAAAACAAAGAAGATTTTAATGTTTTTAGGCAATTGAACAAGATAAGTATAAGGATAAATTTTGATAATCTTGTAAGGGTTGATTTATTTATCATCTAGTTTTTTTGCTTTACATGAAGTCTTTATATTTTTGGTATTGATAAAGATTTTCTGGTTAGTTGTATAACGAAGTAAATCAGAATAGTGGCAGTTAGTATAATTCTTATAAGTAGCAATTATTTGTTATATAAGAATACGAAATTACTTTAAGATATGTTTTATGTGATTTGTGATTCTATTACTTTTAAAGAATTCCTGTTTTTGTATTAGAGTTATATTCGGTGGGCAAGGTTTATTAGGTTCAATATCTAAGTATGGATTAAAGCTGTAATTGGTGAAGAAAGATGAACAATCAATTGTTTTAGAGATCAAATTATTGAATGCAAATTCGGTTAAGGGTAATCAATTCAATCAATCATTTTGATGATAATTAACAAAAGCTCGTAAATACTATTCCAGAACCGAGTTAATATACTCAGTTTGATTATTTGTTTGAGGATGAAAAGCTGAAGAATGTTTTAAGGTAATTTCCAACTGTTCCAAAAGTTGTGACCAGAATTTTGATACGAACTGTATTCCTCGATCGGAAATGATATTGTCCGGAAGTTTATGAAGTATATAGATATAGCTGATAAAAGCATCGATTAGCTTCTCTATCGTTAGTATATGTGTATCGATGAAATGTTTCATTTTGGTTAGTTTGTAGATTATTATTAAGATATGTTTATAGGTAGAATTATAATGAGTGCAATCTGGGAGCAGTGTAATATAGTCGATTGAGATATCAGATCATATACAAAAAAAGACAGGCAATAGTTTTAAAAATCCGGGAGGTATTGATTTGAACGATTTGATGCGAATACAAAGTTCGCAGGCTTTTATGTAGGATGCGATCTCCAAATACATGTTAGGCCATTAATATATACGAAAAACAAGATCGATCGTTTTAGTTCGATCAAGATGGCCAGCAGAATTAGAAAAATGAATTTGATAGATAATTTGGAATTTGAGTTTATCATTTAATAGAACCCAAATCTTATTCCGATAGTAAATTTTATTATTTTGGATTGAACAATCTTGTATAATGATCCGAAAGGTTTTACAATACTTTTTTGGTTATTTAGTCATCGATAGATCGTTAAAAGTAAAGATAAATTGATCTGTGATATCGGACTTAGTATACACTGTATCGATTAAGATATCAATTGATTAATTGTGGAATGGTACTATTATCTCTATTGGTATCAAATTGATATACTCAATCAAATCCTTATAAAGGTTATTATCAAAACGGTTTTGAAGGAGGACAATGCGTTTTCGATTCTTTAGATGCTTATCGTTTGGATCAAAGTGATATAGTCGATTTTCGTGTTTTTTATTTAGTATGTTTGGTCGAATAGTTTTGTTTTCTGGTCGATAGATTATACAGAAATTATATTGAAACAGAAATTCAGATTATCGTATTTGCTGTTGATTGAAAGCTTTTGTAGTTATAAAATATTCAAGGTTCTTGTAATCAATAAGAATCTCAAATTTTTTTTGTAAGTCTTGAAGCTCTAAACGTTATTTTTTTATTGTCTTGATAATAACAAGTAGTTTTTTGTTGTAGATTTTATAATTGTATTCCGCTGCTGTATATTTAGATGAAAAGTAAGCGATTGAATGTAAAACGTTATTATTATTATATTGCAAGAGAATTCCTTCTGAAGTTCAATTGGAAGTGTCGATTTCCAAAACAGTTTTCCGTCTGTAATCAAAGTATACTAAAACCAGTGTTATTGTGAAAGCTCTTTTTAAAGCATCAAAAGTCTTTATATGATCTATAGTCCAATCTTATATAATATTCTTCTGTAAAAGATTATTAAAAGAGCAACAAATCTTTGAAAAATCTTTTATAAAACGTTGATAGAAATTAGCGAAACCGAGAAATCGTTATAAATCCTTTATATATAAAGACAATTTCCAAAATGTAATAATTGTAACCTTTTTTTGATCTATTTCGATGCTTTCGGTTGTAATGATAAGACCTAAATATTTTGTCTTTGTGGTTTCGAATTTGCATTTGTTAATATCAATCTGTAATCCAGTATCCATTAATTTTTGAATTATTTGACGGATATGCTTTTTATGCTCTACAGGATTATCGGAGTAGATTAGAATGTCATCGAGATATGCAATGCAATACTTGTTCAATTCATCGAAAAACGTATGATTGATATAATGTTGAAACGATGTAGGTGTATTGCAAAGATCGAAAGGTATAATTAGAGATTCAAAAAGATTAAAATGAGTAATGAATATAGTTTTCCATTCATTTTTTTCGATGATTCGCAATTTGTTGAATATTGCAATGATATCAAGCTTGGTGTAAATTTTTGTATTGCAAAAAGCGTTTAGCGTTTCGTGAACGATGAGTAATGGATAACGATTCTTTATAATAATGTTATTTAGTCCTCGATAATCTTGACAAATGCGGACTCTTTTTTTCGGTTTGGCAATTAATAGTAAAGAAGAAGTACATTACAATCTCGATTCCTGAATGAACCTCTTGGAGAGATTATCATTAAGTTATTTGTATATTATTATCAATTCTATTAGCGATAAAGGGCGGTTTTTGAAATAAAATAGTTTTTTACCGAGTATCAATTCAATTTTGTGATTCCAGATTCGATAAAGTAGTAATTTATCTATATAATATAGGAAAAAAGTAGAAAGTTTGTTTTGTAATTATATAGAAAGCCTTTATCGTATTTGATCGTTATTAAGGGAAGGTTTGCCGGTTAAAAATTTATCGATATCAATTTCAAAGATCTTTTGCAAATGAAGCGGCTTATAACAATCGTATATAAAATCATAAAGTTGTAATAGGGTTTTAAAGAGTATCTCTATTATATTGTCTTGTCTTTGTAAAATCAATCGAAAATCCTTTTTTATAAGTATCGAGGACAACATAGCTTGTTGTAGATGATTTTGCTCAACAGTTTTCTGTATAGTATTCAATTCATCCTATATCAATCAGATAGCTCGAATATTATCTTGTTGACAAAACGAAACAAAACTAGAAGCTTGTAATCAACGAATATCATCTATATTTGGATTTGTATCTTTGTAAATAGATATAGGGAATTCTCCAATAGAAAGTAGGGGCAAACGGTTTTTTGGATTATGAATAAACCGATACCGATCTGCAATCTTTAAGATCGATTTTGGATGTAGACAATTGGGAATCATCTGTATTTGATTATTTGGTTTTCTGTAGTGTTTTATTCGATAATGATTTATACCAAGTGTCAGATCTTGCTGAAATTCGAGATCAATAGAAGAATCATTAGATTATAATATATAATCTTTATTTGGTATCTTTTTAATAGAAGGTTTTTTATAAAAAGTTCTTTTAAAAGTAGAAAGCATTTGAATAAATGAACAATCGATATCGTTCTTTGGATAATCCTCGATATATGGAGAGCGGTATTTATAAATTGTGTATTTAGCTTTTATATCAGGATCGATAAGGAATTTATTTAAAGGTTTGATAGTATCAATGATTTGTTGTGGAGTAATTTTTGCTAGATCCTTTTGTTCTTTGGTTGGAGATGAGATCATTGGTATAGTAATTGATTTTGAATTATGATATGCTAAGCAATTGGAAGCGTAGTAATTTGAAGAGAATATTAAATTTATCTTTGTTTAATTAATAGTAGGATTGTAGTACTATAATTATAGTAAATCAAAGATTAACGGTGTCTTTGATGAAAGTTGGGTAATGTAAAAGGATTAATATTTATAATGATTTCTTATAGCGATTTCCATTACAAAATATTCTGTAATTCTATTGGTGATCTTTCCATCGGCAAGTCGGAGTTTGTAAAGATAAAATAAGAGTTGTATTTTAATATTGTATTTGAAAACAAAAGAACAATCAGTAAAGGTTTTTCTAGAGTATCTATTATTAATAAGATTTGTAACAATAAAGAGATTTTTATATATAGGGAATATAATAGTTTTAATGAGTAGAGATTTATTATTCATAGAGTTGAATTACAATGGTTTATCTTTATTCATTTTTCGATTTATTTTTTTGCTTTTAGTATTCCTTTATAAACGATTTTTTGTAGAGATTAATCTTTTCTTTGTTCGGGATTTTCTTTGACTGAATTAAGTATAGAGACAATTTCCTTTAGTTCGATATAGCTTTATCATTGTATTTGATTTAGATATTGTTGGCTTTGTATTCAATTATTAGTATATCCTTCTCGAAATCCATTGCGATTATTATTAAATCTATTAGCGTTTCGAAAAGCCGGAATGGTAGTATATTGATCGGGGGCCGGATTAGTTAAGGTAACGGTATTGTAATTGGAAAAGGTATTAATAAGAGTTTGTTTATTAAAAAGAAGATTACTATTGATATTATAAATAGTATAATAATCAATTTGAAGATGATCGATTTTATTATAACAATTGCAAGAAATTGCAGGATTAAACTTCTTTTTTTTATTTTGCGGATTCTTTTTCTGTTGTTCTTTTTGTTTTATTGTATTGAGGTTTATAAGATTATCATCAGCAACAAATGCTTTATCAGAATTTTTGTTATAATATTCAGTGTTACGAAGATTCTGATTCCAAATAGAGAATTTCTTTTGCCAATCATCAATATCATCGGTTGCGTAGAGGTTCGAGTCATCAATGATCAAAGTTCGAAGAGAGATTGTAACCTTTTGTTTTATTGCGTTAACAATCTCGCGATCAGATTTATAGTAAAAGTTAGCAAAATGAGATAATGTAGAAAAGAAAGTTGAAAAGGATTCCTTTGGATTTATAGAAAGTTTGTCGAATTTGAGCGAGGTTTCTTTTTCGATATCTATAGAGATATATAATTTGTCTAATTTGGCCAAAAACGAAACAACAGAATCGAAGCAAGTAGGATTGTCAACGAATCTGGTGATATCTGTAATATGCTTTTATTGTATTTGATTATCGAGAAGATTAATAGTATAGCTAATCTTCTTTTGTTCGGAGGCAAAAAGTTGTGAATCGATTATTTAATAGAGTTGCAAACCCAATTTCCAGAATTGATAGTTCTTTTGTTGGATAAGAATATTAGATTTTTCGTTTTTAAAAATAGGCAGATCTTTTTGAGTTTGATAGGGAATGATCGGTTTCTAGTTAATGGTAGTACTATTAGTGTTCAGTTGAATTTGCTTGTCGGTTAAAATGTAAAGAAGTTCGATGTTTTCCGTTTTGAATTCCTCGATCTTATTTGTTTGAATAACAATATAAGTAGTTTGAATAATAAAGCGATCTTCGATAACAAAGAAAACATAATTTAGATAAACAGTTTGTTCGTTAGGATTGACAACGAGGTTTGGTGTTATTGGAATATCCAATTCTGTTAGGATTTGTATAATAGTAGATTATTGGTCGAAGATTCGTTGAATTTCGATATGAATTCCTTCGATAAAAATAAAAGTTGTATTATTAGCGGATGTAGAACCGAAAGCTATTGTAAAAAGAATTACAATTGTACAAAGTAATCGATAGGGAATTTGCGATTGTACAAAAGCAATCAAAAACAAATACAGAAGTTTGCAAATAAATATAATCATACAAAAGCAATCAGGGATCAAAAGCTATACAAAAGCAAATAAGAAATGCGATCATACAAAAGCAGACGAATTACAACGACACGAAAGCAATCGAAAACAGATACAGAAGCCTATAAATGATTTAACAAAACCAAATCACTTTATAAAATGATGGAACCTTTAAAAGAATAATACAAACTATCATGGTAAAGGAAAAGGTATATATAGGTTTGATTTATTGTTATACTACAAGAAGGAAAAGAAGGTCAAGGAGGTGACCTGACTATATAGAAGTGAATGTATGCATGTGTGCCTAAGGCATACATGATCACGTGCAGGTGAAGAGAGATGAACCCGTAACAGTTTTTGGTTTGAATTCGAAAGGAATAATTAGAATCAAGTCGAACGATTCGGATTACGAAACTTTGTAAAATCAAATTGAATTCAATTTCGGAAGATATTAGATTTGATTCTTTGAATAAAATAGCAATGTTAATTGTATAAAATATTGGGAGAATTGTTCAAGTATTAATCAATACGATTTTGTTTAAAAGTTCTAAATGTTCTTTTATTTGATTCGAAATTGTAAAGTGTAAATTACGTTTTCTAATTCGATTAGGTTATTAGGTTTCGATTGCAAAATAGCACTTTTTGAGAATATAGGCTGTTGTTATTTGTTGAAGCAAGATTGGAGGGATATTTCGAATAGTTTTTCCAAACGAATGTAGAGTATTTGTAATTGTAAAAGCTTTAGTTGATAATATTTGAATGTAAGGTTTGAAACTAAGTTTTTTATTAAAGTAAATCCTTAATTATTTTAATGATCCTGGTTTTTCTATAATAAAAAGAATACCAGAATTTTCAATGTTTCTTTTGGAGTTTCTGAAAAAGTGGATTAGTTTAGATTTCTTCGGATCAAAAATAATGTTTTCTGATTTTCTTCAATTCAATACTTTTAATATTTCCGATTATAATTGATTATAATTCGATTGTAAGTTTGAAGAGAATACTATTAAAGCAATATCATTTGTATATCCAAATCTTCGAATAGGATTATTTAACCAAAACAAAGGGATTATATAAAGTATAAAAAGAATAAACGAAATTGAAAAGTTTTATAGCAAACTATATTCAATATTAATATTGGACTTTGTTTCACTATTAAACTGAATACGAACTGATCGATTTATTAAGAACGATTGTATCTATCGAACTAGATTATCAGGCTATCCTTATTCTTTGAATCGACAAACTAGATGTTCTAGGAGAATAATATCAAAAGCGTCTTTGATATTGTTACGGGTTCATCTCTCTTCACCTGCACGTGATCATGTGTGCCTTAGGCACACATGTATATACTCACTTCTATATAGTCAGGTCACCTCCTTGACTTTCTTCTCCTCCTCGTAGTACAATAATAGATCAAACCTACATATATCTTTTCCCTTACTGTGATAATTTGTACTACCCTTTCAAAAGCTCCGTCACTTTATGAAGTGATCTAGCCTTGCCAAATCATCCGCAAACTTCTGTATCTGTTTTCGACTACTTTTGTATTGTCGTAACTCACCTGCTTTTGTGCAATCGCGTTTCTTATCTGCTTTTGTATAGTTTCTGATCTCTGATTGCTTTTGTGCAATTGTATTTATTCGCAAGCTTTTGTGTTTGTTTTTGATTGTTTTGTACAATCGCAAATTCCCTATCGATTACTTTGTACAATTGTAATTCTTTTTACAATAGCTTTTGGTTCTATATCTGCTAATAATACAACTCCTACTTCTATCGAAGGAATTTGTACTGAAATCCAACGAGTCTTCAATCAATGACCTACTATTATACAAATCCTAACAGAATTGGATACTTTAGTGATACCAAACTTTGTTGCTAATCCTAACGAATAAACTGTTTATCTGAATCATGTTTTTTTTATCATCGAAGATCGTTTTACTATTCAAACTACCCATATTGTTATTCAAATAAATAAGATCGAGGAATTCAAAGTGGAAAATGTCGAGCTTCTTTGTACTCTAATCGGCAAACAAGTTCAGTTGGACGTTGGTGATGCTATTACTAGTCAGAAACCGATTACTCCCTATCAAACTTAGAAGGACCTGTTTGTTTTTAAAAGTGAAAGATCTAATATTCTCATTCGACAAAAGGACTATCAGTTTTGAAAGTTGGGTTTGCAATTCTATTGGATAATCGATTCACAACTTTTTGTTTTCGAACAAAAGAAGATTAACTATACTATTAGTCTTTTTGATAATCAAGTGTAACAAGAGTATATTATGGATATCATTAGATTCGTTGACGATTTTATTTGTTTTGATTCTGTTGTTTCGTTTTTGGCCAAATTGGACAAATTATATATCTCTATAGATATCGAAAAAGAAACCTTACTCAAATTCGATAAGCTTTCTATAAATCCAAAGGAATCCTTTTCAACTTTCTTTTCTATATTATCTTATTTTGCTAACTCTTATCATAAATCTGATCGCGAAATTATTAACGTAATGAAGCAAAAGATTACAGCCTCCTTTCGAACTTTGGTTATTGGTGATTCGAACCCCTGTGCAGCCGATGATATTGATGATTAGTAAAAGAAATTCTCTACTTGGAATCAGAATCTTCGTAACGCTGAATATTATAACAAAAATTCTGATAAAGCATTTATTGTTAACAGTAATCCTATAGACCTCGATACAATGAAACAAAAGGGATAACAGAAAAAGGGTCTGCAAAATAAGAAAAAGAAGTTTAATCCTGTAGTTTCTTGCAATTGTTATAGTAGGATCAACTATCTTCAGATTGATTATTATGCTATTTATGATATCAATGGTAATCTTCTTTTTGGCAAACAAACTCCTATTAATATCTTTTCCAATTACAATATTGTTGTCTCAATTAATCCGGCCTTCGATCAACATATTACTGTTCCGACTTTTCGAAGCGCCAATAGGTTTAATAATAATCGCAATGGATTTCGAGGAGGATATATTGGTAATTGGATACAAAGCCAATAATACCTGAATCAAGTACAATGATAAGGTTATATCGAATCAGAGGAGGTTGTCTCTATATCTAATTCAATCAAGGAAAGTCCCGAACAAAGAAAAGATTAATCTCTACAAAAAATCGCTTGTGGAGGAATACTAAGGACAAAACAGTAAATCGAGGAATAGATAAATATAAACCATTGCAATTCAACTTTATGAATAGCAAATCCCTATTCGTTAAAACTACTATGTTCTCTATATATGAAAATCCCTTTACTGTTACAAATCTTATTGATAATAAATACTCTAAAGAAGCCTTTGCTGATCGTTCTTTTGCTTCCAAATACAATATTGAAATACAACTCTTACCTCATCCTTGTGAACTCCGATTTACCGATGGAAAGATCGTCGATAGAATTACAGAATATTTTGTAATGGAAATCGCTATAAGGGATCACTATAAATATTGATCCTTTTATATTACCCAGTTTTCATTAAAGACATCATTAATCTTTGGTTTATTATAATTACAACGTTATAATCTTATTATCAATTGGACAGAGATAAGTTTAACATTCTCTTCAAACTACTATACTTCCAATTGCTTGATACATTATGATTCAAAGCTAATTACTATATCAACAATTCTATTTCCGATTAAAGAACAAAAAAATCTAATAAAAGTTATTCCACAATAAATCATTGATACTATCGAACCTTTAAATAAATTCCTTATCGATCTTAATATAAAAGTTAAATATACAGTTTATAAATACTGCTTTTTATATATCAAGGATTATCCAAAGAACGATATCGATTATTTATTTATTCAAACACTTTCTACTTTTAAAAGAACTTCTTATAAAAAACCTTCTATTGAAGAGATACTAAATGAAGATTATATATTACAATCTGACAATTCTTCTATTGATCTCGAATTTCAACAAAGTCTGATATCTAATATAAATCATTATCGAATAAAACATTGCAAAGAACCAAATAATCAAGTACAAATGATTCCCAATTGTTCATATCCAAAATCGATCTTAAAGATTGCAGATCGATATTGGTCTATTCATAATCCAAAAAACCATTTGCCTCTGTTTTCTATTGAAGAACTCCCTATATTTATTTATAAAGATACAAGTTCAAATATAGATGATATTCGTTGATTACAAGCTTCTAGTTTTGTTTCGTTTTGTTAACAAGATAATGTTCGGACTATTCGATTGATATAGGATGAAAAGGATACTGTATAGAAAACTGTTGAGCAAGATCATCTATGATAGGTTACATTGTTCTCGATACTTACAGAAGGGGATTTTCGATCGATTTTATAAGGGCAAGGTAATATAATAGAGATGCTCTTTAGAATCCCATTTCAACTTCATGATTTTATATACGATTGTTACAAGCCGCTTCATTTGCGAAAAGTCTTTAAAGCTAATATCGATAAATTTTTAACCGGCAAACCTTCCCTTAGTAATGATCAAATACAACAAAGACTTCTTATATGATTACAAGACAAATTTCTTGCTTTTCTTTCACGTTATACAGATAAGTTGTCACCTTGTCGAATCTGGGATCACAAAATTGAATTGATATTTGATAAAGAGTCATTTTATTTCAAAAATTGTTCTTTATTGTCAATGGAGTTGGTAGTGATATATAAATAGCTTGATGATAATCTCTCCAAAGGGTTCATTCAGGAATCGAGATCGCAATATATTTCTTCTTTGTTATTGATTACCAAACCGGAAGGGGGGATTTGTATTTGTCAAGATTATCGAGGACTAAATAACGTTACTATAAAGAATCGTTATCCATTACCCATTGTTCGTGAAACGCTGGACACTCTTTGCAATACAAAAATTTATACCAAGCTTGATATCATTGCAATATTCAACAAATTGCGAATCGCCAAAGGGAATGAATGGAAAACTATATTCATTACTCGTTTTGGTCTTTTTGAATCTTTGGTTATGCCTTTCGATCTTTGCAATACACTTGTATCGTTTCAACATTATATCAATCATACACTTTTCGACGAGTTGGACAAATATTGCACTGTATATCTCGATGACATCCTAATTTACTTCAATAATCCTATAAAGCATAAAGAGTATATCTACCAAGTAGTTCAAAAGTTAATAGATACTGGATTACAAATTGATATTAACAAATGCAAGTTCGAAACCACAAAGACAAAGTATTTGAATTTTATCATTACAACCGAAGACATCGAAATGGATCAAAAAAAGATTACAGCTATTACATTTTGGGAATTGCCTTTATATATAAAAGATTTATAACAATTTCTCGGTTTCGCTAATTTCTATCAACGTTTTATAAAAGATTTTTCAAAGATTTGTCGTTCTCTCAACGACCTCTTACAGAAGAATATTACATAGGATTGGATTGCAGATCATATAAAGGCTTTTGACGCTTTAAAAAGAGCTTTTATAATGACGCCGGTTTTGGTATACTTTGATTACAAGCGGAAAACTGTTTTGGAAACCGATACTTCCAATTGGACTTCAGAAGGAGTTCTCTCGCAATACGATAATGATAACATTTTGTATCTAATTGCTTACTTTTCATCTAAGTATACAATAGCGGAATGCAATTATAAGATCTACAACAAAGAACTACTCGCTATTATCAAAACAATAAAAGAATAATGTTTAGAGTTCTAAAGCTTACAAAAGAAATTCGAGATTCTCATTGATTACAAGAACCTCGAATATTTTATAACTACAAAAGCTTTCAATCAATAGCAAATACGATAATCTGAATTTCTATCTCAATATAATTTCTGTATAATCTATCAATCAAAAAACAAAGCTATTCAACCAGACACACTAAATAGAAAACACAAAGATCGGCTGTATCGCTTTGATCTAAACGATGAACATCTAAAGAATCGAAAACGTATTGTCCTTCCTTAAAACCGTTTTGATGATAATCTTTATAAGGATTTAATTGGGTATATCAATTTGGCATCAATAAAAACAATAGTATCATTCTACAATCAATCAATTGATGCTTTAATCGATACAATGTATATTAGATCTGATATCGCAAATCAACTTATCTTTACTCTTAACGATTCATCGATAACTAAATAATCAAAAGAACATTATAAAACCCTTCGAATCATTATACAAGATTGTTCGATCCAAAATAATAGAATTTACTACCAGGATAAGATTTGGATTCTATTAGATGATAAATTCAAATTCCAAATTATCTATCGAATTCATTCTTCTAATCCTACCAATCATCTTGATCGAATTAAAACGATCGATCTTGTCTCTTGTATATACTGATAGCCTAACATACATTTAGAGATCGTATTCTATATAAAGGCTTGCGAACTTTGTACTTGTACCAAATCGTCCAAATCGACGCCTCCCGGATTTTTGAAACCACTGCCTATCCCTTTTCATACATAATCTGATATCTCAATCGACTATATTACATCACTCCCAAATTGTACTCGTTATAATTCTACCTATAAACATATCTTGATAGTAATCTACAGACTAACCAAAATAAGACATTTCATCGATATACATACACTAACAACAAATAAACTAATCGATACTTTTATCAACTGTATCTATACACTTCATGAACTTCCAAACAATATCATTTCCGATCAAAGAACACAGTTCGTATCAGATTTCTGATTATAACTTTCGAAGCGATTGGAAATTATCTTAAAACATTCTTCAGCTTTTTATCCTCAAACAGATAATCAGATTGAATATATTAATTCGGTTCTGAAGTAGTATTTACAAGTTTTTGTTAACTATCATCAAAACAATTGATTGGATTGACTACCCTTAACCGAATTTGCATCCAATAATTTGATCTCTGAAACAATTGATTACTCATTTTTCTTCGCCAATTACAACTTTAATCTATACCTAAACATTGAGTTTAATAAACCTTGCTTATCAGATATAACTCTAATACAAAAACAGGAATTCTTTAAAAGTAATAAGACTACAAATCGCATAAAACATATCTTAAAACAACTTCGTACTCTTGTACAACAAACAATTGCCACTTATAAAAACTATATTAACCGCCATCGCTCTAATTCACCTCGCTACATAATTGGCCAGAAAGTCTTTGTTAATACCAAGAATATAAAGACTTCGCGTAAAGCAAAAAAGCTGAATAATAAATGGATCGGCCCTTACAAGATCACCAAAGTTTATCCTCGTACTTATCTTGTTCAATTGTTTAAGAACGTTAAAATCTTCTCTGTTTTCCATCATTCTTTTTTACTTCTAGCTTATATTAATTCTCATTTCCTGGTTCAAGCAACGATTAATGAATCAGAATCCCTAATTATACAGAACAGAATTTTGGAATAGGATGACGATAAGAATGAGTCTATTCAGAAATGGATATTTGAAGAAGTTCTAGATAATTACAATAAAGATAACTATCATTATTTGATCAAATAGAAACACTACACATCAATTTGGCAATTAGCTAATGATTTAAAAAGTAACGAGAAAGTTCTTATCAAATATCATCACCTTCATCTAAAGAAACCAGGGCCGCCAGCTTAGATCCTAAAACACTCCGATACTACTATATTACAACCGGAACCACAGAATTTGCAATCAGAATCACACAGTGCGATTACTACACTCACTCTACAAAGATCTACTCATATCAAGACTGTTCGTTTCGCTTAAAGGTATATTACATATTATAACAATAAGAGATATAACATCATTAAAGAATATCATACATTTTGTTCAGGGATTTAATTGAGAAAAGAGATCTATATTTTTTCTTTATTTTTCTTTATTTTTTAATATCTATTTGAGGTCAAATAGGTTTCTTGAGAAGGAGGTACTATTACAGGTTCATCTCTCTTCACCTACACATGATCATATGTACCTTAGGCACACATACATACACTCACTTCTATATAGTCAGATCACCTCCTTGACTTTCTTCTCCTCCTCGTAGTACAACAATAGATCAAACCTACACATACCTTTTCCCTCACCGTGATAGATATCTATAATTAGTAATGTAACTTTGAAGCTTGAATTCAAGGTTATTTCTATATTATATATAAAGTAGATTGTAAGATCGATAAATGATCGAAGGGGAAGTACTCCAAATTGTTATTTGATTAATACTTTAAAAGTTATAACAATCCAAAATATCTTTTTAGCGATCAAATGTTCGAAATCTTTTCCTAGTACCGAAAGTAGGGCTATTGGTTTGTAGGATCTAGAATTCGTATAATCTGATTTGTTCGGTTTTGGAATGATAATTACAATTGCTGATCGAAAGCATTCAAAATAATAATTTATTTCAAGACATTTTTGGAAGAGTTGTAAGATACTAGATTCGATTTGTGGCTATACTAACTGTAGTATTTTGATTGGGATTTCATCTATACCAGAGACTGTATTATCTGTACAAAGGATAACAGTCTGTATATCTTGAATCGTAATTTCCGGGAATAGAATAGAACGAGTAGAGGTTGTAGAAGAATCGAAAAGGATATTATCAATTTCAATTGTATTAATTAATAGATTATTAATAAATAGATCTTTTTTAGCTTGGATTATTATAATAAGAAAATGATCTAAAGAATCTGTTAAAGAAGGAATTCGATATATTCTAATTGATTGATACTATTTTGTTATTTTAAAGATATCTTTTATTTCTTTAATTAAATTAAATTTAAAGAGTCAGAATTCCTTTTTCGTTTTCTTAACAATCTTTCGAAAATTCTGTTTGGATTTTGGAGAGTTATTCGTTCGGTTTTCCTGAACAGTTGTTCGGCAGGCTTCATTCTATTATAATTGATCTGTGTTTCGGCCGAGTAATCTTTGAGCTGATCTTGTATATGCTAGTTGTATCGATTGAGTGATATTCAGAATTAAGTTATCGAGATTAGAAATTGTAAATAAGATTTGAAGATCTAGATTCGTTAGGTTTTCTGATAATAGATTTAAGAAGAGTTTTTTATCAAATATATCAATTTATAATCTTCGAATTGGATTCTGGAATCTTGTATTCCAATTCAAAGTTGTCAGTAAGGATTTGTAATCAGAAATTATATCAAAATGAGGAGCCAATATTGTACTAACTGTGTATAATCCTGATAGGAATGCAAGATCGAGAACTCTGCCCAAATCGTGAGTAGCTTCGCTGATTGTGGAAAGAAGATTGAAAGAATGATTATCTAGTTAATTTTGAGTTTTTATAACAAAGAGGATTTTATCTTGAATAATGTAAATTCAAATCTTCTATAAGAAGTGTAGAATTAAAAAAAGGAAAAAGGTAAATTAAATAAATCTTTTATTGTTTAGCTTTTATCTTGATTGCTTTTGGGAATATTATATATATTGATAATTGTAAGGGTAAGATTAATAATAGATTGAAGATATAAAAATAATAAATTTCGAGAAAAAATAAATCGGAATTGATTAACTCGAATATCTGCTTTTTTATAAATATAGATTATTATTCGAAGACAGGTTTTCTAATTATCAAATGGAATAAAGGTTTCATAAACCAAATAGGATTTCGTAATTCAGTATAAAATATCTAAGAATATATAAAATTCTTAAATCAAAACTATATCAATACAAGAATCATTAGTTAAGGAAAATGCTAATTTATAAAAGTTAATATTTTTGATTATATTAGCTTGTAAAATAATTAAAGGTTTTGAAATTGTTTTAGGATTATTTATTGAATAGAATCGAAAAAAAGATAAATTCTAATATAATAAAACAATTAGAATGATTAAAGAAAGATAGAATTAATAGGGATAATATCAGAAAAGTTCGGATTGAAATTGAAGGGGCAATGGGTTCTTCTATTGAGGAATCAACTTTTGAGATTTTAAAGTATTTTGTATTGATACAAGTTTTGATTCTAATTGTTTTTGATATTTTCTGGATAGCTTGCTTTTCTGTTTTGGATTTGGAGCTTTTAATTGTAAGACGAAAAGGGCAATCAAGATCATTTGTTGAATGAGATTCCCCGCAATATAGATATCTTACTGGGCAATCATGAATTGTATTATATCTAGTAAAATGATTCTTTTCGGTATAATTGATTATACTGCAGATTCGGTATCTTTTTGGGTAAAAGCAAACTCGAGTATTATACCATTGAAAGTATCGGATACATTAGATTGTTTTGGGTTTGAAAACGATTCGAGAAGTATTAATTATAGTTTCTAGAATTCGAAAGTTCTTAGGGAGGGCTGTATATTACGAAACTGGAAAGCTCAAGAATCAAATAGAATTATACAATCCGGATTCTTTATTTTGTATAGATTCGATTGTTTGAATTGCTTATTGTCCTGTATTATCGCTGATAATATCGAATATGGTTTCCGATTCGATTAAAACGATAATCAATTGTTGTAAATCTTCTAGAATTGTAACAATTCGTGGAATATAGTTCAATCGATAAATAATCTATAATTATTATTGTTCGATTTTGCAGATTTCGAATATTTTTTCGATTATATTTGAAAGGTTTTCTAAAGCTATTAAGTCCTCTAAAGAATTCATATATAATACAAACCTAGTATTTATTGATTAAACTTCTTTCAAAAGATTCGTATTATTTCCTAATTGTCCTTTCAATATACTAAGAATAGCAAAAGAGCCAGCTTTTTGGATTGAATAATCGAGTTCGATATGAACAAAAAGGCGAATATCGATTTTGTTCGAAGTTTTGAATTGAGTTTTGGATTGACCTTCAGCTTTTGAAATTATAGATTATATAATTGGTAAAAGAATTGTAGTTTTCTAAATATAAATAGAATCTTTGAAATATTGAATTATAGGGATTTTTGCTTTTTGTTGAATAAGTTTAGGATTTGATTGAACAAAGAGAACAATAGAAAACTTATTAACTCGAAGAGGATAAAATCTATTGATATATATATCGAAATGTTTGTTTGTAACAGAAGAGATATCGATGCAAAATATAATCAAAGGTTTACGAAATCAAATAGGGAAAGCTCGAACTGTTTCGGTATTCAGATATTCGTTCTATAATAGAACAATAGAATTGAAGATCTATTGATCTTCGTTTGCTCTATTAATAGCAGCATTGATTATATTAACCAGAAACTAGGAGAAAGAAAGGATCGGGGGGGCGGAAGGTATAATGACGGAAACGCATCTGTACAGCGCCTACCGGGGCTGATGTGACGATCCTGTTATTCTATTATGCCATAAATGCCTTAGGCCATTCTTTCGGCTTTTGGTCCCCTCCGAAGGGACCAAAATGCCTCAGGTTATTATTTCATTTATTTCACCCTGTATTCGCTTAGGGCTTTGGTCCCCTTCGAGGGGATTATAAAAGGCTTAACTCTATTGTATTTGATACGGTAGTTTGTTATTCTCTAGTATAGATTAATTGATTCATTTTATCATGCTTTGAATTAAGATTATCGTTATATTATAACAAACTTATTAGCATCTCTGAGAAGGATAGAATATCTTTTGGGAAGGTTATAATATCTTCTAAGAAGGTCAGAATATCTAGTTAGTTATATCTATCGAGGTTATTGAACTAGCGAAACTCTTTATATATATCTGATTGACTTTTCTGAATTTTCATCGGTATTATTGTTATGTCTATTTGTTCGAGAAAACCCTGTACGTTTTTGCTTATTATCGTTGAGTCCATTGTAGCAGAATTACAAGTTCAAATCGAACAAATTAAATAAGAGGAAGATCCTGGATTTGATGTAGAAGTCGACGAAACGGTAGTTATAAGTCTGCTCTTGTATTCATTAACTCGAAGAGAATCAGTTCCTTTTGTAACCGAAACGACAAATCTTCAAAGTTTATAAAAAGAAAACCACGAAATCCGAATTCAAAATCAAATCATATTAGAACAATTGGATCAGATTCATTTCGCTTTAGCTAGCTTTTTACAAGAAAGATCTCTTGATGTAGATGACAATAGATTTCCCTTTTGTTTTCGAATACGATAATGGTATTCTCGACAGACTAAAGATCCTGATATTGTTATACCTAGCAAAGAAGGTCCTATAATAGAAAGAAAATCAATATTTATAGTATCTTCTTATGGAAGATTCAGTATAAGAGTGAAAAACTTTGAATTTCTTAGCGATAGAGTTAATTCTTCTTTC
Source organism: Sclerotinia nivalis (assembly GCA_029531795.1). Taxonomy (NCBI): domain Eukaryota; kingdom Fungi; phylum Ascomycota; class Leotiomycetes; order Helotiales; family Sclerotiniaceae; genus Sclerotinia; species Sclerotinia nivalis. The sequence goes on from JAPEIS010000002.1 coordinate 1,477,155, forward strand.
GAATCATAGAGACTTTTTGCAGAAGGAAAACTCTTGGATAATGCAGATCATTATCTGGACGAGGGTGCGAAAGTTCGTGCTATCTTTCGATGGACTACTGGTGATGTACAATGGCATTTGAAGCTGAAAATGATCCGAAAGGAGTTTGTTATATACCAAAGCGTTTTGGATTATTTTGGTTCTATTTATTTTGTATCTAATCGATAGGAACTGGCTATGGACGAATTCCGATTCCTACGAATGGGAACTATGATTTTCCATCAATTCTATATGCAATTCTTGGAATTTGTGGTAGAAGTTGATCAATCAGAAGACTTCTTTCGAAGAGAACTTACTTTGAAGTTTTCCTTTTTGTTGAGAGTTGCGATAGTAGTTATTATGGATCTTTATTTTGATTTCTAGGGTTATGTGAATCATCTAATGAATGTGGATGTAAGGATGTGTATTGTGAATCAGAAATACGTTATAATGGTTAGGAATCTTGGTCGAAAAGCTTCTTTGCTTGATAATCGCGTTAGGAGTTTCATTCTCTTGTATGATAATGCCAAGCCAGAACGTGTGGGAAGGGAAAAATCGGTTGCTTCTGGTTTCATACCGAATTTCAAGTCTCATCCTCCTGTCTTATCCTTCGCTTGCTTCAAATGCAAGGCTTCTAATTGGACCAAGGACTATGTTTGTCCCTTTGGCATCTATGAGGTTGATACAGCCTTCGAAGACGAGGAAACCCTTTCGGAACTTTCTGATTCCGATTTATGTGAGTCGGGAAAGGATTAGTCCTTGGGAAAGTTTTCTTCCAAGGTTATCAATATAACCTTAAACATATTAATCTTCGGAGCTTTATGGGTGGTGATAGTTTTCTACTTTTTTGTTATCTTTTAGTTTATGGTTTCCAAGTCCGGTCTTCCGTATTGGTGGATACTGGTGTGTTTGTTTATTTGCTTATTAATATTCGTTTTGTATATCAATTTTCTTGATGTATTAGTGTCCTTATTATTCTTTTGAATAATCCTATCCTTGTTCAAGGATACGATGGTTATCACGGAGGCAGCAGACAGGATAACAGAAATCACTTTTATTGATAAGATGTAGCTCGAAGAGTTACGTTTCTATAGAAGGAATGTTTCCTTTAAATACATTTGTGTATGCTAGGGCTCCGAGCCCTAGCGTTCTTACAGGGTACGATCACCGAGTGTGCTTTGCTCGGTGCTGGATCGGACAGGTAGAGCCTACTAAAGGGGCCGGTCTAGTAACCCGATCCTGATTCTGTGATAGTATTTCCCTTTTTAAGGCCGAACTTCGTTGAGGCGATTATAAAAGCTAAATTTATCCGGATACCTTTAATAGTAATTCTGAATCAACTTTCGAATATTGTTTAGGTAATCAGTAGGCTCTTCGATCGGTTTATCGTAGCCGATTCATTGGATAGTATATTTCAGACGAAAGCCATTACGATTGCAACACTTTTAGTAGGAATTCAGAACTTCCTTTATCTCGAATTGTTCGATTCTTTTGACTTCAATAGAAGAAAAAAACGGATTGTATTGATCAGAGATAGGATTGTTATGAGTGGGGTGTAATAAGTTCATATGGAATATAGAATGATTTCTTATCGAGATAGGTAGTTCGAGTTTGTAAGTGTATGTGTTTATAGTTTGCAAGATCCGGAATAGGTTTAGATTTTTCCAATTTAGTTTCTTCTGGGGTTTTAGAATCTTGATATTTTTAATGTTCAATCAAATCAGATTATTAGAATTGTAACAATGGGTAGAAGTACAATGAATATCAGCATTTTTTGTATAACAAATTTGGCTAACGATCAATTCGGTTTTCAGATGTTCAACAATCAGGAACATTTTCTTGATAAACTTTTTGGCATTCTGGATATTAGAGCGGTTAGTAACAATAGACGATTCAAATTCTATATGCGGATGATAGTTGTAATTTGTAAAGAACAAGGTCAGGTAAGAATTTTCAGATTAAATAGAATTGATTGAAAATTCAGTAATCGATAATCATTCGGATTAATCGTTCTGTAGGTATGAGATATATGATCGAAGATATTATTCGAGTATAACATTTGCTTTCTCAGTTTGCCTATCGATTTCCGGATAATAGATTATCGATAGTTTCGATGCTATACTTAGGTGTTTACAGATGTATTTCTAGAAATCAGATATGAATTGAGTGCTACAATCGGATATAATTGTCGACGGTAGATTGTACAGTTTCCAGATATGCTTCAGAAACAAACGAACTACTTTTTCGGAATTACAAGTATTGTAACAAGGCAGGAAATATTTCATTTTAATCAATCGATCGATTATTACGAATATTATATCGTAATCAAAACTTTTCGGAAGATATATTATAAAATCGATTGATATATCCCTTTACATTTGTTGAGGGATTGGGAGTGGGCGGAGGATATCTTTTTGTTTTCTACAATTCGGTATTGTTCGATGGCAATTATGATAATTATGTATTCAACAGTTGATATAATTATAATATCTAGATCAATAGTAGTTTCGGGATAGGAGCTCGAAGGTGCGAGTATAATGTGGGTGATTTGTAACAAGGGAGTTGTGGATTAGGCGAAACAATTCAGCTTTCAGATTATCGTGATTAGGAACGAAAAGCTTTCTGTGATAATACAGCAGGTTATTATTCTTGGTGTATTTGGATAGGGTAATATAGGGATACTTGAATGTTTTTTTTATCAAGGCCTTCAGAATAGATGTAGGTATAAAATCGGATATATATACTTCAGCAAATAGAGTTTTCAATTCCTTCGATGATTCGAATAATAGATCAAAGATTACAATAGGTATCGGGGGTTGATCAGATGGAGCAATAAGAACGGGTAGTGGTTTAGGGATCGGTAGAGTTTTGGGGATAAGCAGAGTGTCAAGAGTAGACGGAAAGTCAGGAACGAATAGGATAGATTTGGGGGTTAAGCGAACTGAATTAGATTCTTTCGGCGATCAATGGGATTGATTATGGGTAGTGATTGCAAAACGAACTCTTTTCTTCAGAGAATCTATCAGATCAGATAAGATAAGTATAGATGAGATAAATATGGAAACAGAAATGGATGTAGAGAATAAAGCAGAATCAAGATTTTCTGATTTCAAAATCGTTTGGTTTTGATGTAGAAGATGTTCATTTTTCTTTTTAGACAGATCTTTTAATTTTCTGGTCAGAGTATCAAGTTTAGTTCTTTGTTTATCTAGTTGATAGGTGATCTTGAAATTGAATCAAAACAGAAATTCAGATTAATAGGTTTGACAATGATTCAATAATTTGATAATTGTAAAATACTCCAAATTCTTGTGATCTGTAATTATCTGGATCGGAGATAGCGCTTTTTTTAGTTTTGAATATCATTCTTCGAAACATCGAATAATGGTCAATAGTTCTTTGTTGTAAATCTCATAATTATATTCGATAATCGAATGTTTTTTCAAGAAATATATAACAGGTTTCAGGATTCCTATATTGTTATATTGGGATAGTATTCCAATAGATATGAAATCGAATATATTAGTCTCTACGATTATATCTTTTTCCTAATCGAAAGCGGTTAGGATTGATGCTTCAATAAATGTTATCTTTAGAACGGAAAAAACTTTTATATAAGTAGGATTTTAAATAAATGGAACGTTCTTTCAGGTTAGATTAATCAATAGATGTATGATAAACGAAAAACTACGGATAAATTATTGATAGAAATTGCCAAACCCGATAAATGTTTGTATATCTATCAGATGGGCTGGAATCTTTTATTCAACGATCGTTTTGATCTTTGTAAGGTCCATTTGGATATCTTCCCGGCCTACAATAAAACCCAGGAATTTGGTTTCAGGTTTCAAGAAATTGCACTTTTTCAGATTCGTATATAGATCAGTTTTTCTTAGGGCTTCCAAAACCTTTTGAATATAAGCAATATGTTTAAAACAAGTTTTATTGTAGATCAGAATATCATTTAGATAAATAGTATAGAATATATCTAGATACTTTTGTAGAATATCGTTGATAAAATATTGAAATGTAGCAAATATGTTAGTCAATCCAAAGGGTATAATTAGGGTCTCAAATAGATCGAAACGGGTACGGAAAGTAGTTAGATATTTTTGTTTTTCTTTAATCCTTATATTGTTGAATGTAGAGATAATATCGATTTTCGTAAAGAATTTCATTCCCTTTAAATTGTTCAAGGATTTTTTGGTAAGTGGTAGTGGGTAGTGATCTTTCATTAATAGGTTATTTAGAGTTCGGTAATCGATATAGAATCGTAATTTTTTATTGGGTTTCTTGATGAATAGAATAGGTGAAGCCGAAACAAACGAATTCGGATGGATGAATCCTTTTTAAAGGTTCTCGGATAGTCAGTTTTTCAAAGCAATAAATTCGTTTTGGGATATGAAATAGAGAGTTCCAAATAATAATTTGATTTTCTTTTTCAAATAGATATTGTGGTTGTATAATCGATATAAAAACAATTTGTCGGTGTTTTGTAAAGAGAATATATCGATTCAGGATCGGAATTCCTTAAGCAGATTAGATAGAATATGATCTTTTTTCTAGGATAGGATATCATCAATTAGGTTTATAATAATCTAGAATATCTTATAATTGTAATGAGTGTATATTGTGTAGGCTTTTATTGATATAAATGTGATATCTTTATTTTGAAAGGTATCCGGATGGAAAGGCAGGTATACCGGGCAGACTTTTTTCGGGATATCCTGCAATGTTTTTATATGGGATAATTGTAATGGTGTATTACAGAATTTTTGATAAAACTTGTTATCGAATCGGAATGTATTAAATGCAAATTCGATATAGAAATTGTACTTCTTTAGTTATATTAATCTTAAGATTAACTTAGTGATGTAGATTTTTGATTTTTTTTGTAGTAATTGTTGATTTATAGATCGGTTAAAATGTAACGATCTATTCGATTTTCAGGTAGTATTTTCCTATCGAATTTAATGATTTCGAATAAAACAAATAATTTGTATATTGAAAGTTTGGTAATTTCAATTCAATTTCGATTTGCGAAAATATATCCTTTGTATTTGTTATCTATTATAGTGTAAGTAGAATAGGATCGATTAGGTATTGGTAGGATAGTAATAGATAATATTATTAGGTTTGTTCGATTATTTGTTTCTTTAATAAGAGATAAGTTTTGAATTGTAATAATGGATAAGTGTAATATGTATAAGGTTTTCGTCTAATAACGATTTATACTAGGCGGGCTCCATTTTTTGAATTCGGGGAGCCGAGAGGGGATAGATTGTATGATGATATAGTATATAGTTGAATCTGGGCAAAGGACGGAATAGAGGATGGCGGGGCAAGATTGGTAAGGTTAGTTCTAATTTATATAGAACGATTATTTGAGAATGGGTAGTCTTTTATATAGTGATCAATAAATCCATAACAAAAGTATTCCCTTTGTTTATATTTATTAGTATGTTTTTAGGAATTGAGATCCATTGGATCTCCAGTAGGTATAGTTGTAATGGGAGTAATAGATTGAACAGTAGGATTCGGGGATGGAGTGGAGGTACGGTTAATAGAATTCAGGTTTTGAGTAATAGTATAGAATGATAGAATGATTGGGTTACAATTGGAATTGATTAGTCTTATTAGGTATAGACAATGATTTTTCAATATTTATACGAAAGTAATGAATATATTGGTATTATTTGTAAAGGGTTCGATAGTAATAATCTAATTCTTCAATTCATTCGATAGAGTTTGTTCTAATAGAATAATTAAAGTATTGTTGTTATTGGTTATCCCGGTTTTCAATGTTAATCTTTGGAATTCAGTATAGAAGATATAAAATAATTGATTTCTTTGTTTCAGATTGATCAGAAGTTTCTGGGCTTTGATTCGTTTGTTTTGGTTTTTATAAACTCTTTCCAATATTTGTAATAGATCTTTATAATCGGTAAATTTAACAAATTATCCTTTGATGTTATATAATCGAATTTGTACAACAGCAAATCCAATTAATCTTTCAGTTATATAAGTCAGACAAGAATACAAGAAAATGAAATGATCAAAATTGGTATACATTTTATTCTATATTTGATCGACAAATCGATCAAGATCGATTTTCGTTTTATCAAATGATATAGGATTAAGTATTTTTTTACTCAATTGAGGTTTCGATAGAACAAAAGCAATAGTTAGGATTGTAATAGGAATCAAAGACGAAGGGTCGATCTAATCGATAAAGGTTGAAACAAATAGGGCAATAGAGATAGGATGGAATTGAGTTAGATGGGTAATTAATCTATCGTTCTCCTTGTCATGGGGTCAGGGCCGGGCCACTGGACCGGCCCCTTTAGTAGGCTCCACCTGTCCGATCCAGTACTGAGCGGGGCACGCTCGGTGATCGTACCCTGTAAGAGCGCTAGGGCTCGGAGCCCTAGCATATACAAATGTATTTAAAGGAAACGTTCCTTTTGTAGAAACATAACTCTTCGAGTTATATCTTATCAATAAAAGTAATTTCTGTTATTCTATTTATTGCCTTTGTAATACTATATAGCTTCCTTTTATCTATACCGACATTTCTATAATATTGTTCCATCTGTATTCGTTTAGCCAGTTCGACTCTTTTAAAGAATTTGTTACTACTATAATCAATGATATTATAATTTGATATCATTATTTTATCTCCCTTTACAAATTCAATATAAGAATGGAAATAGAAATGATTGATCTGTAATCCACAATTCAAAAGCTTACTCTTGATTTGCAAATCGAGAAAACTGTATTTATACAATAGAAAGAGGAAAACGATAAATTAATTATCTATTTGATTCAACTCTATTCTGTCCCTATTGTCCCGTTTGTTTCAACCCCTACCGATCAGATCGACCCCTTGCCTCTAACTTCTGTTACAATTTCAACTGCTACTTTTGTTCTGTTGAAACCTCAATTGAATAAGAAAGTACTTGATTCTGCATCGTTTGATAAAACGAAAATCAATCTTGATCGATTTGTCGATCAAATACAAAATAAAATGTATACCAATTCTGATCACTTCATTTCCCTATATTCTCATCTGATTTATATAATTGAAAGATTAATTGGACCTACTGCTATACAAATTCGATTATATAATATCAAAGAACAATTTGTTAAACTTATCGATTATAAAGATCTATTACAAATACTAGAAAGAACTTATAGAAACCAGAACAAATAAGCCGAGGCCCAGAAACTCCTGATTAATTTGAAACAGAGGAACCAATTGTTCTATGTTTTCTATACTGAATTCCAAAGACTAGCATTGGAAGCTGGAATGGTTGACGACAACAATACCCTGATTATCCTATTAGAACAAATCTTATCGAATAAATTGAAGAATCAGATTGTTACCGTCGAGCCCCTTACGAATAATACCGACGTATTCGTTGCTTTCGTACAGACATTGGAGAATTGTCGTCTGTACCTGATGGGACCGACCGGCTCTGGTCGTAGCCCAATCGTCCTGCTACCTTGTACTATTATTCAAAATCTGAATCCTGTTAATCATACCTTCGCTCCATCCCCGAATCCTACTATCCGATTTACTACTTCCGCTACAATTATGCCTACTGAAGATCCAATAAATCTTAATACCCAAAGATATACTAATAGATACAAACAAGGGGAATACTTCCGTTGTAAATCTGCTGATCATTATATGAAAGACTACCCGTTCCCAGATAATCGTTCTGTGCAAGCTAAAACTAGCCTTACCAGTCTTGCTCTACCATCCTCTATTCCATTCTCCGTCCAGATTCAACCATATACTATATCACTATACAATCTATCCCCTCTCAACTCCCCGAATTCGTAAAACGGAACCCGCCTAGTATAAATCGTTGTCAAACGAAAGCCCTACGCACACTACGCTTATCCGTTGCTACAATTCGAGGTTTATCTTTTGCTGAAGAAACAAGCAATCGAGCAAATTTGATAATATTGCTTGTTACTATCCTGTCGACACCTAATCGATCCTATCCTACTTACACTATAGTGGATAACGAATACAAAGGATATACTTTCATAAATCGAAATTGAATTGAAATTATCAAGCTCCCAATATACAAATTATCTGTCCTATTCGAAATCATTGAATTCGACAGGAAAATACTACCTGAAAACCGAATGAATCGTTATATTCTAATCGATCTGCAAATCAACAATCATTATAAAAAGAAATCAAAAATCTATATTACTAAATTAACCCATTATCCAATTGTTCTAGAATTAGTATAGTTAAAAAAGCACAATCCCTATATCGAATTCGCATTTAATACATTCCGATTCGATAACGAATTCTATCGAAAATTCTATAATACATTACTACAATTATCCTATATGAAAGCATTACAAGACATCCCGAAGAAAGCCCGCCCAGTATATCTGCCTTTCCACCCGGATGCCCTTCAAAGCAAAGACATTGCATCTATATCAATGAAAACCTATACAGTGTATACTTACCGTAACTATAAGATGTTTTAGATTACTATAGATCTAATTGACGATATCCTGTCCCAGAGAAAAGACTCTATCCTATCTAACTTGCCTGAAGAATTCCGATCCTGAATCAATGTATTCTCCCCGCGAAACACCGACAAACTGCTCCTGTACCAATTGTACAATTACGATATCTATCTGAAGAAGGGAATCAAATTACTATTTGGAATTCTCTATTCTATATCCCGAAACGAGTTTATTGTTTTGAAAGACTGATTATCCGAGAACCTTCAAAAAGGATTCATTCGTCTAAGTTCGTCTGTTTTGGTTTCGTTTATTCTGTTTATCAAGAAACCCGATGAAGGGTTACGATTCTATATCAACTATTGAGCTCTAAATAACCTATCAATAAAAGATCACTACTCGTTATTGTTTACCAAAGAATCCTTGAACAATTTGAAAGGAATGAAGTTCTTTATGAAGATCGATATTATCTTTGTATTCAATAATATAAGGATTAAGGAAGGGCAAGAATATCTAATTGTTTTCTATACCTGTTTCGGTCTATTTGAAACCCTGATCATACTCTTTGGATTGATCAATGTATTTGCTATATTCTAGTGTTTTATTAACGATACTCTATAAGAATACTTAGATATATTCTGTATTGTTTATTTAGATGAAATTCTGATCTATAATAGAATTTGCTTTGAGTATATCGCTTATATTCAAAAGATCCTGGAAATCCTAAAGAAGGTTGGTCTGTATACAAATCTGAAGAAATACAACTTCTTGAAACCTGAAACCAAATTTCTGAACTTTATTGTAGACCGGAAAGGTATCCGAATAGATCTTGCAAAGATCAAGACGATCGTCGAATGAAAGATTCCGGTCTATCTGACAGATGTACAAGCATTTATCGGGTTTGGCAATTTCTATCGATAATTTATTTATAGTTTCTTGTTTATTATACATTTGTTGATTAATCTGACCCAAAAAAATATCCCGTTTGTTTGAAGTCCTGCTTGTACAAAAGCTTTTTCCGCTCTGAAGATAGTGTTTACTGAAGCACCAGTTCTAGCTATTTTCGATTGGGAAAAAGATGTGATCGTAAAGATCGACGTATCCGATTTCGTATCTGTTGAAGTGCTGTCCCAATACAACGATATAGGAATCCTGAAACTTGTTGTATATTTCTCGAAAAAGCATTCAATTACCGAATATAATTACGAGATTTACGATAAAGAACTATTGATCATTATTCGATACTTCGAGGAATGATATTCAAAACTAAAGAAAGTATTGTTTCCGATCCAAATGATCATAGATTACAAGAATTTGGAGTATTTTACAACTATCAAATTATTGAACCATCGTCAAACTTATCACGGTGGTGGTAGGGTGCTTTAAGATATGATGATATTCTACGAAGAAGGAAGAAGGTGCTAGGAAAAGCGCCAACTATATGGGGGATGGATGTCTTAGACAGCTATGCAGATTAGCTAGGAACGGGTTACGAACCCATGACAATACCCCCTTCCTCAAAGCTTAGTTTGTCCTCAAACTACTGATAAAACCACCTTTCAAATTTTAAGACTGTCTTAAAATTTGAGATACTATTTTTCTGTTTAAGCAAACTATATTTTCTTTTTTGTTAATTGTTGTAAAATCTTTGTAGGAGCTGAAGCTAACAACAGTACTGCAGCGTCTGGGTGATTCAAGATCCATAATGGTAATCCAGGTTTCTCGGGGTGTAAACGGTGGTAGTCGATCAGGATCTTCTTATTACCTTTTAGATCTGATATTGATTACCAGGTTGGTGTGTAATATCTTTATTTGATTTGATAATGATAGTCATCTTCATTGTAATTATCAAGTATATCTTCAAATACCCATTTTTGAATTGGTTCTTTCTCTTTGTCTTCTCTTTTGAGGATTCTGTCTCTTGTAGTTTTCGATTCCGATTCGTTAATTAAAGTTTGTCCTGGAAAATGAGGTTTTGGATATACTGGTCTTAGCAACGAATGATGGAATACTGGGAAAATTCGTATATTTTCTGATAATTCGATCAAATAAGCGTATGGATAGATCTTTATTATTTCGTATAATCCGATCCATTTATCATCGAGCTTTTTTGTTTTACAAGATGTCTTTATGTTTTTCGTATTTATATATACTTTTTGTTTTTTTGTATACTGTGGCGAATCTGATCTATTCCGATTTGTATATTCCTTGTAAATTGCAATAGATTGTTTCACAAGTGCTTTGAGTTGGTCTAGGATACGTTTTATTCTATTGATTGTTTTGTTTCCCTTAAAGAATTCGCGTTTTTGAGCTATTATTATATCTAAAGGACAAAATTTACTAGGTTCTATATCCAATTGTGGATTAAAACTGTAATTCGCAAAAAACAACGAATAGTCTATTGTTTCAGAAATCAAATTGTTTGAAGCAAATTCTGTTAACGATAATTATTCCATTCAATTATTCTAATGAAAATTTATGAATATATGTAAATATTGTTCTAAAATTGAATTGATTCGTTTTATTTGGTTATCTGTCTGTAAATGAAACGCTGAGCTATATTTAAGGGCTACTCCCAATCGTTCAGAAAGCTATATCCAGAATCCCGATACAAATTGCGTTTTTTGATCTGAAATGATGTTTTCCAGAAGACTATATAATATATAAATGTAATTAATAAAAGTATTAACTAATTTTTCTATTGTTAAAGATTTTGTATTTATAAAGTGTTTTATTTTTGTCAATCTACAAGCAATCATTAATATATATTTGTATGTTGAATCGTAATGTTTATAGTCTGGCAAAAGTGTAATATAATCGATTGAAATATCTGACCATGGTTGGAAAAGAACAGGCAACGGTTTCAGGAATCCTGGGGGGGATAATTTTGGGGATTTTGTTTGAATACAGAGTTTACAAACTTAAACATAGACGCCTATTTCTTGATGTATCTGTAGCCATCAATAGTTTCTGGAAACCAAATCAATAGTCTTCGTGCAACCAGGATGGTCAACGGGGCCCGACGAATGTATTCTGTATAAAATTTGTATCTTCAATTCATCATTAGGCGGGATCTATAGTTTTTCATAATAGTAGATCTTATTATTGTAAACACAACAATCCTATATAACTATTTATAAGGTTTTCCTGAATTCTTTTGGTCATTTAATTGTAAAGGGATCTTCGATTGTTGATATTAATTATTTGGCTATATCTGATCTATTGTATACTATATCAATGAATTCATCGATAGGTTTGTCTTCAAATGGTATTGTTCAATCTGTTATAGTTAACGAAAGATCGTCTGTAAGTTCTTTGTATAGATCTATATCGAATCTATCAGTAAGTAAAACAATACGCTTTCGGTTTTTTAAATATTCATCGTTGGAATTAAAACTATCAGATCGATCCTCCCGTCGACGGCTCAAAGCATCTGGCCGAATTACTTTGATTCCTGATCAATAAACAATTTGAAAGTTGTATTGAAATAAGAATTCTGATTATCGTATTTAACGTTGATTTAATGTTTTCGTCGTTGTAAAGTATTCCAGATTTTTGTGATCGATCAGGATTTCGAATTCCTGTTGAAATCCTTGTAATTCCGGTCATTATTCCTTTATTGATTTAATAATAATTAATAATTCTTTATTGTAAATCTCGTAATTATATTCAGCAGCCGAATGTTTCGAAGAAAAGTATACTATTAATTATAAAACATTGTTGTTATCGTACTGAAAAAGTACCCCTTTTGAAGTCTAATCCGAAGTATTTGTTTTCAATATAGTTTTCCTATTGTAATTAAAATAAACGAGTACTGAAACTATTATAAATATTTTCTTTAGATTCTCGAATGCTATTGTATAATCGTTCTTTTATTGCCAACCTATTCCTTTCTATAAAAGATTATTTAAAAGACAATAGATCTTTGAAAAATCTTTTATAAATCGATGATAAAAATTTGCGAAGCCAAGGAATCGTTATAAATCTTTAACAAACACTAATTGTATTCAAGAAATAATAGCTGATATTTTATCTTGATTTATTTTTATACCTTCAGTTGTAATTATAAAGTCTAAGTATTTCATAGAAATTGTTTCGAATTCGTATTTATTAATATCGATTTGTAAACCAGTATCTTGTAGTTTCTGGATTATATTGCAAATATATTTTCGATGTTGATTTTTATCTTCGGAGTATATGAAAATATTATCGAAGTATACAATGCAATATTTATCTAGTTCGTCAAACAAAATGTAATTAATGTAATATTGGAATGATGCTAATACATTGTAAAGACCAAAAGGTATAACTAATGATTCAAATAATTTAAATCGAATAATGAAAGCGGTTTTCTATTCGTTATTCTTTGCAATACGAAGTTTATTGAAAACAGCAATAATATCTAATTTAATATAGATTTTTATATTGTAAAGAGTATCCAGAGTTTCTCGAACAATTGATAAAAGATATCGGTTCTTAATAATAACATTGTTCAAATTATAATAATCTTGATAAATACAAATCCTTTCATCAGGTTTGACTGTTAGGAGTAATAGAACTACACTTTATGATTTTGATTCCCGAATGAAACCTTTGGCAAAATTATCATCGATCTATTTTCGAATTACCTTTAATTCGAGAGAGAACAAAGAGCGATTTTTGAAATATGAAGGTTCTTTTCCAGATATTAATTCTATCTTATGATTCTATACTCGATATAAAGGAAATGTATTTACATAACGAAATAGAAAAACAAGTAGTTTGTCTTGAAGCTACAAAGGGAGCTTTTTTCTGATCTCGTTATCGCTAAATAGTGATTTGTCATTGAGGAATTTCTTGACATCTATCTCTGTTATTTTCCGAAAGTGTTTTGGTTGATAATAATGATAAACAAAATCGTAAAGTTTCGAAAATACTTTGATTAATATATCGGCGATATTGTCTTTTTTGTATAATATATCCTTGAAGTCTTATTTCTGAAAAACTGAAACCATTGTTGCTTTATATAAGCGTTTTTATCAAATAATCTCTTTTGTTCGATCTAATTCCTTCTATATAAAGTATATAATCTTTACTTTATTTTGTTAACAAAAAGATATAAAATTAATAGCTTGTAATTAACAGATATTATCTAAATCTAATCTTGTATTAGAAATAACCTCGATCTACTTTTTTGAAATTGGGATTAATAGCGATAGTAAAGATTCATTTTTTGGTATTGATTTTGGTTGACATTGTCCAGCAATCTTTTGTATAGATTTATATTGAATAAAACATCGATTCGATATCATTTGTACTTGATATAATATTCCTTTATCGTAAACTTTTGTATGATAATAATTTACACCAAATATCAAAGTTTTATCGATTTGCAAATCGATTCCAAAGTCTTCCATCGATTCATAACTTTCGTCTGTGGAAACTGATTCATTATAATCTTGCTCCGATAGCTTTTTTTAAGACCATTTTAAAATTTTGAGTATGTATTTCGTTGTCTTCGTTTTCGTTTTCGATAAATGGTAATAAATATCGGGAAGGATTCTTCTTTGTATTAAAAAGGAAAGTTTTAATTAAAGGTAATATATTAAGGACTTTATCAATAAATGGTTTTGTAGATATACTACTTTTGCATATTTGGTTTGTATGTATTGACAAAAGGATTGTTGGTATTTGTATTGAATCGAATATACCGTAAGGGCAACAATGAATTATACAATATTGAGAGTTGAAAAAGAGAATTATATCCCGTTAGTTTATATATGGATTATGGTATTATAACTATGATAGCCTGAAGATAATTGGAATTTCTTTGAAAAGTTTTATAACGAAGAATAACTATATTTCTTTATATTGTCCTATCGCTATATCCATTATAAAATAATCAATGATAATATCTGCAATGTTTCTATCTGCCAAACGGAGTTCACAACAATGTAGTAAAGGTTGAATTAGGATATTATTTCGATCAACGAAAGAACAATCAATGAATACCTTTCCTGAATATCCATTATCAATCAAATTAATCATATTGAAGAGAGAGAAGTATATTAGGAACATAATGGTTTGAACGAATAGAGATTTGCTATTTATAGAATTGAATTGTAAAGATTCTTTGTTAGTTATTACTCGTTATATCTATTCTGTATCCTTTGATAACCCCCGCAAACGATTTATTGTAAAGGTTAAACTTTTCCTGAATGCTTTTGAACAGATATAGATGGTGGTAATACTATATTGCAAGGAGGTATATTTGATATACTTTCTGATGATGCTAATGTTTCTTCTTCAACGAATTCGATAAATATATTAAAGTGTTATTGTTGATGATTATTGTAACCTTAATAATTATCTCGTTGGAAACTTCTACAACCAATTGGATTAAAGGAACGATATTGTTGAATTTGAGGCTGTACTTAATATCCTCCTTGTTGGTAATTATCTCAATTGATTGAACTATTCGGACAGTATTGTTGATTTTGATGTAGTTGATGATTATTTCTTAAATAATTATTTCTACGGGGAATGCTTTTATATCCACTTGCATTTCTTATAACATTGGCTTGTTTTTTTACTTTACAATCTGCAATTCGATGATCAGATTGTTTACAAAAATGGTATAGATCATAAAGATATTTGTATTCTCTTTGTATTTGTTTTGGGGTTCTAATTGTATCGAGATTTATAAAGTCGCTTTGAATATAAAATACTGGAAATACTTATTGTTAAGTATAAATTGAACTAAATCTTGAGAAATTTGTATTATAATATTCATTATCCCGATAGTTTTGGTTTTATACTTGGAACTTCTTTCTTCATCCTTCAATATTAATAAGTTCACAAGGGTTTGAATTGTCTTTTACTAATGCCTTCAATTCGTCGATTACTTTTTGTTTCATTGCGAAAACCATTTCTTGGGGAATCTTTCCATTAAATGCATCCAAATATTCCAATTGTGAATAAAAAGAGGGAAATGGAGTTTTTTCGTTCATTTTGAGTTTGTCGAATTTGATTACTGCTTTACATTCAGCATCAATTGAAATATAAAGACTATCGAGTTTCTTCAGGAATACATCCGCAATAGTAAATTCCGATGTATCATCTATAATTCCTTCAATATCCTTTTGTCTTTCTTACCGAATTGTTTTTTTCAAAAGCGAAACTATATATAACAATTTCTTTTGTTCTATATCGAAAACTGCAGGATCGTTTTTTTAACAGATATATAAATCCATTTTCCAATCTTCGTATTCGCTTTGTCGATTCAATAGGCCTGTTTTTTCACCTTTGAATAGTTCAGGATTCTTCGTAGTTTATCATAGTCGATAGGTTGATATAGTAGGGTTTGCGCCGATAAATGATTGATCAAGTTGTTCCCGAAAAGTAGAGTTCTGAATCATTAATCTCGCATTAGCTGTATTGCTTAATTATAGATTTCCTTGTAGTGTATATATTTCTTATCAGTATTATTCTGTTTGAGCTAATATCCGTTCTATAAAACTGAACAAATGTTGTATATATACAATAGCTTCAAGGTTCTATATATTAGTAAACATATCGGAAACAGAGATTGGATCTTTAAGGTCTCCATCTCCAACATTGGAGAGCTTATATACAAGCCATTGATAATTAAAGAAAACAGATTTAATATACTTTCAGAATTCGAATATTGTCTTTGATTGGATTAGGGGTATTGATGATTCTGATGGAATTGATTAAGTAATATCCGATATGGTGATAGATTATTTAAAACAGTTTTAAAAACTGGAATATAATTATGGGGTCTTTGATTTCGAATATATGACGATGTAATACTGATTAAATCGAGGTCTGGGTTTGAGTCTGAATCTGATTCTGAGTCTGGGTCTGGGTCTGGATCTGGATCTGAATTGAAATCGAATTAAAACGTTGTTTATTGTTCATCAGTGTATTGATAATCGAAGTTTCCGAGTATTTCGTGAGATTGATTATTTGGCAAGATTGGGCTGTCTTTCCCGTTCAACAGCAGAGTCTTTATAGAGGGTAGAATATACTATCACAGTGGTGGTAGAGTGCTTTAAGATATGATGATATTCTACGAAGAAGGAAGAAGGTACTAGGAAGAGCGCCAACTATATGGGGGATGGGTGCCTTAGGCAGCCATGCAGACTAGCTAGGAACGGGTTACGAACCCGTGACAAAACTTGTTGATCTGAATTTCTATCTCGATTCAATTTCAAGATTATCTATCGATCAGGTAAACAAGGAGCTAAATCTGATACTCTGATCAAAAGATTAAAGAATCTATTTAAAAAAAGGAATGAATGTTTTCTATATTTGTTGGGAAGACAGGGGATAACAACGGTATTCAAATTAGATGAATAATATTGTATTGTATGATGAGTTGTTTTTCTTCTAAGGTTCTCTCCGTACGGAGAGGTTATATATCAAGGTGGGGTAACAACACGTGACCATGTTCCGACAATATTAAAATCAAACGATTTTGAAATCAGAAAATCTTGATTCTGTTTTGTTCTCTATATCTATTTCTGCTTTCGTATCTGTTTCGTTTGTATTTATTTCATCTAATCCGATAGATTCTTTAAAAAAAAAGAATTCGTTTTGTGATTACTATCCGTAATCAATCTCATCGATCGCTGAAAGAATCTAATTCAATTCGTTCAGTTTCTAGATCTATCTTGTCCGTCCCTAGCTCTCTGTCTACTCCTAATACTTTGCTTATCCCCAAAGCTCTATCGATCCCTGAACTATTGTCCGCTCTTATTGTTCCGTCTAATCAACCCCCAACACCCATTATAATCCCCGATCTGCTATTCGAATTACCGGAGGAACTGAAAACTCTATTTGCTGAAATATATATATCCAACCCTATACCTATATCTATTCTGAAAACCTTAGTAAAGAAAGCATCCAAGAATCCCTATATTACCCTATCCGAATGCACCAAGAATAATAGCCTACTGTATTATCGTAAAAAGCTTTTCGTTTCTAATCACGATAACCTGAAAGCTGAATTGCTTCGCTTGATCTACGATTCCCTTACTATAAGTCATTTGTATTATACTTGCATCTTCGAGCTTCTATCCCGAAACTACTATTGGCCTGGATATTATAATTATATCAATTATTGGGTATATAATTGTTATAGTTACCACCGAGCAATATTGAATTGTAGAAAACAAGAAAATATCCTTTATTCATTTTCAATTTCTTAATAAACGTAAAAAGATATATCGATCGATTTCATAATGCATCTTCTAAAAAGTTTTAGTTACGATACGATATTCGTAATAGTCGATCGATTGATTAAGATGAAGTATTTTTTGCTTTGTTATAGTACTTGTAATTCCGAAAAAGTAGCTTGTTTGTTCCTGAAACATATCTAGAAGCTGTACGGTCTACCGTCGACAATTATATCCGATCGTGGCGCTCAATTCATATCTGATTTCTGGAAACACGTTTGTAAATGTTTGAATACAGTATCGAAACTATCGATAGTTTACCATCCAGAAACCGATAGGCAAACTAAAAGAGCAAATGCTATGCTCAAACAGTATCTCCGATTATATGTTTTGTATCTGTAGGACGATTGGTTCGAGTGATTGTCGATTGCTGAATTTTCAATCAATTCTGTTTGGTTTGAAAGTTCCTATTTGATTTTGTTCTTTGCGAATTACGGTTATCATTTGTGTATAGGGTTTGAACTATTTATCGTTACTAATTGCTTTGACATCTAGAATACCGAAAAGTTTATCAAGAAAATGTCCCTGATCGTTGAATATCTGAAGATCGAATTGATCGTTAACCAAGTTCGCTATATGAAGAATACCGATGTTTATTGTATTTCTGTTTGCTATTACAATCCTAATGATTTGGTTTGATTGAATACCAAAAACATCAAGACTCTAAGATCCCAGAAGAAACTAAATTGGAAGAATCTAGGTTTGTTCCGGATTCTGTGAGCTATAGGTATATATATTTACAAACTCGAACTACCTACCTCGATGAGAAATCATTTTGTATTCTATATGAACTTATTATATTTCATTCATAACGATCCTATTCCTAATCAATACAATCCACCCCCTCCTTTCATTGAAATCGAAAGAATCGAACAATTCGAGGTGAAAGAAGTTCTGAATTCCCGTTGGGAATACTGCAATCGCAATGGCCCCCGTCTGAAATATACTGTCCGATGGATTAACTACAACGAACCGACCGAAGAGCTTACTGATTACCTAAACAACGTTCGAAAGCTGATCCAGAATTACCATCGGAGGTGTTACGGGTTCATCTCCCTTCACCTGCACGTGATCATGTGTGCCTTAGGCACACATGCATACACTCACTTCTATATAGTCAGGTCACCTCCTTGACCTTCTTCTCCTCCTCGTAGTACAACAATAGATCAAACCTACACATACCTTTTCCCTCACCGTGATAGGAGTATCCAGATAAACCTAGCCCTTATAATCGCTTCAACGGAGTTCAGCCTTAAGGAAAAGGGTACTATTACAAGGTCAAGATCGGGCCACTGGACCAATCCCTTTAATAAACTCCACCTGTCCGATCCAATACCGAACGGGGCACACTCGGTAATCGTACCCTGTAAGAGCGCTAGGGCTCGGAGCCCTAGCATACACAAATGTATTTAAAGGAAACGTTCCTTCTGTAGAAACATAGCTCTTCGAGCTATGTCTTATCAATAAAAGTGATTTCTGTTGTCCTGTCTGCTGCCTCCGTGATACTCCTCTTTCCATTGTATAAATACAGTTTTCTCGATTTGCAGATCGAGAGTAAACTTTTGAACTATAAATTGCAGATCAGTTATTTCTGTTTCCATTCTTATACTGAATTCGTAAAGGGAGATAAGGTAACGATACTAGATTGTAATATCACTAATTACAACGATAACGAATTCTTCAGGGGAGTCGGGCTGGCTAGGCAGGTGTGGATGGGACGATATTATAGAAGTATCGGTACAGATAGAAGGGAGCTATGTAGTATCATAGAGACAGTAAACAAAATAATAGAAATCACTTTTATTGATAAAATATAATTCGAAAAACTATATTTCTATAAAAGAAATGTTTCCTTTAAATATATTTGTATGTACTAAAACTCCGAGCCCTAGCGCTCTTACAGGGTACGATCACCGAGCGTGCCCCGCTCGGTGCTGGATCGAACAGGTGGAGCCTACTAAAGGGGCCGGTCCAGTGGCTCGGCCCTGACCCCGTGACAATGGTCGGCAAAGCGTTGCTGTTATTTATTCTATCCGTTTGATGTTTCGATTGGACAGTAGAACCTTCCTTCAAGTCCTTTTCTTATTAATTGATATGAGAAGGGATATCATTATTGAAGATCTATGGTTCAAAGTTTATGATGTAATATCTAGATCCTTCAATTACCAATTAATATAACCAAAGGATTTACTATTAGTTTTATGCTTTTCAAGGGATGTAATCATTTCCAGAAAATCTCTTTCAGTCTTTAAGCCGTTGTCCAATCCCGAATTTGAAAAAGATATATAACGATGTAATGCCTTTTTCGAAGTCGATTATTTAGAATCCTTTTTTTTTTTAGTTAGATTTACTATTAAGTACGAATGGGATTTATGTATTAGTCTTCGACAGATGGAAAAGGAATTCCGGGAAAGTTCATTTGTCGAACGAAATTTGCTTCCCTTTGCAGGGACCAAAACCGAGAATTTGCTTCCCTTTGCGGGGATCAAACCAATTAATCGCTTTGTATTTTTAAATAAGTTATTTTCTGAATATTATCAATCAATCTATCTTTTACAGATCGTTGTCGATATTATTGCGATTTTTGTTAAAGCTTTTAAAATGTATAGTTGTTGTTGCGATAATATTATTTTTTCTATTAGCATTTATGAAATCAATACAATGCTAGAAAATCGAATGCGGAATTCGAACGACGAAGAGTTTCAGGAATTGATCCAAAGAATCCTCTAGGCTTATTATAAGTACCTTGAAATCTTCTCCAAAAAGGAATCAGATAAATTGCCACAACACATTACATACGATTATAAAATCGAAATTCCCTTCGATGCACAATTCAGGATTAGCCCGATATACAATATGTTTTCGGAGGAATTACTAATCGTAAAAGAATATCTAATAAACAATCTAAAAAAGGGTTTTATCGAAACTAGCTTTTCTTTTTTCGTTACATTTATACTCTTCGTTTCCAAACCAAATAGTGGTTTACATTTCTGTATCGATTTCCGATACCTTAACGTGCTTATCAAAAGAGACGAATACCCTCTACTTTTAATCGACGAAATGTTAGTATGTATATCGAAATCGAAAATCTTTACGAAGCTGGATATCCGGCAAGCATTCCATCGAATTCGTATGCACTCTGATTCCGAAGATTTGATTACATTCCGAACCCGATACAAAACTTATAAGTGTAAAGTTTTACTCTTCGGATTAATCAATAATCCTGCTACTTATCAGTATTATATAAACAATATTCTTTTCGATCTTTTGGATATAACATATACGGCTTACCTAGACGATATTCTGATTTACTCTGAAAACGAATCAGAGTATAAATTGCATGTATTACAGGTCCTTGATCGTCTCCGAAAAGCTGGTCTACAGGCCGATATCAACAAATGTGAATTCAGTGTTAAAAGGACTAAATACCTTGGTTTTATTATTTCCATAGAAGAAATGAAGATCGATCTACAGAAAATCGAAGTCATAAAAAAATGGAAAGCTCTTACAAATATTAAAGGAGTACAATCCTTTCTAAGGTTTTACAACTTTTACAGATGTTTTATACAAGATTTCGGACGAATCGCTCGCCCCTTGATTAATCTGACCAAAAAGGAAACTCCCTTTATATAGAACAACACTTGTATTGTTACTTTCAACCGCCTTAAATAGGTTATACTCCAGATCCCTGTATTGAAATATTACCAATTACATTTTCAGATTATAATTGAAACAGATGCTTCAAACAGTATTGTCGGAGGAATACTCTTTCAACTATACAACGACAATCAATAACATCCTATCGCTTTCTTTATTAAAACTATATTTCCAATCGAAATGAATTGTACTATATTCGATAAGGAAATACTTGCTATTATCAAAACCTTCAAAACTTGAAGAATAGAATTTATAGGTTCTCTTTATTGTATTAAAATCGTTATCGATTATAAAGCTTTGAAATACTTCATAATCAAGAAAATCTTGAATCAACGATAAGTAGGATGGTCTGAAATTTTGGCAAACTTCTAATTCGAAATATTATATCGATCGAGAATCAATAATACTGCAACAGATACTTTTAACCACTGTGATCAAGAAATGGAAGCATAGGAAACAGTACACTCTGAACATCACATTCAAACCCTACTCCCATTAGAAATTCTTGATAAAAGGATATTAAACGAACTCAGTATAAAGAGAAGAAAGGTAACTGCAATCCTAATTATTGAGATAAAAGAATTTGACCTTGTAGACTGTATCCTACAAATCAACCGTACACATCCTTCTGTACAACCAGAATACGATTTGGCTGTTAAACTAAAAAAAGGATATTCCATACATAATAACTTATTATTCCACAAAGACCGATTAGTTGTACCCGATGTAGATGGCCTCTGTACTAGTCTTATAGAGGAAGCCTATACCCAAATCTCTTCAGCTTATCCTGATAAAACCAAAACGAAACTGATCATAAAAAAGCAGTATTTTTGGAAAGGAATAGCCAATTATATCGACCAATACGTCGACAATTGTACCACTTGCCATAATTATCATATCCCGAAAGATCGAACGCCTAGTTTTTTGCATCCTTTGCCTATTCCTATCCGACCATAAGCAAATATATCAATAAATTTCAAATTATTTCTGAAAAATAAACACAAATACGATAACGTTTTTATAGTTGTTGATAGGTTATCAAAGCAATCAATATATATCCCTTGCTATCACACTACAATCACTCAAGAAATGGGTTTACTATACCTGAATTATATCTACTATTGAAAAAGCGCTTTAATTACTATTATATCCGATAAAAATCCATAATTTATTTCCAGCTTCTAGAACGAATTCATACAAATTCTAAGCGTCAAATTAAAATTGTCCACAGCCTACCATCCTCAAACAGATAAACAAACCGAAATCATGAATCAATATCTATATCACGGTGAGGGAAAAGGTATGTATAGGTTTGATCTATTGTTGTACTACGAGGAGGAGAAGAAGATCAAGGAGGTGATCTGACTATATAAAAGTGAATGTATGTATGTATACCTAAGGTACACATAATCATATGTAAATAAAGGGAGATAAACCTGTAACAGTATCCCCTCCTCAAGAAACCTATTTGACCCCAAATGGACATTAAAAAATAAAGAAAAATAAAGAAAAAATACAGATCTTTTTTTTCAATTAAATCTCTAAACAAAAATGTATGATATTTCCTAATAATATTATATCTTTTATTATTATAACATATAATATACCTTTAAGTGAAACGAACAATCTTGATGCAAATAGATTTTTGTAGAGTGGGTATAGCAATTGTATTGTATGATTCCGATTACAAATTCTGTGATTCCGATTGTAATATAGTAGTGTCGGGGTGTTTTAGGATTTAAACTAGCAGCCCTGGTTTCTTTAGATAAAAGCAATGATATTCGATAAGAATTTTCTTGTTACCCTTTAAATCATTAGCTAATTGCCAAGTTGGTGTGTAATGTCTTCATTTAACCAAATAATGATAGCCATCCTTATTGTAATTATCTAGAACTCCTTCAAATATCTATTTCTGAACAAACTCATCCTTATCATCATTCCACTTCAAAATTCTATCCCGTATAGTTAGGGATTCTGATTCGTTAATCGTTGTTTAAATCGGGAAGTGAGGATTAGTATGAGCTGGAAATAAAAGAGAATGATAGAAAACAGGGAAGATTTTAATGTTCTCAGGCAATTGAATAAGACAAGTATGAGGATAAACTTTGATAATCTTGTAAGGGCTGATTCATTTATCATCCAGTTTTTTTGTTTTGTACAAAGTCTTTATATTCTTGATATTAACAAAGATTTTCTGATCAATCGTATAACAAGGTGAGTCAGAGCAATAGCGGTTAGTATAATCCTTATAAATAGCAATTATTTGTTATACAAAAGCCCAAAATTGCTCCAAGATATATTCTATACAATCTGCAATTCTATTATCTTTAAAGAATTCCTGTTTTTGTATTAGAGTTATATTCGGTGGGTAAGGTTTACTAAACTCAATGTTTAGGTATAGATTAAAACTGTAATTGATAAAGAAAAACAAACAACCAATTATTTCAAAAACCAAATTATTAAATGCAAATTTGGTTAAGGGTAGTTAATTCAATTAATTATCTTGATGATAATTAACAAAAGCTTATAAATACTACTCCAAAACCGAATTAATATACTCAATCTAACCATCTGTTTGAAAATGAAAAACTGAAGAATATTTTAAGGTAACTCCCAATCGCTCCGAGAGTTGTAACCAGAAACCTGATACGAATTGCGTTTCTCGATCGGAAATGATATTATCCGGAAGTCCATGAAGTGTATAGACACAACTGATAAAAGTATCGATTAATTCCTCTATTATTAGTGTATGTATATTGATAAAATATTTCATTTTGATTAGTTTGTAGATTATTATCAAAATATATTTATAGATAGAATTATAATGAATATAATCCGGGAGTAGTGTAATATAGTCGATTGAGATATCAGACTATATATGAAAAGGGATAGGCAGCGGTTTCAGAAATCCGGGAGGCACCGATTTGAACGATTTGGTACGAGTACAAAGTTCGCAGGTTTTCATATAGGATGCGATTTCCAAATACATGTTAAGCTATTAGTATGTACGAAAGACAAGATCGATTGTTTTAGTTCGACCAGGATGGCCGACAGGATCAGAAGAATGAGTTCGATAGATAATTTGGAGTTTGAGCTTATCGTTTGGTGGAATCCAAATTTTATCTTGATAGTAAATTCTATTATTTTGGATCGAACAATCTTGTATAACGATCCGGAGGGTTTTACGATGTTCTTTTGACTATTTAATCATCGATGGATTGTTAAAAGTAGAGATAAGTTGATCTGCAATATCGGATCTAGTATACGCTGTATCGATTAAGGCATCAATTGGTTGATCGTGGAGTGGTACTATTGTTTCCATTGATGCCAAATTGATATGTTCAATCAAATCCTTATAAAGGTCGTCATCAAAACGGTTTTGAGGAAGGACAACGCGTTCTTAATTCTTTAGACGTTCATCGTTTGGATCAGAGCGATACGGTTGATCTTCGTGTTTTCTATTTAGTGCGTTTGGTCGAATAGTTTTGTTTCCTGATTGATAGACTATACGGAAATTATATTGAGATAGAAATTCAGATTATTATATTTGCTGTTGATTGAGAGCTTTTGTAGTTATAAAATATTCGAGGTTCTTATGATCAATGAGAATCTCGAATTCCTTTTGTGAACCTTAGAGTTCTGGATGTTATTCTTTTATTGCTTTAATAATAGCAAATAGTTCTTTATTGTAGATTTTATAATTGTATTCCATTGTTGTATGTTTAGATGAAAAATAAACGACTGAATGCAAAACGTTATCATTATTGTATTGCGAGAGAATTCCTTTTGAAGCCTAATCGGAAATATCGATTTCCAAAACAGTTTTCCGCTTGTAATCAAAGTATACCAAAACCGGCGTTATTGTGAAAGCTCTTTTTAAGGCATCAAAAGCCTTTATATAATCTACAATTCAATCCCATGTAATATTCTTTTGTAAGAGATCATTAAGAGAGTGACAAATCTTTGAAAAATCTTTTATAAAACGTCAATAGAAATTAACGAAATCGAGAAATCGTTATAAATCCTTTATATATAAAAGCAATTCCCAAAATGTAATAACTGTAACTTTTTCTTAATCCATTTCGATATCTTCGATTGTAATGATAAGATCCAAATACTTTGTCTTCGTAATTTCGAATTTGTATTTGTTAATATCAATCTATAATCCAGTATTCATTAATTTTTGAATTATTTAGCGGATATGTTTTTTATGCTTTACAGGATTATCGGAGTAGATTAGAATATCATCGAGATATACAGTGCAATATTTGTTCAATTTGTCGAAAAGTATATGATTGATATAATATTGGAACGATGTAGGTGTATTGTAAAGATCGAAAGGTATAACTAGAGATTCAAAAAAACTAAAACGAGTAATGAATGTAGTTTTCTATTCATCCCCTTCGACGATTCGTAATTTGTTAAATACTGCAATAATATTAAGCTTAATATAAATTTTTGTATTGCAAAGAGTGTCCAATATTTTACGAACGATGGGTAATGGATAATGATTTTTTATAATAATGTTATTTAGTCCTCGATAATCTTGACAAATACGGACCCCCCCTCCCGGCTTGACAGCTAATAACAAAGAAAAAGCGCATCGCAATCTCGATTCCTAAATGAACCCCTTGGAAAAATTATCATTAAACCATTTATACATTATTACCAACTTTATTAATGATAAAAAACGGTTTTTGAAATAAGATGGCTTTTTACCAAACATCAACTCAATTTTGTGATTCCAGATTCGACGAAACAACAATTTATCTGTATAATGTAGAAAAAAAACAGGAAGTTTGTTTTATAACTATATAAAAAACCTTTATCATATTTGATCATCATTAAGGAGAGGTTTACCAATTAAAAATTTATCGATATCAGTCTTAGAGACCTTTTGCAAATAAAGCGGCTTGTAATAATCGTATATAAAATCATAAAGTTGCAATGAGATTCTAAAGAGCATCTCTATTATATTGCCTTACCTTTATAAAATCGATCGAAAATCCCCTTCTGTAAATATCAAGGATAATATAGTTTATTGTAGATGATCTTGTTTAATAGTTTTCTATATAGTATTCAATTCATTCTATATTAATCGGATAGCCCGAACGTTATCTTGTTGATAAAACGAAACAAAGCTAGAAGTTTACAATTAACGAATATCATCTATATTTGGACTTGTATCTTTGTAAATAGGCATAGGGAGTTCCTCAACAGAAAGTGGGGGCAAACGGTTTTTTGGATTGTGAATAGACTGATACCGATCTGTAATCTTTAAGATCGATTTTGGATACGAACAATTGGGAATCATTTGTACTTGATTATTTGGTTCTCCGTAACGCTTTGTTCGATAATGATTCATACTAGACGTTAGACCTTGTTGAAATTCGAGGTCAATAGAAGAATCGTCAGATTGTAATATATAACCTTCGTCTAGTATCTCTTCAATAGAAGGTTTTTTATAAGAAGTTCTTTTAAAAATAGAAAGTGTTTGAATAAATGAATAATCGATATCGTCCTTTAGACATTCCTCAACATATGGAGAGCAGTATTTATAAATTATATATTTAGCTTTTATATCAAAATCGGTAAGGAATTTATTTAAAGATTCGATAGCATCAACGATCTATTATAGAATAACTTTTGCTAAATCTTCTTGTTCCTTAATCGAAGATGGAATCGTTAATACAGTAACTGGCTTTGAATCATAACATACCAAGCAATTGGAAGTATAGTAATTTGAAAAGAATGTTAAACTCATCTCCATCCAATTGATAATGGGATTGTAGTGTTGTAATTATAGTAAACCAAAGATTAATAGTGTCTTTGATGAAAGTTGAATGATATAAAAGGATTAATATTCATAATAATCCTTTATAGCAATTTCTATTACAAAATATTCTGTAATTCTGTCGGCGATCTTTTTATCGATAAGTCGGAGTTCGCGAGGGTGAAGTAAAAGTTATATTTCAATATTGTGTTTAGAAGCAAAAGAACGATCAGCAAAAGCTTCTCTAGAGTATCCATTATCAATAAGATTTGTAACAATAAAGGGATTTTCATATACAGGGAACATAATAGTTTTAACGAGTAAAGATTTGTTATTTATAGAGTTGAATTGTAATGATTTATATTTATTCATTCTTCGATTTATCATCTTGCCCTTAGTATTCCTTTATAAGCGATTTTTTGTAAAAATTAATCTTTTCTTTATTCGGGATTTTCCTTGACTAAACTGGGTATAAAGATAATCTCCTCTAACTCGATATAGCTTTGCCATTGTACCTGATTCAAATGTTATTGGCTTTGTACCCAATTACCAGTATATCCTTCTCGAAATCCATTACGATTATTATTAAACCTATTAACGTTTCGAAAAGCCGGAACGGTAGCATATTGATCAGGGGCCGGATTAGTTGAAACAGCGGTATTGCAATTGGAAAAAATATTAACAGAAGTTTGTTTGCCAAAAAGAAGATTACCATTGATATTATAAATAGTATAACAATCAATCTGAAGATAACCGATTCTATTATAACAATTGCAAGAAATTACAGGATTAAATTTCTTTTTCTTATTTTGCGGATCCCTTTTCTATTATCCCTTTTATTTCATTATATCGAAGTCTATAAAATCATCATCAGCAACAAATGCTTTACCAGAATTTTTATTATAATATTCAGCGTCACAAAGATTCTGACTCCAAGTAGAGAATTTCTTTTGCTAATCATCAATATCATCAACTATACAAAGATTCGAATCACCAATAACCAAAATTCGAAGGAGAACCGTAACCTTTTGCTTCATCGCATTAATAATCTCGCAATCAAACTTATAACAAAAGTTAACAAGATGAAACAATATAGAAAAGAAAACCGAAAAGGATTCTTTTAAACCCATAAAAAGTTTATCGAATTTAAACAAGACTTCCCTTTCGATATCCACAGAGATATATAATTTGTCCAATTTGGCCAAAAACGAAACAGCAGAATCGAAACAAATGAGATCGTCAACGAATCTAATAATATCCGTAATACACTCTTATCACACTTGACCATCGAAAAGATTAATAACATAACTAATCTTCTTTTGTTCGAAAGCAAAAAGTTGTAAATCGATTATCCAATAGAATTACAAACCCAATTTCCAAAACTGATAATCCTCTTGTCGAACAAGAATATTAGATCTTTCGTTTTTAAAAACAAATGGGTCTTTCTAAATTTAGCAGAGAATGATCGGTTTCTGATTAATGATAGCATTATCGATATCCAGCTGAACTTGTTTGCTGGTTAGAATGCAAAGAAGCTCGATATTTTCCGTTTTGAATTTCTCGATCTTATTTGTTTGAGTAGCGATATAAATAGCTTGAATAGTAAAACGATCTTCGATAATAGAGAAAATATAATTCAGATAAATAGTTTGTTTGTTAGGATCGATAACGAGATTTGGTATCACTAAAGTATCCAATTCTACTAGGATTTGTATAATAGTAGATTATTGATTAAAGATTCGTTGGATTTCGATATGAATTCCTTCGATAGAAATAAGAGTCGTATTATCAGTAGATATAGAACTAGAAACCATTGTAAAAAGAATTACAATTGTACAAAGTAATCGATAAGGAATTTGCGATTATACAAAGCAATCAAAAACAAATACAGAAGTCTACGAATAAATACAATCGCATAAAAGCAATCAGGGATCAAAAGCTACACAAAAACAGATAAGAAACGAGACTACACAAAAGCAAACGAGTTACAACGGCACAAAAGCAATCGAAAACAGACACAGAAGTCTGCAAATGATTTGGCAAGGCCAGATCACTTCGTAAAATGACGGAGCCTTTGAAAAGGTAGTACAAACTATTACGGTGAGGGAAAAGGTATGTATAGATTTGATCTATTGTTATACTACAAGGAGGAGAAGAAGATCAAGGAGATAACCTGACTATATAGAAGTGAATGTATGCATATATGCCTAAGGTACACATGATCACATACAGGTGAAGGGAGATGAACCCGTAACAATCTAAATCAACGATTTCGATTCTATATCAATTACTATCAAGACAATTGATCGGAATTTTTGTATATGATGGATTATGTGTAATTTATTATACCCCACGAAAGTTTAGGAATATCCCTTTTCGAGTTTCAAAACGGATATTCTCCAACCACTTTCTTCGATTGGGATAGATCCTTTTTCAAAACCCTTTATACAACTATAGAAAAGTTGAACTATATTAATATATAGTTTTTTTCTAAACGTATATATAAGGTTTGGAAGGTAGCTAAAGATATTCTTTCTAAGGTCCAATAAAAGAAGGTAAAGGATATCGATTGTTATCGACAATTTATCGATTTTCAAATAAGAGATGAAGTGTATATAACTACTAGAAACTTTATTACAAAAAGATCTAGTTGCAAATTCGATTTATAGATGGCTGGATTATACTATATACTCGAAAAAATCGGTCATTCGTATCGATTGGATCTTCTTGAAAGTATACAAGTCCATAAAGTCTTTTCCCTTGATAAACTACGAAAAGCTATAGGAAATCTAGTTCCCGAATAATATATCGAACCTTTTTTATCTATTATAGTAACAGCAAATGCAGAATTCGAAATACAACAGATCCTAGTATCGAAACTCCTCCGCGGATAGATCCGATACAAGGTAAAATGGGTAGGATACGACGACGATTCTGTATGATATTATTATTTCGATATCATATATATTCTGTATAAGATATAGGAGTTCTATATTCAATATCCTAAAGCTGTAAGACTTCTTAATCACCTTCCTGAATGGATAAGAGCTTAGAAGAATAGTAACAACGATTACGATGAATTCGCAAATGGTAAATCTATAAATAGAACCACAAAACAGAATTATTTGTTTACTCTCCTTTCCTTCGAAAAAGAGATTGCATTTAAATTATAATTCACTTTAAAAAATCATCTATTGTTGTTTTTGCTTTTTCTATTATTTGTTTACTTGCTTTGATTTTTATCCTACTCTTCCTCTTTCCTTACTATTATTCTATTCAACATACAATAACTATATTTCCATAAAACCAATTCAATTTACTAAAAAATATCTTTTTCATTATGAATTTTCTAGAAAGTCTATTCAGTTCGCCTTGAAGAGCTACTACAGTTTCGTCCTCAAACAATCCCGCCGATAATCGCTCCTTTCCTTCCACCTCTCCCCCTTCGAAACTTGTTATACTTTCTTTTATAATAGAAAATACTAGTTGCTGTTCTTCTAAACGAAAAAAGAGCTTCCAAATAATCGCATCTCCGAACAGCGAAGAAATATATTTCTTCAATATCATCGACTTTATCGAAAATCATCTAGATATACCTATCGCCGATATAGTACAAATAATCGATATAGCCAAAACACAAGCTATGCAAACTAATACCGATCTCAAAGATTTTACCCATCGCCTTGACGTATTCGAAAGAACAAGACAATTTTATAAACAGTTGGATATAACGAAAAAGGATACGAACGAAAAGCATACGAAATTCATCGAAATGATTGGTAGAGGCAAACGCATAAGGCTCGATATCGGACTCTCGCAGAAAAGGCTAGCCACCTGCATTCAAAGCAGAACATTAGCTTTAAAACTGTTTATTGAAATTCATCCAAAATAACAAACAAATACTACTCTCATATCCAAACTTGTTTATATCGTAATCACAACGACCAACAGTATTAATATATACCAAACCCTGAATACTACTATCATCAAGCGTTTTCAACAATACGATTACAAAAATGAGAGCAATAGAAATCGAATTCCGGAACCCGTTACGATTGATATGAAGCATACACAGACACTCGTCAATTCCAAAAATGACGTCCCCCGCCCCTCCTGTACCCTTTCCTTTATGAAAAATAAAGGATTTACTATACTGCTTTGTAACCTCCTCGGAAAATACAAAAAAAGAGAAATTGATACTACATCAAATCGATTTAACAATAAACCTTTTCGTCATCGCAATACCATTACATTAAATATAGTATTCAATATATTGGATTATATATGTAAAACCAGATAATCCACGAAAACCCCTTCAACTCCAATAAAAAAGGCCTTCGCAAAACCTATCGAAATCGAAAACGACAACAACAATTCCATCCCCAACATATTACAAAAGAAGACAAAAGCTGTATTGATGAAACAAGAACCTGTTTCGCCAGTACGAAAGGTTAAAAGGAAGATTTGAAGATAAGCCTGTTTTCTTTGAAAAAGGGATGATATGACGATCCTGTTATTCTATTATACCATAAATACCTTAAACCATTCTTTCGGTTTTTGATCCCCTTCGAAGGGACCAAAATGCCTCAGGTTATTATTTCATTTATTTCACCCTGTATTCGCTTAAGGCTTTGGTCCCCTCCGAGGAGACCATAAAAGGCTCAACTCTATTGTATTTGATACGGTAGTTTGTTATTCTCTAGTATAGATTAATTGATTCATTCTATCATGCCTTGAATTAAGACCATCGTCACAGCTGAAAAGTTTCGTTTTTAAATCCTATAGATAATAAGAACGATCGATTAATCAATAAAACGCGATAATAAACATGTTTTTCGAAAAATTGAATTCTTCGATAATGTTGTGTGAACTATATGCATGATATTGAAGTGCGATGTACTTGGCTCACCGCCCGGCTATCACACATCACGTGTAGCAAGCTGACATAATTCTATTTACGGCATATGCAAGTAATGTTTATAGATCCATCCAACCCCCGAAAAACAACCCCGAATTTCTCAGCACGAAGTACAAAGTATTGGTAACACTACTAACTTTGAACCAGTACGTTCTTTACCAAGGGCTGTTATTCTTTTGGAAGTGTTTGTACTTTGGGTAGAACGCCTTGATGTGGCGACGGGTATTTGCGAGAATGGGAATATTCACGGTGAGTGCTACGTTTTAACAGATTCGCTGATGTTCTAATCAGGTTGAGTACCGTAAAGCAGAGGCGAATATATTACTGATCTCGAGATTCAGACACACTAGTATCGAAACCTATGTCTAGCGTCAATCCTGAAAAAATGGCTCGATTTAAAGTCCTATCACCAAATTCGGAAAGTATGTTGAGTTTGCTGACAATATACTCACAATATGAGGGTACCCAATGCTAATCACCACTCGGAGTAGAATCATCATCCTCCACTGGTACCGAAAAATCTCTCGATCCATGTGAAGTGGATTTAAACCACAGCAAAGCTGCAGGATTTACCTTCATCCAAGTGAACAATGGAGGTCCAAGAACTGAAGCTCGTAGCCATGTTATGCGTGAGTTCTGGCGAGAGAAAAAGTTGCGAAATGCCAAGAAGGCTAGAGAGCATCGGAAGAAAGACTCGTGTAGTCTGAGGCCAAGAATATCGAAACGTAGAGATTTGCAGGATACTGCCCGTCATCACTCAAATTCGAGAAATCCGGAAGGTTGCGTTGAATCGGATATTGATAATGAAGAGCCTGATGAAGGTTCTGCTCGTGACGCCTCACGGACAAAAACGGCCCAGACAGAAGCCCAAAGACTATCGCGAAATTTTAACACGCTGCCCGACCAATTTTCCAAACATAGCCAGACAATTATTCCTCTGGGTAGGACGGGAATCGCAGATGTAGATCCATTCTCAGGATTAAAACTTGGTGAAGGACCAGAAATACAAAGGCTAATCCATCACTGGAAGCTCTCCAGCTACACCGCCCCTCAACAAGATTTTCCTATTGCTATTATTGGAACAAACGGTAACAAGAAAAGATTGCTGGATAGCATCATCGTGTATGGATAAAGAGACGACAGGTACAGATTTCGGTCGAGTCGGGTGGCTATTTTCAAGAGTTTCCTGGCTTGACCCCGAACCCGCTCATATCGTTATGGGATTTAATATCCAACACATGGCTCGACTTCATGGCCAACAAGAACCACCTATTGCTATTAAACATAAAACTGAGGGCATGCGCGTCATCAACAAGAGACTGAATGATCCCGCACAAGCTCTTTCTGATGGAAGTATTGGAGCTGTTGCAAATTTCACAAGTCATGAGGTGGGTTCTCTCAATCTTGTTCTCATGTGTATGTTCTTATAGCCTGAGTAGCTACTTTCCGGGCTCCCCGAAAACTTCAGTATCCATATGAATGGACTGGACCAAATGGTGAAATGCCGAGGAGGTCTTGTCGCCTTTTCTAGGAATAGACCTTTGCAGCTTGTGATTGAGAGGTATGTTGCACCTGCAATATCGATGCGAACCCAGAGCACCCAATAGTCTAGACTGCAGCCCGATTTGAAGTTTTAACGCTTGGGAAAATATGATCCATTGAGAGTGGCTTGGCCATTTCAATGAATTTCATTGGTTCAAGTGAATTCAAGCATCAAATCCTGCTCATTTTTAAACTGTAGTCCGTACCGTCTAGGCTCTGTTCGCGAAGAACTTTTAATGACTTCAATTTCAGTCTCGACCTATGTAGAGCCTATATACAAGTTAGCCGACCAATATACTCGAGACATGATAAACATGTAACCGAAGAGTTGGCAACAAGCTCACTTGAAGCCTCGACGACCCAATACGAAATTGCAAAGATGCAGGCGAAGAATGACTTTGCCACAGACTTCATAAGGATGGTTAATGGCCTAGAAAGAGCGACTGGAAATATCAAAGATGCCGCACCCAAGATAACGTCCCTAGAACAATGGAACAATTTCAGCGATCGCATCTGCTCAGCAGCCATAGGAATGAGTTGGCTTCACCCAACCAAGCAAGCGATAGACGAGAGACGCAGCATCATCTGGAAGTGTTTTCGACTAGCATCTCTGATTTACCTTCAAATGGCTTTGCAAGAATTTCATACCACCCCGCAACTTCATGGGAAATATTTTCAAGCCTTGAAGTATCGGTTACTTGACACGGCTAGTGACTGGGGTAGAGCCATTGAGATGCTTGCTCGTGTTATCCTTCGAGGAGAGCGCTCGAATGTAGAGAGACATCGCAGAGCGTGGTATGTAGCCAACGCGATGATAGAGTTACAAGACATTGGTCTCGAGACATGGAAGATAGTGGAAGGTACTCTATTTACTTATTTAGGATCGTCATCTGGAAAGACGGAGGGTGGGTCTACACCACCTACTATGGCTCTGAGTAGAGACCTCGATATATGCAGCGACGGTTTTAATTTAAATGGTGGCGCGGGATGGCTTGGGTTTCCTCTCTGATTAGATACTTGCAATAATATGTATTTGGTTTCTCCTCATTCGCAAGACACATTTGGATTACAAATAATGTAAAATTCGCTGCCTCCGCGGAATGTATTGAAGAGGCTTGATTAGCCGGTGGACTCAAAGTTGCAAATACGCTGGATATAAAGAACAATTTGTAAATCCGTCTTTGTAATCAATTCTGAACGACGCGGAAAGACCGATGCATGCACCTTTAAAATCCCACGCATAAAGCCCAATAGAGCAACTCGATTCGATATCCAATAAGAGTTGCAAATTTTCGCTGACACTGCAGACGAAGAAAAGACGGCCCATACACGTGGACCCCAGAATAAAAAGTGCATGCACCCGATACGGTAAGCTTCTTCATTTATGCATGTAAATTGAAAGGCGTTCGTTTGGTGTGACTACTTCCTTAAGAAGTTTGGTTTTCCGAGGGTGGTCGCAACACGAAGAATTTATTTGCGATTTTGTGGCTGCCCACTCACCGACTAAAACAGCTGTGAAAGTGATGTCAGACCCCGTTTAGACCCCTGAACTGGCGGGCATTAAAATTCGATCGATTCTTCTACGGGTGTTCTGTGTTGCCGTCTCGGATATGTAAGCTGAAATTTTATGGTATGTGATTGATATAGCCTATTGAAAGGCTATAAATTTAACCTGCGCTAAATCCGCTGCCTAGAGGTCGGAAATATGCGGCGGTTGAAGGTTTTATAAGCTGCTAAAGTCATAGTTGATTACTGATTATATATACTTTCATCCTTTGCGACTTTCGTCGCATAGACAAACTTCAATCTCAATAACAATTTTCCTAAAAAACTTCGAATTTACACAAAAAGAACTTACACACGCAAATCATACGACTAAAAATAGGATGGCAATCTCCGCCCCAATTTGGTACTCGCCGCCTTCTCCAATTCCTTTGACATTTGATCAAGACGCATCGTGTGACTTGGGTACCAATGCATTCGAATCTGCCTTTCCATATGTATGTTCAATCCTTGAGCCGCTTCAATTTAAGACGTTAACACGACGACCAGACAACCTGTACGATCCCACAAACGGAAAGTATATATCCTATACCGCCATATCCAAGTCCATATCTTGATACCATCGATACTTCTATGGTGCCAGAATTGGATCAAAGCATTTCGCAAGAGAATAACAGAGCAAATTTTGAATCGGAAAGGAACGAGATGAATGACGAGATGTCAATTGAGACGGTAGGAGCTTATAGTAATGCCTTAGATTGAGGCAATTTCTGTTCTGAGCTGACGGACGAAACGTAGAAACGACGTCAAAATCGAGCCTCTCGTGATTGGAAACCCAAATCTCTAGGTAGTCGCACACGAGAGACATCGCATGATTCAGCAGACTCAGTAACGGAGAAAACTCCAGCACAAAAGATGGTAAGAACACCCTCCTATCTTATAGGCTTACCCTGACCATTTCCAGCGGCGGCTTGTGCAAAATCGCGTTTCCCAGAGGAACTTTCGGAAACGCCAAGCAAACGAACGTCAGCGACTTGAAGACCAGGTGAAGATGCTCAGTACTGAATTACATAATCTTAGTGATATGTATCAAGATTTACTGGCACGGTACGAGCAGGCACAGCGCGAAAAGTCGTCGAGTAGTGAGCTGATAGGGGGATGGGCGGATGGTGTTGGGACCTTGAACCAATTTAACCTTGGAGGGCTTGAATGAATTAATGACCACGATGGTTTGGAGTTCTGTATATTTTTAGATTGGAAATTTGGCGGAAAAAGAAATGCTCTTTCGGCGAACTTAATTTATGCTGTTGGATATAGGAGGTAGAGCTAATCATGGGATGATAATAGGAAAATGGAAGTGACCAAAACTAGGAAACTCTCTCTGAGCGGGGATAATACAATAATCAAATATTCTCAAACTGTGATAATCCTACCGCAACACTAATGACCGAAAAATTTCTTTCGATATTTTGTGAGTTGAATATTCAGTCTCTGATATCCGACTTTGGGCCGCCTTTGCCAAATTTGCAGCGTGATGGAAGAAGGGCCTGCCAAATAGTCACTGGTCGTGCATAAGTAAGACAAAGCCGGCTGTGCTTCAGATGCATCCTATGAATGCAGGCCACCCATGCAGCATACGTTCACTTGCTAGTCAATATTTGTAAAAGGTCGCAATTGTGTTGATGAACCAAAACCTGCGTATTCTCTTGTTCGGCCGAGAACCCGAATGTAATACAGGTCGTATATCTTTGGCTCTCCTATACCCGTGCTCTGTGAGTCACACCGAAGGTAAGCAAGGATGGCCGTGTAGACATAGAAGTCTGGATATGATTGACCGGAATTGGTCTATGAACGATAATTCCAGCTTCTTCCACGAAAAGAAAAATCAACAACAGCGTGACGGAACCAAAGTGGCCACGACGAAGTGGACAAACCTTTCACTTCCTATCTTGGGAGACCGACGCATTTATCATGAAGGACATTGTGCTTGAGCAGATCCCCTTACAATTCCCGTTGCGATGATCAACCTTGGCCGTCTGATGCGTTTGATATACACTACCCGTACGCCTTCCAATGCAATGAACAGTCCCAATTCCAGCGGACATAAGCGAAACACCCGAAACCCTCCCTAACATTATCGTATCTGTGTTTTCTATTCCTTTCTGTACTTTTCGTTCTCCAATTGTCTCCAGTCTTTCTCCTCGGGCTCATTTCCACTTGTCTCTTTGACCCCACTATCAAAAGCTGGCTTGCCAGCGTAGAGCATATGACCACCAGTATTTCTTTCCCCTCCTCCCTCAATCTCTTTGCTTACAGAAATTGGCTGGTTACCTCTAAATCGCTTGCGCATATCGACCAATCCTCGTTTGCATTCACCATAGCCTTTCTTTAACTGTTGACACTTGGTGGGCATCGTTTCGAGGAGAGGAGCTCGCAGACAATCGGATGGTTTGTTGCGATACACCATGACGCAGTCCGACTCTTGGAGACATTGTGCCAGCGCAGCTCCTGCGGAAAAGAAACGTTAGCGGGGAAAGGGAGGAAGGGAGGAGAAGATGCGAACGAATATCTTGGCAAGAACTGGGCATGTCGAAGGATTTTTTCTTTGGTGTTTTGAAATCAAACTGCTTCTAGGCCAAAAAGAAGTAGAGAAGTATAAAGACCTTATCAAAAGTAGAACATAAATCGCAGACTTGTAGGTAGTGTCATGAATACATCCAACAGATACAAACAAAAGTTCATAAGGTAGGCGGCGCCAACTTTCAAAAGTCTCGTGAGAAGCTTGTAAGGCCCGTAGATTACCCGGCCTAGATCAAATACAAGCTCCCGCTGCCCCAGATCTTCCAGTCTTGATTTGATTTATCGTCTGATGTTCAAAGCCAAAGTATTTGAGATACTTTGCTATTGTATTGGCCAGCTTAAAATTTTCCTTTGATCAATCCAGAGAATCATTTTGAACCAACTATTAGAAATTGAGGCGCAAATGAAGTGAAGGGGGCGTGCAATTGGCATGTGAAAGTGGATGTGACATCAATAAAAGGTATAACGATTGGATTCTACGAGTATGGATGCACTTGAGAGCTGTGTCCACGTCAATGGCTTCACTAACACAATTCCTTCACAGATATTGGAGGTCTAGACCCTATAGGGTAATCACTCTACATATATATTAAGCTCTTTATCTGTTTTGCGGTCAAGATCGCCTCGTCTGATAGTAAGTTACAAAACTCTCTCACCGCGCAAATAAAGTCATCGATAGAAGATACTCAACACAATGTATCTTCCATTCATCGGACGGCTCTGCTTGTAAGTTTTATTCTTGGCTAGGATATTGGGTGATTGTTGATCAATTATACAGGAGCGAATATTTGGCGCTGGTCAGCTCTTTCTTTCTTGTTGGATTAGAAGCAGTAATTAGGATACTGACGCTTGCACTGCGTGTGTCTCCTCCCTTCAAACATATTTCAAGGGTTAGCTAACAATGGCACAGCTTCGACGATCATAAAACTATGCTATCGAGGTTCGAGGCGGCTTTTCAATCGATTCACATCTCCGGCAGCTAAGGCATCAGAGACGCGAAAGCAAGGTTGGAGCAGTCCTTCAGTAGAATTAGAACGAGGATCAGGACTGACAAATTCAGATATATCCACCTCGATTCGAAATGCTTCAGACTTTGTAGATCTCTGCGAATTAGCTGGTTATTATGCCGAAGAAC
Source organism: Sclerotinia nivalis (assembly GCA_029531795.1). Lineage (NCBI taxonomy): Eukaryota > Fungi > Ascomycota > Leotiomycetes > Helotiales > Sclerotiniaceae > Sclerotinia > Sclerotinia nivalis. The sequence goes on from JAPEIS010000002.1 coordinate 1,516,016, forward strand.
ATGTTGTACAAACCGGAGATGGCTATTTGCTATGTGTTCATCGGCTCGGTTGGAAGAGAGGAGAAGAAAATACAAAAGTTAATAGTGGATCAAACAGCATCAAAAAGCCTGTTGTATATCTACACCATGGCTTGCTCATGAATAGTGAGGTATGGGTATGTTTGACTGATAAGGAAAGATGCTTAGCTTTTACCCTGGTGGATAGAGGTTATGATGTTTGGGTAAGTTTAACCCATGTTAATATTACTCACACAAGAGACTAACGATTGGTAGCTTGGAAACAATCGTGGAAACAAATACTCTAAGAAGTCCATCCACCATTCACCAACAGACACGGCATTTTGGGACTTTTCAATAGATGAATTTGCGTTTCATGATATTCCAGACACCATTAAATACATTCTTGACACAACCTCTGCGCCATCGTTGTCGTATATTGGATTCTCTCAAGGAACAGCTCAAGCTTTTGCAACTTTGGCTGTCCATCCGAAACTCAATGATCAAATCAATGTATTCATTGCGCTTGCACCTGCGACGTCCCCAGCTGGTCTCTCGAATGGCATAGTAGATGCACTTGTCAAAGCATCACCTCAAGTTCTATTTCTTCTTTTCGGCCGTCGCTCCATCCTCTCATCGGCAACTATGTGGCAATCCATACTCTACCCTCCGATTTTCGTTCGTCTCATCGATATGGGGTTGTCATTTCTCTTTGGTTGGCACGCCAAAAACATATCCACATCACAGAAGCTCGCAGCATACCCTCATTTGTATTCTTTCACCAGTACAAAATCCGTTGTCCACTGGTTTCAAATTATCCGCACCAAGTCATTCCAAATGTACGATGACGAGCCGCAACCTGTCTTTAGTGGAGTAGACAGATACACTAAAGTGGCCAAATTTCCAATCCGAAATATCAAAACACCAATTGTTTTACTATATGGTGGCAGTGACTCACTAGTCGATATAAATGTAATGTTGAAACAACTTCCACCTCACACAAGCCATATCGAAATTGCCCACTATGAGCATCTTGATTTTCTCTGGGCTCGAGGAGTCGACACTCTAGTCTTCCCGCACGTTTTTGACGCTTTGGAATCCTTCTACAATGCAGATCATTCGAAAGAGGAGTACGAACATTATAATCGCGCTCGTACCAACTCACTGCGCATTGGTGCCAGCAACAACAGACTGTTGACCTACTTGAGCGAAGAGGATAGCCAGTCATTAGAAAGTGGAACATACGTCGATGCGGATCTAACTACAATATTACAGCCTGGTGACGAATCGTCAGCCGATCTCAAAATAATCGATGACATATACAACCATAATAGTGCACGAAAACGCGTCAAGCTCGGCTCCAAAAACTCCCATGTCAACAATGATAACTCTTCCGAAAACTCTCCTACTGGTGCCAATACATCAAATTCATTCCCTCAATTCGACGGTTCACATCATGCCATCAAACCTAAACCTCAGCCCCGCCCGGATAGCGCACAAGGAATACCCTCCTCGCCCCCACTGAATTTCCATCCTCCTCTTTCTCCCTCTAACTCCCGCATCCCCATCACTGCCCCCTCCCCACAACCATACTCCCAAACCCAAACACCCACTCCCGCCCGCTTTCGAAAACCCCTTCGCAGCAGTTCTATTGGCAGCAACATTTCCTTCGAAACAAAAGGAAACAAAAGCAGACCTGGAAGTATAGGCGGCAGTGGCATTAGCCTGGGTGTGGGACGTGCTGTAGGTGGTGTAGTATCTGGTTTAGGAGAAGGTACTAGGGGAAAAGAAGACGTTTATGTGAGTGATGAGGCTAGAAGTAGAGGAGACAGTGGCGCGAGCGGGAACGATACGGGGAAGGAAAATGCAAAAGAGGGTGGAAGTATGAGGGGTTTTGGGGGAGTATTGAGGAGGAAATCGGAGAAGAAAGAAGGTGTATAATTGAATGGATCATAGTAAAGAATGAGATTGGCTACGGATTGGATATTGCACATACGATCGTTGGAAATGGATAATTAATAGAACTGCCGTATGTATACTGGCTCATTAATCATCAAGATAGGATTACACATCTTGACGGGCTTGTTTGTATATAGAAACGAGAGATGAGATTAGAATGATCAGCCAGCTTATAGGGGCGTTTGACTTCGATCGAAACTTGGGATAGATGGAAAGATAAGACGAGAGTTTTCTTGATATTAGTTGGCATGAGAGAGTGCATAACTTACCTACATACATAATACTATACTACATCATCTACAATATACGAGTAACGTAATCAAACCATCCAAAGTCGAATGCCTACCTGGTCGGTACCTATTTAAAGTTAAACTTGATTGATCAATTCATCATCTCCAAAACCGCGGTGCCTACCTACCTACCTGCCCTAATCAGGTAACCTTTCGGAAAATAGACAAAAGCGAATGAATATTTTGATGAAGATCACCGGGCCGGGGATTTTCCCATCAATGAATTGAAGCTCAGGCGAAACAGAGTTGTGTACTAATCGGCTCTGCTCACTTCAGTCCACAAGAAAGAACAAAAAGAATAAAATGTGAAAATGTCAAATTGTCAAAAATTGGTCTTGCTTACCTAGTAAGACTTGTATGCATATACTCTAGTACAAAATCTTGTTTTGTGCAGCACAATACAATACACCGTACAACTTAATTCATTCTTCTTCTTGTTAAGTATTCTACATCATGCCTATGTATTCAATTCCTATCCTATAATTTCTTTTCCCTCATACTTATATCCTGTTCTTCCCTATCTATATATTTACTAATTTATTTATATACCCATTAGCAAGCGTTTCTTTCCTTTCCTTTCCTTTCCTTCCTTTCCATTTCAATCAATTCAATATAGATACAATGCACTAGAATTTACCCTTGGTTCCTACTGTCATTCCCTTTCATCTATCCAAGCCGATAATTATCTGGCTACACTTGATGATTCATAGCGGCATGGACTCGACCTTGGGTTCAAAAGCTCCAGGGGAGACAGACAAGCTTGCCGCCGGCTGTCAGACACAATTACCTCACTGAATGCGTCTTCAACGGTTAGGACAATTTAAGTGTCGAATGTAGAGGCTCAACTAACAAACTCGAGCCCCTCACCTCATCTACAAATCCTGAACCTCAGCCTTAACATCACCAATCTTCTTCCCTTTCGTTCCCCCAGGTGTTTCCAACCCAAAAGTAACCAAAAGCGCCACCCCCATAAGTCCCAGTCCGCCAATACTATATGCCACCTCTCTACCAGCCCACCAATAAACACTTGTGAATAATAAAGGTCCGAGACCTCTTCCGAGCTGCCCCCAACTCCGCAGGTTTCCAAGTTTTCCACCCCTTTCATCCTCGCCTGCTTCAAACGAACTAAGTGCATTAAGACCGGTGACTACTGTTGCGGTTGTGACGGCAAGGAGAGTAGTAGCAAGGTAGAGACCCGAGACAGTGTTGATGCGGGCAAGGTGGAATAGTGCTCCTAGACATGATACTACACCTATGCGAACGGAAAGGAGAGGTGGAAGTCGTCTAGTCACGCCACCTTGAAGAATGGAGGCGACAAGACCCATATATCCTAAAAGACGGCCATTGAGTGCAGATGTATAACCAAAAAGGTCATATGTCATAAAAGGAAGTGAGAATTCCATGCCTGAGAAGAATAGAATGAATGAAAGATGGGTGAGGTTGAGTAGGAAATGGGAGTTTGTTCTTCCCTGCTTCTTCACCCCATTAGTACTCGTCGATACCATTTTAGCTTGCGTCTCCTCCCTCGAAGAGCCAGCTGCCTTCGTAACCCCATTCGTAGCAGTTGGCTCTCCATTTAACTTAGCCTGAGCAACTTTACTGGGCAGTGTCTCTGGCAAACACAAATACAAATAAAGCGTTTCTGTCACAATCAAAAACAACGAGAATCCAGCAGCAGTAGCAAAAGGATTTGCCTGCACAGTACTAATCGTACTGAGCCAAGCACCCAATGCAGGTCCAAATGTAAAGCTTATACTGAAGCAGATTCCCACCAATGCCATTGTTGCACCGCGTTGTTCCTCGTCTGATATATCTGTAGCGATCGCAATTGCTAGTTGAACATTGCCTTCTGAAAGTCCGCCCACGACGCGAGAAAGGAGGAAGGTACGGAAATCGGTGGCGCAAACCCAGAGGAGAACGCTGAGAATATTGCCAGTCATGCTGGCGAGGAGAGCTGTGCGACGACCATATTTGTCCGAGAGGGTTCCAATTATGGGAGATGCGAGAGCTTGAAGAAGACTGCGATGACTGCCATTAGCAAAGCCGGGTCGAAAAGAACAGTGGGTTTATAGTTGCATACGAGAATAAACTCCCAAGAGCCCCGCCCAACAATACGATGTCATATCGAGAGTCGATCGGTCTAGCAAATGACGCTTTGTATGTATTCAGATATGTCAGGATATGTGCGAGGAGTGTAGGAGACTCGGATGAAGAAGATAAAGCTGTTGGCGCCTCGAGACTGTTTCCTGTTAGCCATCTATCCGCATAGTTAGAAAACTGCTAAACTCACTTCCTATAGAACTCTAGTAGCTTTGGGAATAGAGGTAATATGAATGTGAATCTGCCAAAGTAGCGCGTCAGTTTGCTATCATTCTGCCTGCTTGTTTCATTTGGAAAGTATATCATACGAGATCTGGAATTGATGGGTTAGCTATATTTGCTATCCTTTTCACTTGAATCTGCTAACATGAGACGTACCAAATCTAATAACAGCGAAAAGAAAACTACTCTCAACACCTTCTTCCTCGTCGCTGGATCCACCGGCGCAGCCATTCTGTGTATCCTCTCTCAATGTCTCAATTCAAGTCGTCCTGATGTCTCCTAGATCTGCACAACAAAAAAGTCACTCGATACCAAAAGTCCCCCGCGTTCCAAAACTAATCAAGGGCTTCACAAAAGTAATCCACACAGTGGAAGAAAGGATTTTGAAAGAAGAAAACTGTATGATTATTATAATGACAGCATAACGAGTTAATATGCATGATGATTCTTATGTACGGACAATACACGGAACGCCGCGGTGGGACCTGCCTTACGGGCTTATTACCCTGTCATCATCAAGGTACTCCTCAAAGCTCCTTCATTCAGATTCAGATCTTCTCCACAATCATGAATCATGGCACGTTTGCTCCCGAGCCCCTCGAAAAAACACGCCTCCTCCTTGCAGACCTGGACTCGGCAACAACACTAAAAAATCGACCATGCTCTTCTCCTCCGTACTTGCTGCAATCACGGCCCCGCTCAAAGCACCTTAATCGTAGCCCAGAATTTATTTGTAGAATATTCTTTGACAAAGTCCGAATACGTCAATTGCTAATTGGATCGATAGCAAAGACAGTTTTGGTTGATATTTATTTTTAGAGGCTATGGTATCAATTAATGTAGGTTATACGAGGTAGACCTAGAGAAAATGATCCAAATATCAAATAATGCACGCAGTGTATTGAATCTTGCAGATGGTCATGAGAGCATTTCTTATTATTGGTGGACAAACACACAAACTACCAGAGCTCTGTCTAAAATTGGGTATAGTTCTATTCATTCAAATCTCATCCACATACATACTAGGTACATACATACATACAATAATGCCTTCCCTTCGCTGCCAAAACCATCACCATGAAATCTTCGATGATATGCCAACAATGACACCTTGAAACGCAAAAATAACTAGAACCTTTCCTTCGTTCAACTTTTTGTAAAGTAGGAGAATGGGTATGCTTTATCATCATAACTCTCAACCATCAATGGGAAAAAATTAATCGGTATCTTCCCATATCCCTGTAAAAACAAGAAATCCCATGCTATATACCATGAACAAGAAGCAAGAAAAAATCGATATATTCCTCGCTAGTTCTCGCCAGAGTTATTCCTCGCTCCCCAATTCATCACACTCCTGCTGCCCATCCATCGGGAACAGAAAAAATCATGTATCGGAACCCATAGCATATTCCTAAACGCCTTTGTCACACCCAATCCTGCCCAACAATTCCTTTCTATCGCTGTGCCCCGGGATACTTACACCACTAGCACTGCTCGTAGTTTTCTTATATCGACTATTTCTCAATGTTCTCCCCTTCAAGTTGAGTTCTTCGACGCCTACTTCTTCCTCATATGGTTCTCCTTCCAAAAGATGGACTTCCTCGGTCAAGGCTTCCTCGTCCAAATCAACCTCTTCCTCTTCTTCCTCTTCGTTGTCACTTCGAGTATCATCTGCTTGGCCACCTCTGATGACTTTAATAGCAACTTGAACAATCATCCAGAACCACATTAATGTGATACCTTGAAGGAACAACAAGGCGCTAAGGAATCCCCATTTGATGTTATTGTTCCAACAAACGACTCCGACAGGATCTTGGAATGGCTTGAAGAGGTGTCCAAAGCGATCAGGGGCCGGAAAAGGACCAGAAATAGAACCATTTTTACCCTGATAACAACCATAGTTGATCACCTTTGGGATATCGGCCCAAACGGAATAGCATATAATAAGGTAGAAAGCGTGACGGGCCATTACCCAAGAAAGCATGAAAAGTCCGAACATGAAATCGCATAATTTATCGTATCCGAGGTATTTGAGACATTTTGCAACCTATGGAAGCTGCTGTCAGCTTTCGTTAAGAAGGGGCAAAGGAGGGTATTTACTGGGAAGAAAAGATCCACCACGTCCATCAAACAAAGAATCACATTTGCAACTTTCGTTTGGTGATAACCATAACTTGTGAATATCAACGCAGTCGTAACGATGTGGTGTGTAAACATTTGCCAATGGTCCTTTCGACGTGCCTCGAGGTTGATAACCATGATTTGCTGAAGCCAGAATGCATACTGGACGAGTATATACCACTTTCGAAGTCCACCAACCTCTCGATTAGGCCAATTAGTCCATAGCTCGCTCAAATTCCACCAGTAGTCCGAGTTGACATATATGTACTATCCATTTGTTAGCGAGAAACTTTCCAACAATATGTTAGACTTTAGCTAACCATTCCCAGTGTCCAGAACACAGAATAATAGACCATAAGCCAAGCCTGCTCAGCAAATCTGGTCTCATCCCTCGCAGTCTTCACCCCGCCCTTTCTTGCCAATGGCCTTAAGACATAATCCATGAAGGCAGCGCGAAGTCCAGTAAAGATAACAATCCAATAGAATACCAGCCAAGCATCATTCCAGCCGGCACAGTACTCGCCAGACTCCGGGTTGTAGTAAGAAAGCTCGAAGAATTTTCGGGTATGTCTGCGGGCTTTTGGAAAGCAGATGTGTGTTAAGGAAAGGAGCATCAGGAGATTGACAGATAGTCCTAAGGTTCATTGTTAGAAAAATCTAGAGAAAGATAGCGATAGAGAATTTTACCAGTTTGATGATCCACAACAAATCTACAAATGATATCCAGAGGACTGTCATCTTTCCTTTTGGCCTTCCTTTTACCCATCATTGGAAGAGCTGGATAATCTGTTGAACTGTCGAGTTTCTTTTCTACAGGAAGAGTAGTGTCTCCATTTTGATGTGCCCACTCTGGCGCAGCTTCGTTTGTCCCATCTTGAATTTTATCGATTGGAAAATTTGAGCTCATGGCGACTTAAGAAGCGGAGAGTGAAGGGGAAAGTGAATTTTGATTTGGTGGTTTGACAACTGTTGAGGTTCAATTGAGTGAGGAATACATATATTTCTCTCTCAATTGTCCTTTAAAACCCGAAATGTGAAGTGAGTGAATACAACATAGAATATTTTATGGTTCGTATGCAATAGGATAATAGAACCAGCCCGAGTTCGAGTCAAAACGAATGTGGGTTAGGGACAGTACGGAGTATACAATGGAAAGGTGGATGGGAGACTTTTGATGTATCTGGCAGGGTAGGAAGAAGGCGGTGAATAATTTTCAGTGTTCCGACTCACTGTTGTACTTTTTTTTTTGGACGAGGGATTTGCAGGTGGAGTTGGATGGGGAACCAATATTGGGTGAGTGGCTGCAGCTTCTTTACTATTTGTGAAGGGGTTCGTTTTACATTTGAAAGAAAAGGCGGTCCGATCGACGAATCAAAATGATGATACTGTCATCGTGCGAGCCAGATTAGAAAAGAATGCATTTGTTAATTGGTGAAGAGAAAATAACATCCAGATAGATACACAGATAGATATTAGATACCTATCTAGATGTGTATTTTGAAATGTCTCGAGTAACTCAGTTGGGGAGCGAAGGGGGTGTTCTTCATTTCCCTCCTTCATGTTTCTAGGAAAATGACCCACGAACAACATCGGCTTGGTTATCTCCAATTCTATCTGACCTCGACCACTTTTTCCTTCGGAATATACTTTACGGGACTCGGGAGGACCCCTCCTTAATATGCACTAAGCGTTCTAGGTCTGGATCTGCTACATACCGGTATTAAAGAAGCGATGATATCTAGCTAATCGATAGTTTAAACTTTGAATCACTTCAAGAGCTGAAAGACTCATCTTCTGGACGTTACAAGGGATGCATCATGCAAGTATCGTACCGCGCCAGTATGTGCACACAGCACAAATAACTTTTTCGTTGAGGAGCTCTCTTCGGGATTTTTTTGTTACCCCTTCAGTATCAGTTAGACCCCTGACCCAGATAGGAGGGGATAATTCAACAGGCTCAGACCTGTCATACCTGGGCAGCTTCACCAAAAAAACATAATGGCACAAAAGATTTCCAGCATATAAACTGACGACGTATACATCGAAATTTGCTCCATGTAAAGGGGAAAGAACCTAAACCACCCAAAAGACCCACAGAAACCCCATCCCAATAATACCAGTTTTCAAATTACCCTTAAACCCCCCGTAATTATTTGTTACCATTGAAAGTCTTATTGTAAACACCAGACGGCACCGTACGTCAGTAGCTTCTCAATGCCATCCTCTGACCACAGTATCCTCCCTAGTTATTTTGTTGGCTGTTGAGAATTCGGAGAATGGCCAAAAACAGGTTGATGATGTCAAGATAAAGACTAATAGCTGCCGCGATCTCTTCCTCCACATGATAATGTCTCATAATGAGTTGGGTATCAACAAGAATGTAGCCGGAAAAGATAACGGCGGTGATACCAGAATAAATCAACTCGACGGTACTGTTGCCTGGGAAGAACATAGCCATGAATCCGAAGAGGATCAATGCCCATAGTCCACCAAAGAGATAAGGCATCCATGACGTAAAGTCATATTTGGTTTGGCAGGCGAATAGCGTGAGCGCAACAAATATTCCAGCGGTGAGTAAGACAGCTTGAAGGACAATGCGGGAATCGAATGTTGATACGATGACCGATATTGTGTATGCCTCGAGCGCTGTGAACCCTCCGAGGAACAGTAGGTTGGTTGGATAAGATTTTCGCTTCCAGTATGTCAAAAGCATAAAACCAATTGCGCCGAACATCTGTGACTGTCAGCGTTATCCCGTTATTGCTGAGAGATTTATCATACCGAAGTCCATAACAACCAAGTGTTTGACTGAATCCATGTTTTGTAGGATTGGCTGAAGAAAGAAACGGAGCTCAGAGCTGCTGTGGCGATGAGTTGCACGGAGCTGGCAACAAAATTAGCACAACGGAAGCATCTTGGTAGAGTTGCGCAACACTCACAGAATAGCATAAACCTTTCGGACAAACTGATGAATTGTTAGGAAGTATGTCATTGGGGTTATTGATAATAGAGCTCTACATACCTGCATCCGAATTTCAATAGTTGCTTCAGCGACAGAGCCTCCAAACTACACCTTTGTCAGAATATTGCTCCAAGTATTAAGTCGCAATCTTCTATATACCTTAAAGTCATCCGGAATATTATCCTCGCTGCTTCTTGGCCCTCCTCCTAGGAGTGCTTCATTATCTGCAGATGAAGAAGGTTCGGCGTAAGATGGAGGGGCTTGCGTATAATGAGCGGGATCCTCGAGCGAGTCTCGCTGGGAAGCGCGAGTGTATTTTGTGTTCGACGCCATAAGTTCTTGGATCTGAAAGAATAGTTATTGATGGTCAGCGATGCACTGGCGGTAGTGGTGTTGAAGAGTCGAAAAGTGGTGTTGAAGTGATTGTGTCTAGATGAGGTACTGCGGAGAGGCACTGTCCATAGAATACCGAAGAAGCATAACGTAATCATCATATGATGGGGTGTAACTACTACCTAGTTCCTACTCCGTCGGAGTACATTAGCGCTGCCTAAAAAAAAATGTTCCTGATTATTATGCCGCGTAGTCTGAAAATAATAATTGCTGTAGTTTTCTTGAAGTCATTTGTCAATTTTTATGGTGATTCGATATGACCATTTACCGCAATAGGTTTTGCGATCATGATATTAATCTCACCCATTAGGATTTGAAAGTACACATCACTGAAAATATATCCCCAAGGTAGCTCTGATGTCTTCAAGAATTATTGACCTAATAAGAAATAAATATCGATTTAGCTGCACATTAGAAGGCAATAAGAAACTACGTTATTAGCTTTTTGAAAAGCCAGAATAAATGCAGCGCCGTCAACGACCTGCAAAAAGAAAATCCCCAGCTCCAGAAATCCGAACGAAAGCGTATGCAGCAATCGACAGGCCTCTCCATCGCCACCAGTCAGTCATCCATCCATGTTTCTATGCATAAACACATTTCCCCTGTACATATAACCATTAAGCTTCAGCATCCGCTGACGTGTGTGTTCCGTTGGCTGCCTCGAGATGGGCACTTTGCTCGCGTTGCATTCTAGCCTCGATCTCCTTCAATTGACTCTCACGAGCTAACAACTCTTGTCGCTTAGCCTCAATCTCTCTTTGTACTTTGATCTCGACTTCTCTAAGCTTCTCCTCCTCACGACGGAGTTGCTCTTCCTTTAGGCGGACAGATTGAGAGGCCAAGTCCTCTGGGTTCATAGAAGCATCACTGTAAAGTCATTAGCATTCATCAAGTACAATTAAAACGGAACGAAACATACTTTCCACGACCACCATCAACACTCTTGCTAAGCTTCTCGGTACGGTAGTTTTCATACAAGAAATCGTGGGTGATTTCCTTCAAATCTGCCAAATGGCTGTGTAAAAGAGCACTTCGAATGGCAAGGAAGTCCGAATGTCTTGGGTCATCGACCTCTACAACACCCCATGGATATTGTCTTGCACGAACTTGGCGTCCACCAATGTCAACAACCTCCTCGGATCCTACAATGGCGAATGGCATCAAACCACGAAGCTCTGCATTCTCCTCAACTGTGTCTTCATCGTCCTCCTCGATATCGTAAGGAAAGTTGTAGACAGGAATTCTATAGTGCTCAATATCCTCCATGACAAGCTTTTTTGATTCTGCAAGCTCAGCGGGTGTCAAGGAATCGGCCTTTCCGATGACTGGAATAACATTAACTCTGGGGGAGAGGCGCTTCATGAGCTCGATATCTAATTCGCGGAGGCTATGAGACACGTCAGCTTGGAGTCGCAAGATAAACGTTGAGATTCGACATACCCGTGACCAGTAGGGGTGATGAAATAAAGTAAAGCATGCACACGATTGTCGCTCAAACGAGGATTACGCTTGATGCGGGACTCCTCTGCCAAAATACCGTCGTGTTGTCTCTCAAGATAACCAACAATTTCTCCAAAACTTCACATCTGTCAGCTAGAAATCTTCACGTTGTAAATTGTTCCTCCTACCTTGCCTCATTGTCGATTTGGTCTCCGAAGCCAGGAGTGTCGACAATTGTGAGTGAAATACGGGTTCCTTCTTCATCTAATTCCAGCTCTATCAAGGTGTTAGTCGGGATTCAATTTCGGTCAATGGCTAGATCGAAGTGCTACCGACCAACTGTGATTGGCTTAATCTTAACACCCTCCTCAAGATGAGCATTCGCCGCATCATCGGAGTCCTTGCCAGGGAGAACCTTTGTGCCGCATAAAGTATTCACGAAAGTAGTTCGTCCTGAGAGATCCAGTCAATACCGCTGTTCATCTCCATGTGTGTTTCGTATCGTCGTACCTGTGCCTGATGCACCGCAAACCATCAAACAGAACTGAATACCCTTCTTGACGTTCTTCTTTTTTCGCATCTTAATCTATCGAATCACTGAGTTAGTATTGATAAACTTTCAAAATGTGAAAACAACCCCCAGAGGAGGACTGTTGAGGAAGTTGCGGTCAGACTGTCCAGACTTGGATGCAGACCAACAAAGTTGTTGATAGGGATAAACGTACAGCATTCAATGGAGACGACATGATGGTCTTATTATTACGAGGCTTTAGCCACGAAGGTAAACGATTGAACTGGGCTGTAAATATAAGAGGGCAAAATAAATTGAAGAAGAAGAATTGATGGAGAGAATGTAACTGCTTTCAGTCTATTGAAATTTTGAAATTGAAGTCGCTGAATTTATTACTCTTGTAAACTATCCATCAACAAGTCGTTGCTTCTTCAGGTCAGGGGAATAATTAGCGAAATGGGTGGTAGATTAAACGCTTTACCTAATTCAGCAGTGGATAATATGAGCTTGTGCGAGGCTGAGAGAAGGGATTTCTGGGGTGTTACAGTAGGTACCTTTTCTTTATCTTGGAGACCTAGATACCTACATATGATGGATTTTTCTTATCAATTTCAACAAATCTCACAACATCATATTCACTCAAATTGAAGGGAAAACTCGTTCAATCAACTTTACATGATTAACATTGATTGTCAAAATTTCCAGGTAGAAGCAAATATCTGTCATGGTTTCGATACGTTTATTGAAAGGTTCAAAGGGTTGGAAAACATTTAGGGCCGTGTTAACACTGAAAAAATCCCCAGTCTTTCCGATTACGAGCGGTGGATAGGGTGCATTGTTGTTGATAGCCTCATTGATAGCCTAGCAGCCTTACGGAACAGCATCATCATATCAGTCAGTACCTACATACAGCATATCACCACTTCAAACATCTACATCTGGGACATACTCGTTGTCCCAAATCTTTTGAACTATTCAGAACTTTTGAGACTCGCTAGTGATGAAGTACTGTACAAGTTCATGACAAATTCTACTTTATTTTTATTCATCTTTTCGTTTGGCATTACTAGGACAAACAATATTAATATTGTGGCACGTTATCGCTATCGAAGATGAATACCAGACCAGCGATAGAGAACTCGAGGAATCCCGCAGCCTTATCGGCTTCCTTCAACCACGACGCCAGCTGCTTTGCCATTGGACTTGATACAGGATTCCGTGGTATGTTCCTAGGTAGCTCTTCGGTATAAGTGACCTAATTGAAAAATATAGTATTCAACACAGAAGGATGTCAACAACGAGTTGCCAGAGGTATTCATCAACCACAAACCCGCGGGTCGGCAACGCTGATTGAGAGGTAGATTTCAATGGTGGAGTTGGAATAGCAGAGATGCTTGGAAAGACCAACTATATTGCTCTGGTTGGTGGTGGGAAACAACCAAAGTTTGCCCAGAATAAGGCAAGCAGATACTGGAAATTTTGAATTTATGTTTGTAACCTAACATCGTTGTAGGTAATCATCTGGGATGATTCAAAACGAAAGATCGCTGCACAACTATCGGTCCTTACATCTGTTAGAGGGGTTCGGATTTCGAGGACTCACATAGTTGTCGCACTTTTGAACAGCATCCGCGTCTACCTCTTCCATAGTACGCCTGAACTATATCAGGCTTATGAAACTGCGGGAAATCCTTATGGTTTATGCTGCTTGGGGGCCAGTATCTTGATATTTCCTGGTAGAACGGCTGGTCAAGTACAAGTGGTTGAACTCAATACTGGAAACGTTAGCATTATACCCGCTCATTCGGGGGCTCTTCGAGCTCTAGCTTTAAGTCGTGATGAGGAGGTCATTGCAACTGCTAGCGAAACCGTACGTCTTCATTCACTGCCCATATGTTTTTGAAAAGTTCCTAAGCTCATATCAACGCAGGGTACACTTGTCCGGGTGTTTGCAACAAGCAATTGTGCAAAAATAGCTGAACTTAGACGAGGTGTGGATCATGCCAATATTTTCTCTGTTTCCATTGCCCCTTCAGGTCAGCTCCTAGCTGTTACTTCAGATAAATCTACGCTCCATATTTTCGATATTCCACATCCCTCGAAGCCTCCGAGATCTGAATCAGAGCTTGGTCATCGACGGCTTACGTCCCTTGGCGGTGGTGGTATCAGTAGTCCAACGACGCCGGATTCTGATACCAGCAACAAGTGGGGAATTCTAGGGAGACTTCCTTTGATGCCTCGGGTGTTCTCAGATGTATATTCTTTTGCAACAGCGACATTTTCCACTGGCGAGGAGCCTTTGTCGGCGTCTTCTAATCCACTAACAGCGAGCGAGGCTGGACCAAAACCCACAAAAGGCGTCATCGGATGGACAAGTGATGAAAGTTTGATTGTTGTCGGAGCAGGCACCGACAGTCGATGGGAGAAGTTTATCATTGCCGAGGGTGAAGATGGCAAGCGTTACTGTATACGGGATGGCTGGAAGAGGGTTCTGAGAGTCGAGTAGATTCCCTTTTACTTTTAATGCATATATATCACGGCACGGCAAGGAGTCAGGATACCATCATGATTGGAGTTAGTGGGATACATCGTGTATGGGAGGACATTGCGCATGGATTTAAGGCCTATTTATGCACAAGTAAGACCTTGCATATCGCACCAACTGGACCATAGAATCGTTAATAAGTCAATATTAATAAGGTTCTCTTTCTATACTTCATTACTACTGCCGCCGTCTATCATGTTTGCCCTCCCTTGAATCATCTCTTCTCCTGTCCCGTCGCTCGCTAGTCCTATCCTTGTCCCTATCATCTCGTTCGTAATCACGACGCCTCGGCGCATCTCTATCCCTATCTCTCCGTGATCGAGAAACGTGTTTATCAGCCTCATCCTCACTTGGTGACCGTTCTCGCCGTGATCTCCTATCTCTATTATCTTCTGGGGATGTCTTCCTGGACTCGCGATCTCGATCCCGCTCTCTATCGTGACCATGTGACCTATGCCGAGATCGATGACCCCCATCCAAATCTTCCTCATCCTTGATGCGCCTAGACCTATGGTGATGTTTGTGCTTTCTGCTTTTTTCTGACTTCTCTGATTTACTTCTCTCTTTCGCCCTCCCCAGTGCCTTCGCGACCTCTTCCTTTTTCTCCTCAATTAAAAATGCCTTCATCGGATCATCCTCGTCATGATCTCTAATTAACAGCGCCAATTCCCTCTCCTCTTTAAGCATCGGCCTCTGCTCTTCTTCATCCTCACTGCCCTCACTCTCCGCACTGGTCCTTCTTCTCTTCCGCCTCTCCTCCCCTTCACCATCTAAATCTCCATTCAGATCCATCCCAGTATCCTCTTCTCCCTCCTTCCTCTTATATCTCGTATGATCTACCTTCAAAGTCCTACCAGCAATTACTGCGCCTCCTAAATTGTCGACAGCTAAATCCGTGCTCCTCTGATCCTCATATTTCAAGAAAGCAAAACCCTTGGATTTTCCGGTCTCTTTGTCCCGCACTAAATTGATATATGTAGGTTCGCCATATTGTGAAAACATAGTTAGGACATCGCCTTCGGAGAGCTCAAACGGGAGCCCGCCGATATAAATATAAGCTGTGTCGCGATAATCTGTATGCCATGATGCAGATGGAGGGCTAGAGATCAGTTAGCAAGCATACTTTATCGCAATGTGATTTAATAGAAATGATTGCGACTTACACTCCATTGTCCAATTCACGTCTATTAAGCTCTTGAATCTGACGAATGCTATTCATTTTATTGTATGTAGAGAATGAACAATTATGGTGAGGCGGAAACAACAGAGACAAGGCTGTCAAAAATAAAAGAATTGGCCCCTGCCTCGCGTGTTCAATGCATTGATTTCCGTTCACAACTTTATGAAGCTTCCCCAAATCACAGAACTTGAGGAACTCCAGATCAACCAATGCGATAAATACGAAACTCTTCGATCCTTTGCTCCATATATCGGATGGGAAATTTTGGGCCGGGAAGAACCAACAAACAAACTCAGGTTTTGAAAGATTGAACTACAAGCTGCATGGTTACGAGTGCAATATAGGGGAAAGGAAGTAAATAACCCTTCCAAGGCAGCGAATATGGTGAACAATAGGGCGTCGACGTATACGCAAGCTACGACATCAACGGATGATGAAGAGAAGAAGGATATGTGGTCGTCCATGTTGGATGGAGTAGCTAGTGGGAAAAGATTACCGGAGAAGAATATCCTTGTGCTAGGTACTGCAGCAGCATCCCGATGTGCAAACGAGGGGAAATACTAATATGAAGTAGGAGGGACCGCAGATTCACAGAAAGAATTTCTAGAGGCTTTGTCGGTGGATGAGACTAGGAAATCACAGGATAGACAAAGTAGCAAACAACCTCCTATTGCAAACAACTTTGCTTTAGGGTACACATATCATGATGTTTTGGATGCGGATCATGAAGGTATGCTTCACCTCGTCACAACTAACCCTTCAATTGAGAATCTGACATTATCTAGATATCTTAGCTCGATTATCTTTATATTTACTTGCGGATCCTTCGCCCTCCTTCACACCTCTAATGCAGCCACTTCTTACACCACAAACGATTCCAAATACACTTATTGTCATACTACTAGACTGGTCGCAACCATGGTTCTGGCTGAGAGAACTGCGGGACTGGATACGTCTCCTGCGGCCATTATTGATATCTCTGGATGAAGATTGCAAGGAGAAAATGGAGCAGGTTATGATTAGTTGGAGGGATAGAGGGCGCGGTGGGAGTAGCTTGGATGGTGGGGGAAGTACTGCTACTGAGGGAGATGTTAGCCTGCCTTTGGGTCCTGGAGAATGGGAAGAAGCCTTAGGTTTACCGCTATGTGTGGTTTGTCAAAACGTAAGTCCTATTAATGTATGCGCATATATGTACTCTGTTAACAGGTGTCTAGTCTGACAAAATCGAAAGGCTGGAGAAAGAACGGTCCTGGAGGGAAGATGAATTTGATTTCGTTCTGCAGTTTTTGCGCACAACCCTCCTCAAGCGTAAATTTGATCTTTTACTACATTCACACACAGATGCTAACTACGTCAGATGGGGCGTCCCTCATATACACAACACCAGGGGTTATTAGTCCACTGCAAGGTTTAATACACTCCTCTCTCGGCATTCACTCTCTCCTCAAAAGGCAACCTATCAGGCACAATCTCATTGATCGCGACAAGGTAGTCGTGCCACCCAATTGGGACTCCTGGGGTAAAATACGAGTACTGCGCGAAGGTTTCAATGTAGAGGAAGTGAACAAAGGCTGGTCATTTGACATTGAAGAAGATTCAAGCAGTGATGATAGTACGCACTCACAACCACCAGAACCTGTGGCTGAAAGCGCGGTCTCAGCATATGAAGAAGTCATTCGGGATCCCAGTCTCGATGCCTTGCAAGCGACATCTGCAGAATCACAAGGTCTTAAACTGGAGGTATCCAGCCTTGATGCTCAGAATTTCCTAGCTTCTCAGGTCCAAATCCTACATAAAATTAGTCAAGGACCGGATGTCTCGAGCGTGGATAGTAGTCGTTTGGTTAATGGTCGCAAGGTGTCGAGTGAATATGGGAATGGCGAGGAGAAAGCATCAGATGAAGGAAGAGTTAGTGAACATATTGGACCGGTGCAGTTCAATATGGGCGGCATTCAGGTCGATGCCGATGATATGTTGCAAAGATTACGGGTATTTATTTCCTCAAATAAGGATGGCTTTGGGCAAAACTAACAAGGTATAGGAGCGACAAGCATATTCTTCACCAGAGGCAACGACACCAGGCGCACGTATCGACCCATCAGCAGACGGAAAGGTTCAGAACGAAGCATTAGCATCTTTCTTTGCCGGACTAATGAAACGAGGTGGAAGCGCACAGAATAGTCCTAAACCAGGAGCTTCGTCCTAAGTGTAAGCTTTGCTTTTCCAGCATAGCGTAGGTGGCATAATCAGCCAGAGACTCTATCCTGGCATCAGCCAAATCAATGTACTAGAATATGTGATAATGGGTGGTGGAGAGGCGAAAAGGGGAGGTGTTTGAACGAGGAAGAGTGAGTGCCTTTTTGCATGATACCCGGAGGACTGGCTAGATGTAATCATATACATTTGTTCCATATTGAAAGATCTGACTCGGACATTTCAGGGCGTGCCTCTTGTAAAGATGGAGTGATATGTTGGAGAGGAACTCACGACCCTATCCTAGTTGGAGTTGGGACAAAAATTCGCATTTTGGCTTTTCAATTGAAGTCAACAAAATCACGACAATTAATTATTTGAGATATGCAACAAAATTTTTCAATGGAAAAGATCAGCATGTTATTGGTTTATGACTTTGACTAAAAGTGAAGGTTGTGTTTGCTGGTGCTTTGTGATTGGTCTACCGCCATGCATTTGTTTAGTCTTTTACGAAGGGAAAAGCTTCTCCATAATCATGCTTCGTCACTGTCTTTTCCCCTCAAAAGTTTCATTCACATATGAATTCGGAAACTAATCCCGATATTTCTCTAATAACTTATCATCCCAACTATTCATATTCCATTAGTTTTCCCATACTCACTCACATTTTTGAAAATAGAATCACTCACCTCAGAAATTTCCCGCGCAATCCTTCTTCTCTCAACTTCTCGTCAACTGCTAATCCTGCCATAACATCTCCAGGCTGCTCTGGTTTCAATAATTTCCGTCCTTCGTGCAATTGGATGAACTTGTCTGCATCTTTTTTGTCCATTACTCCACTAGTGCTATGAAAGCGGGCCTCCTTTTGCATGTCGGTATCGACGACTCCAGGTCGAATGGCCAGGGTGGTGATTAGTGGTTCTTCGGCCGAAAGAGTCTGGGCGAGATGGTTTAGGGCGGCTTTGGAGGAACCGTAGGGTCCCCATGTGGAATAGGCGGAGACGGCAGCTCCGGAGGAGGTGAGTAGGATGGTGCCTTGGGTGGTGCGGAGATGAGGGATTGATGGGGTTATCTAGATGGGAGGTTAGTTCTCATGCGTATGTTCATGGGGGTTTAGGAGGAGACGGACGAATGCTAGAGCGCTGAAGAAATTGATGTCGAAGAGGGTACGCCATTCTTCGGGAGTGCTGTCGGCTATGCGTTTTACTGGAGATAGAATTCCGTGGTTGACGATTAGACTGTCGAGTTTGGAAAATCGTTTGATAGTGGTATCGACGGCTTGTGGTCCTATCTGGTAATGGAGGATTTGATTAGTTAAAGGTTTATCGACATACAATTGTAGCTAGGAAATAGAACAATGGAACTTCATAGTTAGATATATTTGTGATGCAGCCCTTGATCAAGAAGTAGAAACTTCAAAACACTCGTGACCCAGTAGAAACAGATGACTACCCGCATCTCCAGCCATACTGCCTAATTAGGATCCGCGTGGTTTATAAACCACGCAGATCTCTGAAACCAAACATAACCCTCAACAACCTACCTTAAAATCACTCAAATCCCCCACGACAACTTCGACCTGCTCCGGATACTGTTTCTTCAATTCCTCCATGGGTCCTGCAGTCCTAGCTACAAGCACCACATTATGTTTTTCCCTCAAAAGTTTCTGAGCAATAGCAAGACCGATTCCACGGCTTGCACCGGTAACAATTATTGTTCGAGGTGACATTGTTATATAATTTGAGAACGTGAGAGGATAAGTCAAATGGAATTGTTGTACGCGGTGACTGTATGAGTATATGCGTGGGGAGAAAAGCGTGATTGAGTTGATATAATGTGTTTTGGTGGGGCGATTGGAGATCTTTTGCTTGCTAAATGGCTTCTTACGACTGTTTTTGGGAAGCAGGAGATAACAACAAGTTCTCTACTCGAGGTATACACAACTATAGATACAAAATGGGCAGCTTTTTTGGGCTTTTTTTTAATCTTTAGATATGATATTTAAAATGTATATTACTCCATTTTCATTGGACCATTACGTCATATCATATGCGGGGCAGAGCGTAAGGGCGTCGACGTGAAGTTTGCAGCACCAGAGCACCTCCCCATCCATTCCGGTACAAGTTTCCCGTGAACATTCATCTCTTGAAAATTCTCTTCTAGACTCTCCATAATGTCCAACACCGTAATCCTCGGCACCGGTATAATCGGTCTCTCAACCGCCTACTATAGCTCTCTCTTTCATGACCCCTCAACCATCCACCTCGTAGATCCATCACCTACTCTTTTCTCCTCTGCTTCTGGCTACGCAGGTGGTTTTATTTCTCGAGATTGGTTTGCCGATGAATCATCCGACTTGGGTCTCTTAAGTTTCGAAGAACATAAGAAACTCGCCGAAGAACATGCTGGTGGTGAAAAATGGGGGTATAGTGTGAGTAAAAGCATAAGTTATGTGAGTCATATTGCTGCAGAAAGATTAAGGAAGACTGGGAAGAAGGGGGTTAGAGGAGATGATTGGTTGAGAGGGGGTGGAAGTAGAGCCGAGACTGCTAGTGGTAATGATGGTGTTAGTGTAGCTGAAATTATAGGTGCTACTGGGCAGGAGGGGCCAAGATGGTTGAAAAGGAACGAAGGTGATGAGTTAGAAGTCATCAGTGAGGAAGGAAGTACAGCTCAAGTGTGAGTTAGTCTGAAAGCTTCCCACTTATCCGAAATCACATTAACAAATCAAGTGACCCTCTCAAATTATGTCGATTCCTTCTCACCACCTGTCTTGCCCGCGGCGTACAACTTCACCACCCCGCAAAAGCTTTAGCCATTCATCAAGATATGAGCTCCGAAATATCTAGTATACGTATTTTGAATTCCTCCTCGAATATCGAGTCTGATATTCCGTGCACGAAAATTCTGATAGCGGCTGGTGCTTGGTCGCCAGAGGTATTTTCTACCTTGTTTCCAGGATCAAAATTAAAATTACCAGTCTCCAGTTTAGCTGGTCATTCTTTGGTGGTGAGAATACCGGGTGGGAATGATCAGATGGAGGAGAAGGAATGCCATGCTGTATTTGCTAGTGATGAGGATGGGTATTCTCCTGAGGTGTTCTCTAGGAAGGGTGGTGAAATCTATGTTGCGGGCTTAAACTCTTCAATCATACCCTTACCAGGTCTTGCAACAGAGTCAAAGATTCAAGAGAATGTTGTACAGAGGTTAGAGAAGACCGCGAAAAAAATGTTTGGCCTTGACGAAAACATTGAAATGGAAGTTGTCAGAAAAGGCTTATGCTTTCGACCGGTCACGAATAGGGGAACACCAATTTTGGCGAGGATAGCCGATAGTGACTTAGGTGAGATGGGGACTAGGAGTGCTGGAGATGGCGGTGTTTGGCTTGCAGCTGGACATGGTCCTTGGGGCATTAGTATGAGTTTAGGTACTGGGAAAGTAATGGCGGAGATGATACAAGGAAAGGCTACAAGCGCTGATATCTCGCGATTGGGCCTTTAGCATTGAATAACTTAGATTGCCAAGAATTATGAATTCGAAATCTTACAAGTCATATCTTCATCACTCAATAATGGAAGAGTTTTGCTCGGGGAATTTTACCTCGCCATGAAACCATTCCAAACTCCCCATTGATATTTCATGGTGAGGTCCGCTATATAGAGCATGTTATCGGAACCCAGGAACTGAAATATTTGATTTTCTAGTTATGTAAGGAACTAGAAGTTTTACGAATACTGAGGAATGATCAATGAGGTTTACTAAATCTTGCAAGTCAGTACATTCCAGCCGAATTGGAAGAAGTGAATGAGCACTCTCCTATATAACATGGAATATGCCGCACAATGTCGGTTGGCAAAGTCTCTCTGACCTTGGGCCTCACGGTTCAGTGGTTAGGAAATCCGGGTCCGATAATCACAACATGAACAACTCGGTGAAAATAGAGCCTGTTGGGACCAATGATAACCTCCGAACCGCCCCTTACCGAGGGGACACGCAAGTTCTAGAGGAGGTAGGTTTTGCTTCCCAAAACATTCGTCAGGCATAGGTGATGCTTCACCAACAATGAAGACTCATGAGAAGAGATTGCTCATGCGGATAAATCCCAATGGCGTTAC
The DNA here is from genome assembly GCA_029531795.1 of Sclerotinia nivalis. Taxonomy (NCBI): domain Eukaryota; kingdom Fungi; phylum Ascomycota; class Leotiomycetes; order Helotiales; family Sclerotiniaceae; genus Sclerotinia; species Sclerotinia nivalis. The sequence continues at coordinate 1,538,044 of JAPEIS010000002.1, forward strand.
AAGAACCACAGGAAATGGATGATGGATTAAGATTGTGATCAATAATTCAATTGAGTAGAATAGAAAATGACTCTCGTGTTTCGTGCATTTTCCATCGTGCCTGGCTATGTAGAGGATATTTGATGGAATTTGCATCGCAGATGTTGAAGGCGCAGGTTTTTCTCATGAACCGACACAAATACTTCTGTATTGATAAGTAGAGTAGTAGCCAGGAAAGCCAGGCTGAATGAATACTAGGTTGCTGAGCAAACACGTAGTACATATGTGAAGAACAGTATAATTTCAAGGAATGCACTTGCTTATAATTTTGGTTATGTTGGGCCCTACAGCCGATAGCTTAGGGTATCCACAATGTTCATGGATTAATTACTGAGGTTTTGCAAAAAGCTTCGAGCCATCCACAGCCGAAGAGGAAATACCATGTCTTCACGGCGGTCACTTGGCAGAGAGAAATGATCAAGCTCCAGTCTTCCACTAGAAGAAGTACCCATGGAAATGCGATCCCGCCATGAACTTCGATTGAATATTTTACAGATCGAAGCCAGTAGTCATCTCATTGTGCTCGCAAGCGTAACCGCTACGATATTATTTGTAAAGGTATTCCCTCGATTCATTGACGCCATTCCTATGTACAAACACGATAGTTTCGTCCGGCAACCTCCCTAGCCCAATACAATATTTACTCATCATCGTAGCCACTCAAAGATTTTCTTGGCCCAGTTGGGACTGCGCAAAATATATTCGTTAGTAATTGCAAGTATCAATGACTTTCGTAGAGCAATGTATGCAAAAACGTACTTGGATATGTCAAAGGAATCTGCGGTCTTGGTCCATCCCCAAGTCTATGGCGGATCTTTGGCACTGTGAGAACGAGGACTGGTCCAATACTTCCGACGACTATGGAGAAGAAGATAGCGGGCTTTTCAATGGCTGCCCATCGTATGTACCGGAAAGGTTGGGAGAAGAATCGTGGTATTGTGGACGACATTTTGTCTGTGATTGTTAGCATATTTCTAAAACATGTGAGATCTTATTCTTGCTGATCGAATCTCAGCCAACTCACAAGAATTTTGAATTGCTGGATCCTTCTGCGGGGTTTCAAATCGCTCGAGGCTGGAATTTCGATGTTGATGTCGCGAGTTTGTAGTAGCATCACGTGTAGCTATCCCACACTAATCGATACCCCTGTAGCCGTGGAAAACTCTTGGCATTGCATACGTTTCCTAAAGCTTCAAGCCGCGCAATTCACAACTTCGAGAGAAAGAATATTGAAGTAGACCACAACGAAATAATGAGGTGGATTCTTTCTTTTCTGCTACTGGGACTGCTCAGTGCCGTCTCAGCTTTGAGTTCTGCTGGAGACAAATTGTTAGTTGTATTGGAGGAATTGTCCGAGAAATCAAAATACTCGAAGTACTTTGGAGATCTTGAAGGTATGTAGCTGTTTGTGATATTGATTTATAATTGTAAGGTCTATTATACTAATTTATATGCGCACACAGCACGAGGATATAAATTAACCTTCGAGTCACCGAAAAATGAGAAATTGGGACTTTTTGAATTGGGGGAACGATCCTTCGACCATCTACTCGTCTTACCATCCAAGTCAAAAGGTACAAATCCTGACATCAGTGGAATGAATTCAGTTGACACGTAGCAGGTCTGGGACCAGCATTGACACCTAAACTTCTCCTCGAGTTCATCAACAAGGGCGGAAATATCTTATTAACACTCTCATCCTCTCACCCTACCCCCACTGCCCTTGTATCGTTACTCTTAGAGCTCGACATCCACCTTCCAACAGACCGCACTTCTCTTGTTGTGGACCACTTTAACTATGATACTTTGAGTGCCGCGGAGAAGCATGACGTTGTTCTTCTGCCACGACCAGACGCTGTCAGACCAGATGTTAAAAACTACTTCCGTGGAGATGGCAAGGGCGGGGAAGTCATTGCTTTCCCAAGAGGTGTTGGACAAACTTTGGGAAACACCAGTCCATTATTGACACCTCTCCTCCGAGCTCCTAGAACCGCATACTCGTATAACTCGAAGGAAGATGTCGAGGGTGTGGAAGACCCATTTGCGGTTGGACAACAATTATCACTCATTACCACCATGCAGGCCAGAAACAATGCGAGATTCACAGTTATTGGGTCATCGGAGCTCCTCGAGGACACATGGTTTGATGCTAAGGTCAAGCGCAGCATTGGGATGGGTGGTGTTGGATCTGATGCCAAGGAGATTAAGACTTCCAATCAAGAATTCTCGAAAGAGGTCACCGGCTGGACTTTCAAGGAAATCGGGGTCCTCAAGGTTGGGAACATCAAGCATTATCTTCATGAGAATGGAGTAAAGAGCAGTGATACCAATCCAAAGATCTACAGAATAAAAAATGATGTGGTAAGTCAAGCGATTCCTTTATTGAAACATCGCTTACAGTTTAACAGACATACGAAATCGAGCTTTCCGAGTACTCATGGGATAAATGGGTTCCATTCACCCCACCGCCCGGAGACTCCCTACAACTCGAATTCTCTATGCTTTCACCTTTCCATCGTCTTACGCTCGAACCATCCACTACCGCTTCTGATTCACAAACATACACGGCAAGCTTCAAGCTTCCAGATCAACACGGTATCTTTAACTTCATGGTCAACTACAAGCGACCATTCCTCATCAGCATCGAACAAAAGAACACCGTCACGGTCAGGCATTTTGCCCACGACGAATATACTAGGAGTTGGGCTATCAGCAATGCCTGGCCATGGATTGCCGGAATCGGCGCCACAGTTACAGGATGGGTTGCATTCGTTGCTCTTTGGTTATGGAGCAAGCCTGTACCATTGAAGTTAACGAAGAGTGGAAAGAAAGTTCAGTGATGGAGTCAAATAAGATCCGGGGATCATTTGTATGATAAAATTAAAAGTGTATAGGCATGCATAAATGGAATTTCTTCGCAAACTGTTACGTATATGTTTTGGCTGGGTTTGGCTACGGACAAAGATGTGTCATTGTTCGAATACAAGTTGATGTTCAGGATAAGGATTCAGAAAGGTGAATGGTGTATCTTTCAAGGCGAGTCGGGAACAATTAAAGTCGGGTAGGCTTAAAAATCTGCAGGATATATAGACTTATGCATATGCTTGATTATCATTAAGTTACTGACTCCTTGTCCGTATAACAATTTACCTCTATTTTAGAATGCATTCATACCAACTTTGCTGGGTATATTATATTTATTTCTGAATATGATCCCAAATATATTGATTGTTATAATGTTTTTATTAAATCTATATTACAACTAACAATTCAATTTCTTCAATTTAATTCTTCAATTTAACTTTCTTGATCTAAATATTTCTAAAAGTTCGATCCGAACGCCTCATCCCTTCATAATGGGCAAGTAATTTAGCCGCTCCAAAAGTTCCAAAATGGTACGATTGATACAGTCCTCACCGGTCCATATAGGCTTAGATTGCATAATAGACCTCCATACTCACATCCTCGATGGTGTTAGCCCATCCTGGATACCTCGCTTTTGCCCAGAGCGTCACCACGTCGCCAATTCGCAGATTACGAACAAAGTCGCCGTTTCCGGTTTCCCGTCCTCTACCTTGTTCTTCTAGCTTATCGGCTTCGGGGCTTTCTGGATGGATATTGTCATCGAATCTCCATGTGATTACGTGATTTTCTGGTCTTCTTGTAGCGGTTTTGTTTTTCTGGAGGACTTTGGTGTCGGGGTTGAGTGTATGCTTGAACGTGACTGGATAAATTGCACTGGGATCTCTGTCGTTCTCGGGAACAGAATCTGGGTTGGGTTGGACTACTTCTGGGGTTATCGTTTGTACACCGCAAACTATCTTATTCGACGATTCCTGTGTGTAGTCGCAGGGTGGGAAGTATGGGTCTTCAAGACAGTGTTCTGTTCGATTAATCATTGTTAGATCTTTATAACTAGGTTTATATTTGGTGCCAATCTTGATGGGATGTGTTGAAATACCTTCTTTCGTAGCATATGTTCGCTCCAAACCGACGTCAAACCATGTATATGACCCTCTGTATGTTCCCTTATCTGCACGTGTACCTCCCCATCCTTGATCACGACTTCTAATTCGAAATACAATTTTCCTGCAAGGGAATTGGCCTCGACGGAGTGAAACCTCTGTCCATTGCTTGATGACTTCCTCCGTGGCATCTTGTGGAATTTCTCGATCTGCTGGCCAAGGCTTGGGTTCGAGTTTGGTGAAATTTGTCTCGTCTTTTAAACGTCTTTGGAAGGGTAGATCGTGCTTATTTCTTTGAGACGGGAGGTAGCCGATGGGGAGAGAGCGTAAAAGAAATTGATTCTCTGATTCACCACCTGATCTAATGGTGATTTCTTTTCTAGGATTGACGAGGAGTCTGTTATCTGGAGGACCGGGAATGGCAAAACCTGATGTTGTTGCATGAGGCCAATATTCGGCGAAATCGATTATGCCTTCGATGATTTCTAAAGGTAGTCGCGATTCTTTAGGTGCATTGGAGAGGATGTCCTTAACATCGAGCACATCTTCTATAGATGGCTGATATCTATCGGCATCGAGAAGTTGCATGCTGAGAGGGAGCGGGGGCTCTGGTTCTTTGTTTTCATAGGTTGGTGACATGATGTTGGAAATGGTATTGTAGAAGTATTTGCCAAGTTGTAGCATGTTTCTTTGATCCTTTGTGGGAATGTGGGAAATTTAAAGGAAATACTCAGTAGGTGTATAGGTGGTGTTGCCTTCCATGACGTATATTAAGAGACGCGCATCCACTAAATGAAGAAGCGAAGAAGCATTCGTGCGCTCAGAAAGGATAAGCTCTTTTCTAATGGGTGTTAGATTTCGTGGGGGAAACCTTAATTTGACCAATTAAATCCTCTGGAAGGTCCTTTTGCAACTGAGGGAAGGGCACTAGACGGCGTCTGGATTCATTCTAACCTTATCGATGAAAGTAAGGTCAGTTAGAGATTCTGAAAGTGTTTGATCTAGTTAATCTAGATATCATTTTTTCGATAGCTTTATCAAATGCCGAAAAGTTAGATTCTGGGGATTGAAGTAGTGCTCGATTAGAAACGTTTTGATAAGGATTTAGTTTGATAAGCACCGAGTCTAATCAAGGACTTCTTTTTTTACGTGATCATAGATGATATATAGGTAGACTTCTAAAAAGGTTCTATATTCTGGTCAAGGTTCTGGTATATGATATTGGATCTCTCGATTGGGTATCGTGGATGTAGGTATTCATTTCACGATTGTCAAAGGTCCTCATATAGCGCAAGGCTGAAGATAACAGTGAGTGGGGAAAGCGAATGTTTCGCTGGTAAAAATATATGAATAATTTGATCAACTTTCGAATTAATATAATAATTTTGTTGTATTGATTTCATTTGATCATTCAAATCTAACAATGAAATATACATGATATCGATTTGAAAATTCATAGTTGTATACCAAAAATAAGATTTTTTACCAATAATTTTGGATTTTGATATATTTTATATCAAAATCGGTAGAGGGACAATGAACTTCTGTAGAGATATAATTAGTTGCCCAAGGGTGCAAACACGATAACAGTTTTAAAAGTCACGTTCTAGCACGCAATTGGCTGAAAGAAATGATGGATCTATCTAAAAACTGAATTGTACCCGGTAGTCGGCGTTTGTGGTGACCGAATTCGCTGACAAAACAATTTTTAAGAATAGATTGATTGCAGAGCGTAAGTTGATTTCTCAGATGTATTTGTAGAATGATTTCCTTTTTATTTACAAACCATCGAAGATGAACGCCTCCAGAACTCTTGCCGCAGCTGCAAGAACAGCTGCGAGATATACGAAAGCTGTACCAAGATCTTGGTCAAGACAACCATCCTTCAAAACTACCACTCCTCTCCACAAGTCATCACAAAACTTCTCGAGATCATATCATGGATCTGGCTCACACAATGCTTCCGCGGCGTCATTAGCAGAGGCTTCTAACCCCGCAATGGCATTTCCTTGTCTAGATGCCCTCGAAACCAAGTCTGCGACCTTGGAAGCTCGTTCCCTTTCAAGTGGTCCAGAGCCATCTTATACTAGCGGAGTAACTCTCAAATACCACTGCGATGAACCTTTATTACTTGATTGGGGGGGAGTACTGCGAGAATTCGACATTGCCTATGAATCATGGGGTGAAATGAACGCAGACAAGTCGAACGTCATTTTACTGCACACTGGATTGTCTGCATCTTCACATGCACATTCAACACAAGCGAATCCTAAGCCAGGGTGGTGGGAAAAGTTTATAGGTCCTGATAAAAGCCTTGATACGAACAAATACCATATTATATGCACGAACGTTATTGGAGGATGTTATGGTTCAACGGGACCCTCGACGATCGACCCTGCCGATGGAAAACGATATGCGACGAGATTTCCAATTCTTACCATGGAAGACATGGTGCGGGCACAGTTTAGATTACTTGACGGGCTCGGAGTTACAAAACTGTATGCGAGTGTTGGATCGAGTATGGGTGGCATGCAGTCGTTGGCTGCCGCGGTTCTGTTTCCTGAACGAGTTGGTCGAGTGGCCAGCATATCAGGATGTGCGAGGAGCCATCCCTATAGCATTGCAATGCGCCATACTCAACGGCAAGTGTTGATGATGGATAAAAATTGGAATCGTGGATTTTACTATGATCATATTCCTCCTCATGCAGGCATGAAACTTGCCCGTGAGATTGCAACCGTAACATACCGTTCGGGGCCTGAATGGGAGTTAAGATTTGGTCGACGAAGAGCTGATCCAAGCAAGCAACCTGCCTTGTGTCCAGACTTTCTTATCGAGACATATCTCGATCACGCCGGCGAAAAGTTTTGTTTGGAGTACGATCCAAATAGTCTTCTGTATGTTAGCAAGGCTATGGATCTCTTTGACCTTGGTGCGAAAAATCAACTTGCGACTTCATCAAGGAGGGCAGACCATTTAGCACGTATAAAAACTGGTTCTGAAGCTGCATATTCCCTTGGGGATGCAGCATGCAGCCTTACTCTTCCCGATAGCCCATACAAGGAACAACCAGAAGAAAACGGGTCAACAGATATCAATGCACCTACTGAGCCGTCCCCAGGCCCTCCTGCGGACTTGATTTCCGGAATGAAAGCTATGAAAGACCATCCTACTCTGGTTATGGGTGTTTCTAGCGATATCTTGTTCCCGGCATGGCAGCAAAGAGAGGTTGCTGAGACGCTAAGAAAAGCGGGAAATACCAAAGTAAGTCATGTCGAACTTGGGGAAGATGTCAGCCAATTTGGACATGATACATTCCTATTGGATGTGGAGCATGTCGGCGGCCCATTGAAGGAGTTCTTGGGTTGAGGGAGATAATGCACATATCTATACAACCCAAATTGTATATCACGAATGAGACGAAGCATGGCTTGATGGCGTTTATGGAGCTGTAAAAAAGTGGCGTACATATATCAGAAATCCCATATATTACTTACAGAATTTTCATGTGTCAGACATTTTTCCACAGTCCTCGTTTTTCCTGCCACTCTTCAATGTCTTCACGGACCTGTCCAATCCATCGACACAATTTACCATTCAAAAAACTTTTCTATTTCTTCATCGGGATTCTCCGACCCCAAGTCGAGGCTCACATCGTCCCGCTCTTCGGTTCGGAGGGATATCCTAGCTATCGCATACATTGGTCCAATCATAAACTAACTTATCTTTTCACGATCAAAATGGGATCCACTGTGTCCCACTATTCAATAACTGGAGGCGTTATCCAAAAGAGTTAAAGGCATCTAAAAGTCCCATCAAAGATTTTCTTTTTCCATTTTCTGCTCTTCACTGGATCTTTTCCACGTACTATACCGATTAATGAATAAGATAACTTAATTTTTATAGTGAGCGACTTGAAGTCTTTGCGCTCACAATTTACAACGGTGGAAGTGTAGAAAGACTTATTGATTTATTTGGATTCTCGAGATCATTTGCGACAATCCACCGCCTAGTACCCGGTCCATCATTCGATCAACATCATTACTACCAAAAGTACCTTACGTTGAACTACAGGAAAAATATTCTCAACACTAATCGTGGATTCGGAATCGAGAATTGGGCTCCTAGAAGACACCTTTTTATTCAGACTCAAACTCGGACGTCAATTCTGTATATCAAGACGAAGGCCAGGGTCAATTGAATTTCGGTGCAGAAAGAGTTGGGAGAGATAACATGAGTCCCGAAATGGATGACGGTGCGAAAGCTACCGGGGTAGAGACCAATATTAATTCTTTGGGGGGAGAGAGACATACGAAATCGAGTGATGGCACAGCTGCAGAGGGCAGTGGAAGCTTTGAGTTGGCTGGCGATCGAGCCACTGGAGGTCAGATCGATGGAGGAATATTGGAACATGCCATTGAAAATTTGGAGTCCAAAAAGAAAGCATGGTGGGCGTATTTGCTTACGCGGGACTTCTGGATCGTCTTGATTCTTGGGTATGTTTATTTTCGCTGTTGAGATGATGGGAAGTCTATATGATGTTTTGCAACTTATAAAGTATTTGCTACTTCAGAACTTGGGAGACCAAGCCATGAGACAACTAACACCATTGCCCTGAACAGGACTTCTCATGTCTCTTCTTGTTTTAAGCAATTTCGATGCATTATTCATGTCTACACAATAATTGAATCTAACGTTTGCGTTTCACAGACAAATTCTTTCCCTATGTATTACGGCTACCAATACGTTCACTACACTCCTTGCGAATAAGGGAACTTCAATTCCAGCTTTTCAAACTCTTTTCAATTATATTCTTTTGTGCGCCATCTACACGACGTATACTATTTACAAGTATGGATGGAGAGATTACTTGAAGCTCCTCTGGGTCGATGGCTGGAAATACGTCATTTTGTCTTTCATGGATGTCGAAGGAAATTATTTCACTGTGTTGGCTTATCGATGGAGTGCGTATTCCTGAGTCCTTCAACAGAGGTTTCAGTACCTCTTTTGCAGTGAAGATTACTAACATTCTACAGCTAATGTCTTAAGCGCCCAACTTATTAATTTTTGGTCCATCGTTTGTGTTGTAGTCGTCTCGTTCTGTTTCCTCGGTGTTCGATACAAGTGGCTTCAGGTCATTTCCATTCTAGTCTGTTGTGGTGGAATGGGTATCCTCCTCGCATCTGATCACATTACTGGTTCCAATGGAGGCAATCCGCCCACCATGTTGAAAGGTGACCTTTTTGCATTAGCTGGCGCTACCCTGTATGGCCTCTCAAACGTTTTTGAAGAATGGTTCGTTTCCAAACGTCCCATGTACGAGGTTCTAGGCATGCTTGGTCTTTTTGGCATCATCATCAACGGTATCACAGCCGCCATATTCGATCGCCACTCATTTGAAACCGCCGTCTGGGACGGCCAAGTCGGAGGCTATATCGTTGGATATACACTCGCTCTTACATTGTTCTATACACTCGCTCCTATCATTTTGCGAATGGCCTCTGCTGCATTCTTTGATATCTCGCTTCTCACGGCTAACTTCTGGGGTGTTGTTATCGGCATCAACGTTTTCGGATACGCTATTTATTACTTGTATCCAATTGCATTTGTGTTGATCATCCTAGGATTGTTTGTATATTTCTTATCTGGAAGTATGCTGGGAGATGCAGTCAAACCGTGGTTGGGCAAAGATCAACAGGGCGGTGTTGCAGGTGTAGGAACCGCGAAGTTGAAGGCTATTAATGAGGCGAGAAGGGACGGTCTTGTTAATTCAGGGGAAGGAATGGCTTGATTGGTGGGTTTTAATGTGGTATGATAATATCTAATGAATGGTTCTAATGGATGGCTCTAATGGATGGTTCTAATTGATGTTTCTAATGGATGGTTTTAAGGAATGGTTGTCTTAGAATGATGGATAGGATATAGAAGAATTCTAATAGAGAAACGCATAAATATGAATTTCGTCCGAAATCAAAATAACTTTGATGTTTTACAATCAAATCCTTTCCTTCCAGTGAGCTTTATGCCATACTAATCAAGCCCCCGACAACTACAACTATCAACATACATCAAGATCCCTCTTAATAGATGTCAGAATTCCAGGGTGTCATCTCTGCTCACCTGTAAGTTGTTGAGAACACTCACTAGAAACCAATACCAAGACTTACAGTAGCAATTTCTTACTGCGGATAGCTATCTTACTCTTATCCTCACTTATATTGGTCCTTGATTCTTTGATTCTCGAAGAAGAAAAAGGAATTGGAATTGGAATTGGAATATCTACAGGAGAGTAGCTAAATCCGGGTTAAGGTACAGAGGGTTAAAGTCGAATACCGAGAGAGGGTATAAATTAAGTTGAGTCGTATATTATCATCACAAACAGATTTATATATCACTCAATCAAAGTCTCATAGAATCAAGTGACAAAAACAAGCACACAAATTTTAAAGTTTAAAGTTTAAGTAAGGAAAAAAAAAATTGATTTTCATTTACATAACACAACACATGCAAATGCAAATGTAAGTAAACCTAGCTAGCTAAGTGCATCTCCATCTCCATCCATTCCTGAGCGTCTCGTATCCGCAGCGTCCAGCACCGCTTCTCCTCTCCTTACCTCTCCTCCCATCTAATCCTCTCCACTTTTCTCCATCTTCCTCCCTCTCATCCTCTCCCTCTCATCCTCTCCCTCTCATCCTCTCCCTCTCCCCACTACAACCCACACCGATAAATCTTCTCAAAAATATCTTTCCCCTCCTCGGCATTCTCCTTACACCCACCACATACCTTATCCGAACGAATGGTTTCTTGATGGTAGTGTGGACAGTGGGTGGGTTGCATGTTGAGGCGACATCTTCGCACCCAGAAACTGTAGTGCGTGCAGGTGGGGATGGTTTTGGTGGATTTGCACATTTTGGGAGTTTGGGGGTTTTTTTAGGGGGTGTTGGCTGTGGAGTTGGTTGGTGGGTGGGTGAGTGGTGATTGTGTGGTGTTGGTGGTGATGATGGTGATGGTGTGGGATGTGTGTTGGTGAGGAGGAGAAGAGATGGGGTGACGGGAAAGGGAAGATATACTTTTAGGGGAGGCTTGTTGCGGCATTGTTTTGAGAATCTGGATATTTCGGTGGGAGGTGAGTTTCTAATTTCGTTCTAGTATGGAACGCATGTTCTGCTTTTTCTTTGTATTGCCATTTGATTGAACCTGCGGAATGGCATGATTAACTAGAATAGATGTTCACCGAAATCTCGAATCGAATTGAGAGGAATAGGGAGGTATGGAAGAAGTGTGGAGGAAATCGTGGGAACTTTCTGCCTTTTTGATGAAACTTCACTTTAGATGAGGATCAGGAAACTTCTAGAGTGAAAGGACGGTTCTTGAAGACGTTCGTTCTAGGGGAATGATGATCCTCATCCCAAACTATTTCTGAGATTTAAGAAATACCAGGCATCACCTCTTACCAGTTCCAGGACGCCGTCACCAGAGACTAACTCCATTGTACACCATACAATCGCAATCCAGTACAACAATAATTTTCCATGAAAAGAAGGTAGACCTTTCTCTATCACTCCATTCCATGGAAGAACCCCAAAGAATTGTTCAGCCCATCCATTAACATCGACCATCATTCTTTGTCTTTTACCTTCAGCCTGAAACAAAGCATTATACCTCACCTAGGCATTTTTGTTCGTCCCCAATGATTTTTCTAGTACATCCCCTTGCTCAGCTAGAGCCTAGTTTAAGGCTTCCCAGCCCTTCAAATATGTTTTCCCGATTCGGGTGGTTGTAGCCTACTAGGCTACAATGACGATGAGTAACTAGATGGGCTTGCAATGACGATCTCTTTCTAGGTATCGTCAGTCTCACGGATAGTCAGACCTTTCTTTGGATCTTATTGGGGGTAGATTTAGAAGTCATACGCGGTTTGTGGTGAGTGATGGAAGGGAATGGAATGGGGTTCATTCGTACTATATGGCATTTTCCACTCGGTATATTCGGAGAGGAATAAATAAACTTCTATCTGTTACAGGTTTAATTGAACATTTTGAGGAATTATACAAAGTAATAATATGTATAGATATATGAATTTCTTTGGGAAAATGAGATACTATCAGCTGAGGCTTCTCATGATATATCGTTGATGATCGAACGAAGCGGGTAAAAACATAGAAATTATCATCTGAAAATGTTTATCTCGTAGCAACGATTCTCCAAACCAACATCAGCAATCAAATTACATTGAAAGCACTTGACTTTGTTCAGATATTCAACTTCATGATATGAAGGGATCAAGCTTGCTATCAGCATCACCGTCGGTCACCCTTCAACCCCACCAAAAAAAAACTGCAAACAATCATCCACTCATCAAAAATCAAAAACTAGCACCTTGACCACTACCTCATTTCAGAGAATTAATAATTGAATCCATTAGCCCGAATAAACAATCCACTTTCGGATTCCAATTCCTATTTCCATTTTCCTACTTCTTTGAATCTTTGGATGAATGACCAGCAGTCCCCATCCACCTTTCTATTTTCTTATCAATTGGATTTTTGAAAAGTTTCAATTACCCCTCTATGCGATTAGAATTACCCCTCCATCTATCTATCTATCTATCTATCTTTCTATCGCTATCGATAAGTAGAACTAAAAGGATCTTGTCTCGCTTGCAAGACCAAGCTAACCTGCATCGAATTAGAAAAAAACTTTCCGAGATCTCCCACTTTTGTTCTTATCTGGTTAATGTATGATGAGCCCAAGATATAGATAGATATACCAAGATATGCTTATTTTGGAAAGTACGTGGGTATTTGGTGCACATGATCTTTTTCAGGGTTGGGTTTAGACGCTTGCTATCAAGGTATGGATGGTATCATTACGCATTTACGATTAACAATCCCGGATTTCGCATTGGAAGATGTGAATTTAACGTTTATCTAATGCCGATATGAGAAATTGAGTTTACGGAGTTTTGTATTAGACTTAGACGGAAATGTAGGGTAGAGGGTATGCGATGTTGATGTATGCATGCCATGTAGACAGGATCTACTGGTCGTGCATGGATTGATGTCGTGTTTATGCTTCTGTGCAGGTTGCAGCGGAGGGGGTAGATACCTTGTTATTACAGGATTAAGTGCATGCAACTTACAGTATCGATATGCATATCCATCTTTTTGTGGTGGTTTGGGTTGGGTTTTGTGTTTCATTTAGAGGTGATGTTTCAGTGCTTCGGAGTGCTTCGGTTGGTTTCGGGAAGGGGAAGGGAGAGGGGGAGGGGAGGGGATGGGATGGGGATGAGGGGTTGGGGTAGATGGGTTTTGAAGAAAGGAAAGGGTGTGATGGGTGAGGTGATCACGGTGATGGGGTGATGACTTTCTATCATATGATCTGGGTGATGAATGGGATGGTGGGGTGGTGAGACAAGATGGGATTGAATTTTTGCATGTGATGAAGAACGATAGTCTCCGCGTTTACTTGAAAGGCTGGGAGCAAGAGGTTCTTGATTCATGACGGATAGAAGGTAGTAGATAATTGGTGGTGCAGATGACCTTTTTATTGGCGAAGAGGGGGTGATTTAACCTTGGATTGTAGATATGAAGGGACGGATGATCAATTCATGAGAACTTACTCTAGATTAGTACCCAGTCTCAAGTACATAGCAACCTCTTCAAGAATGGCTCTAGAACTCTCAATCAAGTTTAACGAGAAGAGCACGCAAAATGAACGAGGTGTGTCGATAAAGATTCATGATACGTCTAACTGCACGGACGAGACGATAGTACAACATTCTCCACAAAGAGCGAAGGACGCGCATTTATCGCCAATGGAAAAGCGATGCTACACACTGGTACGCACTGCTACTCAGCTACGGTATGTAAGTACTGTGTTGTACACCACAAGTTCGTGAGAAAGAGTGGAGTACGTCATGGATGATTTGTAGATGCCAATTGCGAATCTCCAGTTGTTTATGTGCATCATTGGGCTGGGGAGATCATGGCTATGGCTTTAGGTAGATGTAAGTAGATGGCTAGTAGCTATAATTGGGAATGGGCTTCAAACACGTGTACGAACGATGGGTAAGAGATGAACTAGTTGGCTTGGTACTGTAAAGTGCTGTAAGGTCGAAACACGTTGAAGAATGGAAGCTGAGGGGAAAGATAGGATAGGATGGGATTAGGAGAGGGAAAGGCATTTGTCAAAAGTCAATTGAATCGGGCTGAGGAGGAAGTGGAGTATGGTCGTAATGAGACCGGAGATTATGCTTGTTGAGTTGTGAAAGGAAAGGAAAGGAGAGCAAGCAAAGCAAAGCAAAACATATCTATCATAGTTCTAGAACTGGATAAAGTCAATTGAGGCGAAGTCACCCTGAGTGGAGAGGGGGTTGAGTGTGAGTGAGCAATGAGGAGGCCATAAGGAGAGGTAGACGAGACATATACAAAATTGCATGAATGGAATCAGGAAGTTCTGACACTTGATTTCAAATGATGTTGGACGGGATGGATGGATGTCTTGGACCAATTGAGTGAGAAAATAGCCCGATGATGGTGTCAATTGATACGTATACGAATAATTATAACGAATTGAATTTATTTGAATGTAAATGTAGTTGTAGTTGTAGTTGTATCGATTATTTGGATTTATTATTCAAATAATTGTTTCCAATTGCTTTCAATTCATCCAGTAGGTAGGTAGGTATTCATAAATATCCGAATTCTTCATGGCAATTCTTCATGATGAAGCCTCATCTATAATATGATAGCTGGATATGAAGTTGTGTTTCCCCATACTAATCAAATTTACAAGCATCTACATTAAGCATCCAAGCACAAGCACAAGCACACAAGCAAGACAGCATCCAAAGTTCCAAACTGCAATCATGCCGTCTTTTTCCCCCCTTCATTTGTATACTACTGTGTACTACTGTATGCAATTGCATAAATTTAACCGCGGCCGCCGCTTCAACCCGCTGCAACACTTTGATAAGCAAAAAGATACCGGCCCAAGATGAATTTACTCCGTTATTTCCAGAATTCAATGCAGTCAAATATCAGCCCGACCTTGAAACTAAACTTAATGTGGTATAATGTAATAATTTACTACGACCATTATCCAACTAATTAATTATTCAAACCCAACCATGAACTTCTTCCAAATTCCCTCAAGGTGAGTCACATCTTCTGTTACACCTCTCTTTCATCCGACAATCCATCAATATTGACCAACCACAACTTCCAATTGTTTTGCAACCCAACTCAATTCCCACAATCTGAAGAGTCTGGCAAGACTGAAAGAAGAGAAAGGAGGAAAGAGGAAAGAGGAAAGAGGAAAGAGAAAAGAGGGCACATTGAGTCCCCGAGCATACAAGACCATTGAGTCTGAGTATCCATTACAATTGAGACAATTTGGTGTGATTAGAGTAAATGAGAGCAAACTTTTATTACAATTACTCCCTTTTTTTCTCACCGATCAAATCAAGCCTCGAAAAGTATGAGTCCTCCGTACACTATACCATCTCCGTACCTATCTATCTCAAAGTTATTTGCCTTCCAATGTATGGAGTACGGAGGATGCTGACGAATTATTTGGAACAAATCTATCTATCTACCCATATATCATTGGTCAATTGGAAGGTAAATGGAAGGTAATTGGAAGGTGATGGTATCATTCTGCTAACTTCTAACCCTTACCTGAACAAGACATTTACAAATCTTATATCACATATTAGGTACTATTTCATTCTTCTCCGATACTATCACTACTTTTTACCAAGCATACGTATACGCATACACATACACATACATATACGCATATCATACTTCAAACAACAACAAAAGAATTTAGGTAAAGAAAAGAAAGAAAGGGATAAGGCAAAAACAAACAAACAAAGATCGATACAGTTGGAACCAATCAGGATTGTTTAAATCAGTCTAAAAACATTCAAGTCTAATCCACTGCCTGACAAGAAGTATTCACACCTCCTTTCTTGTTTTATTTTATTTGATTTTATTTGATTTTATTTTAATCATCTTCTTGTCTGTCCCGCTATCCTCCGTACATAACTCCTTTCCTTACCCAAATTCTTGTTTCTATTGATTATTTTATCAAAAAGAATAAACTTGATAATTCTCAACCAAAAGAACTAGGACAACACCCTATTCCAATTGCGCTTATTAGTGCATGACCAGTTGAATTGATCATCTCGTGGCAGCCTACGAACCGTCCGCTGCGTATCTTGAATGACTGGTTAAAGTCATCCGCCTCAATCCATATTCATACACACACACTTTATACATTCTTCTCACACCTCTCCATTCACAAAAAGTAGCTACTTATTGTTCAACTTATCTCTCGCACATGCAATCCCTTTCTTTTTCTTGTTGCTTTTGTTATTTCTATTTCATCAAGCATATCTCGATTCATTGCCATCTATATGATTCACAATTGATTGCATTCCTCTCTACATTCACCATTACAATAACGCAATACCCCGCCATAGCTCAATTGAAGTTGGAACTTCAATAGATTACGCTTTCTTCATTGAACTGGAAACGAAACAGGCGCAAAGAACTTCCAACCTAAACCTCAGCTGACCAGAACGAACTCCCTACGCAACACTTGCTTAATCCTCACACAGCCTTCTTGAGATATCTACGACATATCTGTCCCAATCTCCGAACCTCTTTTTTTGCTGAGCAAATCGTATTTGCGGATTTAAGAAACAGGAAATCCGACGTTAAGGCTTGCCACAGATTGGCGCGGGGCAGCGAACAACAAACGAAATATGGATGACAAAACATTCACCTCGATCCTGCAGCCTTCTACTACCTTCGATCTTAGACAGTCATCGTTTGCTACAAAACCATTCAACAATTCATCAACCTCCACTTCTACATCATCAACTCAATTCATCAAACCAATTCTTGCAACTTCTTCCCGACCCATGAATATGGAACGTAAGAATCAACTTGATATCGCCAATACGCTTATGTCACCGCCAGAGCCACTTCCTCTTGATAACTTTATACATTCGAGCCAGGGATTCACAATGGATCCAAAGATGCGAAAACTTCACTCAATCGTCGGTGCGACGTTTCCCATATCGCCACCTGTGTCTCCAGAGACCAAAGCTAGGTCACCAGAAGAGCCCGCTGGTTCACAAGCAATCACCGATCCAATTCTATATCCACTTTCCGACAATCAAGGCACATCTGCCACTCAATCATCCCTCTTCGAAGATAATGACGACCCCCTCGTTACACACCGATTAGTTGATGAGCATGTTGCAGCAAGGAAAGCTAGCATGTTTCGAGAAGCCTCCCCTCCACGCCGCGATGAGTATGAGCTCGCTCTCGAATTTAAATCACAAGTGGTCAAGATCATGTCAAAGGATCCAGCACTTTGGCTACGAAGGGAGATGGTTTATCTTAGGGAAGATCGAGAATTACAATCTGGTGCAAGACGGTGGACAAACATTGCTCCTGCAGTAGGAAGAGGCAATAGGGTTTTAGGCAACACTGCTACGAGAGTTACGAAGACAGTACGCCCTCCTCGACCTACTCAGACACCTCGCGGAGTTCGCACAGTATCCTCAGCAACACCTGGCCCTGATATCAAAAGAGTTGCTCGGGAAGATAAGGATTTTGAGAACCTTCCAGACTATTGTCCACCAATCACTAGTCTTCCTAACAAACCCAATTCATTGAAAGTTGATTGGAAGGGAGCTCCAATTGATCTCCGAAATGACCCAAATGTTCATCTTCTTCATCCAGATGAGATCTCACTTGCAGCCAATCTCCGTCTCGATTGTGCAACTTATCTTACATCCAAACGTCGAATCTTCATGAAAAGAATTGAAGCATTGAGAGTTGGGAAGGAGTTCAGAAAGACCGATGCCCAACAGGCATGTAAGATTGATGTCAACAAGGCTAGTAAACTCTGGCAAGCATTTGACAAAGTTGGCTGGCTTAATCCATCTTGGGTCAAGAAGTATGCTTAGAGTGATGGCTCTTGTCGGTTAGCCACATTTTGCCACTTACTACTACCACTTACCACCACCACCACCTACCACTACGAATTTACTGGTATTTTATACCAATGCACGATACACGATTACGACTTTGCCTACCTTTTCCATCCACGAATTTTTTGATTATTTACAACTGCATTGCGACGGTTATTCGCTTATACTGAGACTCGACTTTTTTTTGATATCACAGTTTGCAAGCATATGGTACTTGGCTCATTTATTTCCTTTCTATTTTCGGCCTGGTGCATATCTTACATACATATTAACATCATATTATCTTTGCATCGGGCTGCTTTGATACCCAAGAGAGCCCGCCCAGCTCCTCTCTCACGATAACATTTTACTTTGTTTATTCACTTTTTGTTCATTATGGCAGCGGGGAATATTATATTCCAGCGTGTCTTTTTGGGGAGGGGGGGTTTTCTTTGACTTTAAAGTCTGGATGGATCTTCAACATTGTGGATGGATGGATCTTTTCTTCCCTAGATAGGATGGGTTTATGGAATCTATGGTTTCCTCCAGGATGGTTGGTTGGCGTTTTTGATTCATATGAGTCTTACCATACTCATGGGTTATGGATGGCTTGGTTGTGGGGGTATGGCATGGTATGGTATGGTATGGTTGGGGATTTGTCTGAGGATTGGTTGCATTGGGTATGGACGGGGTGGTTGGTAATTTCTATGCGGACAGATTGGATTGGAATGGAGTGGAGTGGATTGGATGGGGTTGGAAGATTGGAGAACATAACAAACAATGAATGCACAGTGTCGCATGGCATGGCATGGTATGGCATCTCAAAGACATCAGATTGATGGAATGGATCCATTGGAAAGATTTATGTATTGTATGGTCTGGCTGTTGATGGATGCCTTGACAATTATCTTGTATCAGATCAGATTGGATCGGATAGGATCATTGAATTAGTTGGCCATGGATACAGATACTAGAGTGTCATAGTGCATGAAAGTGCGTATTGGATTGGAAATAGCTAGGTAGCTAGTTGATATGGTGTGGTGTGTTGTGGAATCGAATCGATATATTTAGAATATCCATACTTATTTATACTTACTATTTACTCTCTTTGTTTGGTTGTTTTGAGTGATTTAGTATCTAGCGAATGAATAAATGAATGGATAGATGGATGGATAGAATTAATTGGAAACTTTCATTGATATATACTTACTTAGGTACCTATTTAGTATGATGTGATGCAATGGCCATAGTATTACTCAAGTATATTACATTACATTAAAGTTAGGTGATATAAAGAGCAAGTGATCACGGAAAGATACTTCCCTGTAGTCAAATCAAATCACTTTCATCTCTCAACATAGCTTCATCTGCCCAATCTGCGGTGCTGGTGCGCGAAGCTGAGCCTCTCTCTACCATTAGCAGCACGCCCGACCCGACTGCCAGGCCTAGGGCTGGCGATTCATCCTCACAATACGACTTCCATCAGCATTTGGATGCATCTGCAGACCTCTCAGGTCAGCAGCCATGCCATGATAATGATAGCTCGTTCCGTGGCCGTCGAGTGGCCATCGGTCGGGTTTTCCTGCTTTCAAAATAGACTTTTGTTGACTACTTCTCGAACGTTTGATAAGTGTAGTGGGTTGGATCGAATAGTGTGTGTTGCATTGCGTAAGTAAATCCTCTTCTTACCAGCGATTTTCAAACATGCTAGGGTGGCTTTCTTCAATTGCAAGCTTGCCCTTTTTTTTTTTCGCACGACAGCTGGTTCGAGTTCCAGCGTGTGATATAAGTCTTTTGTATTATGAGCGGCATGTTGTACGTATACCCCAACAAGGCGTGTCTCGGATGCCACTGACCTGGGGACATTAGAAGAAAATGGGATATCAGAGGACTACCTACTGGATGAAACAGACGCCAAGGTTTGGAAGTTTATTAAGTTGGGCGAGTCGAGTCCAGCTGTAATTCTCCTCGCTTTCTTCTTTTAGCAGATGGAAGGAACCCTTTGAGGCTGCTTTGAAGCGCTTTTGACGCTATTCTTTGGTAGCGCTGGTTCTTCTGATTGCCTTGATGATCAAGTGATGGGAGTAGTATACGGCATAATTCCTATACCCCTACTAAAGTGAGGCGTATACCATTTTTTGGATACGCATTGGAGTGCGTAGTATTGAATTCTATATCACTGATAATATTGAATGCCACATAAAATATCGCATATCATTAGCAATATAGGGAAATACTGGAATGCGACAAATTCCTTTGCGAAATAGATAATGTTGAAGGAATATCCATTGGGATTCGATAGATTTCAATGGAATCTGGCTAATATCACTTCAATATTGCCTATTTCGGAAAGGAATCTGTTGCATTCCAGTATTTCCGTATATGGATAGTGGTATACATCAAGATATATACGTACTACAGTACATAATACTATAATTTAAATGTACTGATGTGATATTAAATGCTTCAATATAAGCCACTATAATACTTGTCGGGATATTAATCATGTAATCCACTAGTATTGACGCTAATGCCTCAACAGCACGGGATCGATTTTATATAGTTCGGTATTTCTATACTTCTAGTTCTTTAAGCAAACCAATATGAATACTATACAAGAGTACTATTGAGGCTTCATTTCCCCATACGCGTTTCCAGTGACAATACTAATTCACACTACTCCCATCACTGTCTTGATCTGCTGCTGGAAGAAAGTTTCGGAGGAATATGAGTTGTTAGTACCCTAGAGGGCTTAATCGATTAGGTAATAATTACGCTTGGAGTATGAGCAATAAAAAAGGTAACATACAAACCTTGACTGTAATAGAAGGCCCAGGTCTAATCACAGGCTTCGACTTAGTCTTCCGGATAAGGTCCCGATCATCGCGGTTAATCAAGTCTTCATCGCCTGTATGTTCTGATTCTAGCTCCATCTCATCTTCAGCAGTTGGCGGATTATTATTATCGCCCTCATCACTGCTTTCTTGCAGATTCTTAGGTTCATGCCGCAGATTGAATGAATATTGAGAAGACGTTTGAGTTAGGCAGTAAAATCATCAAGAATTTTCAAGATGCAGTGAATACAATGAAAAGAATAACGCGAAAAGCTGGCGGCAAAGCCCCTTATTGAACAAATAGACTTGAACTTGAAATAGAAATAGTATTCTACATTTCAAGGGCAAAAGTGATTTAAAAGAGTGTCGAAAGTTGAAGGTGTAAGTAAAAGGGGTTGTATCCACATGAAAATTAAAGAGAAAATATTTGAAAACAAAACGTATGGGGTTCTCAAGCTTAACAGCAATGTATTAGTTTGAACAACTCGACAGCGGTAGTTTTTCGAGTGGGCTGATCTATATTTAGGTCACATTCATCTGAATATGCCAACAAAGATTTAAACGCGGTAAGCAAAAAGCTGGATTCATCCAGGTTTTCCCCTTCCATCTTACTGGCCTCCAACAGTTTCTTTTGAATCAACAACTTAAAACGAAATAATGAGCTCGAAATACCGTTGCAAAGCCTGCTTCAGGATATGCAACGGTCTTAGTTCGTTGACCCAGCACCAAAACCATTGCACTAAATATATTCAAGGAAAGCTTGTTCAAGAGGCACGCCTCAGGGTGCGATTCGAGCAGCGAGAAAATGAGCGCTTGCCACAGTTAGATTTACAACAGTTTGGAAATGATGAAGGCTGGGAGGAAGACTCGAAGGGTGGTTACGATGAGAGCATATGTAAGCGCTTTCGATTACTTCACCTTTTTCAGCTATGATTTAACAACTCGATAGGAATTAAAGCATATTTCAATCCAAATCAAATTAAACCCGACTTCCCTTCTGATGCCCCTACTCCCTCGAGCCCTGCTGTTACACCTACAGTCGATATACGCTCTAGTATGCAGCTTAATTTCGAATCAGATCTACAAATAAGGAAGGGCTTGATGGAAAGCGTGTTGTTGAAAGAAGCACTAAAAGCGGATGAAGTCCTAGAGGACTCGGAATTCCGGCGCCCTAACCCAGATGGCCGACTAGAATCACTTGCAAACATACCCCGACGTTGCACAGTGCCGAAAAAGGACAGTTTTATCGGGAGTGACTATTGTAAAAGGATTTTACCAGGTTGAGGGAAGCCCCGCTGGAATGGCCACTCTGCTGTCCAGCTTAAGCAGTGATATAATTGAAGAATTCAAGAAGTCAAGCATTCCAGCGCCTTCAGGTGACACTTTATGGGCCCCATTCCCGTCGGAGACAGCTTTTAAGCTGTGCTCATGATTGCTTCGTGCGCAACGCTCTAAAAGCGCAATCGAGGATTTGATAGGGGATCCAGATCTGCAGGCTCTGGTTGGAATAGAAACCCACGATCAATTCGCGAATTGTATGTTTACATCGAAACAAAATGCTGTTTAAGACAACGACCACAGTTGAGTACGCAAAGCACGCTCTTGGTTCGAAGGGTCTAGTCTCTACTGTTGCTGTTTATGTCCGGCAATACAGGTTTCAGAGGAACAAGGCCGACAGCGCTGTTAACGCCTCTGAGTTTTCTTCGAGGTCCAACTCTAACCTCGATCGATTGGAAAAGGACCCTTCAAGGGTAAAAAATTATCCTATTCAGTTTGTAGGGAGCTTGATGTGTTGGAAAAGAAGTGACAAAAACCATGCGAATCTCGACGAGCAAGTTAAAGAAACCCTCCCGCTGCAACCCAGTTTGGCAGCGGACATATCCTCGGCATGATTCGTGCTGGCTGCAAGAATTTGTCTTCAACCCTTCTGTCGATCAACCTGATCCTCTAAAAGGCCGCTGTTTCGGTACTAGAGTCTATGAGCTAGCGGAAAAGAAGACTCGGGGTAATATATCAGCTTACAAAGGGGCTATGGTTGATTTGTTGAAGCCTATCAATCATGGCAAGCCTTATTCTAAATACAGGATGATCGAGTTTGCAGAATGGCCAGTGTTTACAGCCTTATATAATCAAGTGCTTAATGAACAACGGATCGGCCCTTTTTCAAGTATTTAGTGTAGCGCTCATCTTGTTTTTGCTGCACTGGGTATCAGAAACACAGAGTCAGAGGGGGTGTCTAGGAAATTTTTTGTCAATAATTTTATAGATTGGGATCAATATCAACACTTTATATGCCTGACTGGTAAGGATGGATTGAGGCGTGCAGCAATCATTGAAAAACAGCACAATTAGGATCAAGTCCGTCAGTGCGCAAGGATTTGAAGAGCGTGAGGCGTGAAGTAGCATCATTGCATCAGGGGAGAAAAAGGAAGCACGGGGCATCTAATTGATTGTAAAATGATAAATAAATAAATGAAAATGATTGACACGATGACTGTAAACATCGTTACAAAGGTTTGATGCTTATTAGACGGTAAGATCTGTGCTGGGCTCTGGCAGAGGACTTTAAGCGCAAGCAGCCAATGTAGGCTTGGCATTTTAATCCTTGCTGTTTGTGGTTACTTGGGGGATAAGCTCTATCATAACCTCAGCTATCGCAGTTACCATTTCGAAAGCGACTATCATTGTAGGATACTGCTATAATGCTGAAGCTACAAGCACCACAAATAATAAATTTCATATGCCAATACTCGTATTAATGTCGTAACCCGTTGCTAGAAGTTGACGATAAACATAGTGGAAGGATGAACGGCAGCAATTGAAGAACATGCACAAATGTCAAATCAAGAAACTGAATACATGAGACCTTTAGTGAGGTATCAAATATCAAGGATTGTATGGCGCAAGATGAGAGTTCCATCACAGCATCAAGTACAACCAGCGAATGAATTCAGAAGAGAATTGCAAGGTGAAAGAATATATAGTAGTGTTGGTTTCCCGTACTGTTAACGACTAAACTCAAGTATTTCGTATTATACTTTCTCTATTATGGAATAAGGTTTTGAATATATAATTGGATGGATCACAAAAGTAGGTTCATGAATTGAAAGTTTCTAATCCACTTTGTTGATTCTTCTACCCGGATATAGGAAATCATAAATAACCTTAATCCAAAAGGGTTTAGTGTGTGATACCGAGGTACTTGAGTTAGTTTAGACGGTACCCCTCGTACAGTACATCGATGACCCTAACCCCATGATCGTGACTAACGAACTGTGTTACGTTATCAACGGTAAAACAACGCATCGACAAAGAGGGGTATGTCCAGAGCGTACCCTAACCGGAGCCAAATAAATGTTACAATCTATAAGCAAACTGCGGGTTTGTGTAATAATGTTGTGAACCAAGATATATGCAACGCAGTAGCAGCTGACAAGGCAAATATGATAAAATACAAATGCTCGCAGCACAAAGAAGGATATAATGTTGTGAACCAAGATATGTGCAATGCAGTAGCAGTTGAAAGGGCAGTAAGATACAGGTGCTTGTGATACAAAGAAGGATATAAACCAAGATATATGCAATATAGTAGCAGCTGAAAGGGCAAATAGGGTAAGATGCAGGTGTGGTACAAAGAAGGATATAAACCAAGATATGTGCAATATAGTAGTAGCTGAAAGGGCAAATATGTAGGTGCGGCATAAAGAAGGATATAAACCAAGATATGTGCAATATAGTAGCAGCTGAAAGGGCAAATAGGATAAGATGCAGATGTGGTACAAAGAAGGATATAAACCAAGATATGTGCAATATAGTAGTAGCTGAAAGGGCAAATATATAGGTGCGGTATAAAGAAGGATATAAACTAAGATATGTGCAATGTAGTAGCAGCTGAAAGGGCAAATAGGGTAAGATGTAGGTGTGGTATAAAGAAGGATATAGTCGCAAAATTACCGGATATTGATGGGAAAAGTATTGCGTGTAATTTGGTAAAATGGCGCATTGCGGAGAGTGTTGTTGCACAACTCCAAAAACTGTAACTCGTTTGACTAAAAACACAGCGAAATGGGTAATTTGCATTACTTGCTGTTGGATTGAGGACTTAGCCAAAATGCAGAGTTCTTAATCTGCTACTTACCAATGCATCCAGCTCAAAATCTACTCAACAATGCAGCACACTTGCTTATTATCGCTTCGTACGATGTTGAAGCGGGATATCACAATTTTCCCAGCCCATTGTCTTACCTATGTGTAGCTATATAAACTCAAGAACAACCACTTTCTAATCCAACTCAACTCTCCAAACTCAAACTATTTCTAAATCGACTCAACTCTTCAAATCTTTTGAAACCTCCACTGCCAGGTAAGGTAGTTCTTTCTTGGGCTGACATTTTGACTTATGTTCGAGATCCAGGTTATCAGATTTCGAACGTCCCGACCAATCTCAAACAGTCGTCGTCAACTACCTACAAGTAAGCTGTGTGACATATTGATTAACGAACACGCTAATATTCTTAATAGACAAAATGGGTGTTATCACAGTAGTCAACAACTCCACAGCGGATATTTATGTCAGTGTCACTTACGATGGTGACGACTTTCAAAAAGGAGGAAGCGAGCTCTGGACCACTCTTAAAGCCAATGGAGGAAAGGATACCTGGGGTTACAGGAAGAATAATCAAATAGTCAGAGTCGCCAGAAGCAAGACTGCTGGAACAGTGGTCGAGTCATTCCTTGCTGTGCAGGACCAAACTGTGTACATCAATTAATCGTAGGTTACTGGTGGCTGCTTTTCGCTTTTCTGGAGGAATAAAAGCCCAGTAGTGCCACACCTACGATTAACTGGAATGAATGGTCTATCACAATTGCTTAGCTATATAACAGGTTGGATACAATATAGCAAGATAACTCCACACATTTGTCCTTGCCAAAGATTGTAGAGAGTGAGCAGTATGCCTTTCATCTGTATCGGTAGTAAAACTGATAAATTTCCCATTTACTGCTACTGTGGCTGCGGGGATGGCGTCACTCTAAAAACGCTACCAACGTCGCAGCAACACGGACAATTGAATAGCACGTTGCCATCTTGATTCTTTTTTCATCAATGTATAGATCCCTATTCCTACCTACATGTTATCGTTTGACGGATTGACCTATGTCTTGAGTAAAAGAAATAAGGGCTTAGCGGACAGCACGCCTCTCGAAATTGAACATCTTGTCGACCATAACAGCCTGGTCAGATTCACGGACATCTGTTCAGGAAGTGGCTGTGGAAAGGTGCAAGCCGTATGTTGGATGAAAGTTCGAAAATAGTTCTACCTTCGTTTTTTGAGTCAAACACCAAAATCACGGGATGCGGATTGGTCCGTGAGCCATTGACTAACTATAGAAGAGGTTGGGGTGTACATTGATGGATGATGGGTAATGTGATGATTGCATGTTTCTAGCTTGGTTTCTTTTGTGTATTGGAATTGGAATTGGGATAGATATAGATATTTACATATGCGACCTTAGGTAAAATCATATATCACTAATCTCTGCTGTATACTTCTTTTTTCATTTCCGTTTCCGTTTCCGTTTCCATTCCCTCTTCCTTTGGTCCTTTCCAGGATCAATCTATTCTCATCATGCCCATCATTCAACGAATTCAACGAATTCATCGTATCTCCTTCCTTCTCATCATCCTCGCACTCACATCCTGAATCTTTCACGCTCAATTTCAACACTATAACCATTTCCTCATCAAAACCTACCCAGAGTTTCTTTTCCAGATCTTTTCCTTTCCTCCTACCATCATTCCTCTTCTGCCCGATCTCTTCAACCCCTCCCCTCACAGCCCTACTTTCCCTTCCTTCCCCAACCCTTACACTTCTATCCTCTCCTGCCCCCCCCCCTCTCTTAAACATCCCCGGTTCCAATTCCCAAACACGTAATTCGCCTCCGCGTTCACTAACACTTACTGCTTTTCCCCTACTAGTAATACTTGCGAAACTGATGGAACTGGTATGACCAAATAATTTTTGAGGTGGAGAGAGAGTGAGAGAGGTATGAGTACTGGTGCAGAGGTAGAGGGAAAGTGTGTTATCGGGATGAGTGGCGAGAATATAGGGGTGTGCGTAGGAGAGGGTTGTTGGGCGGGAGAGGAGAGTAGGAGAGCTGTTGGTGGTTAGGGGGTGGAAACCGGGGGGAAAGGATGTGGTTAGGCGGGAAGTGGTTAGGGTTGGTGGTGAGGAGGGTGGTGAAGTGGTGAAGTGGAGTTCTTGGATGGAGATGGTGTAGCCGCTTAGGTAGGTGGGGAGTGTATAGGCTATTGAGGCGATGATTGTAGTTGGTGTTAGACGGATAGAAAGGGATAGTGGTGGCCATGAAGAATGTGATTTGAGAGATGTTAAGAGATATGGTCGTGGTTGTGATTCTTTTTTTTGTATATTGATGGTCGTGCCATCATCTTTAGACTCTCGTATTGACTTTGTGGGGTTAAGCGTATAAAATGAAAGAAGCTGTCCTTCTGTAATGCTCAATATGTAAGGATGTGCGTAAGCTACCGCGCTTAACATTCCGTTACTGCTCGGTGGATGTCTGTATTTCCTCCTAAACATCCTATTTCCGACATCGAGCTCCCAGGTTCCCCAACCTCCGTCCTTAAATCCTATCACAATCCCTAATTTCCCTTTCTCTCCATCCTGTTCATCAACGGCTAAACACGTAGGTGACCCCTCACCCACTTCACACGTTGTAATCAATTCCCTTCCCTTAAGATTCCAAGCTTTTAACCCCTCCATCTCACCCACCGTAACCAC
This sequence comes from Sclerotinia nivalis, assembly GCA_029531795.1. NCBI lineage: Eukaryota > Fungi > Ascomycota > Leotiomycetes > Helotiales > Sclerotiniaceae > Sclerotinia > Sclerotinia nivalis. Next base: position 1,565,675 of record JAPEIS010000002.1, read on the forward strand.
TACTCCTCCAGCTAACCTCACCAACATACTTGGTACACTCCCCTTCTCCGCAATTTCAATTTCCTTAACCTCACATGCGCCTTTCGCCCAATTATGTCTCAATTTATACTGTCTCTTCCAATTAGTTTTTTTCCCATCCCCTCTACTCCTCAGCCTTTCCTCATCCAACCATCTACTCCTTCTCGAACTAAATCGAAACCTATCTCCATCTCCCTTTCCTTTCCCCTCTTCTCTCTGTCCTTCCGCACTTCTCCCATTATTCAATTTCTCTTTGTTTTTTATCCCCGGTATGCGCAATGCGCGCGGTAACACGAATCGAGAATAATATAATGATTTCCAAAGCTGAGAATCATGGGAAAGAGTATAAAAATACTGAGAAACTGAGTGGCAGGATAAGAGAGTTTCAATTGGTAGATTATGAAGGATACGAATGAGGAGTTCGGAAGAAAGATGGGAGATATGATCGCGTTTGTTCGGTGGTAGACAATGTTTCTTCGTTATTGGTAACTCATTTTGAGATGTACTTGATCTTCGACGTTTGGGCATGATGTATTATTTAGGTATCTCAAAGAGCAGCTGCAGAAGAATCTCTAGAAGAAAGTATAATAATCTACCTCAATAGTAGATTAACATCATCTCGAAAAGTTGCCTCGCGCCTCGCCCTATCAATTTTGATGAACAGGGATTAATGTAAATGGATGCGCGGAAGCTAACTTATCACCGACCCACCACTAAAATTCACGTGCGTGTTTAAATTTGGGGCCGAGGCTGAGAATGGAAACGATGAACCAACGCCAGTCCCCCTTTGCGACTCCATACCAAAATTCAATCTTTATTCACAACCAACAGCCGCGTTTTGGTCTTCACCATCCCAGTCTATTCTAACAACTATCACATCTCATGAGTGCATCTTCATCATGGCTTCCCTAAAAAGTGTGCGGGAGAAAATCCCCAACGCGCTAAACCTCTACTCCGACTTCATCCTCAAAAACCAATCTTCCGTTACTCAAATCGAATCCGCCCTACGCTCTCTAACCTATATAATACCCGGTCGTTTCCGCGATGCCGAACTCGCATCCGAATCTCTACATTCTTCTATTCAGCTACTCTCACTTTACCATGATACCCTCCTCTCTCGAGCCCTATCTAAACTACCTGGGATGCCCAGACAAAATGCGCATAACCGATATACCAAATATTGGGTCAAGGGTAACGGGATGTATAGAAGGATAGCTATGTTGTTGAGTATGATACAGTATACTGAATTATTATGGGAGATGACGGCAAAGAGAAAAGGAGAGAAGATGAGATGGAGAGTGGTAGTTTTTCTAGAATTCATCAAGGCGGTTTGTAAACTGCTTCTTTTAAGAATTACCAAAGGACGACCACTTGTTACACCACCTCTTCCCGAACGTGATATCATACCCGAAGAATCACCTACAGCAACCGATGAAATACCCCCTTGGCTCGATACCAATGATTCGGTAGTCATGCGAGAAGAAGAAAAACTCCGGAAGAGCCGCGAGACAAAAGAATATAAGTTGAAGAGAACGGGATTAACACTCCCAAATCTGCCAAACCCAAGCGATATCTCAAACTATCTCCTCTCGAAAGTCCTCGTTGCCGATGATATCAAAGCGCCAATCTCGCTTCTTAACCCCCTTACTCTTCCCTCTCAATACGCAGAATATATGCACATCCTCCAACCCGTCATTTACGCCATTGCTCTCTCCCATTTCCGCAAGAACCCTAAGTCATGGAAACCTTGGGCCATAGGACTCAGTATCGAATATGCTGCACGTCAACTCCGCAGCGAGAATTACAGAACCACTCCTTTAGAAAAAGAACAGTGGAATAAGAGGGGATGGGCAATGGGATGGTGGGCATTACGAGGTGCATTCTATGAGAATGTTACAAAGGGATGGTTACATAGGACGAGTAACCGTTTGCCTAGTATGATTGGGGGTGTGGTGGAAGATTATTTGTGGTTGTGGGATGAATATTATTTTAGTACGAGTCAGGATTAGGTTTGAGATTTGAGATTTAAGGGGTCAAGACTTCTCCTTGGGTGTAAAGAGAGAAGTGGTAGGGAGATGGAAACATTATCATATATATCCATACTTCGACGTTGATTTTAACACTAAGTACTTGGAAGGCGTCAGGTCTGATTTGGAGACTAATAAAATTGGAAGGTATGGATAGAAGGATATGAGGATTAATGGATACCTGCACCTACTATGGAAGGAAGAAGAGCAGAGACAAGGGTTTGGGAATATATACTAGTATACTGATAGAAATTTTTGTAATTATGATAATGAAGTTTTTGTTCGATAGCTAAGGTCCATTTTATAGTTTTGGGTAGAATGATTGAAGATGGTTTGGATTGGTGTTTATAGAGCTTTAAGTGGAGTATCTATTTGACAGATATGTGGAGGGTTCTGGATTTCTTTCTCGTTGTGATAGCTTCTTATTTTTGGATCATGATATGCAAACTCGCTCTGTGTCTGAGTGATATTGATGAACCAATCTTGATGCTCTACTGATATCCTAAGATCCTCATCTAAGATGGCAATAGGAGTAATTTCTCCATTCAACACGCTTGAGCTAATTTTGCTTCATGATATCGTGCCCCTATCATTATTTTCAATATTCTATTTGTCTTTCCATTGGAAGACGGAGTGAATATGCAGCTTAGACATGGGTCGAAAAGATAGATACTATCTGTGAACCTTGGAGTCACTCTGATGCTACTTCGACCATGAAAACCTGGGGACCCAGAAGACGAGGAAGATGCCATTCCACGTTCGTTCCACGACTCTGAAGATGTAGGTGAAGAAATCTATTTATTATCTCTTCTATAAGAGAAGAGGTCACTGGATCGAGAGGTAGGAGGTGTGAGTGGTAATGGTAATGGTAATGGTAATTATCGGCAGACTTACATGCATAAGTTTTCGGACTTCATTACTGATATTTGAATTCAGCATAGGAGAGATGTTACATGTAATAACGCAACAAATCTCCCATGATGATTGCTTGTCCCGAGAAAGCAACACTACTCCTGATATCAAAACCCCAGCACTGCCTGCCCAAGAATAGATTTATATATAAACCCCTCAAACCCCTCGCTCACTTCCCGTAAATCCTTCTACATTATTCCTCCCCTCTCCTTTCACATCCAACATCTCAAAGTATTTCTAATTACAATTTACCACAATCATCTGCGCATCTCGGTCTTGGAAGTTTGTTTCTTGAGTGTGTTTTTGACGGGGGGCTTTCTTTGCTGCTTGTTTTAAAGACTTATGCTTTGTTCTAGTCTCTAAGTTTGGCTTCAGGTCATGTTGATTTTCAGTGCGGAACGTAATGTAGGAATGAGTCTCTGGTCTACCGCATCCACTACTACTTTACAGCACCTTGGATATCTACGTTCGTACTTAAACTTCGGATCTAGAACAGGCTGTAAACTAAAACCTTCAGAAGTCAGTAAAGATCGACAGATGTAGAATCTTCCGATTATCTTACGATACGCCGTACACAAAGCTAGGATAATCTGGTCTTAGACAAGTCTTGCTCATAAACTTCAGTTCACATTTGAATGGTAGGTTCGACATGGTATATCTTTTGAATCAGAACTCAAATTGTGCTATCTATGCCCTGAGGCCTATGAGATGTTCCGTACTCCATTTTGCATCATTGCCTCCTCACAACCTCTATTCCAAGTTATATCGTCACATCTTCGTTGAGCTATCAGCAATGTCTAGGTAAGATAGCACACTGTGAAATGACTAGCTATGTTCTCTATCGAATATGTTAGCATTTGACTTGCAGATGTACTCATATAATGTATGCTGATAGCAATAGTGCCTCAGGTGAAAGATGAAAAGTCTACGTTGTTTTCCGCATTAGACACAAGTCTATCGGATTTAGCATGGAATGTTTTTTGCATCATCGACAAATGGATGTTTATCCATTTTAATGAGGAAAGAAGAGAATGAAGTAATTACCTGATTAGTATGACGTCAAAAGATATAGAGCAATATGTGCTAAAAATTCTAAAAATTCCAATATTAGTATAATACTCGAGGAATTGTATCAATTGATGTTGAAAAAAGGCTCAACCAAAGTACTATCAGGTAATCGAATCAATTTTATTCGTCATTGTTGATCTGTATTTGATAGTACATGTTTGTTCATCACTGTACTTTGGTTGAACCTGACGCCATCAAGGAAGGAAGAATATAACGTACAGTTGATCTGTCATCGCATCGAGAATTCGTGGAATAATTATAGTAAAAACAAACCGAAGCTGAGGCGGCTGAGATCGGACTCAGCGCGCAAGAGAGCTGATGGTGCAATTTGTGTAGACGATCAAAGCCCTAATCTGCAAAGCAATTAGTCTCCATATCCTAATAAAAGTTCAAAGATAAGAAGAATTGTGCAAGATATATCAGAAAGTCCGTTTGGTTAAGACAGGTTAATCACCACGGGAGCATAAGCTCATTGGTAAGATAGGGGCGACACGATGTTCATCATATAAGAATTGCAGAAGCAGGAGATAAGAAAGAAGCTTACCATGAATTGAAATATCCTCCTACCACGGTGTGTGGTGGAGGACAACTGTGTTGTGTATGTTGAATATTTTCTGATCGAAGAAAAAAATTAAAATTCGACTGAAGAAGAGCTTGAGCACAGGGAAAAATTTAAGCGAAAATGTATTAGCGCCGGTAGGTTCCATCAGTATCACATGAACAAATTCAAATGTATGCACCCCACCCGCAATTTTCTTGGCTCCAGTCCGCCAGTCCGAGGTAAGAGCCAGCCGTGCCAGCTAGTAATTTTCGATCTCACCTCAGATATCAATGTACTCTCGTCTTATTATGCCCTCAGATATATATATGTATTTATTTCACGCAGAGAAGTCCAAAATATTCATGGCCATCATAAATGAAATATTTTCCTAGACCAAAAAGCTACTTCGAAAGCAAACCATACAATAACAAAGATGTAAGGATTGCTCTTCGTAACGGAAATCTAAAGGAACAGCAACAAAATCCATTCCCTGAATGCCGGAAACGCCCATTATTGCGAGTATATGCCGAGCTAAACACATCGCCTTGAATTTGATATGGCATCCATTACATAGTATTTCCTTTCATGTAGATGCCCAGATGATTGACGAAACGTTCCGACGCCTTTTCCATCCCCTCTTTTCCTTGCTATGCATGAAATCCATCCTGTTTACCCAGACTAATTGTAGTAGTACTCAAACCATACGTTAAAAGTATGAACTCTTGCAGGCCAGCCAGCTTGCGCCCTTGAAGTTGCGAAAGTACACCAGATGCAACAAACAATTGCAAAAACACCAAAGGTCATAAAGAAAGTCCATCAAAAACACCGTGCCAAATGCCACCCTCTCCTTTCCAGCTTCTGCTGCAACTCCCACAATTGCAACAACGCATATGGGGAATCTTAACCATCGTGAACAACCCACTACAGAATATGTAAAATGCAACCTGATGCGGCACCGTTAGACTCCCCCTTGATGACCCCGTACAAGATAAAATCGAAGAAAATCACTCTACCATACTTGATGGTTGCAAAAAGTGAATAGTAGCAACAAAACTCCCAGAAATGACAGACCACGTTGTTACACCCACCGTAACGCTCACCACATGTCATTAATTCCCACCGTCTATCGTCCCATCATATAGGCAGGAGGAAAGCCTCCATTAGAACTGTTCATCATTGGTGTTGGGCCACCGGCAGCCATAGCTGATGTAAAACCTTGACCATTCCAATTGTTGGATCCCCCGAATGAAGTATTAGCAGCATATTGAGTGCCGGCCATAGCACCAGAAGACATCACACCCGCATAACCCATTCTACCTGGTCCCAAGCCTGGTGGAGCAGAAAGTCCCGGGGGAGGGCCATTCGCAGTGCTGAAAGCTCCTCCTGCGCCTCCCATCATAATGCCATTCATACCCTGCATGCCACCTGATACATTCGTAGGGCCTGGTGAGCCCATCCCTGGCCCAGATCGAACACCAAGAGGATTCTTTGAAAAGCTCAAGCGAATTCCACCTTTGATACTGTTGTGTAGAGGATGACCGTACAATTCATGAAGAGCTTTCGTCGCAAAAGAAACGTCCTCAAATTCCACAAAACACATTGGACCATTTTGCTTAGTCCTGAAACAAAGGCGCTTGTAGCCACGCTGCTTAGAGAACATAGCTTTAAGCTCATCCTCAGACGTATCGATCGGAAGATTACCAACATACAAAGTGTTGCATGGAGGGTTTTGGTCGGCAGGATTGACAGGTGGGAAATTGTGGCGTTGATAGTGCTGACTTCCAAGCTGGTAACTTACAGGCGGGCCACCGTTACCCATGGACACTGGTGACATGGTGTTCGCATGCGTCATAGATGGCATAGCCTGCTGGGGGGTGTAAGAAGACATAGAACCCGGACCTGCAGCATTATTCATTGTCAGAGATAAGCTTGCCATACGTGCGGTGATAGGAATCTGAGGATTGGTTGGGCGTCGAGCTTGGATGGATGCGGCACCATTTTCAGCATAAGCTACTGGGTCTTTGAGAAGTTCTCCAGTCTCATCATCTTCGACAGAATCGTTATTAATCAACGATTTTCCCGAAATGCGCGTGCGGTCATTGAGATGGTTTCCAATTGGAGATTGTGGAGAGAACAAACTTTGATAGCGAGTACTCGACTCGGGATTGGGCAATTCATTATTTGCATAGTTCCCATTGTTGTTTGTGGGTGAAACTCTTTGTGCAGATGTGAAGGAACCGTTAAATCTTGACGATTGTCGAGGGGTCGGACCCGCCGAAGAAGCCGTTGATGAAGTGGAGCTAGATGGCACGGGGTTTGAGTTCGTATCGACAGTATATCGACGAGAGGTAGTGGGACTTCCATAAAATATCTCCACCACCATGTTCGCATCGTTTGCAATATTTGGTTTTCCATCAAGCATGTTTTTGGCCTCGAGTGCGCCCGCATGAGACTTGAAGTGGAGAATAGCAGATCGGAATCCTGCATCTTCAGATTTCTCTTGAGATAATACTTCAGCTTCAGTAAACTCCTTGGACCAAACTACCATTGATCGTAGTGCATCTTCAGTGGTATTTAATGGTAAACGTCGGATTAAAACGGAGCATGGTCCCGAGGCAAACGACGACGCGCCTCCGTTCGATTGTGAGGTGTTTTGCGAAGAAGTTTCTCCTGCGAAGGCATTCATCGTAGCCATTGATAAGGATTGATATAGTTGTTGGGTGCCATTAGATTGACGGAAGGCCTGGCCTTGTGGGACAAACACTGGAGCGTTCATGGCATTCTCTGGTGGTAATATCGTGTTAGGGTGTGAGTTTGTGATCAAAATATCGAAGTCTGTAATTGTTTAAAAACTCGAGGTGTCGCAAATAAAGAAGATGCGCCGAAAACGAAATCTGATAAATTATCGGAGCATTCGTTACTCTGTCTCTGTGCAGAACAATAAGTTGGAACGTGTGGGAAGACCACGAAAGGCTTGGATACTTTTGCGACCGTAGTGTTGATTTGAAGCGCTCGAAGATTATGTGGTGTTCGGGTAAGAAAGTTGGTAGGGGGCGGATGTGGGTGAGAAGGTTGATTATGGAAATAAGATTAGAGTGGAGTGGTATGTAATGATAAGGAAGCTTTGCGCAAATAGGTTGGTAGTATGTGTATGTAAGTGAAGTGAAGTGTGGGATGAAAAGATAATGGTGATATGTGAGGTGTGAGGTATGTGTTATTGGGGGTCGATGGGAAATGCGCGATAGATAGTAGTAAGAGTAAGGAAGAGTCAAAAGAGTGGTAAAAGGCGTGCTTGTACGCTTGAGTCGCTTTGCTTTGGATACAATATCGTAATTGTAATGTTGAAATCTTTCTTTTCTACTGTGAATAAGATCCGTACGAGTTGACTTATCAAATATGCGGTACCTGACGATGAATGATGACCGTGCGATGTACCGACCGAACGAACGAGGTAGGAAGTAGGTTCCCACTGTTCAGGGAACTTTTCCTTCCTTTCGCGCGCGTGTATTGAGCCCTTTGAAATAAATATGATTGATATAATATTTATTAGTCTGAGGAGATATATCTTTGTAATTCGAATTAGATGATAGATTCCACTTTGTATGGTTTTAATTGTAGAGGTTCGGATGAAAGTGTGTAAGTGTGTAAGTGTTTAAAATGACGAGATAATATTGCGATGGATTGATAAGAAAGTTGGCTGGTTGGTTTGGCCTCTTGGATTTAGAAAGAAAGAAAGAAAGGATGGATGGATGGATGGATGGACACGAAGAATTGGTAAGAATTGTGTGACTCGACAAAATCAGAGAAGAAGTATGGAGGTTGGAATTGAGGTTTCTCTTCTTTTTTAAAATGGAATGAACAAAATGGCTGGATTGGATTGTCTTTCTCTTTCTAATGTTTTTTGTTGGTATGTACTGTAGGTAGGTAGGTAGGTAGGTAGTGAAGATGATGGATGTATAGAGAAAAAAGGTTGTGGTGGTCTAGTATAATTCAATGTTCGAACTTGGGGGGGGGGGGTTAATTACTTTGGGGGATTTTAGGATATTGTGTGGAGAAGAAAGGCTAATTGAATTTCTATTGGTCTGTACTCGATAAGATACACCTAAACTAATTTAGCTCGTGCAGCATGCAACTGGGAGACAGATGGATGCATATCTACGCAAAAAAATATATAGAATATGTAGTAAGAGTGACCCCAGAAAAACAGCGACACAACCTTTTAGGTAGGGTCTAAACCGTCAGGGGAACCAGACAGAATAAGCCTGGGTTGATCAAGACAAGACAGCAAGGCAGATCAAATTGGAAAGTGTGGGATGATGCATTTGTTGATATCAATATCATTTGGAAATGAAAGGAAGGAAATGAAATCAATCGGCATATTATTGAAATCTGGTAACATCTTTCATAGGTTGAATCTAGATATATACCTAGTAGTACTCACGCGAACAGTAGGGAATTCTAGGTATCATGTATCATAATGTATGGCTCTTACCAATTATAATCAATCTGTTACTTTTTCTTCCTGCTTCCCATCTTTCTTTTCCTCTCCGAGTAAGAAAGTTTTCCATGTTCCTAATTGTCATGCCAGCCATTTTCAATAGGGGGGGGGAACTTTATTAAAGCTCTAGATTGTTGGTCAATGCAGACATCGGACTTCTTAGGTATTTTCAAATCTCCAGAACATTTGCTCAAAGCTTTTTTATTCCCCTCTCTTTCCCTTGAATCGGATCAAATATTCATTATTGCCTCTTGAGGAAACCGAATCAATTGAAGCCGATCGGATACCTACCTGCTTCAAATGTATACACCCTTTACCCTTTTCTTCTTCCGATCACCAACCAATAATTTTACGAGCCTTCTCAAAAATCCTTGATATTCTTGGACCCTTGAAGCAGGGCAAACGACGCCTCTGGAATCTCCAATGATTGTCAATAATGATATCTCGAGGTTGTGAAACTAGTCGATTCTCGGAAACTTGATAGAAAAAAGTTGGTTTCTTCTCCGATTCGTCCCAATTCGGATAATAAAGAAATTCATCGTTCATGTTCTTCTCTTTTGTGATACCCTTCCGAGAATTTAATTCTTTGACGCTTACTTCCACTGGTTTTGGTGTAGGAATATTCCGTCTTTTAGTAACCCTAGAAATTCAAACGGTGGACAAATGTACATTTCTATTGTAGACTTTGGAGATGTTGAACTTATCCATACCACTGTTGTACCCTCAAATGAGTATGGAAAATCGTTTGTTGGGGTGCCATCCAAACTATTCATCGCAATGATATGTTGGTCTCGTGTCTCACAAAGTTGCCATTTCTTTGCAGGTATAGACAACGTGCATTCAATGGTTTTCTGGGGGACTAACCTTGAGCTAGGATGCCACGAGTGATAACAGGAGCAGGAGCAAGAAGTGTTTGTTACCGTTACACTAAACGCATTCTCGATGAACGCTTCAGCATTATTGACAGGTTGATTGGTTCCCAAAGGGCAAGGGAAATCCAATTAAAGAGTTTATGCTCTCAAGGATTTGATAAATGGAGTGGCAATCCGTGAGAATGTCTCAAGAGTTAAAACTTTATCCGTTCCTTATTCGGTTTCGAAGTTCGAACAGAGTTTTTCAAGTACAGGAAGATCAATATCGTAAAGTATATCATCATATTGTAAGACTGACTCCGAACTTTGAGCGAAAACAAACATGACTTTCTTATAACACGAAGAATCTTGACAGCCAGATAGCCATCACGGATTCATAATGATTGATATCTCTCTCGCACGTCCTACATGCGGGGACCGTTTCGTTCTCACCTCTACTCCGTACTAAAAGTCCAACGGAGGCTACGAAACAACTATGCAAAATTATTGGGGGAAGAAAACTGGGTATTATGGGAAAGATGGGCAAAGGTGTGGGGGAGAAATTATTTTGAAGCAACACAAAAAAGGGAGCGAGCAAGGAGCTTGGAGCTTGGAGCTTTGACGCCGACTAACAAAAGCTCGAAGGCTCAAAAAGCTGTTGTCCCACATCTCACTAAAACCCTGCAGATGCAAGCTTCACCCATTTACTAATCCTTTTCAAGAAAATTCTAGGTTCAAGGATTGTTAACCGGAAGATGTAACCCTCGTTCAAATTTCTTGGTTTTTCCTTAAACTAACCCAAGGCTTGAGAAGACAGGAATACAAGGGTATAGTACAAACAAATTGTTGGGTCGACGGGGTGATTTGAATGGCCATGAAGACTTAAATCGTCCCGCCATCTTGGGTTTATGAAGTTGTCAAAATCTATCATTTTGGTCGTAATGTTGATCTGCTGATAACTTATTTGACAGATTGATATGACGAACATTTTGAAACCGGTCACTAATATGGTGGTGGCGTTCTAGACTTTCGATATTCGAAATAGTTCACAAAACATTAGGAACTGTTGGTTCTAATTCAAATTTTGGAAATTCCTGTAGGGCCGGTTCTATGTCTCACATCAAACTGTTGGATTTTTACCATGTTTTTACTGTATGGCCAATATCTGGGTACTTGGAGACGTACCTACATTATCCTTTACTCTCCTCGGACTCGTACTCTCGTATATTGACGAGCTTGGGTTTTCTACAATACGAAAGCTTAAATGAGGGGTATTATCCGCATCAGCTTATCGTCACTGGTGTCAGGTGCGGCTGACGATAGTCCTTCCGGATGTTCATTGATTCTTCCCCTGAGAAGAGGCTTTCAAACTTGATCTAACATTGGTCATTGTATCCACACCAAAAGCTTAGATTCCCGGGTACAGGATTTGGGATTCGCGAGATATTATGTGGGTGATATGATTGGTTGGTTTCTTCCAAGCTACCTCTCGTCCTCTCCTTGAGATATTGTATTGATGTTTATTGATGTTCATATATATCTCGGAGAGTAGATAAGATCTCAAATCTTAAGCACGACGCGAGCAATCATATTGGGTGAAAATCTTTGGATCTCTAGATACTTCCGATCAATTGTTGTTACCATGTGACATCATGGGATGGGGGCGTTCAAACCTCCAATCTATTTACTGACAGCGATAATGCCATCTGAACTTCAATAAAGCACAGTCAATTACTGCATCTCAAAATCATGAAAAAAATCTTTAGATCCAGAAGACCTTAGCTAGATTAATACTATAAATCTTTAAATAGTATCAAGAATTTGATATCTACAAATCTTCGGTTTTCATCCAACTTTGGTATAACATTAAACATCTTACTCAAAACCAGATGTCACAATCTCAAATTGAAACCCCTCTCATACTCACAAGAAACTCTATCATATAAGACTTACAATCAATCACCAAAATAGAAAGTTAAAACTATTCCTTTAATCTCTAATGTTTAATCTTTATCGAAAATACTTTTATATAACTTTTTCTTTTGAGATATTATTAAATTTTATTTTTTTTAGAAAAATTAAGTTTGTTTATTTGGGTTGTTAGTTGAAAGGTTGAAGTAATTGATATGTCGAATAGTTTTTAAAGAAGCTTGGGGGGAGAGAAAGTGTTTTTGAGAGTTTGCTGTGGAAGGGAGTTTGAATGCACCTAGGTAAGATTTGTGAGATTTGTGAGATATATTCATGTGCGTTAAGGTTGAGTTTGATTATAGGAAAGAGTAGGAAGGGGTGGAATTATGATTGTAATTATGATTATATTTTTATTTTTTTCCAGATGGTTTTTTGAGGGCCCGGAGGGGGGGAATCTGGTATTTTCTTCTTTCTTTTCCAAATAGGTTGGGATAGATGGATGACTCAGAGCTTCAAGTATTCTTAATGAAGAAAAGGATATATTTCATATTTTATATTTAGGGTAGACTCAACACATACAGTTCCACGATCCTCAAGGTCGGGTTTGGAGATAGATACTGCAGTACGTAATGTGTTTGTTGGATGTATCTTCTAAGTAGAAGACTGGATGCTTGAAGTTATAATTCGTGAGTATCAATCAACTCTTCTTTGATTTCCGGAGAGGAGCATTCATCTCTATTTTATCTCTATATTAGGATGTGTATATGAATGTGTATATACTCAGTATAAGCATACGGCTTTAGAGTACATTAGAGAAAAATTGAGTAAGATGTCATGATTTATTACTGGAGAGGTGCCGCGCGCTACAGGTTTTGTATATGTCTTTATAGATTGGTAGTTCTGACTGAGCGCTAACTCGGAATCTACTCGAGGTGTATATATATATATTTCCTATTCGTGGTAAGATTATGATATTTTCAAGGGCATTCGCTTGTAAGATCTTGGTAAATACTCTTGAAGAATCTACTTGAATCAAACAACATTGCTGAAAACCGAACTGTCTCACCCCCTTTCTCAACATCGACTCAAAAGAAGTTTAAAAGATAGATGGATTTTAGGAAGGTAGATGGAGTTTGAATATTTGGGATGAGATGAAAATGAATTGAAATGAGATTTCTTGGATGAAAGTTTTCATTATTTATGAGATAGAGGGGATGGGTTTTGAGCGGAAACTTCTACCTACCTACCTATCTATCTATCTATCTATCTATCTATCTATCTATCCACTTCCCAATCCATCTATCCAATTACAAACCATCAATCCAACTACAGCCTCAAAGACTCAAGACCCAATCTCCAAATCTTACCATCTTATCTTCTTGCTGTCTTGCCTCATCTGCGTTTACTTTGTTTCTATCCATCTCAAACTATATTCTCTCTCTCTCTCTCTCTCAAGACCTATTTCAATATTTAAGCATAGAAGGAAACAGAAGTTTGAAATTTTGGGTTGTAGATTAAAAGACTCATACTTATACTCATACTCATACTCATCTCATCATTAAGACTTTAATTACCTAGGTAAAACATGATATCTATCTACTAGATATTCATCGACTTCTCATATCCACCTTCACTTCACAGCACTTCACATCCCATCCATCCCATCCATCCCATCCCTCCCCCCCATTCCCATTTTCCACTCACAAAACCATAATTCCAAGCTTGCATTCCAAACACTTCATCCATTCACTATGCTATCAATCCACCTATGCAACCAGCAACCAACCATAAATCACCTCTCCAAACCCCAAATCCATCTTTCATCTTCCATCTTTTCTTTCTTTCTTTCTTTCTTTCTTTCTTTCTTTCTTTCTTTCTTTCTTTCTTTCTTTCTCTCGCTCCCTCCAAATCTTCAAATTACCACACCCACCCATCCATCATACACCCCTTAACTCAAACAATCATAAAATAACACATCTCCCCAACTTTCTCATCCTATGATGTTTTTTATCTACCGGCGAGTGAACCTCATCATCAAATTCCGGCGTCGATCGATTATTATCTCGACGGATAATTTGCCTGCAGAGATCTATGAAGACTTCATCTACATTTGCTATTTCCGAGTTTATTAGCATAACCCAGCCATTTTCTTCCACTACATCTCGTCCTATGCTTCACCCCACCACCCACTAATCTCCAAGTAAAGAAAGTAATAAACTCACCCCTCCTCCTAGCACTCGTTTCATAATACGGTGCATTTCCCCAACTTTGACTAACATTAAAAGCCGCCTGTCTACTAACCATTCGATCTTGTTCTAAATCACTTTTATTGCCCACAATTACTATTGGAACATTTTCATCATCTTTTATGCGTATGATAGTTTCGCGTAGTTCGCTGAGTTCGTTTAGGGAGCTTTGCGATGTGATACTGAAGACGAGAAGGAATCCTTGACCGGTTTTCATGTAGAGTTCTCTGAGAGAAGTGAGTTAGTGGGGGAAAGGTTCGAAATTGGATTATATGTACCTCATGGCAGCTAGAAAGTTGTTAGTTTATGTATGTGTATCATGTGATATGGAAGAAAAGACTTACTAAATTGTTCCGTACCCGCAGTATCTAATCTAAAAATCTATATCAATATCAAATTCTTCAACCCAATAAAAAGTAAGCTAAATCTCACATCTCTAACATGCATTGCCGTCCCTATTCGTCCAAAAATTCGTTAGCATATTCCCCACTCCCCTCTTTCACCCGTTCGCCAAGACGGAGAAAACCCCTAAAATACTCACATCGACTTCGATTATCTTCCGATATGAATCCTCAATCGTTGGATCATAACTTTCAATCCAAATATTCTGAACAAATTGCGCTAAAAGACACAATCACAAATCAGCACTCCACTGCGTACCTTACATCCTCTGCCTATAACGCGGATCTTTCTTTCATTCCCTTACACGGTTTCCCCCACGCAAAACTTCAAGATTTCAACCCCCCAACCTCAAGTCCCCGGAGGAGAGTGGATCAAAGTTTCGGCAAATAGGCAAAAATGATCCTTACCGGTTAGGCAACTCTTGCCAACACCACCTTTGAAGATAAACAAAAATAATTAGCCATCAACATTCTATCTTTCATTTGATATCTTTCTTCATGGAATTTCCTTGAAGTGAACGATTGAATGGGCAAAGAAAAGGGGAAAGAAACTCACCAGCACCCAAAACCACAATGTGATAATCTCTCCTAAAATCACCAATAATCAAATCAGTCATCTATCTCCCCAATATAAAAACTTTACCCCTGATTCATACCCCCGTGCGTTCCATGCACCAACCACAACCAAACCTCAACTTCGGAGGTAAAAGTAGAGAAAAAAACTTACCGTGAATTCCTCGTCGCCATTTTGAAATTAATTGATAGTGTTGATGTTTTTTTTTTTCCCTCGGAAAGGTCTTCAAAAGTAATATCCCCCGTTGAACCTTCTCTATATCTCTATAGATAGTATCAAACGTACGTACGTAAGTACGGATTTCCCAACTTGACAAGATTTCAAATATCCAACGTGATCTTGACTACCCCAAATAAAAATATATCGAATACAAAAAAAACCCTTTTCCGCCTCTTCACCTCAGATAGATAAGGTAGCGTAAAATACCAAAAAAGTATAGATAAATAAATAAATAGACACAAGTAAATCGGATCGTAGATTCGTAACTTTCTCCGAGTCTTTTCAAGATGACAGTGATTCGTAAAAAATGGACCAATAAGCTCAACAGCACTTGTTGGTGGCTTAATGCAACATGCAAGTTGAACGTTGAACGAACGTTTGAATGTTTTGAGAGAAAGTTTCGTTTGACGCGTGCGTGAGTGAAAGAAAGTCTTCCTCTCTAGATTTTCCCCAAAAATATTCACCCAATAAGTGAATAAGTGAGTATCCGGCCGCGGGTAATCTTTAAAGTTTTTTCGTGAGTGGTGAGTGAGTAAGAAAGTTAATGTTGGTGGTGGTGCAATGGGAAATGTTCGTTTTTTTGGATTCCTCGATCTTGGGGTTTATATGTAAAGTTGGGATGGATGGATGGATGGATGTATGATATGTATGATATGTAAAGATTCTTTAAACAGTATTTTCCTTTTGGTGGATACAATTAACAATGAAGCGAAAAAGGTAAAAGGGAAGTAAAGTTTAAGCTATGTTTTGATAGGTACAGACAGATAGAGAGAGAAGATCGAATCGTTTGTGAGGCCCGGAATCAGTTACCGTTTCGATTGTCTTAGATTGGTAGGTATGTGAATTTTTTGGTGGTGCGGTTGATTGCGGCAGATGCTAAGTTATTCGGATCATTTATTTTTCCTCCCCGGGCGGATATCTGAAGCGGATATTGGCGCTAGAATCTTGTCGAGAGTTTTGATATGTGATTGAGTTTTTTCTTCAATTAAATATTTATATTGAAAATAAAAGTTTGTGATATAAGATCGGGGAGGAAGACAGAAAACGAGATTGTCACTGCATGAAGAAAAGGAGAGCGAGGATATAAATAGGAGAAAGGAGAAAGGAGAAATGGAATAAGATGATGAACATACTCGAGTAATAATAATATATCCACCTGCATTCATAGGTATAAATAAGCAGAGATGAAAATAGGGTAGTCGACGCCACACCTCCATCCATCAACGCCCACCAAGTAAGAAAGTCCTAGAAAAAGATAACACAGTAAGTACTCTGTTACAGGCAAATAAATTAAAAGATCTTCCCATTTCATGACTCCTACTCCATTTACTTTTTTCGACTAAATAAGCGTACCAAGTTTACGAAATAGATATCTGCGACTCTCTTTCCAATCAATACGATTCACTCGATTCACTCGATTCATAACCCATTCACATCCCGATTCAAGACCCGATTAACCATCCATTAAAGTACCTGGAATGCAGTGTCAATGCAGCTTTTCAGGTACGGAAGACCCTGAAAAATCCCTGTGGAAATTTTGGTCTGGGTAGATTGCACAGCCCTAACGATGGATCAAATCATGGCGAGGAACCTGGGCGCCACGTTGTGCGTATGCTATTCTTCACGTTTTTCGTGAGTAATGAGTACCGTAATGCTGTAACGCCACGGAAGTAATTAGAAGGGGGTTTTGGGGGATAGATGGGATTTTGGGAGAATGGCATCAGGTGGATTGGGATGGGAATGAAGATGGCTGATTGAGGTGAATGGAAATAGTATATTTTTCTAGATCTGATGAAAATCTGGATTTCGGATTTCTGAATCCGGAATCTATCCAAACTCCTTTGGTGAATTAAGATTCTCCCAAGCCACTCACTCCATGGCTGCATCTTCCTTTATCAAACAGTACCATTAGGCAGATTATCTTCCTTACTCGTACAATCGATCCATCAACCCATCAATCCATGCAATCCCTTCTACTCATGCACCACTCCACCAATCTGGTAATACCCTCATTAATTTCATCATACATATGCACGTCGCCCTCCGTTTGATCATTTCCCCCGCTCAAAAAAAAAAGATATTACCTTCTTTCAGCTCGACATACATACAACCTAGGTAACCTCACCCATCCAAAGGTTGTGTAAGGAGTGGTGCCTTGAATATCGGCCCTTGGGAATAGCTTAACTTTGGGTGTCAGTGGTAAAAAAAAATCCTTGACAAAGCACCCTCTCGGAGATATTAGATATTAACATGCAGTAAGTATATGTCGTGTCACGTACTACACCTTTACGATCAAGCTGGAAGTTCTTGAGTCGCCCAATTGAAGTTGCAGTTCATTTCATTTAAGGTTCTTGTGCTCGAGTATTTTTGCTTGGGACTTTTTTTCTTTGAGCTGGACAGGGGATGATTCATTCGTCAAAGCATATAGCTATCGATCAAGCGTATTTCGAGTTTATCATTTCAATATTATAGATGTTGTCAAGAATTGTCTTTTATGCAGGAGATTGCATCGAATCGAATCGACTATTTTATAGCAACAGTTGTAAGTCTCGTTTTCAAAATGTACACTAGGTATACTGCAATGTTAACCTTCCCATTTTATCCCATGCATCATTTTGCTAATTTACAATTTCATATCCAAGTACCTACCCTTACACCAAAACAGTCTCCTGTAGATTAATAAGGCCCTAGGGAAGCAAGATATCGGTAATTCACTGATTTGATGCTTCTATAGGAGGAAAATTACAAGAAAACCAGAGACTCAGATTGTTCCAACAAAACAGAACAGAACAAAAAAGACAAGTAAAATTACCACTTAAGTACCTAATAACCAAGCAATAACAAGCTTCATGCATATCATTAAATGATAGATGCATAGTAGATGGTAGAAGAATGCTGCCATGCCATGTGCCAACCATGCGCAATGTAGGGTAACATCTGACGGAAATAGATGGGATGGGATGGGATGGGATGGAATGGAATGGGGCGGGATAAAATGGGATGGGATAGAATAACGGTACGGTGGTTTTGGGATATCGATTTGCCGTTGTATTTACGATTTCGTATACGAGTACATAGGTATCTACCTAGTGTACATTCTATGCATTACAGAATATGATAATACGACTTTACTTTGCTTTGCTTTGTGGTAAATTTTATATTCTGATGGGATATGGTATTCTATGGTCAACATGTCACGAGCTGATACTGTCCTTTTCAGAATAGACGATACACGGTCAATTCATCAATATACATACCATGAAGCATAAAATATCCCAAGGACACGGTGCGCCATACATCGAATTCGTACAACTTCTATTCTATCTATATCAAGATCCTCATTTCGTCATTCTTAAAGTGTGTGGGCAATGACGTGAGAAATGTACCGAACCAACCACTCGAGTAGGTATTCATCCATTCTCATCCTGAAACCCCTTCGCGACTCGCTTCATCTTAATTCAGATGATCAATATATACCGATATCATACATCTGATATTATAACGATCGTACTATTAATGGAGATATCACGCTCGCCCTTCCAATTCTTTGCTATACAGTTTTTACTTTTATTTTTCCCGGGAATCTCTCGAGGGAACTGCGGTTTTTTGTCTTTCCTGTTGACCTTGTACTGTGCATACATACCATGCCCTATTACATGGTCAGCGACCTTACCTGTAATGAGTTTGATCAATCGATTATGAATCTACCACTGCTATTACCAAATGTACAAAGCACTAAGTAGGTAAATATCATCCATATACACCTGAAGACCCATCCAAACTAGAAAACTAATAAGGATCCCATTCCAACCTCCTTTCCAACAGAAAAGATTCCACAGGAACCCCTCTCCATTTCTTCTCTCCCGATGCCGTCACATTAAAAAACTCCACTTCAAACCCCATAACCTCTTTCCAACCCGCAATCAATCTCCGCCAATAACACGTCTCCGCCGCCGGCGTAAGATACCTCTCTCTAAAAACCTTGACACTCCTCTCCGCAATCTCTTCCAATTGATCCTTCCTCGCAAGCAACTCCTCCATTTTCTCCTCCAACCCCTTAAACTCCCTATCCACCTCGATATAATTCTGCTCCGGCCCATCCTTCCTCATCAACGGATGAAAAAACTCCATCCACTCCAATTGATGCGCCACAATCACCGATCTACAATTCCTCAAATACTTCAACCGAGCCGAATAGGAATTCCCTTCCGTGTGCGCCAAAAACTTATACTGACAATGTTCATCCATACTCTTCAAATTATTCTTCATACTCCCCTCATCATGCCAATCTAACGTCTTCACATCCGCCCACTCCTTCCCCTGCGTCACCTCGACAAATTTCTTCCGAACCTCCAGATTCATCGTCGCGCCGCGCCATAACAATTTATCGATTTTGCGATCCCAGGGCCATGAGGCTTCAGTAAGTAGCGCTTTCATTTGCATTTCTCCATAACTGCCGATTTTTGTTTCGGGCCAGGACCAAAAGCCGTATTCGGGCATGAGCCAGGTTTCGCTTTGGTGTGCTTGTCGTGCGTACAGCCATTGCGGGTGTCCTTCCATTTTGTCGTCGACGTTCATCGTGAATTCGATGTTGGGGAGGGGTTCGGGGGAGGTGAGCATGGCGCGGTGGAGGGCGTGTAGAGTAGCTAGACCGCGGGAATAGATTTTTCCATATGTGTCGATTATGTATAACTTTCTATCATTAGCTTGTTTTCATCTCCATCTCCTCCTTTCCTTATCCACAATCCTTCTCTAAGAAACCCAAGAATAACCAACCTGCTGATCAAAAATCATCGCTCTAATAAACCCATTCAACGCCGGCGTATCATCCAATTCCTTTCTCAAAACCTTCTTATTCCTCCTCAACCTAACCGGTCTCTCCACCTCCTCAAACAAGCCCGGAAAAGCCACATCACATTGTTTCTGCGTCAGGAACAAATTGCGATAATCCCTCGTATAATTCCACGTTCCATTAAATCCAAATCTGCCACTTGTATACTCCGAATCCAGTTGCATATCATAATTAGTCGTGGGGGTATATATCCGCGGCGGAGCGGGCGAAAACTTTTCCGGGCGCGATGTGTAGAGAAAGAAAAGTATGGTGAGAAGTAATGAGAGGATCAAAGCATAAGGGCGTCGAGCGGTGGCCATGGTTATGTCGTTGAATATCGCCATGTTGATACATTAATAGACGTAGAGAGAGAAATTCAAAGAGGCAGTGTCCGCATAAGCAATAAAGAATGTAAGGGTATCAAAGTACGTCAACGGATAACTTCGCCGCAGACATACATATTTCAAGTTATAGCTAGTACTTTGAGAATATGGCGTCTTACATCGATTCACTCAATCACAACTCGAGTATCCATTCCCTGTACCTTGTACAAACAACATTGGATAAGATGTATGATTAGAAACAAGTATCTTCCATATTTCACTCAATCACAATACCACGAACCAGATCCCGCGGTAAGAAAACTCGTATTCTCCATTCACTAACATGGAATACAGTAAGATATACGAGTTTTGAGTGCCGAAAATAATAAGAGAAGCTGCCATTCCTTTTATTATTTTTGAAGCACCTCAAAACCTACTTCGCAACTCGTCCTCCGAAGGAATAATATATATCATTTGAAAGCCCTAATTCTTATTATTATTTTGCTATCATTATTTTTTAATTCATTCAATTATTTTTCGATCTGTATTAAATTTAAAGAATTTCGAAAGGTTACACGTGATATTTCAAAGAAAAGTTCGTAGGTGTGCATTGACCACCCGTGTTTTTAAGTGTTTTTGTAGTATGAAAGGTTAGATATTAGAGGAGTGAGGTAAAAGGAAAGAAAAGATCAACGTTGATCCATGGAGATAGCTTAAATTTAGTGAGTTAAGGTTAATTCACTAGCAATCTGATGACCAAGGATTTGATTCTCCGTATACCTAGGCCGAATGGCTAATTTTCTTGGGATTGATGTTAAGGACTGTACGAGTATATACCCGAATAGGAATCGTGGCATCGACTTTTCTGCAGTAGGAGTTAGGACTATATATACCTATATATGTTTGAAGTACACGACAACTTTACACAAACACATCATGTAACACCCACACCCCTTTCATAAATCATTGCATTCTTACGCTGTACTGTGCATCCTCCCGCATTTATCTATTAAAATTTAAGAGGTGTGAGGACAAGGAATCTCCAGAGAAACTCGGGTGCCATTACCCGATCTTCCAATCAGATATATATATATAAGATGCAATGGAGTCAATTAGGAAAGTGAGAGTCCATTTACAATGAGTATCACATGTAATAAAAGCCTGAAATACAAATACTCATCATGTACCTCAGAATATTGCTACATGACATGACTAGATAGTTCGAGTCCAAAGAGTTTTATACTTTGTCATTTTTACAAACATGCACAGGCTCACCAGCCAGCCTTATCAATTACTTTTATTGTATGTATGGGTTGTATACGACGGATGCCAATGTTCCTCGCTCATCATGAAAATAAGCCCTGTAAAGGTAATTCAAAAGCTCCATTCCCAGATGCAATCATTCCCCAAAACTCCGTAGCCAGATGCGCAACCTATCGACCCTCAAAATCCATGACACCAATAGCAATCCTGTTCCAAAACGCGCCTCTAATGCAACAATAGAAACGATACGCCATGGAAACACTTTTGTTCATCGTATGTATCATGCTCCCTCAAAATCGATCATATATGTACAGACTATGCGTTAATCTTTCGTATATCGCATGTAAATTTATTTAATGGATTGTTTTCCTTTGTTATTCGGAAATGTCTTAGATTCCAAGCTCCTCGCTTGATCTCGTTCAAGCAAGAGTGAAAGCTGTGACTTGCTTTTACTTAGATGTCCTGGGGACCCTGGCGGCGTGCTCACTGGTTGAGCACTAGACGATGCTACTTGAGGCATTGATTTCTTCGTGAAGAGATCTTTCATAAGAGTCCGAGCTTTCCCTTTGCCTGGTCTCTCTGGAGACGCAGGTACTGTTGTATTTTGACTACCACTGCCGAAATCGAGATGACCCGTGGCATCAGTCAATGTTGGCGCCGAGCTGACCATACCTTTAGATTGTTGTTGTAAAAAGTGCTTTCCACTTGTCTTCCTATAACCAGGGGGTTTGCCATTGCTGGAATCCTTAGACGTGATCGATGCCTGAGAATCTGGACTTGGGGGTCCGGGTGGTAATATGCTAGCTGTTTTAGCATTATCGAGAAGCATTCTTTGCACCTTGAACTCTGCCTCACTAACTACCTGCGTCGGAACCTGATTGTTCACCAGTGTCTGAAGGTCATTCGAAAGAGCAGGCTGAGCAGGCTGAGCTGGCAGAGCTGGCAGAGCTGGCTCTACCTCGACAATTTCCTCACGAGTGCTTGCGAGTTTGCGCGAACCACCTCGAGTCGGAGCTGCCAATTTGGAGGGATTGCGTTTCGTGGGGGAAGTTGTAGATCGCGTCGGTACAACGTTTTCCTGCGTGTTCTGATTTCTGGTGGGTTGTACAGATAGCGGAGGCGGCCTTCCCAGATTTCTATTTTGTTGTCCTTGTCCACCGGCAAGTCTCGCTGAGCTATCATTCGAGGACTGTGAGGTTTGCGAACTCTGTCGCCTGACAACGACCGGTCTCTTCTTCTTGGCAGCCGAAGCAACGAATTTCTTACTTGCCGGGGCAGGCATCAACTTCCTATCGACCTTCTCTTTCTCAATTTTCTCGTCAATGGTACTCGTCTGCTCAAGTGGTGGTGGAGGCGATTGTACTACGACATGCTTGTTTGTGCTACCAGACTCATCTTCTGATGCCGCCGGAGATATGAAACGCGCAGTCGGTCGAGGACCATTTCCAGAAGGACCTCGGGTCTTTTTTAATATTGGGGGTGGCATGGGAGCAGATGTCTTGGCAACTGATGTCGGCGTCGTACGTGGTCGGCTCTCGTTGCGGGCACGAGCAACAGAGGTACTCGAGGCAGTTTTTCCAATATAGGCAGTACTATTCTGATAATCAAAATCAATATAGCTCCATGGCCTATGAACAGGTTTGCATACCATTGGTGTTTCACGCTCATAACGATTGGGGGGTCCCCTGAGTGGCACAATAGTGTCACCCTCTGAAATGTGTACGAAGAGTCGAGCAACAGTTGAAGCATCCAGCTCTCGACGTCGACTTCCCCATATTCGCCACCAGTAATTCTCCAAACGCTCAGCCGTGGGATCGAGAAGTCTTCGTTTTGTTGTAGTGTAGACTATAAGACCATCAGCTTAATACTTTAGTTTGAATCAAGAGATGTAAAGTACCTTTCCAAAATCTGGCAATGTCCGCAAGATCTAAAGGATCATTTTTGAATCTCTCGATGGTGCTTCCGATTTGCGGAGAATTGACCACAATGCCCTTTGGCAATATCAACGCCATCCTCTTAACGTCGCCAGAACCGAAAGTTGTTGAGTGACTGCAGCTCTTCTAAGGCAGGCAGCTAGCCTACCTAGAAGTTGCTGCGTCACTGTGATTGGGAAGACGGTTTTTACAGCTAAGAAAGCCGAAAAACAAAGTAAGGAATTAAGGTTTGTTTAATATTGAGCTTTTGGCTGACTGTGGAAAAAGGGACGGGATTTCGTAACAAGTAATTTGGTAAAAGGACAAGGACCAAGGTTGATGAGGAGAGACCCAGGATATTGATGATGATGGGGAAAAAAGCTAGTGAAGCTAAGAAAGATAGTATGAGTTTTAGTCTTTGAAATTTTTCAAAATAGAACTGCTTTTGGAAGTATTTCAAAGCTTCTGATTAGATTCCGAGTGCAGGAGAAAGAAGATGAAGGGCTAATTAAGGTTGGTTTTGTTATGTGTATCATTTATACGTACCAAGGAGTTGGTTAAAATTGACAAAAATTACTCGTTCGGAATTGATCCGAGGAATGAGAATTTGTCGAATATGTGAATATGTGAATGTATGAATGAATTGTATGAATGTGTGTGAACGTGATGTGATGTGAGGGAGTTCACAGTTCACAAGTTTCACATAGTTAAATTTGAAAAAGTTGGGATATGAAGTTCCTCCTCAGTCGTAAGAGAGTATTGTAGAGTGAATAGAAAGTATATGTGAGGAGGTATCTTTGGCTGTAAACATTGACTTGGGTATAACTTATATCGATCGTTTGTTCGGGATGTGAAGGGGCAACTTATTAACTTTCCATCAAGGGAAAGGTTTGAGTTGGAAAGATAAAATTTTCCATTGGGTTTGGATAAGTACAGACAGTATTATGAAATCAAATCATTAATTTTTCTTCTTTTTTTTCTTCTCCAGTCGAAAGAATAATGTGCACGGGACTGACACTGCTTTGGCTTCGTGGAGTAGAGTAGTAGATATGGAGCACGCACGTAAAATGCGAAAAAAGTATATGTTTTGATCTCCGTTTAGAACAAGTCCTTCGTTAGTAGATACCTAGAATAGGTAAACTTTTCAAAATCCCTAATTTAGATGATTAGCTCAAGGAGTTTGATGGAACTGGGTTGATTGATCGGCAATTAGACTCGGGAAGTCAAAAGAGTTATAATAAGGAAGGATATTTATCATTGTAAACCTCGCTGCGACAAGTTTGGTAAGTCAAAAAGTACCTACGTTATGGATGATATGATAGATAGAACAACACCGATTTGGACGAAATAGATTCGAGCTTGGTAGATCAGACATAAAGTGGATATGACTGACAAGGCCACTGTTGTTGTTTGAGACTTTTTGAGTTGGCTTTTTACATCATGTATAGATGGTACACTAACTGTATAAAAGCAAAGGTTCAAATTGGGATACAAGTTATCGGAAGAAGATCTCGAGTAATAATGGTAATGTGACGAACAGGAATTTATGTAACAAAGAGCCTAACCCTCCTCTCTGCCTTGCTCTCTCTCTCCCTCTCGCTCTCGCTCTCTTTCTCTTCTCTTACCGTTCTGCAACACACTCACAAAACAATCAGTTATTGTTCTTGGGCGGGATATTATGTTTAATCAAATTTACGGAGTAAAACGGTGGGAACCTTAAAGGGAGTAGCCGGTGCTGATGCTTAATACAGAACTTAAGCCCAAGCCAGGGTTCGTTGATTCTTATTAATTCTACTCGGCCATCAGCTTAGCTTCTCAATGAAAAGATTTGAGATATCATCGACATCGTGATTCGTTGATATAATGCGGCGGAGATAGAGATATTGGAAAAGAAGGCATAGAATAAGGTCAGGGAGGAGATGTGCTCCGTAAATAAAAAACCGTTGCCTCTTTTCCAGGATGCAAACATCCATGAATTACCGGTACCACTCATGTATGTTCTTTTTCTTTGCCAAGAATGTTCAATTGTCACAAGAACTATTTTGTGTATGTATTCTTGCTACCAAGAATAAACTGCAGTATACCTGAAAATGGGACACACATTAGAATCCTTTCTAATATCTCATAATTTTGCTTCATTTGTATCCGTGGTCATAACAACATCGATTGAAAGGTTCTTCACTTCCACCTTACTTTGGTGACGAATCTGGAAGTCTTTTTATGGGCCCGAGGATCTCTATCCAAATCCTAGTACCACAAGCAACACGAAGCATGCCGTGTTGAGCGGCAATTGCAACGACTCGTGACTTATGAATTGCTAAAAGAGCACCTAGCCATCCTACGGACAATGAGGTTGTACTGTATACATTTCTACCCGTACACGGCTGAAAAGCCTGGAGATGTTATACATAATCTTATAATACCACCTGTCCATCGGAAGATCGATGCAGGTGAAGTTGAGAGGATGAGATGACATGAGATAAGATTGGCACACGAATATCTTCATCTTTTGTCTCAGTATAGAACATTTGCATCTTTGGTTCGAGACACGGCTCAATGCCTGCTATTACATATGGTCAATACCACTTTGCAAATTGTCATTATCGAATAAATCGATAATGACTATATTGCTTCTGGAACCGGCAAAATACCAAATTACTACCTTGCTCCATGTACATTCAGGGGTTTTACGACATGCATAGATGCACGAGGCAAAGGAAAATGGATGGAATACAAGGCGAGGCCGGTTTCTAGCCTTGAAACCGCCCCGAGCAGTGACAATCTACCGACACGACTCTTAGTTCTCTCGTTGTCAGTCTCGCATTTGTATTATACTCATGGTACATTGTCTTATAAGTCTTACAGCTGGCAGATTTTGTACCGTACCTTACTCAATCTTACTCGACTTATCCGGACTCACCGCTATCGTGGGATTCTGGTATTTGCATTACCGTGGGAAAGCGCATCTAATCACTGATCACGAAAGAGTCATTGCTTGGTTTTTAGAACCCAGCAAGCAAGCTCGAGACAAGTAAAGGGAAAAGCAAAAGAGGCAAAAGAAACGAATCAGACAAGGCCAATCCTTTCCATCCAAGGAAATAATCCCAACAAACACGCATTCTCCATGCGACAACAAATCTCAGCTCTCATCAGCACAACAGAAAAAAGTTACCTACCTTCCTAATCGATACTTTTCAATGTAGCTTCCGTCACGCTTTTATACATTGCGACTTCAGAAATGTCGCGGAAGTCCTTCCGATATCCAAGTACGGAACCGTTTATGAACATCTGACCTCTTTTTTATCTCTCTGCCTCAATTTAAGGAAACGTCGTGTGACGCTCATTGTTACTGGTCTGGAGATGGATGATATTTTTGTATGATATTTAATAATCTAGAGTAACTAACCATCACGAGACCAACAAACAAACAACTTCTTGTGCTCTTGTACCACCCTTTTTCATTAACCATAGAAAGGGCGGAAAAGGACGGAAAAGGACGGAGAGAATCGAGATATCTGAACCGAGATATATCCTTATAAAACTTTTTATATTGCATCTCAATATATTCTAACCAAAGTTACCAAACCCCCGGATTTTGGACCCCACTCTATATGACTCCACATGACTTACATCCATCACAAACGAACAACGATGAAATAGTCAGAACCTAACTAGTGCCGTACTAAAACAGGATAACCCATACGTCAAACCTTTGGGAATTACTCGAGCTTCAAGCCTCATTCATCACTTTTGAGATCCCTAGGCGAACAATAGGATCTTTTTCGAATCTCTCGATCTTTCGAGTCCACAAAACCGTATTCCAATCAACTAGATCAACCAAATCACTTTCTAATGTCTCAAAAGAAGAAGAAAGAACCCAACAACGAGCCCAAATCCTCCGAGATCATGTCATACCACCAAAATCCTAACAAAACAAAGCAAACTCAGGGGAAAACATCCAGAGCTATGCCGCCGAGCCGCCCCTTGCTCTTTTTTCCTTCCATACCTTACCACGCAGGCCTTCTATCTTCCATGCTCCACCAATGTCTCACTTATAAGTTACTCGGACCAAGAAAACGCAAAAGAAAATCCTTCTAACCTTCTAGCTTCCTTCCTATTCAATGCTTCTAGAAACGTGTTTTCATTCTCGGTCTCCGGTCTTTGCCTAGGTACGGGAGTAGCAAGCATCAATAATAGGCCCTGGATTGGGCATCAATACCTCCCTAGGTACCTAGCTACCTAGCCAGTAGCCATCGCATGAATATGAGCTTCGCCTACATGAGCCTCGATTTCTCATGGCAGGGAGCTACCTCGTCACCTCTGATTTTCTCACTGCAATTTGCAAAACACAAAATCGGATTTTTTATATACAGGCTTGCAAAAACGGTAAAAGTATAGTAAGCCTTGTATCAGACACTAGGTAAACGCAATATGAACCAAACAATATCAATTCGTTAAACAGACGTAAATATATAAAAATCCGGATTTCCTAATATAGTAAAATACATGTATCTTACCACAGCAGTAGCATTTGAATTCCTCGTCTCTGAACATTCTATGGACGATGATGAAACTTATAATGGCGGGACTTGTGATAAAACATTCTTGATCTTCCAATTGAGATTCTACAATTAATCCTTCTCAAATCTGAATCCAAAAGTTGATAATCAAACCTATTTGATATGTTTTGAACTTCCAACTCGGATTGGATAACCTCTTCTCAATACCGAAAAACGATCTATATCTAAATCCAAACGCAAACGCAAACCCAAACCCAAACCCAACAATACAATCAATACATTTTTATCCTCCCTCCAAATCTTCCAACCCAGAATCAAAAATCAACATTCAATAATCATCCCTCCCCAATCTTCCACCCTACTTCCGACAACAAATACCTACCTACCTAGCCTAGGTAGCTAGGTAGCTATAGTAAGATCTTACTTTCCAATCTCTTAATCTCTCTTGATCTCTCTTCAGATTTCAGATTAAATAATCAAATGACCCCTCCCTCTCCTCCTCCTCCTATTCGAAATCAGCCGATATCGATATTTTGCTATTTTGCTATTTTGCTAGTTTTATATAAATATATCCTATTTATAATATAAATACAGATATATAAAGCCATCCATCCATTCACTTTCCTGCAATAAGGAACTGCGAGGTCCCCTGTCTTCTTCTCTTTGCACCTTGCACCTTGTATATTTCAGCCGTAGAAACTTTCTCTTTTGGTATATAAATAGGTACCTAGTATATAAATCCATACCAACCTACCTACATATCTACTTACTCACAGGAACCTGGTGAGTGCCTTTGTATAGGGTATGTAAATAAGGAAGTAGCAAGGCAAGGTAAGGCAATACGAGCTATTCTATCTATCTATCTATCTGAATCCTGTGTCTGTCTATACCTTCGTTACATCACATCACATTCCATCCCATTGTATAGCATCGCATCGCATTGCTCTTACTATCCTCCTCCCATCATCCCCCCTATCCCAACCCAATCCATCCCCCCCACCACATTCCATCCAACCCATAAATCTCAGCAAAAACCATCACGAAAGACCCCCCAATCCTCAAGGATCCTACCACGAATCCATTCTTCATTCGGAGATATACAGTTTGCTGTTGTGTTAATCAGTGTTATGTTACGATGTGTATATAATCTTATAGGATGGGATTGAACGGGATATAATGTTGTAGTCTGGATCGTATACATTGTATTTTATTTACGACTATGAAAAAGGTAAGGAACGGAAGAGGTAGAGAGTTAGTTACACGTGATGTCATAATGAATTACAGACATTTTGAGGGGTTACACAAGTGACACACATGACAAGGCGCAGTAATCTCAATCACGTTGAATAAAAATTTTCATGTCTGCTGTTGTAAGAAATTTCATATGCTACATTAAGCTGAGTTGGAAGGGGCCATAAGCCAACCCCAACTCGGGTTCGAAGTCTTTTCTTTTGTGAACATAAGAAAATGCGCGATAAACATATTTGATGACCCGCTGAAGAATGAGGATCCATTAAGTGAGGGTGTAACCTCCATCTACTCGTAAATCGGCTGCAGATCTTGTCAGCAAATTGGCTCAAAAGGATGTGCGGAGAAGAATATTCTTACCTCCAGTAACGTAATTAGATGCATCTGACGAGAGGAAAGTGACGGCGCCCATAAGATCTTCTGGTTGACCCATCTTACCCTGAGGAATGAGGGAAGTCCACTGCTTCTTCAAATCTGGGTTTTCATCCAGAATCTTCTTGGTTCTATTTAATTCCGTAATTAGCATTGGCTTGCATGAAAAACTTGCACCCCCACGGGGTCTTTCTGGGGTTCAATCTTACAATGCAGTCAGCATGTATCCAGGGGAGATGCAGTTGACTCGGATGCCAGCGTGAGCCCATTCTACAGCCAAGGATGAGGCAAGATGTCGGACAGCAGCCTTGGCTGCGTTATACGGCGCTTGGGGTTGTGGAACATTGACAATGGCACCGGACATACTGCCAATGAACACCATACTTCCCGGAGCCTTACGCTCCATCAAGTGTTTTGCAACCGCAATTGCAAACAGGTATGTTCCATCCACGTTGACACCCCACAGTTTTCGTACTCGTTCAATTGGGTAATTAATGGCCTCAAAGTTCTCTGTGAACCCAGCTGATGTCACTAAATTATCAATTTTTCCGTGCTGTGAGATAATTTCGGCTATGGCAGCATCGACGGATTCTTGAGAAGAGACATCTGCGTAATGAGCGGTAACCTTAGGAACACTATAACGATCTGTAAGCCTTCGTGATATAATGTTAGAATAATAAAGTTCTTACTTTTCTGCTCCTGGGTTTTCTCTCTTGAATGAAGCAACAAGTTCTCCTGCTTGCTTTTCGGCTTCCTCCTCTGTTGTCTTTTTAGCACAATGCTGCCATCAATTTTGTAGATGACACATACTATTCATGTCGACAATTGCAATATCAGCACCACTAATAACCATGGCTTGACTCATTACAAGTCCCAGACCTCTGGCACCTCCAGTGACGACACCAACTCTACCTTCTAGAGAGAAGGATGCAAGTGTACGCTTGAAATGGAGTCCACCTCTGCCTTGTACTGGTTTACTGGATGGCAATTCATGCTCTTCTGGATATTCGACATGCACAGAGGAATCGGTTCGTGCAAAGGAACCTTCGTGGGGTGGATCGTCAATCTTCTCACGAAGGGAAGCTGTGTTGTGAATTGGTCTTGAGGATAAAGCTGGTAAT
The DNA here is from genome assembly GCA_029531795.1 of Sclerotinia nivalis. Lineage (NCBI taxonomy): Eukaryota > Fungi > Ascomycota > Leotiomycetes > Helotiales > Sclerotiniaceae > Sclerotinia > Sclerotinia nivalis. The sequence continues at coordinate 1,596,529 of JAPEIS010000002.1, forward strand.
GTGCGAGGTAAAGTTGCCTTTGTTGAAGCTCTGGCAGCACGAGCTGTATTTCGAAGAAGTTGTGTTCGGAACATTATCGATATGATTTTGAAGCTGTTATTAGAAGGCAAGTGTACACCAACGAAGAAGAAGGTACGTAAATGACAGCAACCAAGCTATATAGTCTTCAGGCGGCCAGTCTGATTGATAGCTTGGGAGGATCTATAGAAAGAGGGCTTTGAATAGTTCACGATATACAAAATATGTTTGGTGGAAGTTCAATTGGAAGATAAAAATTTGTATGACAGTGAATGCTCTTGTGAAAAGAAAAGTATTCCAAGAAAATCGATACTTAGTTTGAAGTATTGTCCTTGGTACGTACTTGAATGAGGAGTGAACAGAAATGATAGCTACCTGTTCATGTACCAAGGGTTGTTGACATCATCTCTGACACTGCAGCTTCCACTCTCCCCACCAAGAATGGATACAGTTGGGATTTTCAGTGGGGTTTACCTATTGCTTGGACGAGTCAGTCTCGCTGCTATCGAGTTTTGCTACACCGAATGTACGGAAAGATAAAAGCTAAATGTCCAAAGCAAGAAAAAGATATGGAGAAAAATAGTGGCAAAAATAGTAAAAAAAGAACCATCCAAAGTGTGATTGTTGAGGTAGAAGTATTTGCAGGACAAATACCCAACAAGTTCAGATTCAAGTAGAGGACACAGACCGCCGACAAGTACTCTCTCTGTACATTACAGTCCAACGAGTAAGAGTCAGTCACGTATTGAGAAACATGCATCGTGAGATTCCAAGCTCTGTGTTTAAGTGTTTAAATAGATCGGTGACCCGGAAGTTATTTGCTTCCTATGCTCGCTTGATTTGTTGATAACGATTAACATCATTCCTTATCGACAATCACGTGCTCATCAGCCACATTTCCGTGCCCTGCGTGTATCAAGCCTCACGTATTCATAAAACATGTGCCGAATCATATCCGTGCTCGGCATATTAGCCAGAAATCCGGTTTGATTGAGTTACATTTAATGGAGGCTGTGCACCCTTTGAGACTCTCAGGCTTGATATGAAACCATAACTCACTCTTCGTCTTTTCACCATCCAACACAACAAACCTACACTGACTCACTCACATTTATTTTCGCAAAATCCTGCATATTTCATTACAACATTATCCCAAAAGACCTCATAATCAAGTAGCAGGTCTACTGGTTCTCGAGAATATATATTTCCTTTCACGAGAATCAACACAAACAACAACCCCACGATATACCCAGTCTACCGATCCACCTCACTATGCGCTTCATCACACTCGGAGCGGGGGTTACTCTTGCAACCATCAGCCAAGCATTTCTACTTCCTCCAACCATCTCGAAATCCGATAGCGATGTCGTAAATGCCTTACCTTTCGATGCTGCCATCGAGGCGGAGGGTAGAATGCTGGCTGTCGATTGTCCTGGCTGTCCAATTTCTGCCCAAGATGTACGAGGAGGTCGACACGATTTGAAGGGATTAAATAGACTCATGTTCAATTTCTCAGTCTCACACGATAATGGCCTTGATCGTGTTCTCCTGAACGGACTCCAATTCTATCCCATCGATATGGAATCCAATCTCGAACGTCTTACAGCTCCACAAATGATCAAAACATCGGAAGACAAATGGGTTCAAGCTGCAGAGCCCGACCTAGGTTATGCTTTACGCATCCACAAGCCAATATCATACTCCAAGCAAGATCAAATTGATTTGTTGATCGCAACTCTTGAAATCATCGAAGTTGGTAATACATTCGTGGATACCGTTGATAGTATCGAACTCAAGATTCTTACAACACCAAGTGGAAAATTGATGATTGGCGATGCCCAAGTGACACCATCACCACCAAAGAGCCATCTAACTAATCCAACCGATGATGGACAAGAATGTACAACGGTGCTTTGCAAATGGAGAGCGATTATGGCAGATAAACTTTCGGCTCTCAAGAAAGGCTGTGGTGGCAAAGCTCACCCAACTTCTCACAACAACCGACCTCAAGGTCATGGTCATCCACGTCCTCATGGTCATCATGGCGGTCATGGTAGACCTCATAGATTTTCTCACAAACATCACGGTATCACCAGATTCTTGCGAGGTGTTGTCCTACACGTCGTTATTCCAGTCATCATTGGAGTCGTTGCTGGAATCACTGCTAGTCTTGTTGGTATGATAGTTGGTCACGTTGTTATCTTCATGTGGCGTTTGTTGTTCCGTAGAGGATCTCAAAACCAATATACCAAGGTTCAACAAGAAGAACTCGTTGTCGAGGAAGGTATCGAGGAAGACAAAGGCCTCATTCAACACCAAGGCCCACCTCCGGTCTACGAAGATATTGTCAAGGAAGATAAAGCATAAGTCACAAATTGAAAGGAGTCAGGCATTGAAATGGATTTGTGGTCTTGGATCTTATTAAAGGCCTCGTCACAATAATGATTATCGGAGGCTGAACTGGGAAAGGGGTTTTTAGGAGTTTACATGGCGAGATTGAAGAGAATGGAGAAAATGATAAGGGTTTAAGGAGGTTTAACGGGTCGGATAATGAGTAGCAAGTACCTCTTTTTTTGCATCATGCCAGCTGTCTGAATATGTTAAGCGATCGTCTATTACCTTTGAATGTTTCAGCATCTTCCATATTATAACACAATAAATCTTCCAAATGTTCCTTCTGAGTTACAGCTCATAGCCTTTGCTACGCCAATCCAATAAAGTAAAACTTGGTAAATCATTTTCATCCTCAAACTCGCTAATAATCCAGCAGAGGTAAGGTGTACATACCGTGCATACCCGTGCATACCAGTCTAGACACTCATATTCCTCCCTCCCTCATTGATCTCTTACTTACTACTCCTTCGCCTTCTTTTCACTTATTTGTCTTAAACGTTCTCTTTTTCTTTAATTCCCTGGGATTCTGCATTTTGCAAATGTAAATATATATGTATTTGTATGTGATTTTCTACTTTTAGGGGGTTTGAATGTATTGTGATGTATGATGCAGAGGCGTGAGGTGTGATGTAGATGTATAATATAAGGAGATATCTTGTTTGTATTTGATCTGAATGTACGTGCTGGAGTTTCTGGGATGGTGTGTGTGGTGTGCGGGAATGGATGTTTGAGTGCTTGAGTGTTGGATGTTGATTCCTAGATGCACCAGATGTGGATGTGGGAGTTTGATGTTAAGAGAGGGGCTGTGTGGAATTGGAGTGTTGAATTGGTGGAGATAGGTGAGGGGAAAGGAGAAAGGGCTGAATGAATGATGTGAGATATGGTTTGAGAGGGAGATATTAATACCAATATAGATTCGTCATCGAACGGGGCTTTATGATGTGCAGTTTAAAAGAGTTCGGTGTATTTCCTGGTGTAAGTTGTTGAAATCAACGGAACAAAATCTTGGAAAGGCTATGTCGGAAGGTGTGAGAACTTGACTTCGAGCAGCTTGCTATGGTGGCGATGTTGGTGAAGCGGACTGGGGTTTGTGGAAAACATAGCAAGAGAGAAAAGTGAAGAATAGAAGTTATGGTGGGTTTGTGTTTGTTGATCCTCATAATACATGTAGGCTGTAAAAGGAATGAGAATGAGAATCGATGGGATGCGAGGGAAGAAGTGAAGATACTGCGGGAGGGCAAGGGATTATTGGCAGTAATGATGCAGAAGGAGATGCAAATGATGAGTTGGAATATGTCAAAGTTTGGATACAACTAAAGGGGCTTTTGGAAAGTTGGGTCACGAGACTCCGGGTGTATTGATGAGGGGTTGAGAGAGGATTGGATAAAAGCTCGGAGGAAGAGACTCAGAATATGATAGATGGAGAAAATGAGAATACGAATTCATGGCGGTGCAAGGTACTGGCTAATTGATTAGGGTTACTGGGGGCTGAATATATTCTTTGAGAGTGATGTTTCAGGGTTTTTTGAGCAACTGTGCTTGGGTAGGTTGGTGGAATGCTTTTGAGGTACGCAGAAGATGAGGTCTGGGATGAGGTGGTTATCTGAAATGGTTTGAATGTATGAAAGTGTTTATATGTCTGAGATGGCCTGAATGCCCAAGAGCATCCGGAAGCATTAAGAGTGAACAATAACATAGGGGCATATTACAATACCTGGTTTTCTGGAGGCAGCATTATACTCAGTGTTCGTGGTACAGGTAGTGGTCAATTTGCTCTTTACCATTATAAAAAAGAATCTTCTCGGTTGTTCCCGTAACCCTTTTGTGATTTGTTAGAGCTCAAATTCAACAATTGGGAGCGTATGAGAAACTGAGATGCATTCAAATTGCTATGTTTCTAATTCATATGGACTGAATTGCCTCTGAAATTGAATCACAGTGGGTAACATCTGAGAGAATTAACACTATTTGAGACAAAATGTTACCTGAAAGTGAGTAAAGTTTTTGATGTATCTACTTTGAGTCTCTGAGAGCGTCTATATTAAATAGGCATTCAAAAATGTGAATTTTTTAAGAATATGAAGGTAGTGAATGTGTGTTCACCAGTTTATTTAATAAAAATCTGACAGAGTAAATGTTTTTGTGACTGTGCGAATTGCAGTGATTGTTTTCGTATCGTTAGTAGTAGTTTGAGATGAGATGAATATCTGAGCAGCCCAGGACCAGCATCGGCTTTCAATTCCGAATGCCTCCCTCCTATGCCTAAACTCCCCTGCGCCAAGTCCATGAATACAAAGCTAAAACTGCTAACTATGAAACTCCTTACGGCTCTCACTGCTCTTGGAGTTGTAATCTAGATAACCCTCTTTGTGCCAAGCTGATTCATCCGGCTGGTCAGGATTCCTGGTGCCGGGGCTTGGAAACTTTGTACACTATGAATGTGACTTTGGTGGCAATACCGACAAGGAAGAAGGAAATAATGTTCGAAAATATTCCCCCTCAGACATATCAGAAGGACTATTCAATATATACTATCTGGAGGGAGACTTTCAATGCTCGCTCCTTACCAAAAAGCAACTCAAAGTCTTATTTGGCTAATATCGTAAGATTTGCCCCTTAGTTGATGAAATAGACAAATTTATTTCAAATGTTCGATATTCTCAATATCTGAGTGGATTCGAATGTCCAATGGCTCCGGATATCAAGTTGTATGGATATGCAATTCATGTCTTGGAGTCGAAAATCTGATAGAGGCAGCATGTGAGCCGGTAAAGAATCGACAACCTCGTGGTCTTGTTGATATTGCACTGAGAAAAACAGGACGTAATTATTCAGGATATGGTGAAAGAAGGAAAAGATCAATCCTCGATTTTTTTTATGGAGGACGACAGTGTTTTGCACTTGTCGGGATCACGATCATATGATCATAGAGTGTGTGTGTTATTATTTAACGGCCGGAGGCCGGGGACGAAGTCCCCTTTCTCGTTGCATACCCTATTGGGTCAAAGGCCGCCAGGGAGTTACTCCTGGGTTATGAATAGCTATATACATATAACTATATCTAAGAATTGAATGATTCGTAGGCGCATTTCCATAGCTGCTGTGATCTTGTTTTTACCTTGTGATCCCTTAAAGGGATTACATAATATTATCAAATCTGTCAAGCTGCAGCTGGTCCGCCCTCGGTCCCGTGATTTTCCTAATACAACCGTTTATCCAAAAAAAAATACAGAGGAAAAATTTCATATCAGCTGCCCTTTCCAATATAGTAGATCGTCCCTAATCTATATGATCTTTTTCCCCTAACCTGTATCCTCTATAGTATAATCAAATATTTCAGTTGTTTTCCCTTTTATCCTTTATAACAATCCATCTCTATGTGAAACCTTGTAGCCAGTTGTAATCCGGGGATATCTTTGGGTCTGCCTTTGTAGATTAAGGTTCACTCGAATATCGTTGTTCCTTTATTCCCTTTATCCTTTCGTAGTTTCCTATTACCTGTTTCTGCTACAAATCGAAATTGTAATAAACTTCAGGTTCGAATCGTTCAGGACACCGAAGAAGACCAGTTCCCAAACTGGGGTTATTATTTTCTTCCAATATGAAAATCCTGCAAGGTACTTCAAAGGAGTCAATTGTTTATATCGATAGTCGTACGGAGTATCAAATTGTATGCCTAATTAGGACAAATGATGACTTTGTTGTTAATTGTTATTATCGCAGTATAATCCTCTATTTTGGTTACTATTGGTTAATAAAGTGAAATGAAAAATTTTCGCCCTTATAAAAAACCCCAATTCTCAACCCAATCCAGCCCTTCCAGTTCTGCCACGCATTCTTTCGTTAGCTCAGATGAATGCCAAAAGCATCACCAGTTTGTAGCCAGCACCGCGTACAGGTGAAAGATCCGTCTTCGCCGGCCATCATAGAGTGTGTGTGTGTGTGATATTTTTCGTCCGAGGCTCTGTGCGAAGCACAGGCCTCAAATTCCCAATTGGGACAAAGGACGCCAGGGGAGAAAGGCCCTAACTAGCTAATCTAAGTTTACTAGTATTATATATGTTAAATGCTTCAGCAGGGTTTACTTGATTGCCGTTGCGTATTGAGTTAATCCCTTGGGTAGATATTTCAGCTGTCCTCCACAATACAGTTAGATCCCTCACATATGATCATAGAGAGAACCGTAGTTAAATCATATGATCGTATTAGATCATGTGATCATAAGGGGCTGTACGAGCTCCTTCAATATGTATTTAAGGAGCTCGTCCTTTCAATATAGAATAGTAACAATCAAGAAACAAGTTTTATCAAATAGACTAAAGTACTTTACACTTTGAACCTTACCAATTGATACCAACAGCACTGTTTTCTAGAAGTAAATCCACTTGGACGGACTTTTGGAAACGGAGCTGAAGCCCGAAAATGGATTCCCTGGCGGTATCTCATGGTTGCTTATCTCACGATGGGATTTTGTATAAGAAAAGAATTGACCATGAAGAACCACAAAAAGCTGCAGAGCAATTTCGGTGGGGTTCTGGCACTCGATCAAAACACCAACAAAGCAAGGACCAACCTCGCAGAGGAGTATGATGGCTGTGAAGGCTCTCCCATCCTTGAGCATAGAGATTGGAGCTGCTCACAATGAAATATCATCGATGTCGAAGATAATATTAATAGGACGATAGCGGACCGGTCATAGACTTAGACAACAATGGGGATATCTGGCTCACCGAAGACAACCTCTAAATGACGGCGTTATGAGTTGTTTAAATGTGGTTCAGTCAGTCACCGACTTTCAGTAGACACCAGTTCTTTGATATTGAGGAATTTCACAGAAATGTGGAATCGAATGTCACTAACGCGGTGAGTGAATGGAATCAGGCGATCAAAGCAACAGCATCCATCAAATGTGCATGATGCGATTGAACCTGCATGTTCAATGAACTCCGTGCGTCCGTAAACATAGTGGATATGGACAACTCGGGCTGAATCCATGTAAGTGGGTTTTATAAACGGGAGTTGCCCAGATTCAATAAAATCCCATAAAAATTCCGAATGTTCGTGTTCCTTATTGGGTTGAAACCGTTTATCTATCATCCTTCACCGGCCGCATCTTCAACGATGGTGTCATGAACTTGTGGGACGAAGGTTGAAAGACTTCGGAAAGAGCCGACACAGAACTCTTCAGCTTCTCTTCACGAGGCTCAAAGCCGGCAAATCTCCCAGACTATTTATTGTCTGTGACCAGTTTGCGGCATCTGGATCCTCATTTTTGAGCATATTGATATAATTTAACTTTTGTTTTACAAACCATTGTTCTTCCACTAACCAATGTAAAGAATACCTTTGCAAACCGATTCTTGCAAGCTCCGGCGGTGAGACAAAATGATGCACTACCATACGGAGTGAACGATGAAGCAAGTCATCTCATTGCAACACAAGGTGCATATTTCAGTACTGCAGGAGAAGAAGAGGAACACTTGTTAGCACGATACATCAGCTTCTTATTCGCGAGGCGTAGCTCCACCTTGCAAGTTGCTAGCGGATTATCATGCAATGTGCATTGCAGGAGATCCATCAGGGTCGTCCCAAAGATAGGGAATTGCTCCGATATCCTCTAGTAAGGCTTGCAGCTACAAGCATGAGCGGCCCTTTCACACAACGGTGTCGCGGTGACACATCTCCACCCTCCAATATCATCAAGCTCGGAAAAACTAACCCTTGACTTCAAGTCTAGCCATGCCCAAGTTGCAAATCAAAGGAAGCACCCGATTGCCCTTGCCTGGTTTTAGCTATCTTTTTTCATCTATCCAGCTAACCCATTAATCCATTACGGAAAAACACCCACCACCTTTTCGTCAGTGCAGGTGACATCTCCATCAAATTTCTGCACCAATCACAGATAGCATAGGCTGAAGGATATAAGTATCTATATCGAGGATTCCTCTTGACATCCAAACCTCTTCAAACAACAATTGCTTCCTTTGCATACTTGACGATCATGTATTTGCTCATCCCGATCCTTTCCTTAGCCGCCACCCTTCTAGGGGGAGTCTCTGCCACTCCAGTCTTAGAGGCACGAGCAGTCGCCAGGACTTCTGCGCCATCGGGTGCGGTCGTGGTCGACAAGACTGGTGCTACACCAGGATCATACACAACCTTTCAGCAAGGAGTGAATGCTCTCTCTACCACCACCACAGCCAATCAATATCTCTTCATCTACCCCGGCGTTTACACTGAACAAGTCTACGTCCCAGCCCTCCAATCCAACCTCACAATCCAGGGGTACACCGAAGATGCAAGCACCTATGCTGGTAACAAAGTAACTCTTACCTACAACCTCGCTCTCCAAGATACTACCTCCGATGATTTGACAGCTACTTTACGTCAATGGAACAGCAACACCAAGGTCTACAATCTCATCATCCAAAATACATTCGGGCACGTCAATACGAATGGTCAAAACCTCGCTATTTCTGCACGTAAGATAATTGATTTACTATTCTTTAACCTACACCATGAAATGTGCCCTTTGCTAGGGATTGCATCTTCTCAATCCACCTCACTTTCAGATACAATTACTAACTTCCGCTATTCATAGATACCAAGAACCAAGGATACTATGCCACTCAATTCATCGGGTATCAAGATACCATCTTGGCCAACACCGGTGCTCAACTCTATGCCAAATGTCTCGTTGTCGGTGCCATCGATTTCATTTTCGGACAAACAGCTCAAGCCTGGTTCGAGAACAACGATATCCGTACCATTGCCGCCGGAAGTATTACAGCTTCCGGACGTTCCTCCGACACTAACCCATCTTGGTATGTGATTAACAACTCAAATGTGGACAACATCAATTCCAGCGTCGCAATAAACAACAACTACTTGGGACGCCCATGGCAAGACTATGCAAGAGTCGTTTTCCAAAATACTTACTTGGGAAGTAATATTAAGGCTGCTGGGTGGAGTACTTGGTCCACTAGCACTCCAAATACTGATCATGTTGTTTTTGAAGAGTATGTTCCTCATCTCCATCTTTCTGATCTCCATTGGAGATATTCTCATCCCCTGCCTCAATCCTAGCAATCATTCACGACCCCTCATCCATTCTTCCATTTTCCGTTCCCTACAGGAAATACACTAACCACCTTCCAGATACAACAACTCAGGACCCGGTGCCGCTGGACCCCGAGCAAGCTTCAGTTCTTCCATCGCTTCACCCATTGCCATCGAAACAGTATTGGGGAGTGCATACTTGAACGAATGGTGGGTTGATGCCAGTTACTTGTAAGGGTATAGCGATGGATGGATCGATGGAGGGGGAGAATCCAAAAGATATAATGTTGGGGTGTGAAGATGTTTACTTAATGAATTAATGATTAATTAAACACTTTTGTTTTATTTTTCCACTTTTTGGTGATATGGTGATGATTGTGTTAATATAAATATTCACAATTTCTTCGTGAAAATAGAAACGCATTATAGGCATAATAGGATCAATGAGATATTAGCATATCTCTAATCTAGGGTCTATTGGCTGCAAGGATATCAAGTCTCAAGAGATTAGATGGTATGAATGTTTTTGGACTGACAAGTATATCTAGGAGAGTACTTGTCTTTGTAAATATGATTCTGAGTACCCTCCAGAAGTTTCAAAAGTCCAGTTTTGGACTTTCGACTTTCGAATCTATTCTACAAAATAATCATCAACTCATCCCAACCCAATTCACACACATATATGCATACCTACATACCTATCTACACAAACTGCAACATCCCATCCAGAAAAGCAGATAAGTTACAAGTACACCTAGACAGCCTAATCCAATACTCGTACATTAACAAATTAATACCTAGTTCTACCAAATATATTCCTACATGTATCACATATATCACCAACGGATAATTGCCCTCTCTACTCTAACACATAAATAAAATCCCTCCAATAACAAACCTCTACAGCACTCTGCAGTACTCTACCTCCTACCCCTCATCCCTCTTACCCCTCACGCTCACCCCTCAAACTAAACCCTAAAAATCCCCTGTACTCCACCCACACCACCCCTTTACTTACCCTATATAACCCCAAACCCCACTCCCCCTCCAACAAACATACAAGACTTCACAGTCTAACATCCGAATTAGTGTAGGGGTTAACATAACTCGCTTTCATCTCTCTTCTGTTCTTCACAGTTGAGCACTGAACCGAGTAGCCCCGGGTTCGATTCCCGGATTCGGAAAATTATCTTTTGGATTTTTTTTGTAGGTGTTAGGTTTGGAGATTTTTTGATTGGGTTTGGGGGTTGAGATGTTGGTTTTTTTTAGTGGGGTGTGATGGATTGATGGGTTGGCGATATGTATATAGGCCGGAGTTGAGCCGAAGTGATATACTATGCCAAAAACAGAATGACCTCTCAGAACCTTGAGATATCATCAATATCATCCATCAATAAATAACTAACAATTTCGATAATTCATCATTTTGGATATCTATCTATGTACCTACTTCCTCGCAAAGCCTATCCACATTCTACATACATTTTTTCCATTCCATTCCATTCCATCCCTTCATCCATCCCTTCATCCATCCATCCATCCACACATGCCACTAACTCAACTCTCACCAAACCTCCAATCAACCACGATCCCAAAAACCTACAAGCAAATCCACAATACAATGCTAACAAACGCTCCACTACAACCCAGAAGAAAAATCAGCGAGTGTACTAATTCATGTATTTCCATTTTGCGAATACAAAAACCCAGGACAAAAAAAGCACTGACGATGGAAAAAAAATACGCCTTACGTCTTACGCCTCCCGTTCATCATCACGTCTTTTATTCTTTTATTCTAGGTATTGGAAATTTGGAGACCATACCATACCACACCACGCTGCTCTATGTATGGGATTATCATGATATATAATCAATTCTATACCTCGCTGTGTGATTTGCCTTGCTTTACATTGCTAAGGTTATCTTATCGTTCGCGTTGGACTAATGTCCATTCATACTATTAATATCATGATTAGTTTCAATCCACAATTAGACAAAGAGCAAAGACGAAAAAAAACTCACCACTCTCCCCTCTTCATCTCCAGTATAAACCCCCTTCTCCATCGGCACCACACAACTAATGCCCGCTTCCACATTTCCATTCACCGTCGTTACCCTCCCATGCGCGCCTGTAGATCTATTGACACTAGCATCCCTCCTTACTTCATCCACATGATCCAACCTCTTCACCAACTCCAACTCCCATTTCCCACTATGTTTACCTACAACTTTCCGCCATATACATACTATTCCCCTCTTATGACCCGTGAATATTAATGTACTCTCCAGCCACTCATTTCCAGTACCTTCGTAGAATGCACAACTATGTATGTAATCATCATGTCCTAGGTCTGCGCATACATTTTGCTCGAGAAGTACTTCGCCGTTTAAGGTATAAAGAGCAACCTTTTGGCCGCGACATAACATAATGTCCCCACTTACATCGTTAATACGCGCGCATTCTACAGGCCGACCATGAGTGAGTTTGCGGACGAATTCTAAGCGGTTTAGATCCCAGAGAAGAACGAGGCCATCGGATGATGCGCTAAGCATTGTACTGAAGGATTTACTGACTGCAAGAGTAGTGACTGGTGTTTTGTGTCCGAAGAGAGATGAGCGTGGTTGTAGATCAACATGTTTAGATGGGGAAGTCATGATTGTATGTGCGGAAATTACACAATCTTCACCGGCTGTGATGAGAGTTTGTGAGGAGGCAAAAATGACGGTAGATAGTTGACCTTGATGAAGGTTCTCAAAGAGACCAGCGAGCTTTTTGGAGTCGTTGAAGTAGAATCGGACGCTGTTATCGGCGAAACCCCATTCTAGGTATTTATCATACGTTGGAGGAAGATTGAGGCGGAATGCTGTAGAGCAGAGAAGTCGATCTAACTTTGCCGAGTAAATGAGTGATGCGACACGTTCGTGACTTTCGATCAAGGGAAATGGTAGACGTGTCAGAGACTCAGCTGAAGTGTCAAGTCTCCTTGGTTTTTGACGCATGTCTTCTCGAGATTGATGAGGTTTCGTAAAGACCTGATGAGGGGTTTGGCCAAAATTATGAATAATTCCAATCGTAGCTAGTCTTTCGACGGGATCTTCGATGGTATCAAGGTTCTTTGCACCATGATATGAAAGATGGTGGAATACGTTCACACTTTCAACAGCAGCTTCTCCGCGTTGCTTGCAACCAAAAATAAGATCAATCCACTGGTGTAAATACTTACTCACGTACGGGCTTTCTAAAGCCTCGCGATGTTTGGCAATGAATATTTTTGGATCGCCTTTGGCCCATGGCGGAAGGGCAACAGTATCTATGCCTCCACCGTCCCCTTGTCGTAAGCCGAAATTGTATCCATTATTATTCGTAAGGAACTCTGGAAGGTAAAAGAATTCTGGTATGAGCTCCCTCACATCAGACATATTATTCCTAGATGCAGAGTCCCAAGCTTTGGCGACCGAATAGAATAATCGGTCAGGATGATCGAAATTACCACCCTGAAGTAGCAGGTATGATTGGACGAAAGGTTGAAGTCTGATCAAATATGATGTAACGATCATGGCTGACGAGTAATGGGTTCCATAATGAAAGGCAGGTGTAGTGTTGTCCATTTCCGCAAATGTTTTATATCTCTCAATAAAGTCCGCTTGACGTGAGTTGTGCTGCGCACCCATTGGTTTCGAAAGGTCTCGGAATGAAGCAGGATTGTTGAGATCTAGCTCTTCACTTGTATAATCGGCCAGAACCCAAGGGAAGACAGGATATTGTGTAAGATCGTTGAAAGTACGACCAGCCATTGTATTGACGAGCATTAGATAGTGAAAATTCGAGATTTCTCCTTTTGCCCATCGTCGCATCGCTGGGTTCCAAGCAGAAGAATTGAAGATGTTACCAAATTTGGAACCAAAAGTAGCAGGTGCGTCATCCGATACCTTGAGAGCCTCAAGACGCCAACCATCTTCTGGATTTGGTAAAACGGAATTACCATTGGTATGTGGAGCCTTTGAAGAAAGCTTGGCAAAGAGATCATCTCTAAGCGTGGCCGAAATGGCTGTAAGTAGATAACTACGACCATCTGTGAAGAAGACTTCTACAGCAACATCTCGAAACAGAAAACGACGTTTAGAAATACTGATAACATCGCTCCACTTCCAACTTCTCGATTCTTGCTCAGTTCTGAGAGCTTGCGCTGTTTTCTCACTTGCTTTGTGACCAGCAATCATCTGTAAATAAGGATCTCGTTCCTCTTTAGGAGCCATCGCAACGTTCACGATTTCTCCGTCAGATCTTTGGAAGACATTATCAATCAAGTAGAGGGAATCTTTGCCTAGAATCAATAAACCCTCAACTGCCTCGAGTCCAATGATTCGAGAAATATTAAAAACGTGTTGCACCGAATCTCCTCTTTGAAGGCTGCGCATGACCTTTCGATTTTTGTCCTCAAATCCATCATCGCCATCGCCAGGGTCATTAGGATCATCAACAAGTTCAAAGTCTTCTTCTTGAACAACATTGTCAGCGATTTCACTTGATGCTTCCTCTGATGGATTCTCAGTCTTCACCTCGGATCCATTTTGACCATCGAGGTCCCCAGGTGGTGATACTGCAGAGTTGGGTGTTGAATCAAGGTGCTGAGCCGGGGCGAGGCCGCCAGCTTTCGTGTTTACCTGCAAAACATCGTTTGTATTTGTCTCCGTGGGACGTCTTTTGGGTTTGTAATCATAAGTCGGAGCAGCACGATCGGGTACCATACGAAGACGCATACGGTTACGACCCTCAGTCCGGTCTAACTTCCACTTTGAGGGAACACCACGATCAAAAACTGCACAAGGCCTATGAAGCTCTCGATCCATCCTCGAAAATGTAGAAACGAGAAAACTGAAATTATCTTGTTGATCTTGTTGTGCTCTTTGGTGCTTAAGATGTTCGGATGCATAGATGTTCTTCATCCATAGGTTTGATGCGAGATCATGACGAAACAATATGTCTTCATCATTAAGATCATCTGCATGCCATTGCTTAAGTTTTTCACGTCGCTTAGTAACGCGGCTTTTGAGAGTATCTTCGGTTTTCTCATTTTCAGCATTGACAAAATCTTCCCAGGCACGAGACATTGCACCGAAGAACAAAGCATCAAGCTCAGCTCTGTAGCTATCAACCCATTCCGCAAAAGTCTCATTATCTAACTCGGTAAGCTTCTTGAAACCAGAGTCTAGATATTTGTACTGGCCAGGCATAGCATGACGAAGCATATTAGACGTTTCTTCGGGCTTCTGAACAAGTAATATACGCCAAATGTTTGCGGCGGCCAAGCGAATGCTCTCTTTTTCATCGACTAACTTCACATATAGCTGGTAACAAATAAGCTTCAGGAAGTTATCTTCAGTTACATCGGCGGACAAGACCACGGTTTGCCAATACAGCAGCTTGTCCATGAAGGCTAATGCTTCGGACTCAGGAGCCTCTGGCACATCAAGCTCGGACAGACGAAGTAAGACGACTCGAAGGAAAACGCTTTTGATCGAAGCAATTGCTTGACTGCATAGTCGGACGCTTTTGATTTTAGAGACTTCAGGTCTCTCCAAGTATTCCAATATTGTCCCTGCAAAGTCCAATAATGTTTCGGCCCCGCCCAGAAACCAGCCTTCAAATACAGCTTCACCTATATGGAGGACAAAACGAGCCATATTCTGGATGACTCTTGGTTCCCACATCGACTTTTGGTCCAACTGGATATTAGTACCAAGCTGGGAAATCATGTTGCGTAGGACGTATGACTCGAAGTACGCCTGGTGTTCTTGAAAGCCAGGAGGAACTTTGAGAAACAGTCCAAATCCAGGAAACTCTTTACGGGCCATGACTTGGTCAATGAAGACACTGACAACGAGTTCCAGCATGCCTTCAACTATTGCATTACTAACTTTCTGTGTAGCGATTCTTTTCTTTGGTGACATGACTAGGCTAAGTCTAGCGGAAGATGGACTGTATTCCGAAGGGCGAGCTGTTAGCAATACAAATGATGACCCCCGGCGAAGAGGCTTCGCTTTGAGAGTTGTAGGGCTAGGTGGAAGGAGAGTCTCCACGGTCGATGTTCGGACAATGGGGGTAGGCATAGGTGATACGCGAGACACCGGTCTAATGATGACATCGTCGCCTTCGAAAGTCAATGCAGAATCACGAGAGTTCAGTTCCGTCTCCGGACTGACAGCATCTGCATTAACTACCACGGGAAATAGAGCGGCAAGCAGATATCTGACGTAGTCGGAGGATAAGGCAAAGTCCCTAAAATCTTGAGATTTGCTATGCAAGTCCCCAAGAAAGCGAATGATCGTGTGCATAATGATAACTTGCTCTGCCAGTCGTTCTCTTTTACGCTGCTGGGATTCTGTTCTAGGTTAACGTAATTTTCCGTAAAAAAAGGAACAACTAACTTACGTCGAGACTCGAGTTCTTTTGTCAGAGACATTGATCTATGGCGAGTTGGGGGTTTAAGGGAATCTGTTGGTGGATCCTGATTTTTCCAATTGCCCTTTTCATGAAGTGGCGAGTCAGGGTCATCTTGATTTCGTAGAACATCCTTCAAACCATGCTGCATCATCGTCATAATAACGGGCAGCACATTAGGATACACAATTTTACCTGTGCCAAACGTCTCCAGAAGATTGTATAACTCAAATGGCTGCTCGAAATCAATATCTGCGACGTCATGCCCAAATAGAATACTTAAGCAAATAGGCCATAATGTTGGGATGTCCCACCATCTCTTCAATCTATGTCGCATAATGGTAAAGCCGCCTGTTTTACTCGAGAATTTTGATGCATAGCTGGAGCCATGAACAACTAAGAGACGGGCTAATATCTTCGAACCAAGGACCACAACTTGTGGATCATCTTCTGTCAAGAGATGTAAGAGCCACTGATAAGGTTAGAGATAGTTTCAGTCATACCAGATTTGGAGTAAATACCTTGTTTGTCACAGTCCTAGCAAATTTTCGAATGTTTGAAGTGGTGCCTTTCTCACACAAAAGCTCAGTGTACATCTCAAGCACTCGATTACCAAGCTGTCTCTTGGTCATTATCGGCGAAACCATATCATTCAAATCGAATACAGTGCTAATGGTTGGTCTCCTTGGACCTCTTGATATTGTGCTAGATCGTATAGGAATCGTCAATCCCGGATTTTTTGGGGTTCTCGAAGCAGAACTTGTAGGCTTGTGATATGCATAAGTGATAAAAAGAGCAAGAGAGCGGAAGACTTCGGCTGTCATATTGCATTTCACTAAACTTGTGAGTGCTTCCATGAAAGAAGGAAACACATCCACAGGGAACAATTCAGCCTTTAGAGCATCAAGAAATCTTTTCACGATTCCTGCAGAGAATTAGCTAGGGTAATCATCGCGACTACGTCCAACAAACTTACGCATTCGGAATAGGCGTCGGGAATTGAACTCGTGATATTTGCTGTTAACACCAAACGTAATGAACTGTTTATAATATAACCGTTGAGTGATTGAAGCAGTCTTCCGCCACATGTCAAAGTCAACAAGTAAAATCCGATACGCAAGGGGGTTTATTATAAATGATTCCTCGGGTGTCTCGTGGCTATAGCCAACGAAATCCAGTACCAAGCTCAGCAATTGAAAACCAAGTTTGTCGCGATCGTCTTCGCTCATATTTGTGTTGCCGGAGCCACCCGTCCGTGTCGAAATGACAGTTCCCGCACCCATCTTGCCACGAAGAAGTGCGCCCAGTATTGCGTAGCCATTCTCTCGCTCCATAGCCTCGCTGTTACGCCAACTTGCGTTAATGCTCTCAAACAGATTTTCGACGGCTCGAACAATGCTTTCTTTTGTGTTGGCGGCTTCGACTAGCTTCAGTCCAATTGCGGTGAACCCTCCCAGCCTCCACATTGCATCATCCAAAGCTTGTGGAACAATAACGACTGGCTCCCCTGTTAGAATTGCAGTGCCATGGGTTCTAGTCAACGCTTCATTGATAGCGGGAGTAGATCCATTGATAGCCACGGAGGTACCATTATTATGTGTAAATTGGAATAAGTTGTTTGAGGCTGTCCGATTTAGTCCCCTTAAAAGTTGAGATTCCGGCCCTTTGAGCCGGTCTTCCTCTCCCAGAATAGCAGTGGGCAGAATACTTAGTATGATACGAGACTCCGGTACTAATACACTAGCCTTTCCACGTATAGCGTTGAGGATATCTGAATTTTCCTCTTTTCCTGGATGCATGAGCTCCTGGCGCATTCCCAAAGCTGCAGAAGCTTCATACGTTTGAAACGATCCCATACAGTCTTGAAAATTTCCATTGTATCGTGGACCTAAACGATAGTAAACAGCTACCAAATCATCGCTAATCACATCCTCAATAAGATGTGCTGAAGCCAAAGACCAACGAGAAAAGACAACGCCGCGCCCGAGGCGAGTAGAAAGATCCTGTGGAGTTCCGAGGAATGCCTGGACTGGGTGTGTCTTCGCACCAGTTGAGGTGAAGGAGGCAAAACTATCTGTGCTAGCATTTGCAAGCGGCGGAGGAGCCGGATATTGACATTTGACTTGCTCCGCAAATTCTCCATCGACATAGAGAATTGCTTTACTCGAAGTCATCGTTCTAGGACGTCGATGCACTATTGCAATATGATACCAACGGCGCTCTTGAAAAGTTGTCGACTTGAACCTGACACTAGGTCGCGACGAGGATATTGATGTTTGTAGAATAAAATTGTGAGTATCCTGCTCGAGATACGCCAGCAGAAAACAGGTCTGAGTCTCATCATAGGCTCCGAAGATAGTTGTATGAGAATTTGGATCAAATTTATCCACGAATATCCAGGCTGTGAATGTATAGCCTCCCACTGTCGAGGGAGGTGGAAAAGACCTTGCTAGAGTGGGAAGTTCTATTGAAGCAAAGCCATTTAAAGAAAGGTCAAATTGGATGTATGAAGGGGTGTGAGATTTCTTCATCGTACGAAGCAAGAATTCGCTAGCAATAGGAGACTGGCTAGACACTAGATATTGGGCATCATTCAAGGAGCTAATACCTAGAGACATCAAAGAACCGCACAAGTTTTCAACGGTCTGTCTCTCGGTGGTAGCAAAGGGAGAATCATTATCGAAAGCAAGCGGAAGCAGAGTAGATAATACTCCTGTCGAATGCAAAGCCAACAAACTGTGATTTGAGATTGAAGAAATTTTTGACAACGTTAGAATAACCACCAATGCAGCTGGATTTACCGGTACGTTGGGTACTCGAGGTATGGTCTTCCAGAAGTCAATAATAACTGGAACAATATCTGCATGATGTAGCAAGGAGCTCTCGCGCAGGATGGCTTGTAAACGAGTCTCCACCAATTTGAGAATTTGTTCATCGCTCTTCATGTTTTCAAGCTCAAATTCCGAATTTTGGGGTGCACTTGGCGTGTCTTTGACATCCTCGGATATTGCGAGATCGTTTGACTCGATTCTTGACGGATGGTATTCAGCGGCAATTTGACATAAAGTCTCCAACCTTTTGTCGTCCAAAGCGAATGCAAGAAGCCGCCCAAAAAGCTGCGCTTCAGTCCATATATCTGACTCACTACCACCGATACCAATGCTAGCTATTATTTGCTCTAAAGCCGCCCATCCTCCTCCCTCGACTCGACGCTTGAAATATCTCCTATTCCCATAATGATCCCGAAATGTTTGTGCCAACACCCCCAATATGTTTTCGAGAAGGTCGAAGAGTCGAACTTTATCCTGCTGATTCCTTTTGAAAGGATGATAGAATCCCGAAAACGCTCGAAGGGTGCTCAGCAAAATTTGATATCCATGAAGATGTCGAAAGTCATCTTTTGATCGCGATGTTTGCGAGGATGCTATTAGAAAGACTCGAATAGCCTGAACTTGTTCAACAATTGATGGCAGATCCGGATATGCATCTTCGACACGCTTTTGGAGGCCCGTAGACACGTCATCTAGAAGAATTTGTAGTTCTGCGGTAGCTTTGGTTGCTTCAGGTGGAGTTGAAGCCGCAGTCGACGAGCGATGTCTTCGGCCTCGTGTCGACATATTCCACCCCGCCTATGTCCAGCTTGTGGGATCAACCTTCCTGCCTGTCCCGCATTAGTTATTGCAGTCACTCCGATTTTCAAGGACTTCGTTCGATCCTGTGTTATTTTGAAATGTTGGGTTCTAGGGTGCGATCAAGGTTGACTTTCGTCGAAGCTGGGCTTTGTTTGATACTGGTACGCGAAGTGGGGATACAGGAAACCTTGTTGACGGCCAATTTTGATACTTGGAAGAAAAGTGAGGAGATAGATAGCAGATTCAGTGAGAGGTATTTCAAATGCCAAATTACCATGAGTTCATTGTAGATTGCTCCAAACTGTTGCTATTCACTCAATTTCATGGTGTCAGCCTTATGTACATTATCATCAATGACCTCGCCAGCTTAAAAGTTGTAGCCTCAAAACTAGTGCCTAAATTTGGATGGTGAGCCATGTTTTAAGAGAGAAGAAAATCTACGAAGATCAATTGTTAACGTCTCTTCTCGAAGATTGTGAGTTTTAGAATATCCGTTTGCATTGAAGTTCAAAAGTCATGGTCGTGAAACGATTTTTGGTTTACCATTCCGGAAGCCATATAGAAACCCCCTTTCGGAGCTATGAGCTATCATTGAAGAATCACGTGTAAGCACTACGGACTATCGAACATCAGCCCGAAGCCGGAAGCCAGAGGGAATGTGCATTGACACATGCTCAGTGCTTCTGACTCAATCACTAGTTATGATGTTGAAATATTGATAGAAATAGTGATCGAAATCATGCGGAGACTGTCTCACTAAGGGGGGTGGATTTAGAATATTAGATATAGAGACATACTGCTAATACGGGTAATAGACAGATAGGAAGGAGGGAAGGAGGGAAGGAAGGAAGGATAGATAGATAGACAGATAGGAGGTTAGGAGGTAATGCGATGACTAGATAGATGCATATCTTTGAATGGTCTCGTGCGAGGGTGACCGTTTCAATTTGATCGTGTGGATTTCTTTGCAGTTACACTGCTATCAACAATCAATCAAATCATCAAATATATCATGAAGAAAGCCACACCGAATGAATTGACGAGTTGTGGATTGCTTTAATCTATAGTAATACTGCTATCAATGATCAATCATATCATTAAGAAAGCCACACCGAATGAAACAGGAAAGTATGATAAAGGACACCGCCTTGTTGTTCGAACAGCTACCTAGTAGGCATTTGTTTCGGTATTGGTAGATATGTTGATTGACCGATTGACCCCGAGTTCCGCTGCTTCTCGTACCTGAATGATGCATTCATTACTCGTAAGATGTGGAGACCCAGCCAGCTTAATAACAAGTAGTAAAGCGTTAGGTACCTGGTTAGCTAGCTACGTATGGATGTATGGGACCAAGACACCAAGACCCTGAAAGCAAGCGCAAGCTGTTGGTAGCCTCAAGTTGGATAATAAAGCCTCTAACAAGGGCTTGGAAGCTTCAAAAGCTGGATGACTGATTTAAAACCCGCGGATCATTTCTTCCTATTCGATGATTCAAAGGAAGGGCTTACTTAGGTACATCATTGCCGCGGTATAAATCACATCAAGGGATCTTCATTTCTATGGATAGATTAAAAATATGCACCTTTTGAATTAACCGCAATCTTATCATATAATTGTACACCATTTCGAGTTTCACTGGCATCCTCATCATCACAATCAATCATAGACAGATAACACGACTATCGATCACGATACCTCATATCCATACTGGTATCTAAAACTTCCCGTTCTAAGAGGTCTAAAAGTACGGGGGAGAACCACCCGATAGAAAGACTAGAACTAGAAAAGTAAGACAAGACAGGATCTAGGATCTAGGATCTATTATTCTATCTACCGTACATGATTTACAGTTTATTTGCCTCACACCTTCATCAGTTACTAGAGCTACGACAGCTTCCTTACCCAAACACCCATACCAAAACAGCCACACCATTTACCCTTAGGACCGTTTCCTTTCCCTTTCTTCACTCTCTTCTCTTATCGCTTCGCCAACTTTGTCTGCGTGATCCATTCGTCAGAATCATCACCGATAAACTAAGACGCTAATGCTCAAAGTAGTTTAGTTCCAAACGAGCACCCCCGTAGTTGCCTAGTGCACCTTTGTCGGTTCCCCGAGCTTCGCAGTACATCAACAACTCTCTCACCCTCCATCATCATCTCCTCCTTCTTTCTTCCATCAATAACTATCTCTCGGAGACAGCTTTAATAACTGTTCTTCATCCATCAATTTTATCCTCTCTAAATATTCAATCAATCCTCACATAAACTCTTTGTTTTCTCTTTCATTGAAAGTCGCAGGCAGACCATTAGCTTCTTATCTCATCTATTCATAATGCGTGGGCTCGTCAGCTTGTCGCTTTTGCCGCTGTTGGCTTCTTCAGCGCCAACATTCAGCACTGAAACCATTCACGAAGGTGTTGCTCCTCTCCTTTCATCAACAAACTCTGTAGAGGTCCCAGACTCCTACATTGTTGTATTCAAGAAGCACGTCACCGAGGCATCTGCCAGTGAGCATCACAGCTGGGTTCAAGACATCCACTCAACCGGTGAAGCTCAACGAACCGAGCTCCGAAAGAGAGGACAATTCCCTATTACCACCGATATCTTCGAGGGTCTCAAGCACACATATAACATTGCCGGTGACTTCCTGGGTTACTCAGGTCACTTTGATGACTCTGTCATTGAAGAAGTCCGAAGACATCCTGATGTAAGTATAAACCCTTCTTTCTTTTCTACCGCTATTGCGTGCTTTCTATCTTCAATTTCGTTTCCAAGTGGATGGAAGCCATCCTCATCTTGATGTTTCCCCTTATCTTGGTGCTACCAACAAAGGCCTTAGAAGCCCGTCGTTGTTGACTCAACCTTCTTGGTACACACGTAAGCGGCAAGCTCGCACGTGATGGCTCATCATTCTCAATTCTTGATCTATTCAATTTACGCAACAGTTGTGCTAATCAATACTCTTGCAGGTCGAATACGTTGAGAAAGATTCCGTCGTACACACATTAGAGGATAGCGAGGGAGAGATCGAGAAGAACGCCCCTTGGGGGTTGGCTCGTATCTCCCACAGAGATAGTTTGAGCTTCGGCACATTCAACAAATACTTGTATGCCGCTGATGCGGGTGAGGGAGTCGATGCCTACGTCATTGACACCGGAACCAACACTGAACACGTTGATTTCGAAGGTCGTGCATACTGGGGCAAGACTATCCCAGCTGGTGATGCTGATGAGGATGGAAACGGACACGGAACTCACTGCTCCGGTACCGTCGCTGGTAAGAAATATGGTGTTGCCAAGAAAGCCAATGTCTATGCCGTTAAGGTACTCAGATCCAATGGCTCCGGTACCATGGCAGATGTTGTAAAGGGTGTTGAATGGGCTGCCAACTCCCACACTGAAAAGGTTAAGGAGGGCAAGAAAGGCTTCAAGGGTTCTGTTGCCAACATGTCCCTCGGTGGTGGCAAGTCTCCTGCTCTTGATCGTGCCGTTAACGGCGCCGTTGCTGCTGGTATTCATTTCGCAGTCGCCGCTGGTAACGATAACGCCGATTCTTGCAACTACTCCCCAGCTGCTGCCGAGAATGCCATCACTGTCGGTGCTTCCGCTGTCGATGATTCCCGTGCCTACTTCTCCAACTACGGTACTTGCAACGATGTCTTTGCTCCTGGTTTGAACATTCTCTCAACCTGGATTGGTAGCAAATATGCCGTCAACACCATCTCTGGTACTTCCATGGCCTCTCCCCACATCTGTGGTCTCTTGGCCTACTACCTTTCTCTTCAACCATCTAGTGACTCTGCTTACGCAGTTGCCGAGATTACCCCCAAGAAGATGAAGGAGAATCTTCTCTCTGTTGCAACTGAGGGTGCTCTCTCTGATGTTCCATCCAACACCAAGAACATCCTTGCATGGAACGGTGGTGGATCTTCCAACTACACCTCTATCATCAAGGCTGGTGGATACGCTGTTAAGGCATCCAAGAAAGTTCCAACAACTGTTGAGCTATTGGAGAAGGCCATCGAGAATGACTTCAACATGCTCTCTGGCAAGGTTGTTAAGGGCGGCGAGTCTATCGTCTCCAAGACCGAGAAGCTTTCCAAGAAGATTCAAAAGATCGTTGATGAGGAGATCAGCGAGTTTTTCGAGGAGTTCAGCTCTTAGATTTAGATACATCTTGATGCCACATTTTGGCATAGATCTTGAAGGACATGGTTCTTCACTATTTCCTTTCAGTTTGTTATGATGGTCATGGGTTGGAGCCGGATGGATGTCTCCATATGCATCTTTTGATTATAGGGTTTTTCGTTGCGTCTGCGTCTAGGAACATTAGGGGGTCTCGCGTCGCAAGACTTAATAGACCAGTATTTATATTAAATTGTAACAACTCATTCTTTCTAATAATAGCATGGATTTTGTGACAAGATCTGATATGGTGACTTCCCAAATGTGTTTACCGAGAGTGGTAGAAAGTAGTCGCCAGCGACTATTGTCTCCATGGCTCTTTCCTCAACCAGCGTTGACGGAAAGAACTCTTCCCTTCCCTCACATGGTCCAGTCATCTTACCGTCCTTCAAATATCGTGTCTCGTCTTCTGTTGAAAGTCGTTCATTCAAAAAATTTTGGTTTCAATCAACTTTTGGTTAATACATGCATGCATGTAATAGCTGTATCACACATTTAATTTCGATTCATTCAAGTTTACCTCATTTTGTAAGCATTGCATAAGGGATATGCTCCGGCGAAACAGTTCTAGTCGACCTAGTCGAAGCAAACCAACATCATCAGTCTACCCAAAACATGATCCTGTCGACCCTGAAGAGTCTCGTATGCATGCTCATGCCGCAGCAATGTATGCTTTCAATCGAGCCCAAGAAAGGAACGGCACTACCTATGGAAACATGAATGGGCTTTCACGAAACAACAGTACAAACCAAGTAAACCAATCTCGTTCGAGTCAAAAAAATAGTTCTACAAATCTTGACAACACAGGGCTTAAACGGCAGCAAAGTGTCAGGTTTGCAGGGCCCAATGCAGTCAAAAGGCGCCAGTCGACAGGAAAAAGAACGGAACCTCCAGCATTAACCCACAAGCCAAGTACTGCTACTTTAAGGCCTATTGCGATGACCACGAATGCTCCGGTCCCAGCAGTATATCGTCCACCAAGTCGTTCTTCTTCAATTGGCAAGGCTTCAATTGGCAAGGCACCTATTCGGGATTATGCCGCTCATAATTACGTTACAAACTTAGCTTTCGATGAATATTATACACAAGAGGATGATGTAGCCTCAACACCATCTTCTTATCGGCGGATCAGAAAGTCAAAGTCCATGTTTAGTCCCTTGTCGGCGCCATCCAACGTCTTCTACAGTAATGGTAGCCCTGACCGCACTAATTATTCATCCACTCCGCATACTCAAGAAAATGATGCTCCCTTGCGAGCTCCCAAATCAATGAGCTTTCTCCGAGGAGGACGAGACTACTTCAAGTCTTCCACATCATCCGAAAGAAACGATGATGCCGTTCAAATGGCCAGAGACAGGTTTTTTGCTCAAGCCACTCAGCAAAGACTTCGGGAGCAGCCGTCTTTCCTTTTCAGGTCAAAAGCACAACGACAAGAAAAGCCTTTTCGAAAGTCGGTTCGAAGCAGCAGCGGAAAGTCTGCAGCGACATTTGATTCGGCGGAATCTATAAGGGAAGGCGGACTGAGGGCCAAAGCTCGTAAAGTATCCCAGGGATTGAAGAGTAAATTACGGAAAGTCTTTGGACGCAATAAGGAAGAGCCCGTCGTTATCCCCAACCAGCAGGTAGAGGCTATTGAAACTCATGTCCGAGAGTATGCTGGTCAATTATCACCAGATCATGAGTCGTTCCTCGATATTCCTAGACCCGATGAGGCCGCATTCGCTCATGTAGCGGCTCGGGTCCCATCATTACGTGCTATTGCTTCAAGTCAGAGACTCAGGTCGCAAAGTGGTAGTATTCGCAGCTTCCGAAGTGACAATAGTGACGAAAAGTCCAGAGTAACAAGCTGGACCAATAGTACGGCAAACAATACGGTCACGAGTCAAGGGTTACGTCCTCCACCCAGCAGAGATCAAAGACTTTCCATTATCAATGAATCAGGTACACATATTTCTAAAGGGGCCTTTCATCGCCCGAATGTAAAGAATCAACATCCGGCTTATCCTGCATTTCATCGCCCCGGTCATGCCCAACCAATTAGACCAGGAGGTGTAGACAGTGCCAGACTCTGCTCTGCTTTGATGAAGCGTCTCGACGAGAACAGCCCAGAAGCAATACTCGCAAAGTCAAAGAAAGCCAGTACCGAAACTCTTAGAGCTGAGAAAGTCCCTAGACGTAGTAGCTCCTTTACCAATCCTCTCTCGCAGTCCAAACCATGGATCCGACAAGTACCTCCGGACTGTGACCCGAGCAATCAATGTCAAAATCAATATCCTCAAGTATACCATTCAAATAATGTTGGTTTCACTGATAGGACTGAAGATCTTTTTGATCAGACAGTTGGCGGCGCGCATCAATTCAATTCTGCTGATTTACCGTTGTATGATAAGCAACTTCAAAACCAAGACGACGTGTTTTCATCACACCCAGAATCTAACCATGGCAGCTCCTTCGACCAGCGAGGTAATATACATAGCTCAAAGTCTGCACAGGGACGTGCCTTGGCCAATATCGATGCCCTATATTCCCCAGTGCAAGATCCATCAGGTCTCACTCCGCAGCAAGTTGCCCAGCGTGACGATCCTATAGTACCAAGCACAAAGGTTATCCGCGAGGCAAGGTCTGCATTCTTCGGAGGCTCAACCTTTAAAATAGTCAGAGTCGGAAATACAAGTCCATATCGTCGAGCACTGGCGGGAAGTGACAATTCTGCCATTGCCAGGGATGACTCCATGGCTAGAAGAGGGTCGCCGGTTCGAAGCATACTCCAAACAACAGCTCATAGTTTAGCCAAAGTGAGAACGGCGTCGGTAGATGATGATGCCTACAGTGAGAGTGTTTACTCTCGAAGTGTTGGCCGTAATCTTTCCGAGGCTATGAGTAGTGATTCCTCTGTACCACTCGCAAATGTACGAATGCCGTTATTACCTGTCGATAGCCCGAGTGCTGGCGGTGCTATCATTATCAATAGCACCACCTATCGTCCAACTCATCCCAAGCAACGAGGTGATGATTCCGGAGGCTCTATTGAATGGAAAAAATGGATGTCATCCGAGGTCGCGAGATTGGAGAGACCAGAAGGCAAGGATCGAGTCAGCGTTAGTAACATTGAACGTTCATTATCATCCACGCCAACGATGCCAAGTCCATATCACATTGCGCATAGGAGAGAATACGCTCAGATGGCTGATGATGATACGGATATTGCGCAGAAAAAGCTGCCTGTCGGCAAACAGCCGCTTGGTCTAGTTCAACAAAATCTTCTTTCAGGTAATGGTCAAGTTCTTCTAAAACCGATACTGAAAAATCGCTCCACGACATCTTTGCCTGAAAATGCACATGTCGACAATAATAAATCATTCGTCATTCCTCCTGCACCACCATTACCACCTCCTATTCCCCTTAGATCGACATTAAGACCAACGCAAAGCAAGACAAGTCTAAAAAGTACCTCGACTTCTCAATACGCACCAACCACTCCGGGTTCCGTCACTCAGACTCAGAATCATGGCGTAAATGGTCGCAATGTCTTGCAAAAACGCCTCTCGTCTGCAACCCTAAGAAGCGTACCAACAACCCCCAATCATGGTGCGGAAAACCAAAGCGCTAATCGCAATGTTCTTCATAAACGAAATGTCTCGAATGCAACATTGAGAAGCTCCAAGAGTATAAGAAGTGTTAAGAGTTTCGATACGAGTGCGAGTGCGAGTGCCAGTCAAGGTTGTAACACTAGTCCGGCGAAATTGGTCAAGAGATCTGGGAGACCGGTGTATAATTATACGCCGCAGAGTAGTCCGGGCACGGGGATTGGAGCGGCGGTTGAGAGACAATTTGGAAGTGCGGGGTTGGGAAGTGGAAATGGACCTGGAATTGGGAGGACGAGAGCAAGAGCAGGGGGGAGAGAAAATGAGAGGGTAGGAGGAACAGATGATGGTTATGGGGTTGAGGGCTGTGGTTTGATGGGTCCGAATGGTGGGTTAGGCGTGGATCAACAACAATTACAGTTGGGCAGTAAACAGATGGTGGATTTGTTTTTGAGTAGTAGACGAAGGAGAATTGCTAGTGTGGGGACTTTAGCGGGTGGCAGTATGAGTGAGGATGGGATTGGGGGAGTGAGAAATGTTAGTGGGATGGAGGGGAGTGGTGGGGTGTTTCTTTAGGGGTTGGTGGCGTATGGAATACATAGTGGCATGACTTATGATTTGGGTTACTCGGATAAGGATTAGGTATATACTTTTGGTTGGTGTACTGAGTGCTCGGATATATGGATACTTGGGTTGGACGGTTCTTGATTCTATTTCTTAGGGCGCGGGATTGAAGAGTAAGGCCCTTGCTTTCAAGGGGTTAAAACGGTATTGATTAATGCTGCATGACTTTTGTTTTTTTAATAGAGTATTTATAGTAATAGACTAATAGACTAATAGTATAGATATCCATTAGATTAATACAGTACTCGTAATTAGTGTATAGAATGAATTAGAATACTTGTTTTATGATCAGATGTTGATGGGATTGGAAGTAGATATCCCTGGCCATGCGAGTTTCTCTTCTTTTTTGTTGCCGGGGTCTAGATAATGGGTTGAGGGTATGGAAAAGGAGAGATGAGATAAGTTAAGTTAAGTATGAGGAATTGTGGTGATTGGGTATTGAGAAAAATGAGTTCGGTGATATGTTTGAGGGAAATGGAGATAGGGTATATTCCGTAGGCTGAGCATGAAGCCGTAGAGCGAGGAACTGTGTGAATACTATTCAGTTGCGCAAAATTATGGAGAATTGTAGATATGTACATGATGGCCCCTAGATGAAAGACTAATAAAAGGTAGAAAAGGGCGCAACTTTAACTTTGGGAAATACCATTGGTTATTGCACTTTGAACCTGAGCCGGAGCCAATATCAACATCAATCTATCCCGTTTTATAGTAAAGTATAAAGTATAAATTTAAATGGGTACTCGTACTGTCAGCTTGCTTGCTTATCTCTTGTGAAATTTGAAGGTGTTTGTATGTTTTTTTTTTGGTTATGGTGATGGGGTTTTGGGTTTTGCTTTTGAGATTTTATGTGTGTGTGTGTGTATGTATGTATATTGATTGTGGGGGTGTTGGGTTTCTTGTGGCTGGTTTTTGTATATGAATAGGGGATGGATGGATGAATATAGTTTCGCGCATGTAGATCCGGGACAAAGTGGTAGCAAGTTACGCATATACTATCGAATCGAAGGTAGTTGCAATGTCCAATGTTTAAAGGTTCTCCAAATCTGGCAATCAATGAAACTCGAGATAGTATTATGTATAGAATGGTGAGTATTCAACAATTTTATGCTTCGACTGACTATAGTAGGAGGATTGATTAGCATTTCAGAAAAAATTCCTCACGCGGTCGATGCTGAAGCGAATAACTTAGTTAAGCTAGCACTGAAAATTGGTGGCGGTTATATGGCGGCTGCGGGGGTCTTGCATCAATACTGTTTGAATATGCTATGGCAAGCATGGTACGAAAAGTATTGTGAGGACAAAGCCAAACCTTGGATAGATCGCCTATAGATATCACGATATTGCCCTTGGTGAGTTTTGTACATAGCGGTTGAGTTGGGGACCGGATGCTGACGAGTGTGGCAGATCACTGGAGCAGAGGATACTGACTAGTCATAGTTGACATGTGATGCAGACACTTGTGTCGTGTCATATGTCCGGGCGAAAGGACGTCCAACGTCCTTCCAGGATTTCAGATTGTAAATTCTTCTTGTCTGAAGCAATGGAATTATCATGATGAAAGAGTCCAAGGTTGAGCTAATGTCTTCAACTATTTACAGGCAACGTAAATGGAGTGAGTTCAATGGAGTGAAGCAAAGGGTTATTGAACACCAGTTATTCACTATCGAAAGTCATGGTATCGAACGATTTCCAGTGTTTAAAGACCTGGAAGTCACCATGAAGCGTAGGCCCATAGAACAGTTTGCGTGTTGTATATGGGGTCGAAAAGAGAAGTGAGGGCTGAGGAAGGGCTCCTCATAATGGACGAGTAAATGTTGTGTCTAATCGTGAACGGCGGACTTGGACTACAATTACCTCAGCTCTATGTTAAGGCTCCGATGAGATAACTCTATGAATTATTGCTGCGACTAGATTACCCCTCAGCACTTCGTACTGTTTGTGATTTGACATTGGATACGTATGCCCCTCATCTAAGATTCATGTTACCATTACCCTCTTCTACCAAGTTGCGCCATCTGAACTACTTTCTATATCAAAACAAGCACCGCCTACAATAATAATAATAGATGAGATGACCATTGACTATTGCATATCAAAGATCATTGTAGTCCTCTGCGAGGGTTATGGGTCCTCGCTAACCTCCTAAGTGGGGTTAATGCCACTCCTCTCCACAATCTCAATATATATTCAAAATTCACCTTTATCGTCAATAAACATGGTGAGATGGCCGAGTTGGTCTAAGGCGCCAGGTTAAGGTGTTAAACTATTAACAAACGGTTTTTCACAATCTCCTGGTCTAGTAATAGGCGTGGGTTCGAATCCCACTCTCATCAATATACTTTTTGAGTTTTTTGGAGGGGGGATTTTTGTTAGCGGAGTTCGATTTGTGCCCAGAAAAGATATTCAAAAGTTGATGATACTTTTCCTGTGTTTTTTTTTTTTCAGCAGTTTGCTACAAGGGACTGATATAGCTTGTGCCAGATAGAAGAAATTTTGATAAAAAGTGTTTTACCTAGCATCCCCTCCAGGGGAACCTATCGACTACTAAAATGGGCAAAAACATAGATTTCTAATATCGGATTCAAACCGATGATACTCAGGGTAACTCCCTACGTAGGTCTCGAACCTACAGCCTCAAGATCAATTCAAACGTAGATACTCTACTTAGAAGTCTTGCGCGCTACCATTGCGCCAGCAGGGAAATCTTAGGATTTTGTGTGATCGGGAATGCTTAAGTCTGTTTATACTCAAGTGAAACAAGTGGATCAAGAAAACAAGAGAAATGGAAAAGACCAAGAAATTCAATTAGATTCTTGGTTGTGTTGTGTTATCTGGGTTGAAGTGAAAATTTTTGATGAAAAAAAAAATAGACAACCGAGATGAAGGGGTTGAGCTGAGAGAACCCCACTATGTAGCTACGCCTTTTTTTAGTCCCACCAAATCCACAAACTTTATTTTACTTTTTTTCCAGTTTCAATTCTTTGGGCTGAGTATATATACTCAAAAATGGGCTCTCATACAAATAGGCCGGATGGTGTAGTTGGTTATCACGTGTCCTTAACAATTAAACACTGTTAAATACGGACAAGGTCCTGGGATCGTGCCCCAGTCTGGTCATCTGATGTGTCCAATGACATGCATTTTTGCTGTTTTGTTTGGTTTGACACTTGAGTCTGATGCATTAGTCGATCTTCTGCTCCTTTGGTACTTTTTCCTGACGAAACTTTGGAATCAATCAAGTGGTATATTTTTAAAGCTCATTATTGGAGGTATTTTGCTACGAGGAAAGTATGGGATGTTGGGATGTCGGTGTTTGTAGGTGGGGTCTGTGGGCCTTCATTTCAATTAAGTCACTGACTCTTCCTCCATCAGTGAGAATCTAGTTCTTCTGCTTTGCTGTACGTCCATTTCAGCTCTAGATTCTCGCCGGAGGTATCCTTTTGTTCAATTTCCTAGGTCGAGCGTGGCAAATACCCCTACAAAACAGAAGAAGGGGGAGGGAATGGAAAGTTCTGAATATATTCACTTTGGCATAGCTACATTAGCCGTTGGAACGTAGGAGGTATATCTATGCTGTGAAGAAAGAAAATATTTGAACAGGATTGGATGAAGAAGAAAGCGTTCTAGCATGTTGATCCTTTTACAGTAGCATTTGGATGGTGGAAGTGTGTTGCTATCTAACAAGTAGTAATTGAAGCAACTTGAGAGGACTGCAAGACGGGAGACTAACATATCAGGTTTATATTCGACCCTTTACCTTAACCACTTTTCTCCCGACCTTTCATTTTGCACATTTCCTCTCTTTTGAGGGTGTTCTGGAGAAGAGAATGTTGGAATTGATATTCCAAAGGAACCGAGTTTACAGAGAAATCGAGCTTGTGGGCCATAGGGTATTTGATGAGTTGTGGGAGCAGGAGAGTCGGACAATGAATTGTCGCAGTGTTGTCGTGCAAAGAACAGTAACATAGATAATGATGTTCGATTCCAATTCGTTTTGTAAGGCTAGAGAGCCTTAGCTACCCTGGAAAATAGCACCAAAGCTCTGAAAGCAGATTAAGGACCTTTAAACTCTTGCGCATGTTTACCTTCACGTAGACGTGATCATTAATCCTCGTTCACTTAAAAATCTAGAAATTTTGTTTCCCATTGACACACATATCTCTGCCAAGTGTATGAAAACGAGCCTCAATACATGAAGTCATCTCAATGGATAATATCAGAGTAAACAATGTGCATCCAATCTACTCAAAAATTGGTAGCTTCTCACCAAGATTTTCAGAGCTGTAAAGCCAAGCTTCATATTCAAGATCAACAACCTCGAAAACCTGTCCGAAGTATTAAGAGAGCCATGATTGGCATAGAGTATGGCATATTCGCAAACGTATAAGATATTATAAGCAGGCCGATAGTACTACGAATAGATTTCAAATATCAGAAATCGCTGGGACGATGGAATAGGAAGAATGCATTGGTTGGCTAGTTCAACTTTTCGTTGGACAGTAGTAACTTCTCGCCTGCTATCTCCGTAACTAAACAGCAATCTACGGCAATGAAGGGGGAATCGGGTCTTTAAAATTTTGTCATTCCTTCGTCCCGTCTTTAAAGGCTATTTTATCTGGCCGCAAATCCGTGGCGCGGGAAACATTACCAAGAATTTAGCTGATTTATAAATGCCGAATGTCAAAATTCCGAAAGCCTTGCGAATTTCAGAATACCGTCGACGGGACAATTCAATGCCGTGTCGTAGAGTACTTAAACAAGAGCCTGATTCAAAACCCATCGCCCTCCTTGAGCCTGAATCTTTCTGCATTGATAGTATTATGGAATTGCTGTTGGTTCCCGCACCAGGAAGTGGGGGCAGTTTCTCATTAGCTAATTCTTTGAGCAATTCGAAGTATATCCAGTAGATTTGGATATCTATATCTTCATTCAAGAAAAAGTCAAGCAGACCCCCAAATATGTCGCCTAGCTTATCACAACTTGATCTGAAGAACCCTTTATGCAGTGCCCTGTTATCCATATGAATCGCTGTTCAACGTACCTTATGCCGGTTCTTCACAGCATAGCCATTGATTGTTTGTATATCATTTCGATAGTGTTCCACAGCGATGTAAAAATTCGCAAATCTAACAGCCATGAAGAACTGCAAAACAGAAATTCCATGGTTTTGGAATCGAAAAGTCTATGTTTGAGCACCCTGTAACATTGTAACACTACCTTCCCGGTGTAGTAATGCATCAGAAGGCTGAAGGCTTACGCCATTGACTTGGGGATTTCGATAGCCCCATGATTAGTATCATGGAGAGAGTATCACGAAGAGGGGTTCTCGTCCAACCAGGGTCGTGCAAGTATCCGTCGTGAAAGAGCAGGTTCAGATAATGCACTTGCCCGTTGAAGCAGGACCTCTCATTTGGGAATCTCTCAGCTGGTTAGAAAAATGCGGGGCAACAAAGCAAACGCTCTCTCGGGGTCCTCGTACAGTGAAACGATAAAAACGTTGGGTAAGCGGTGTACGGCTATGGTATGTAGTGATCCCACCAACTTGATGAACCATTCGTGTCAGGCAACGTATCCATTGAGTGCCAATTCAATTTTATCATGATTAACAAAAACTTGGAATTCGGAGTGAAAAGTATCAAACACACTTGCGGTTGCGGCCACAGTATCTCCATACGCAAAAAAATATGCACTTCAATATTGGGCTATGCTGGAAAGGAAACTTGAACCGAGCGAAATGTCTAGAAATATCAAAATTAATAACGGAAGATGTGAAAGTAGATTCCGGATGCGCATACATTTACCAGACTAGTTCAGATGAAAGCAGGTGAAAAGCCTATCGAACCCTGGAGAATCTGCCACGATACTGCACGAGAACCTCGTCAAGGATCGATCCCATTGGACCCCTAACACAAATTAAGTGTTCAGACCGACCGTATGCTTATTTGATTTGATAGTTGATTCTCATCGTCGATGAAAACTTGTCCTTTTGTTCCTGAAATCTTGGAGGAGCAGGCAAGATATACATATTGAGTCAGGCATGACGTTAACATCGGTCGATATACATCGGAGATTTTATACAACCTGGAAGTTGTCCCTGCGTACCCTGTTACTCTTGGGGATGTTCAAAGCTCTCCCGCGGTTTTGAATTAAGACTCTGCTCTTAATGCATGTCACTCCTATTGTAAGGTATTGCTAGGGTAACCATATTAGGATGAACATTATTGGTGGAACTCTGTTCAATGTGCAGTACGCAGAGTATATGTATACCTTTACGGAGTACATATGGAAGCGGCAGTCCAAGTACCGTCCGCAAGGAAGAAAGGATAAGTTAATGATAAATAAGGTAATTACGGTTGATCCGGCTCGCTCCGTTATATCAATTAGGGGATTTATTATTAAAGTTACATAACTAAGCTAATTAGGGTCGGGATGGTTGGTTCATAACAGCCTTTTTTACTCCTCTTGGTTCTTACCATGCATGAGTGGCTTGTAAGGTTTGGCTTAAGCTTTGATTGGGGAACGTGCATGAAAACTTTTAAAAAATCAGCCCATTATATGAAATTCTCGTCAGTTATGGCATTTAAAAACTGCATCCTAACACATTTTGAGGTCGAAAATGTTTCTAAACCGCTTAATGTTCAATAACTTCCCTTGGAGAGAAGCCGAAGGCATGTGCATTGCCCCTCATACCTAGGTATACAAACTTTCGAATCAACCTATCAAAGACTTGCTCTCCTACACAAAAACTATACACAGATGATCAGACACGGTTTCATTATGGGATCTCGATGACATTCGGGGAGCTTTGCGGACTTGGGAAATATTATACGGGATTGGGTCCGGCAAGTAATATTGTTGTATGCGTGCGTCTAATTCCGAAATATCCAAGCAAATCAATCATGAATTTCCCAATTTGATGATTGATCACTCTTGTGCTTGCTTAGGAGCTTGGGAAGCTTGATATTGATGCATGAATGCAGAGTTCTTGTCGAATCATGTTGGTGCTGTATGAACTTGGATGCATTCCTTTCTACTACTATTTTGGTACTACTATATTATTCTACTAATCCATAAAGCTGTTTCTTTATTTCCATCTATTGCCCTGCCAATACATTTAGTTCCAGCAGTGCCCAGTTGTTTCTCTGTTGCATCTCTCAAATTATTCTTACATTTTTTTTTCCTTTCAACCTTGCCGGAGTCCCCCGCCTATGTTCAGTCAACAAAATTAAGGTCTGGAATTGGCTTCAATCCCCACAATTCATTCTAACATCACATCATACAAATCGTGATACTCGTATGATAACGAAGATGAACCGGTACTGAGGCTTGAAAGTCTGGAAACGTCTTCTTACCACATGGTCATTCCGGGAAATTGATTCCTTCCGAATTTTATATTGAGTTTGGGAGGCATTACCCCCTCTATGAATTTATTTAAAGGTCCATACCCCAAATACAACCAACATTTCAAGCCACAGCAAGATAGATCATAAATATATCAACCCATCAAAATTCGAAGACTTTACTCGAATTCAAGTTACATCATCCATATTATCAAATACCTTTCCATCACTTTCTTTGTCGGGCTTTGTATCAACAGCAACCTCGGCATTCCCTCATCAACACAGCATTCATATATTCTTTCAGAGCTCCAACTCAACTATAATATCTTTCAAGGAGTAAGCTTCGACTTACCCCAAAATCAAACTGATATCATCAATCTCCCCAATGGCAAGTGTGGTTTGCCAGAAGCCTGCCGTTGATTACTTCACATTGTCGCGGCAGCAAACTGAAGTAAGTATATTACTATTTCCTTAAAAATCTACATGAAACCAATGGAAGCCACGTCTTGAGCATTTTCACGTTATCCGAGTTATTCCGGATATGTATATGTGGATGAACTCCACCTCCCGCAAAGGGCTTCCACTGGTCTAAGTCCTCTTCTATTTCCCTACAACCACCCC
Organism: Sclerotinia nivalis; assembly: GCA_029531795.1. Lineage (NCBI taxonomy): Eukaryota > Fungi > Ascomycota > Leotiomycetes > Helotiales > Sclerotiniaceae > Sclerotinia > Sclerotinia nivalis. The sequence goes on from JAPEIS010000002.1 coordinate 1,632,430, forward strand.
ACTGTACAATTGACTGACAGCTAGCTCTTATAGCAGAGTACTTCCCCATTCAACTGGGATAGTGAGCCTGCACTCGTCCATAACTCAGACTCCTGTGACTCTATTCTCCCATCACCAACCTCATCCAACCCAATATTTTCCAGACCTTCGTACATTCTCCCAAAAGAAGAACCATTTCAAAACGCCATCCGCAAATCATCTACAGGTCAAGCATTTGACTTTGGTACCTTCGAAGATTGGATGCGCTGGGACGATCCAAGTGACGTAACTCTATCACCCACCTCGGACCTCTTCCCAGAACTCAAGAGTGAGCCCCTCTCGCCTAATATGAGCGGTCTCGAACTCTCTCGAAATCTTTCCACTATCGACGAAGCAGCAGTATTTGGTGACGATAACATGGGTGAAGCTGGAGAACAACTATTTCAACCCACACCTAATAATAATCTAATGAGCTCACCCATCATCGACATCCCATCTAGAGAAGGGTTATACTCCACCCCTCTTTCCTGGGCACGACCTCAAATGAACTCAAGTATCAATTCTACCATTCGCCGCGCACAAACCATTCCTCAGCCTCAACAGCAACCCATCATCTACCACCGCACTCTCACTCCCCAAGAAGAGATCCAACTCCGCGCTATAGCCATGCCCCAACAAGCTCAAAACTCCTCTGCATACCCCACCTCTCCAACCTCATCCAGAAGCTCACCAGCACATTCTCCCATCTCCAGACCCGCACGCCAGTCAATGTCAAATCATCATTCCAATAATCTGAAACGCAAATCATCAGCTTGTTCTTCAGACTCGAATACTGACGGTGAAGATGAGATGCCCGCCCGCCATCCACCAATCAAGAAGACCGCTCATAACATGATCGAGAAACGATACCGAACCAATTTGAATGACAAGATTGCTCTACTGAGAGATAGCGTACCAAGTTTGAGAGTTATGTCAAGGAAATGTTCGAGAGGACAGGAAGATGGTGATGAGCATATTGGAGATGACGAGGAGGAAGATTTGCAAGGTTTAACACCAGCACACAAGTTAAATAAGGTATATTTCTCCAATCCTCCAACTTAGATAAACTATAAGACTAATGAATTGCAACAGGCAACTGTACTATCCAAAGCAACAGAATACATCAACCACCTCGAGAAACGCAACAAATATCTACAAAGAGAAAACGAAAATCTCAAATCCCGCGTTGAAGCTTTCGAAATGTTAATGATGTCCAACCAAACACAAAACGGTGCACCGCAACAAACAAACGGCATGCAAAGAGGAAGATATGGATCGTGAATGCTCGTGAGGGGCTCGGGGTGTATAAGATTACTACGAGTTCTACAAGCGCAAGAGAGAGGAGGTAATGGAAACAAACTTGACGGAAGCAAGAACTGTAAAAGAACAAACGGTGTTTGGAGCGGTCCTCATGAAAAAAATCAATATGATGTGTATGGTATTTCAACAAGGCGTTATGTGGGAAAAACTGATGGAAAGGAAAACAAATGGATGGATATAAGCGGAATAGCAAAAGGATACCCGGAATTTTCTACCAAAATTTCAGAAAGTTCAGTAGTGTGTGTTCACTGGAAGTCCTGAGGAAGAAAATTCAAAGTCAATCTAAAATAGATTCTCAAGCATATGTTTTCTCTCTGGATTTAGAGATTTTGTGATTTGCTCACCACAAGATGATAGTGCACTTTTGTCTTCGGTATCAACTTGCAGTTACTAAAATAATGAATATTCAAGTATACAAAAGTAGATGTCTAGCCATCAAGTCAATTCCATCACCACAAGTCTCTTCTCTTCATTCAAGCTTCCCTCCAATTTTCCCAATACCTCAACAAAGTTGAGATACTCACCTCATCTTCAAATCCCCCCTTTCATCCTAGCACCACAACAAGTAATTAGTAAATCAACACACACAAGAGTCGGAGCAAAAATCAACACATTCTTCCAACTCCAGACCGCTACTCATAATCCCTCAATCTCAGTAACAGCATCCATCCATATGCGCCACCCACATCGCACTATGATGCGCTGCTAGCACTCTAACTAATAGCTACCGACATACATGACATACATAATACATCTCCACCCCGTCCCTTAGCCCAAGGAGAGGCCCGACCCGCGCAGCATTAGTCTACAACCCATGCATGCAATCCGTACATCCGCTCTCCATTCCCGATCTGCACTTTAACGCCACCCATGGCGACCCTCCATGTTAGGCAATCGCAATTAAGCAAGTAAGAAATCAAGCAAACAAGCACAACCGTCGCAAAACACTATATCCACCAATAATCGCCACTCCTGTAACAAAAGCGAAGAATTCCTACCTGTTGTAGATTATGTAAACTACATACACGCCCCTCTTCGGAAACCCCCGGGATGCGTCTCCCAAGTCCCAACAAATTCCGGATGTCTCGAATCCGAATCACGTTTTTAATAACAGAAATAGTCAATAATGTCATCATCTTTCTCGAAACTTCAGCTGTTCATTGTACGTAAGACGGAATTCGCCTATGGATTAAAATATTCAGGAGATTTTGATGCGCGCGGGACTACTATCCTATACGAAGCGTAAGGTACAAAAGAAGGGGGGAAGGGGCGATAAAATTGGTACCGGCGAGGAAATGACTCCGTCCACTATATTTTTGAGGTACTGTTGATATTAGATGAGATTTATGCGACGCGATGAGATGTTGTATGTTTAACATCCGTCCATCATCACTAGGACACGACGACCTTATGTCCCCTTTAATCGGACCCGACTTTGTCCACTGGGGATATATGTGAGTATCGACTGAGAATCATCTGATTTTCGAATAGACTTTCCATTTCACACTCGGGACAAAGGAACGGAACTGTAAATGCGCCAGTAAAGGGTATTTTCAATTTTCTCAAATTCGTGATACCAATTGACTTGATTGGGATGACTATGTGATGCATATGCATGATTATTCTTTCATTCTTTCTTTATTCCTTCCTATAATACCCATGAAACGACCTTATTGTTAGCAGTCCGACGAAAGTTACAAACGCCCTGCATACCTTCCTTTCTCCATTCGTTCAATAATACAAGTCGTCTCCATCGCACGATCGCCCACACCAGTTCAAGCAATCTTATTACCTCTTCTTCCCCTGTTTGGCTGTCATCTTCCTAAAGGCATCTACACCACCTGCACCAATAGGTCTGGAGGATGGATCCAAACCTCTACTTGGATCAAAGTTACTTCTAGGGGCAATTGAATAACTGGTATTTGAGGTTTCCATTCTAGCTCTGTTGCTAATAATTTTCGGTGCGAGGAGACGTTGACGCTCGATATCACGGGCTGTGAGTTGTGTTCGTTGGGAAGAGGGCATCTGCGAAGATTGAGAACCGGAGGGACGGATTGCAAGTTGTGCGGCTCTGATGAAAATGTTAGTAGGAACAAGATGTGTTGAAATGGATGTACATACTGATGATCGAATTCCTTGGTCGCGACCTTACGTTTCTTATAATCATCACTTCGCTTCAAAATTGGTCGTGACCATTCCCCCAATAATCTTTCCGCGATTCTCTTAATTCCAATTTCTGGCCTCTTGCTTTTGGTGTAATATAGAACGACCTTACCAATCCCGCTACTTAAAAGTGCTTCTTTCTCAATTGGTAAACGTGCGAGTGCTTGAAAGAGATCACGTTGAATATTGTAGGCTGGGAGACTTCCATCATTCAATGGTTCTAAGAAAAATTTGACGGATTGCAGGAAATTGGTATCGGGATCGACGATAGAATGTTGAATGGTGTTTCTGTTAAGAAGAGCGACGACTTCTGGTAACATTTCGAGTTTTCTCGTTGCGGGTAAATTGGCATCTCGAGCAGCATTATCGGCTTGACATGCTTCTTCCATTCGAAGCTTTAAAGCTGCAATTTCATCATCGAATGCTTCTTCCAAATCCTGCCACCGAGTTAGATTATTTTTCTTTCAACAAATAACATACACATACCACTTCATCCTTCTTTCTTCTTCTCTTGTTAGGGTTCTTCAGCGCAGCATCCATAGCCTTATCCAAAGCTCTACGCCTCCTCTCATCAGGTGTAAGATTTTCATCATTTTCAGGTTCTGGTGTCGCCTTTCTTCGTTCCTTCGTTCTGTCTCTATCCTTTCTATCGCCATCAACTCTCTTGGGCTTTCTAACCCTCTTTCCATCAATCTCCATTCCATCCGGATCCTCATCCGAATCTCTGCGCGGTCTCTTTTTCTTTTCTCGCTTTCCTTCCTTTGGTTTCTTGCCCTCACCTTCTGCACGCTTGCGCTTACTCGCCTTTAACGTCTTTGCAACATCTTCATCAATGCCAACCATGGGTCTCTCATCCAAGGCAACTTTACTTGCATCGAAATCATCAAAATTGGCTTCATCGACTTCGGAAAGATCTGATTCATTGTCGGATTCAGCTCCGTTTTCTGCATTGTCTAAATCATCCATATCGAGATCTGGGTTGGCCATAGGAGGTTCTGGTGTATCACGTTCTTGTGAAATGGGTCTATTTGGATCTCCAGCATCGTTTCCAGCTTCTGGAAGTGGCGTGGTGAGCCTTGAATCGAGGTCGGAATCCGACATATTTGTAGATTGTGAAGAAGGACAAAGGTGTTTGGTATTATTATCTATCAGATGGGCGTTTTATTTTGAAACGTTATTCGAAGATTTATCAAAATTCGATCGCGAATATGGTATCAACGTAGAGTTGTAGTTGTTGTTGTTGAAGTAATGGACAGATGCGAAGAAATTATTTAAATTGACTGGTCGCAATTCGCGTTGGACCAAATTGAAGTGAATGATGAAGCTTTGTCAATCAATCCCAGCCAGTACGTGTTAAGGTTAGCTCCAACCCAAAAAAGCTTGGTTGCCTCAGGAGCCAGAATCTTTTGTTTACTTTTGATTTTCTAAATACCACCAGTGTACCGTATCGCCCTCACTTCATCATATCTTCACTTTTGAGCTTCAAATTTTGCTATTAAATAGCAAAGAAATAAAATGTATAGCAACACTTCAAGAAGGACAGCTGAAGGTCCTATGGACTTTGAATGGCAGGAGAAAGGTGGCCCTATGGACCCAAAATCCCCCTTCCTACAATTCAAAGCTTTACAAATTGAAAATGGTGAGTGTTCCCAACTTGGGACCATTGAAAGAAAGTTACATTTGTACTGACGTGGTAACTAGCTTCTGCCAAACCAACAAATTCTTTTCTGTCAAAGTCTTCCACACCAGCTCCATCATTTCGAAATCCAGCATTTACCACACCCCGCAAACCATATACTCCAGATATTTACTCCGAAGCTTCAGGACTTGAATCTTCACCTGGCGAGACTGCCGACGCAGAGGATACACCTGAGATACCCAAAACTACTAGTAAAACTATGGCGACCTTCTCATCACACGCTTCGTCACGTAAACCACTTTTTGGAAAATATGGCACAAATTACAAAGGAACTAGTCCAGGCGCTCGAAATGATTTACGAAGAATGAAACTAGTAGGACAACCTATAGCTAAAAAGCGAAAGCGTCAACATCGAGATGAAAGAGAAGATGAAACCATGGGAATAGTGCGGCATCACAGGAAGGAATCTGCTTCGGAAACGGAGAGCGAGTCTGGAGACTCAAGGCCAAATAGTCGATCGAATGATCGCAGCCAAGCGGAAGACAAACCAGGCTGGTTCTCCTCCTTCTTATCCGGCATTGAGTCCCGACCTAATCTTCCCAACATCCTTTCCTATTATGCTCAACTAGCGCTCAACACCTTTGTCGTCGGGCTAATAATGTTTGGAGTTTATACATTTTGGACTACAATTCGCAGCGACGTTGACAAGGCATCTCAAAAAGCCACAGCGGAAGTTCTATCTGAGATGGCAAATTGCGCAAAACAATACGCGGAGAACAAATGTGAACCTAGCATGAGATTACCTGCTTTGGAAACGGTTTGTAATAATTGGGAAGCTTGTATGACTATGGATCCAAATAGTGTCGGAAGAGCTAGAATCAGTGCAAAAACCTTCGCGGAGATTTTGGATAGTTTTATTCAACCGATTAGCTACAAAGCAATGGTACGTCCTCCTTTATATTCACCTTATCCTATCTCCATCTCTCAAGCTAACATTCCAACTAGATCTTCGTAGCTCTAATCCTCACCCTTTCCATCGCCGCAAACAACATGGCCTTTGGAATGTTCCGCTCCAAACCGCCAACCTTCCACCCCGAACCCCAACCCCATCCTCAAGCACATCTTCCCCAACACCCAAACTATTTCGGCCAGCCAAATCCATGGGGAATCCCACAAACTCCCCAATCACATTTCGGGCCATATGAACCTTGGCCCACAGGAGCAGGTACTGCGCAAAGGGGATTATTCGGCCAGAGAAATGGATTCGGAAATGGTATGGGAAATGGAGAGTTTGAGTTCAAGACAATAGAAAGAAGTCCAAGTAAAAATCGGGGGAGAAGTAAGGGAAGGAGTCCAAGTAAAGGAGAGAGAAGATATTTGGAGTAGGTTTGGCCGAGACAACTTGGGAGGCAGAGGAATCGGATGCTGTTTGGAATATTTCATTCTCGATATATTGTAGGGAAAAGGAAGTGCAAAGGAGGTCTACGTTGGGTTTAGGGACGAATGGAAGAACATGGATGGATGGCGGATCTATATGCTGTTGTTCTAGATATTACAGGACTACATGACTAGGACACAGGAGTAAAGGAGTTAGGAGTCATGACATACATCAATGTGCAATGCAAATGTACAACAAACAATCGCCAAATAACAAGTAACCATTTACTCACTCGTGTAGTTCCTCAAGTTTGAATATATATTTGTGTATATATAGTAAGAAGATATATCCACAGTACCATCCCTCCAGAACTTTTATGACCACCAGGTAAGTTATCAAAGATCTTTCTTGCAAGCCTTGATGAATGCTATTTGTATTCTATTTACTTAACTATCTACTTATTTACCTATGAACTAACTAACTAACTGACTAACTAGATATTCACCTATAAAATAAGATGAGATGACATGATATGATATGAGATTAGATGATACGAGAAGAGATGCCATGAGATGAGAATGGAAAGGAATATTAGTTTGGATTAGCCTCTAACAATTGTTCATTTATTGATTCGTTGATTCGTTCATTTTTCTACTATTTCACTACTTCATTCCATTCCATCCATTCATCTATTCACAGGCGCTTCATTGAATGTACTCGTATATACATTCACATACATTCATATACATTCACATACATTCACCAAGGAAACAAAAGGACGAAAATATTCCATACATCTATCAATCAATCAATCAATTCATTTCATCGCCCTCCCACAATCCAAATCACAACTCACAATCCATAACCCACAATCCAAATAAGATAAGATAGATAGATACCCAGATAACCAGTACTCATAAGAGTACCTCGGTGCACATATATAAATATAAAAAATCATCAAAAAATCTTTTTCTACCATGCTACCACACCACACCACTACACTACACTACCATCCCACTACCATCCCACCACACTACCGTACTACCATCCCACCATCCCACTATCCCCATATCCCAAGAACAAGAACCAAGAAAGAAGCTCCAGGACAGTGGGGAAGAGACCATCTCGAGTAAATGTAGTGTTTTTGCACGCTAACTTAGTTCAGATAATTCTCTTTCACAATACACCTATTTCCATTGCTTTCCTTGCCATTTCATCCCATCCATCCATCCATACCATCCCATCCCATCCATCCATCCACCCCTTCCCATTTCCGTCTTCGCATCTCGTCTCGTCATCTCTCGATTCTCATTTATACTATGTGTGAAAGTCGTCGTTCGTGATACATACTGCATTTCAATGCCACCATTCCGTAGATACGAACCCCATAAGATCACCACCGGAAAATGGCCATTCACCCCACCCCGCCCCCAGCATCTGCGCCTGAGTTTCATGAGAAAGAAATCCCCTACGCTCTATCATCTCTGGACATCAATCTAATTCTTATCTTTTCCTAACCTCGTATGCCCACCCTTCAATTCCTTCACCCTTGCTCCCCACTTCCAAGCCCTCAATCTTCACCCCTTTCATACCGGCCGTATCTTCCAACCATGGTGCGCCTGCCATCCCTCCAGCATTTGCCCTCTTTTCTGGCGTTAATTCCAACATAGGGGTTAAAAACTCCGCAATCTTCTTCGCTTCATCTTCTTTGAAATGGTATTTTTCCTTCAATACATCCGGTAGGGCCCAATGACGCAATCGATGGATATTTCGTAGTTCACCTTTTCGATTGAAGATTTCTTGCGACCATTTGCCAGACAAGCATAGGGATTTTGGGAAGGGTCCGAGAAGTTCGATTATTTGAGCAATGTGGTCATCGTCTTTGCCATATTTGGTCCCAGATTGAGGATCGAAGAGGTAATCACCAGTAATAAGTTCAAAGACCTGGTGATTGAAAGATTAGATATAGTACTTGTAAAAAGGGTGGACAAATATACCATAGCAGCCATACTCCAAACATCTGTAGAAGCACCCCATTTTGAACCCAATATAACTTCTGGTGATCGATATTGCCTTGTCTGAATGTCATTTGTAAAGTGATGTCCAGTCCAGCATGCATTTCCCAAATCGGCTATTTTGACTGATATTATATCGAATTGGTTTGCATCCTCTGCCTTTTTCTTTTCGCCAGAGTTTTTGTCGAGTGATATACCAGAGACCTTATCTGTAAGAATATCGCTAAACATCAAGTCAGAAATGGCATTTAATGGAATTTAATGGCATTGAAACAACTACTTACGCAGTTTTCTCTCGTGTTGTGTGGTTGTCCTCATCTGCCTTTTCTTTCTGAGGTGAAGAATTGTTAGAACGACCTATTGCACCAACCATTAGAATCTTATCCATTACCAGGTAATTCCAATGGAGTATATTTACTATCGCTTAACATTTGATTTAAACTTCCATGGGAACCTGGAGTGCTGCCAGGAAACCTCATCAGATCTGCATGATTGAAACTGGCGTTCAATGGACTTGGTAATGGTTGGCTTCCAGTAATGAGAGTTCGCCGTCTTCTTCGGCCATTTCTGTTATCTTCCTTGTCTTTGCTTGTATCCTCTTTGACGAATGTCTTCACAATCTGCTCCACATCCCCAATTTCTATCAGTACGTTCTCCGGCTTCAAATCTGTGTGTATAATGCCGCACTCTCTGTGCAGATAATCCAGACCCAATAGAACTTGTTTTGTAATTTGTTTAACAAGAGGCATAGGAATTCCGCGGTGGTTCCATCTTTTGATCAAACCCAACAAATTTTCTCCAAGAACTTCAAACACCATGCAGACGTGTGTGCCGTTAGGACCTTTGTGTTCGAAAGAATCCAACAGACTAACAACATGCTTCCGACCTGGGTGATCTGGCTTAGCACCAACGATCTTATTCAGTAATTTGATTTCGTCTATAGCCGTTTCTGTGTAATGCGCTGCAGACCGTACAACCTTCAAAGCAACATGTTTCTGGGTGACGTTGTCTTTGGAAAGCCACACTGTCGAGAAATGACCCCATCCTAACTTTCGAACCACGGTATATTTGCCATCCTTGAAGTTCTCACCCACTTGCACTGGGTGATAACCTCCTTTGCAGTAATCTTCGGAATCTTCTTCGTCAGCAGTGGTTTCTGCAGCGTCTTCTCTAGAGGAGGAGGATGATGGATCGCGATTTGTTCCCGAAGTAGATCTATTTCCATCATCGATTCTAGTTAGCAAATTTTGAAGCATTGAACTCATCATCTTGAATGAAAATAAGTAGACTGCAGCATTTTGCGCCGCCTTGTTGGAGAGGGGGTGTTATATTTCGAGGCGCTGCACCTGAACAGTAGGAGGGTTGGAAGGTTAGAAAGTGGGACATTTAGGTGACTTACCCTGCACGGGCTTGAACAGAAGCCATTTTTGAAGATTCAGAGTCTTGCTCGGTTGTAATGATTGGTTTTAACGAATCTTTCTTCCTTTTTTTCATAGCATGCGCATTCGAATTTTTAGTTATAGATTCCTTCGCTTTAGCAATTGCAGAAGCCTTTATCCGATCTCCGTTCATCATAAGGGTATTGGTAAATTGTCGGAGGTGGGTTGATTTGTTGATGAGAAACTAGAGGATTTGGATTGAAATGAATGGATGATAGTATGTATTTGGCTTGAGTGGAGTTGTTTATGGGTGGATTTGAGTGGAGGCGGGAGAAGAGGTCAAGAGGTTAATAAGAGAGAGGGTAGACTTCCAGTAGTACTAGGTAGCTAGTACTTACTGTAGCTGGGCTCGCGGGTACTGAGTAAATAATATATTTTTTAAAAGTTTTTGATTTTTACGGCTGTGGTGGTGTTGGTAGTGGTGGTGGTGGTAGTAAAGAGTACTCGAGTAGGAGTAGTGAAGTTGCTTGGATTACTATGACGAACTGATAGGAGGGCGCTTCGACCAAATTAAAATAAGTCCTTGTCTCGTCCCTCTTCTACCGGTATTCCACAGTTGGGCGACTTGGTGGGTTGGTAGGTTGGTAGGTTGATGGGATGATGAAAGATTTTCTTGGATATTTGCCCCTGTAGCAGGATGGATATGGATATGGATATGGTTAAGGTTAAGGTATGAATCTGGATCCGTAAAACGATAATGTGATATCATCACCAAGGAGTTGAAATGTATCTGTGCAGACGATTATGTGATACCACCACCTAGTATATGGCGTTGAAATGATTATGGATAGTTAGGAACCTGTATCTATAAAATGATAATGTAACACCGACTTAATGGGGCCCAAAATGTATCGTAATAGTAACGTATAGGGGAGGGGGTAAGTGGATGAGGGATGGAAAGAGAAAGAGAGGAAAAATAAAATGATATTCGGAGCAACGAAGAGCAAAGTAATAGCGTAATCAAGCATCAGCTATCAGCTATCAGCTATCAACTATCAACTATTAACTATCAACAATGAATAACTATAAAAATCCTGTTCTATTCAATCTTATATGAACATCAATCAGTATGTAGGTACTGAGAAGGCTGAATGAAGTGAAATAAGAGGAGAATCTAGAATCCGAAAGCGAAAGCGAAGCAGAGAGAGGGTAGCTGGTAGCTAAGGTTATCGTTGTGTGGATAAGAGATTGAGATAGGGTTGGTGGAGGGGTTGTTTCTTAGATTTTCATGGATGGATTTGTTTATGATTTATGGATGAATGTGCTCAACTTTAAGAATATAAATTTACATATCAATGCATAGGTACTAGCTAGGTAGGTCGATCAAAACCTGTAAAGTTATCAGGTATCTTACCTACTGCCATTATGGAGGGGTAATGAATGGTAAACAGAACATCTCGATATAAATTCATCTTTTTGTCCCTGAATGGTACTTGTAAATACCTGGGTAGTACCTCTAAAAATAAGTAGATACAAATGTCACATCAGTGTCTAACCTCTTCTTCTCATCTTTATATAACCAAGAACCAAAAACCAAGAATGAATGTTATGCTCCGTACTTTTTGTATAACGTTACCTAGTAGACTACCTACCCCTCATACCTAGTACCCAGTACTTAGTCCTCGTGCGTCCAACATCTTTCTATTTGATCATGATCTTGTGGCATTCAACTCAACCCAGACCCCATACAGCTATACCTCTCTATTCCCATTTCCGATTCAACCCCTCCATGAAACAAATCAACCTAATATCACACTCATACAACACGCCACCTTTTTTTCTCATGAAGAGAACTTCCCATTAATGTTGTCACCACATGTATCCTTGCTCCATTTCTCCATTTCTCCATCTCTCCATCTCTCCATTACCAGCCACACCATCAACTTCACGATTAACGGAAACCCTTCCCAATCTATCAAATGTTCGCCATGTTTCTCCGCCATGGTAATCAATCTTGGGCACAGCCCCTCATATCATGATTCAAATGAGGGGCAACCCAAGACAACTCAGCCCTGTGCTGAGGGAAAAAGCCAAAAAAAAAAAAAAAAAAGGTAAAATGGCATGGCCACAAAAAGCGATCACTTCTTCCATGTTTCAATCCAAAACGTGCAGGAATGCATGGACTACCGCTTTTGCCGCATCAATCAATAAGATGACAAGATCTTTAGGCACGGAGTCCACAACCGTTTCTCCAGGTGTGAGTGACATACAAAATACTCACCCAGATTCTTTTCTTCCCAATGAGGATATCCGGGTTTTAAGCTGTTCTGGGGGTTCGATAGTGTTTTTAGGTTTTGAGTGATTCAAAAGACCTATTCGAAATGATTCAAATACCTACTGACAAGGTCCCACCTCAGATTCAGAGTCACTCATGACCGAAGACAATTTGGAATATTCAAAACCTCACCAATTCCAAACCTTTAAAGCAAAAAATATTACAACCACATCATATACCGAAAAGCTTATATCCGCGGTACTTATTCGGTCGGACATAAAATGCTCAGAACTTGAGACTCGCGAGTGCTTTCTGATTCAAGTTCAACTAGCTCTCTCAGAGACTGGCTTTTGAAATACCCTTTTCTTCTGGGAGCAAGCTCGATAGGTTCCGTTGATTGAAACGATACCGACTTCACGTCGATGACGCCGATTTGTTATAGTCTTTATTAGGACTTAACAAACATCCATGCGACAGGTAGATCTATCTGGGGAGGATTTCCACCTTCAGGAATGAAACGGTAGAGTACAATACTTTCGATCAGTTCCTCTGTTTTCATTTCAACTTCACTATCATTTCCATCTTCAATATTCTTTGTTGCCATCATTATCATGTTATTTGCATCTATCACTGTCATTACTTCAAGCACCATCACAAATACCTCCTTCATTGAACATATCCCCCACAAATATCACAAGCAAAAATCATGATAGCAGGAGCAGGCTTCGGCGGTCTTTGTCTAGCCCAGCGTCTTGGAAAGGCCAGCATCGATTCAATATCTACGAGCGGGACAAGCAATCAGATTACAGGTTGCACGCTGTCATATTTGAATGCATTCCGAAGGTCATGATGCTCTGAAATGATGTTTACCCGATGAAAAATAAACCTTTCGAAGACACCTGCGCCGAAATGCTAGGTTCTCCTTTTCAAGTACACACACCAACCGGAGAAATTCTCCCTCATAAACCACAGCAATTGGGAAAGGTCCTCCTCCGATTTCGAAACACCCTGTACAGTTGGTTGTTGCTTATTGCGCGATGTTCTCTTGGTCCAGAGAGCCGCTTTTCGTTCGGAAAGAAACTCTCTCATTACACTAGAAACAATTTCGACTTCGTAACCATCACTTTCTCTGACGACACCTCCGCTAATGGCACTCTTCTCATCAGTGCTGATGATAACCATCCCCACGTCAAGAAACAACTACTCCCATGCCATAATCTTCTCGATACAGGCGGCCGAGTCATGTTTGGTAAAACACGACTATCCATCGAACTAACAGATGCATTCCCGGGCATATTACAACCTATGCCTTTGATCCACAACCCAAAAGCCTCAATCCCATCTTTGACTCTCCTCGAACCCATTGTATCTCCCTCAGCTTCTTCTCGTCCATTCCACCCCGAGTCACCCAAAGAGTAAATATAACTGGGTAACATGCACTCGAATCCGATCTCTCCAGTATCTTAAACCTTGAACTCGAGAAACATCATGGAACAACCACCTCTGAAATCCCAGTCATGGTATCAGAAAAACTAACCTCCCATTTCCATTCTTCTCCTCAAACTCTCTTTAATCTCCAAGACCCTGCTCAGGCAAATAAGACTTGCAATATCTATTTTCACCCATCCTTCTCCCCTTGACTACTTGGGACACTAACCAAGTGGTTACATTGCTAGTCGATGCAGCGCAATATTGTGCCACCAAAAGGTGCATCGGGATACGGACGACCTTAGGTAATCATAGCTCAATCTACCCCTCATTCCCTCCTCACCCATCATCCAATTTCCAATTTCCAATTCCCACCCTCCTACGGTTTCCATTGGCGATCGATCGTATTCACCAATTCGGAAATCCCGACATGCATATTGTTCAACAGTAGAATATAAATGCATTGGTCAATGATCAAACAATGATCAATATGTAGTGATCACTATGCAGTGATTAAACAATGACGTGACATCGTTACACGCGACGCAGATTTTGTTGAGGGGAAATGAACATCAGGAGGGAAATTGGCCAATCGTACTGTATGATGCGTGTTTGAATATTTCACCGGTGGAACGAAGATCTAGAATGTAATATGTTATAATGTATTTTGGGTTCCCCTTTTTTTCCCTTTTGGAGTTTGTAGTTTGGAGTTTGAAGTTTGAAGTTTGTGAATGAGAAGTTATCTGGTTCGCAAGCTCATAAGTTCACCTCTTTGCTTCGTTTACGAATTTGCCATTTATTGCTATAATTATAGTATATATATTACAATACACATCCATCCATCCATCCATCCATTCATCACAATGATCACCCCCTTCTACTTCCATCCCCTCCCCATCATCCTCGCATACCTCACCCTTATCCCTCAAACCCTCAGCACCGCAATCCCTCAATCCTCCAGCGACATCAACACCAACCCCAACCTCGGCACCTGGCACGCCCTCCCACCCATCCCCATCTCTCCCCGCCAAGAACACGCAACCGTCTACCTAGACCCCTACATCTACATACTCGGCGGTGTAACCCCCTCCAACGATCCCAACAACCCCTTCCCCACCACAACCCTCACACAGCGCTACTCCCTCCTCACCAACACCTGGAGCACCGCAGCCCCACTCCCCCTCCCCCTAAACCACGCCAACGCCGCCGTCCTAAACGGCGCCATCTATCTCCTCGGGGGCCTGACCCCTTCCCCGCAAAATCCCAACCTCTGGACCGCAACCCGCAGCTGCTACATCTACCACCCCGAAACCGACATCTGGAGCGAACTACCCCACGAAATCCCCTCCGGCCGCCAAATCGGCGCTGCAGCCATCGGCAACAGAGGAAACACCATCTATCTCGCGGGCGGCATAACCCATCTCGATATTTCCGAGACGTCCCAACCAAGCGTAGATTACTTCACAGCCTACACCGCCGGCCGCGAACTCTGGACCAACCTCCCTTCTCTCCCGCAACCGAGAGATCACGCGGGAAAAGCATTTATAGGGGACAGTGGTCCATTTTTCGTGATAGGAGGAAGAGAATATACACATGACAATGTGGTTAATACAACCTACGCGTATGAATTCCAAACGAATACATGGGGGGAAAAAGCGCAGATGCCTACTGCGAGGGCGGGTGTCGCGTCCGCGGTGGTGGGGAGTCAGATTTTTGTAATGGGAGGGGAGGGGAATCCGGATGCGGAGAATGGCGTGTTTGCTCAGAATGAGGCGTATGATGTGCTGACGGATGAGTGGAGGGAATACGCACCGATGGATGTTCCGAGGGTATGTGTGTGTGTTTTTTTTCATTATTTGATGGCGGTTTTCTATACCCTGTGTTGTGCTCTTGGAAAAGAGAGGACGTTCATTGAATTACCTCCTTCCATCCCTCCACCTCTTTCTTTTATTTCCCCTTTTATCCACTCCCCCCTTCAAACAATCTCCACACAACCCCCCTGAAAACTCACATCCACAAACCCTTCTTTCCCCTACACCACCAGCCACCATACTCACATCAAAACCCTAACTAATATCCTCCCTCCCCCCCACAGCACGGAACATCCGCCGTCGCCATCGGAAAGAGAATCTACGTACCCGGAGGAGGAATTGGCGGGGAAGCCTCAACAGATTACTTTAG
This sequence comes from Sclerotinia nivalis, assembly GCA_029531795.1. Taxonomy (NCBI): domain Eukaryota; kingdom Fungi; phylum Ascomycota; class Leotiomycetes; order Helotiales; family Sclerotiniaceae; genus Sclerotinia; species Sclerotinia nivalis. The sequence continues at coordinate 1,648,226 of JAPEIS010000002.1, forward strand.
TTATTTTGAAGTTCCTTAAGTTTTGAGTCATGGGTAACCTAACAAACAGGTTTGTGATGGGAAGGAGACGACTCGGTATGCTCGTATCGGCATGCTTTTGCAGGATATCAATAGTCTTTGCACGTGCGATTTGAGAAGTACATGAGAAGTACATGAGAAGTACATGAGAAGTATATGAGAAGTACATGAGAAGTACATGAGGATATTAAGTGTAGTTTTATTTTCCTATTGGTGTAGCGCGGCGATGAATGAATGGAGTATTCGTCTTTCTAAAACTATTCATGTAGCGACTCTAAGAATACTCTAATACTATACTGACATGATATACAACAAGGATTTCTTCGTCCAAGAACCTAAAGGCATAAACGCTCACCTATCTCTCCCACCTCATTGATATTCGCGTTCCTTCATTGTCAATACGCTGTAAGCCATTCGCTCAATCCAAGAACCATCCACAAAAATGCTAATATACAAACCTTCATCGAATAATACCAATTCTTTCCGGGCCGTAATTCTGACTTTCGCTTTATCGCTACCAATTGTTTGTTCATTTCCAGCTGGAAATCGCTGCAATCCATTTATCCTGTTCATTTCTATAATTCAATCTCATTAGTACACCATCATCCAGAATCCAAATAGAATAAGTTAGCAAAAAAGGAGAAACATACTTATCTAAATGTAATAATTGTCCAACAACCGTGTTGATCAAATTCTGCTGTATTCTCTTATCCTTTTGTTCCAAAAACTGCAACAAAATCGTCTTGACGTAATAAGTATCGATCGGTGCACCACCATCTTTCCTTCCATTTGCCGGACTTTTTGATCTCCCAGAATCAATACTGGATCTCGAAGAAACGTCATTTAACCTCGATGTCTTCATCTGTAATGCCTTGAATTCTTTTTGAAGTTTCTCATATCGTTGATTGGCTTCATCAAGAAGCTTTCGTACATCCGCTCTCTGTTTTTCGGCATCACGGAGTTGCTTTTCACTATCGTCCAATGCATTTCGGAGTTCGCTCATTGCTGAGCGGATATCATTGGCTTCCTGGGATGCCTTTTCGGCTACACCCTCAAGTTCATCACGGCGTCTCTTGAATTCCTTTTGTGATTGCTCCAATTCTTCTCGGTCGTCAGTTGCCCGCTTAATCTGGCGCTCGAAATCTCTGATCTTAGTTTTGAGCTCATCTACTTCTCGAGATCTGCGACGAGCATTTGTACTGGCTTCATCTTCGGCTCGATCGCGCTCTTCAATGGCAGCTTCCATGCGTTCTCTCATTTCCCGAACCTTGGCATCAGCTCGATCATCCACATCGGCCAAGAGTCTCCGCATAGTTTCTCCCTCTCGTGTTCGCTCGCTTAGTAACCTTTGGACTTCACCGAGTTCTTCTTCAAGACTCTCTGCTTGTTCTTTCTTTTCCTTCAGTTGTATGACCATCTCAGCTGTTTGATCTCTCATGCTTCCAAGCAGACCTTGTGCATTATTGTATTGAGAACCTCTTAGCTCAACCTCCTCGCGAAGTCCCTTGGTCTCAATAGAAAGCTTTGAAACCTGTCCTTCGAGATCTTGAACACGACTACGTAACTTTCCGGCTTCTTCTTGCACCTTTGATAATTCTTCAATGGCTTTTTCGCCTGAAGCCGCCAGCTGAATTTTTTCAGCCTCAGATTTTCGCAAATCACGGCGTGCCGTACGGACTTCATCCTCGGCTCGAAGTCGACCAGTGGTCTCTTGAACAACCTTCTCATTCAAAGACCGAATCTCACCATCTCTATCAGCAGCTTGCTTCTTAAAGCTAGCAAGATCACCCTTCAAATCTTTCTCTCGAGCTTCCAACCTTCTCAATTCAGAAGTACGAGCGTTCAGCTCATCCTTGATACTCTTCAAGTTCACATTCTCAGTGCGCAGAGTCTTCAGTTCCGGTTGTGCATTTTGTAGAATTTGTTTTAGGTCCGTCAGCTCCCTGTAACGTGATGTAGCTAATTGCTCGGCGGCACCAAGGTCCTTCTGCATCGTGCTTGATTTCGACTTCAAATCTTCATACTCAGATGTAATTTTCTTCAAGTCCTCTTCCAATTTAGTCGAACTTGTCTTGTGAGCACCGATTTCAGACTCTAACTTGCCGACCTTTGCTTCAAATGCAGCCTTCTCCTCCTGCAACCTCGCTGAGGCGTTCTTGTGAGTTTCGATATCAGATTCTAGTTTGGCTGAAGCTGACTTGTGAGTTTCGATTTCAGACACTAATTTGGTAACCTTTTCTTCAAGAGTAGCCTTCTCTTCTTGCAAACCCGTCCACTCTGCTAATCGCTTTGCTTCATCCTCGATGCCAGAATCTATTTTCGCTTGTAGCTTGGACTCTACTAGAGCGAGCTGTTCTGTCAAAGCAGCTTTCTCTTTTTCCATCTCGTCCGAAGATATCTTTCCATTTTCTTGGCCCTTGATGTCAGCCTCTAATTTGCTAGTCGTCTCTTCAAGAGCAACTTTCTCGGCTCGAAGTTCCTTGATTATGTCCTTAGCCGTCACACAGTCTTGACCAATAAGAAGTAAATTTTCTTGAAGATTCTCAATCTCCTCGCTGAGATTTTCCTCATTCTTGCGGTTTGCTTCTAACTTTGCTATTTGCTTATCCTTATCAGCGATATCAGTCCTGAGTTTGTCGATTTCAGCTCGCAAATCATGAATAGCAGTCTCAGAAGTAGGGGCCTTCACGGAGGCAGGAGTGGGCTCTTTATTAGCAGCGGCATTACCATTTTTCTTGCCCTTCCTCTTGTTGCCTGATTTCTTCTTGTTGGATGTAGAGGGTGCCGATGTTGATGGTGTAGGTGGGACGGATGCAAGGACGTCTTCACTTGCTGGAGTTGGCTCCTCGTTGGTCTTTAGAGTTTCAATCTCGTCCTCAAGCTCTTTGACGCGCTTAGCATCTGTTTCCTTTGACTCTGTAAGCTCCTTAATTTGAACTTCGAGTAGCTCTATTCGTTTCTCGGCTTCTTTACGGGCATCCGACTGGGATTTCAGATCTTTCGTTTTTGACGCATTAAGTTCCTTGATCTGTACGTTAAGGAGCCCAATTTGTTGCTCGGCTTCTTTACGGCTATCTAACTCGGACTTGAGCTTTTTCTCTGCCGTTGTGGTTTGGTCTTTGAGCTCTGATTTCAGAATTGAGAATCTCTCCGAGCTCTGTTTCTTTTCATTTTCCAAGGTCTCCTCGAGTGTGGCAAGCTGGGTTTCCGTGGTTTTTAATTTACTCAATATTCCTGAGTGTTCCTTCTTTTTAGTTTCCAAGGCCCTCTCGAGCTCGGCGACCCGTGTTTCAGTGGTTTGTGATTGGCCCAATCTCTCTAAGTGCTCTTTCTTTTGGGCTTCCAAGGTTTTTTCGAGTTCAGCAAGCTGTGTTTCAGTTGCTTGTAACTTATCACTAAGCCTTTTAGTCTCTCCCTCCTGGACATCTAGTTGCTCTTGGCGGGACTGGGCCAGACTGGTAGCCTCCTTCATGGAACCATTCAACTCGAGTGTTACATTTTCCAAATCTTTCGCTAGACTAGAACCTAGTTCTTTAGCAGCGATAAGATCCTTTTCTAATGAAGACACTTTTGATTTTAGCTCGTCAACTTCTGCCGACTTGGCTTTAATCTCTGATTGTAATTTTGGCAACTCATCGTCGTACGAGAAGAATTCCCCATTAACATCCTTGTTGTCGGAAAATTGTGGCTTCTGTTTGGGAGAGAAAATCCCAAGGACCGATGTAACAGGGGATTTTACGGAAGTGGATGGGGTGTTGATGCTACTAGTCTCTGCTTTTTCCGTGGAACCCGTAGTAGAACTTCCACCAACGGTAGTAGAGTTTTGAAGAGACGTGAGCTCCTCCCTCACACTAGCATTCTGTTTTTCGGACTCTTCGTACTTTTTTTTGTATTCGTCGCGCTCTGCAGATACCCGTGTAAGTTCGTCCCTAACTAATCCTCCTTGCTGTTTCTGTTGGTCGAGATATTCAACCAGTGAATCCGGTTCTTGGATAGAACCTATAGGTGTATGCTCCTTGAGGACTTTTTCGAAGGGTTCAATCGAAACGGCACGAGCATGTGCGACTCGGTAGGACTTGAGGAGCTCTATGAAATCGCATTAATATATGTAAACTGAAACCATGCATATCAACCCCACCTTGATATCGACCCTCTAACTTTTCCAGCTTTCGCAACTTAGTTCTAACCTCAGTTGAAAGCTCAGCAGAAGCTCTTGGAGTGGCATCCGCTGACTTCTCACTGCCATTGGCAGCAGGAGGACTGCCGCCCAAGGGCTTATCCGCATTTCCCGCCATTGGATTAAGGTTCTCGCCGGCTGGTGTCCCAGCTCGAGTTGAAGCCTCGGACTCGTCTTCAATCACAAAAGCAGATTCAAAGTCTGCAGGATCTGGACCTCTGCCACCTATTTCATCATCTTCCTTTGGCCGTGGTTTCCGTGGCTTTCTAGAAGGGGATTCGTTCGCAGGTCGTCTTGAGATTGAGGATGTAGAAGCCGATCTTTGAACGGAAGGATTTGTTGCGTTTAGTCGTGCCTTCTCTTCTTCAATGCGACTATCTATTTGAGCTTTAATTCTCTTTGAAATTCGTCAGCTAATTTATCTGCAAGGTTGCGATCCATATTTAGAGAACGAACATACCTGGAACATTCTTTCCACATATGGCGAGTGAGGTAGTCTTGTTACTTTTTCTTTTTAACTATTAATAAATTACTGCATATGATAACATTTGACACAAGTGAATTCGTAATATATTTATGACCATAATCAGCAAGTTTGAATCAAGAAAGAAAAGAAATATTATTGTATGAGTAATGAGTAGAATATTGAAGATATAATACTTGTCAACTTCTAAAACTACCTAGTTGCATAACAGATGATAGTAATGAAAGACAAAGCGAAATCCCCATAACATATGCTCCGTACAAGTATTAAAAACTGAGCCTCTTACCCCGTACATGTACCCTAGCTAGTCGTGTTAGGTTATGGGCCGAAAACGTACCTCAATACGAGTATCATCAAATCAAATAGTGATCAACAAGCACCCAATAAACACTAAAAGTATTACAAGCTTGTTGGTGCTTCTAAATGCTTCTAATGCCCGTAATAATTAATCACAAGTGCATGTTTAGGGTGTCACGGCCTGGCGTGGGCTCGGCGGGTTCCATAGTTTCTAGCAGTTTAAAGCTATTTTCATCATTTTTATCCTCATCAGCTTCAAACATTCAAATGTTCCCAAATATAGTCTGTGCACACGCCATCATAGTGTGTGTGTGTTAGAATGTGTACTCCGTATCCTAACTAGGTTCACGCCAATCCAATCACCGAAATTATCAAATTATCGACCTACCCTACCCACGAACTACCTAGTACGGTAATGCCTACCTATAGGAGTCGGCCAGCTTAGCTACAAAGTGACGAAGCTATTACCTGGGAAACTTCATCCCCTCCCAGCCAAGAAAGTGTTGTTCATTTTATTTACTACTTATTGATACGACTTCAACATGAGGTGACTTGCTACTTCTACTATTACCATCATATTTAAAAATTAATCTTCAAAATGATTTCACTTTGGCCATGGAAGGTATGTGAAGCTTCATTTTGACATGTGCATTCAGGGCGTTACACTAACTGAATATTTGTCCACAGCGTGAGGATAATTCTCCTGCCTCCTTTGAGAGGACATTATCCGCTTTGACAGAGAAAATCTCGAAATCACAAGCACAGTTAGAGTCTCGCAGGCTTCGTGGCAGACGTGTGAAAGCATTATGGACATTATATTCAAGTTTCGCATATTTGGTGGTGTTCGTCATAGTTCTTCTAGTGATCGGTTGGAAGAATTTGACAGCCTTGGAGTATACTGGTCTTGCGGGAAGTCCGTTAATGTTAGTATCACTAAAGAAACATGTCATCTGTATCGCATACTGATACTATTATAGAATTTATCTCATTCGAAGTGGCATAACGAGATATTATGATTATATGGTTGAATCCATCACGCATCGTTTGGAGGAACAACAAGCCGAAAGGACCAAAACTATCGACAAATTGAAGGCTGCCACGAAATATAACTCCACACAAGAACTTCTAGAGAAATATGGTGGCGCTCCACCAAAACCTGCTGCACCGAAGAGAACTCCATCCGCGAAGACTCCAAAGAACAAAGATGCGCAACCCCCACGAACAAGCATGGGCCCCCCACCTGCGACAGCAAATATACCCCGCCCTAACCAAATTCCGAGTCAACCTTCTACCCCTCAACCACTTGGAAACAGGACTCCTCCCGCCTTTACTGCTCCGTCCCCATCGCCTATTGCTCCTCGTAGCGAGCCAGGCCCTCCTGAGTTTGCACCAAACGCATTTTCAGGCCCATCTCAATATGCACAAGGTCAATATGCCCAGAATGGAGAGTTTGTCGCTGAAGGACACTGGTACGATCGGGTGTTAGATTTATTGCTGGGAGAGGATGAAACACATCCCAAGAATCGACTGGCGTTGATATGCAAAAATTGTCGACTTGTCAATGGTCAAGCACCACCTGGTACAAAAACTTTAGCAGATTTGGGAAAATGGAGATGCTTTGGGTGCCGAACTTTGAACGGGGAGGAAGATGAAGGTGCAAAGGCCGTACAAGAAATGAAGGAAAAAATCCAGGAAACGAACGTAAAAGAGGAAATCACTTCCGAACTTGATGATAGAAGTACGGAGAATGCTGAAGACACGCCGGGGAGTGAGGACTTTGAGCACGATCATATCAAGGACGAAGAACCGTCAGAAGATGAGAAGGTTGAGGTCAAACCGAAACGGGGACGGCCCAAATCAACCCGCCGGAAAGCGTAACTTGTCATAATTTCTCTTATTTTCTTTACGGGCTTCCTTATTTACAAGCCACATCATGTCCCATGATTTCATTGTGTATCCTATCTGTCAGATGGCGATTTGCCCATCTCAAAATTCATTATCAAATCATCCTTTAATTCACTGGCACCATGTTCAACGAGGTTGTGATCAATGCATAAATTTTACTTCTGGTGACGTCTTTCGTCCTTCGTCTTGAACATCTCAGTTATCCCTTTCATCCTGATTCATCCTCTTTCGCTTGAATTCCCACTTCCACCGAAAGACTTATATCTCTTACGACTAGCAAACGAAGATTGATATTTCGAGACATGAGGGCGGATAGTCGGCTCAAACTCAATCGAGTCCATAACCGCATTATCCTGCTTAGTTCCACGTCTATTGGAAGTTCTTCCACGCTGCTCATGTTCTGCAGCCGTCAACGAAGATTTATACACATCACTACTCTCCAAATGTTGAGGTGTATAAACAGGAGCGCGATGAGCACCTGGTTCAACCTCCTTCTTCGCTACACTCTGTTCGCGTTGTATACCCAGATATTGCGCATATCCTCCCCATGGCTTCGAAGATTTATTCACAGTGCCATGATTAGTACCTCGAACTTCTTCAGTAGATGTAGCGCGTCGCGCATATGTACTCTCCGCCAATATCGGTTCCAAATACTCGCTACCTACTAATTCAGGTGTTGACATCCCACTCGATGATCCAGACCTCGTCAAAGAAGAAGTAGAAGTAGAAGTAGATAAACCCCGTGAATTCGAAGAAACCACAACGGGAACTTGCATTCGCTCTGGACTTGGGACTCGTCTCAGTGCTTGTCTTGATGCTTGTCTTGGTTCTCGTCCAGATGCTTGTCCAGGTGCGGATCTTGCTGCTCGCTGGCTTTCTTCTTGAAATCGGCTCCGATAGTTATGAAACATGATGGAGTCGGGGATTGTAGGTGTTTTGGTGGAGGTATGTGGGTTTGCTGTGGGCTGTGGTGGATTGTGGGATCGAGGAAGCGCGTGAGGGGTTTGGTTATGGGGTGGAAGGGGTGAGGGGTTTGAGAGGGGTGGTCTCGAGCTTGGGTACTTTGAAGGTTCCTCTGTTGTAGTATTGAAGAGGGGTTCGTAAAGCAGTACAACTTGGTTGAGGTGTTGAGGAGTTTGTGTGGTTTGTGTGATTTCCTTTAGGTTTCGAAGCGAGATCGAAAAAGGGGGTGAATAAATAGTTAAAAAATAGTGGTTGTTCAAGATTGAAACTAACCCTGTCTCAATTCATCAAAACTATCACAAAACAACTACCCAGAATAACTCCAGAAGAAGGTGGTTGTTCCCAGAAGCTTTTTTCCTGTTCATATATGTATATCGATATCAATTCATTGATTAATTCTTTACTCTCAAAAAGCTCAAGCTTTTATATATATGTAGAGTTGAAGTTGAAAGGAAGAAACTGTATAAGGGGGTAGAAAGATATTGAAGTTTAGAAGATACCAATAAGGTTGGTTATTTTAAATGGATGAGAGATATTTGGTCTATGCAATATGGTACATTGAGAAGTTAATACAGTATGTTATTCAGAATAGTGATAATGGTTGTGAAAATAAGCGAGATAAATAAGGGACTTTTTGATTTGTGGATGGGTTTGTGGAGGAGTTGATACGGTGGATTTTGATTGGGATGATGAGTGAATGATGGATAATGGATGGATGGATTGTGAACAGGAAGTGAATAAGGAATATCAATATATAGTTTACAGGATGATGAGATGAATCAAAAGGAGAACAATGTGTGAAGTGAATATTGGGACTATTTTGGGAAGGATTTATGAATTGGGCTTTGTTTGATTGTTTTTGGTAATGCTATGGTATAGCTTGTACAGTTTGTATTGTTTTCTGAAATCTATTGTAGTTTGTGTTAATGTTATTATTTTGGAGTATGAAATGGATGAATAGTATATAGTCTTTTTTCAACGGAAATGATGTTGAGAAATGGATATTGAAAGATGGAACACAAGAGGTAAAAATTATTGAGCAATATTGATATCCTACTTTCAATCTGAATCTCCAAAAACCATTATGTTAATGAACAATATATCTCATCTCCCACAAATCACAAGTGTGATATAAACCACTAGAGTTGCCATTCCATAATACGCTATTGGTTATTAGATAAAACTGTGATAACTTCTTGAATATTCTGTATGTGAGATTTCTAGCCCAGCTTACTTGGGATTTTATGTCCTGGGTATCATCTTCGTTGTCTTCTAGAATAGTGAGATTATTTTTCTTCCTTTTTAGTTTGGAATTACTACTAGGCGAAGCATAGCAACTTTCGCACAGTATCCATTTCAGACACTGCCAGGATTTCCTCATTGTACTTCAAAATACATAGATAGGTATTTCTACCTACTTCACAAACCCGCTCAACATCACACCACCAGCAACACTCCCTGCGCTTCTATTTTTACAACTCTCAGTTTACTTCCTCCCACTCCCACCCCCCGTCGCACTGCCACTTCCCCCTCTCCTCTCTCCCTCACTCTTCCTCCCCATCCCCTCAACCACCTTCCTCCCCGGCGAAGAACTCCCCCCAATACCATATCTCTTAGGATCTAAATCCTCATGCCCCCATCGACTTTTCTTCGGAAAAGAAGGTTCGAATTCATCATCCAGAGCATCAAGATCTGCGTTTAATTTTTTCGTTTCTGCGCGTTTTTGCTCTTCGGTTTTTTCGGGGGGAGCGGGATTGGTCGTGCGTGTGCTGCGTGTGGTTTGGTTTTGGTGTCCGCTTGTGCTTGTGCTTGATTGAGTGGTTCTTCGTGTGGTTGCTGAGGGTTTTTTGTTGGGATTGCTAGAGCTGGTGTTGGAGTTGGTGCTGGTGGTGCGAGGGGTCGATATTTTGGTTGGAGTGGGTTGGTTTTGTTGTATTTGGTATTGTATATGTATCGAAATATTCTGAAATATTTTTTTATATCTCTCTGAAAATATAGCTAAGAAAAGTTTCCATTCTAAAGCATAATAAGCAAGTAACTCTTATATACATTCTCTCCATACTTATCCTGTAAATATACATATTCTAGCCGGCTCAAACTTTAACCCTGGCGTCTAAAGTATTTTTCGGATAGGTGGAAGTTGTAGGTTGAATTTTGGTGACCATGTGTATGACCTTTTGGGGGTTGATCGTTGAAGTGTTCCTACAATTTACGTATCGACAGCAGGTTATTTACGTATATGAGATAGGAATAAATTCTTCTTGGACGATGCTGTTATATTGCAGGACCTTTCTCCCTTTCTCTCATAACCTGTCTATAAAGTCGTCACTGCTTTTGGCAGACAGATGAGTTTACCTTCTCCTCGATAACTTTTTAAAGAAAAACAACTCTTTGTTGATATCTCGAAGACATCTATCGGTAGGTGCTGCATGAACTGTACATTATGTGCCGTTCTTTGATGCCCGTGGCGTTTCTATGTAGCGAATCTTCTGCCCGATTCTACTGCTCGGGCATATCCATGTCGATCATCAATTCTGTAGCAGTAACTGATAGAGTAGGCTGTGGCAATGGGGAAGCCAAAAAATGTTCCGCAGGTGATAAATTCAAAATGTAGACCCTAATTTTGACCAAGCACTTTTAGCTTCTGCCAACACTTGTGTTTAAATTTGAACGGCAGTTTGCTAAAGTTCGTGTATAGACATATGCTTCGATACTGTTGCCGTTCTCGTGGAGTAGTTAATTGCTTTTGAATATTTGTCCGACATTCAGGTATGTGCCGAAGTCCCTCATGGCATGGATTTGTACTACCCAGCTTCTCGATTGTTGTCGTAGTCTGCAGGTGTCTTCTTAAGTTACAAGTGCCGCTCCCGGCGCCACAATTGGATTGGGTTGTGTCTTTTGCTCTTCCTTATTCTTTACCTTTAATTTGTAGTATAGCACACGTATCATCTCTCGCTGCCTTCGATGGCGTTTTTGGTTTCGGTTGGGGTTGATTGTCTCCCTTTTGTTTCGTAGACTGCGGAAGTCGTACTTGGTCTAGGAATGGTGACACAGCTTAGCTCAGGCTTCTGTATAAATGATTAGCAGTACCACAAGTAAAAGCGTAGATCACTCCCCTATAGCCATCTCAGCTTGGAATATTAGGGTATTAGTATGATTTTGGTCCATTATTGATTGTAGTTCCGTAACATCATCCAGTAAATGCTGCAATGAAACGTCAGTTGTTTAAGATTTTAGTAATACTAGCGGTGATGATGTCGGATGAACTTACAGCCTTTACTTGTACCCTTGTTCGAGTCATACCTTAGATTTTTCCGGCGTAGCATGCTGCCTCCCTAGACATGCACCAAATTGATGTATCTAACAGGCGAAACTACCGAAGATATCGCAAATTGCTTGACAGTACCGCATCTCAATTCTCCAGTCGCAGACCTTCCTCCTCTTTCAGAAATTTCCGCACAGAATAAGCATCATATAAGTTGTTCTCTAGAAGCATGATTAAATCACATGATTTGTGTCAAATTTGTCGTAGTCTGTCTGGGTATGTGATGAGATATTTAAGCTCAGATTAAGCAATATTGCCTTTCTGCCAAGTTGCATAACTGATTTTGAAGAACTTTTATTTTTATTGAATAGATAGGGTTTTAGATATTTGGATATGTCAAGTGTTGAGGTGATGTTGGTGCCTTTCCCACCCGAGCTCGCTAACCCTTACCACAGGATTCAAAAAACAATGAATTGACAAAATTAGGACAAAAGCCCTTCTAGGAGAAATTGACCTTGCATATATGGCTTTCTGATGGCTAAATCATTGATCGCATTATAATGACCCCAGTAAATGCAATAGAAGTGTTCATTTTCTAATATCGGAGATCATCATCAACCTGAGGTGATTTGCGATCCCGCACAAGATTACTTCAATCCAGGTCTCACGAATTGGAAAATGTGAAAGCTCAAAGTCCTCCCACCATGATCAGGAGAAAATCAAAGCAGATAGAGTCTAGCTTGGACGTTTAGTCACATTATTGTCATCACTTTACATGTAGTTTACGTATTTTAGCACGAACAGGAGCAAGATATTTCAACCAAAAGACACGAGCCTGTCAGGATATGTGAATGTAGCTCTTGTTGATGTAAATAAGGACTTGGGATAGATTGGCTGGTTCTCCGTCGAGGACCCACTAAGTAGTCTTTTGGTCTACACAATGATATAGCATAGTATAGACAGCAAGTTCTACTATTAATAGAAAAATAGTATGCATTCATCTCTACCTTTGTCGTGACTTAAAGGGATGTCTCCACATACCTAGCTGATGGCTAGCTATCGTAAAGAAAGCTTAAGTCGAGGCTGTCGAGTCAAGCTGGGCTTTTCCTCATACCCTACGCCACTTAATTTTCTCTGACCATCACTAAGTGACCAAAAGATCAAACACAACTCCACACAATAACCCGATGCCAACCTATCACGTCACGTCAAGCACAAATACCCACTCTATACCAATGATCACCAACCAAAGATAGTAAAGACAGAAGAGCCCCACTCCTCCCGCCCGAAAGCTTCTCTATACATCTCTTCCGTCCAGACCCACCACATACTACATCCCAGAAGTCCCATCTGTCCCAAAAATGTTCATTACCTCAAAACAATAGTTAAAATAAAGTAGATTCCAAATAAAAAGGAAAAAAAGTCACAATTACCTTTTTCTACGCTGGGAAACAAAAGCACAAAAAATACAACGGCAGTTCGTTATGTACATACTCACTGAGGCAGCGTGCATGTATATACCGAATTGCGTACTGTAGTTTCATCTATTTCAGTATACCTCTCTATAGATCCCGGATGCTTTGCAGGACATTTTCGTTATGACATGAACCAGAAAAGTTCAGTAAACGAGATCACCACTTGAAATCAAGATGAAATTTAACATTGAACAGAGAGCCAATACTATCTAATCATCTCCTTGATTTGAAAGATCAAGCAATCACTTCTCTCTTCTTCCATTCTTGCACTCCGCTAAGTCTGATCTTCTCCCACCTCTCTCAACCATCCCCCTGCTCCCAAGCCCTTCCCTCTTCTGCTCCGTAACAATACGGTTAATATGCAAATAATACAAATTCATATACAGATGTTGAACTTGAATGTTTGTCAATTATTTTATTATATCTCCTTTACTCAAATTGTCGATACAATATCTCAAACTCCACGAGCACAAAAGTGGCAGTAACAGTAAGAATTGTCGCTTTTTCTACTCCCCCGGCTCCCCTCTTTCCAAACAGTTTTAATTATAGTGCTAACCAATCATATGCTAGCAAACCTCATTCGTGTTATCCCCAAGAATCAATGAACTGTACAGTGAAAACCTCCAACCTTCACCGATACCCACACATCTCAATCGAAGTTCGAATAACGAGTTAGACATCGAGGGCCTCGCGCAGTATTGGTTGAAAAGCACATTCCTTCAATATTACTACGGTCAATACGGACACAGCGAGGATATATACATGGGGAGAACCGCGGAGAGAAAGAAGATCATTGCAATGGGCGACCTAGGAACGAATTCGATGCATGATCAATGATCAAGTTGTCTACAGCTAAAGTCTATCAGAGCGAGACCCAGACCTTCTTAGCAAGAAATACCTCACAAACGATTGTGCTGCTTCGGTAATATTAAGAGCCGGGGAAGACGAGAGGGGAAGGAGAGGAGAACAAGACGGGTTCCGCTGAAAGGACAGATAAGTAGCAAGAAAACTAACTATTGGAATGGGGGCCCAAAAACAACACTAGAACCGACAAAACTGGCATCCTCAATTACAACTCCGTCCTTCTTCTAATCCAGTACCTTTCTCAACTTCCACCAATTTCCCAAATCAAACCCCTCATAGCCATACCATCGCACGTTAATCCTCTCTCCTCACCCTGACTCTCAATCTCCGGGTAATTTTCTCAAATCTTTCGACTTGCCCCAAATTTCACATGCAGCGAGGACCTCTATTCCTCCCTTGTTCTGCCTAGAATTGTGATATTCGAGAGTGCTATGAAGTATGTACATAGGTATATACGAAAATATTCCGAACTTAGCATGTAGTATGACCTTATAAACACAAATCTGACCAGACCATCTAATTACCAAATCGAATTAGTAGATTGAAAGGTATAAGAGATACCTGCGTTAATATATTTCGAGCTCGGCATACCTAGCTACCTACAACTTATGAGCAACTTCTCTATAATATACACGATAAAACAGCAGCTACTAGAAGCCACGCACAATGTGACATCTACCTAGTAGTCTAAAAACCAATAAAGTAACAAAAACAGCACGATAGTCCACGCAAAACGATATTCACATTTTCCAACAACAGACATCTTAATATTGAACATCAGAACATAGCGCATAACATAGCGCCGCGCAGCAGCTATGCATCTCCACCCTCTCCTCCAAAAATCCTTCTTACTCGGTCTTCCTTCGCCGTTCAATACGTCCATATAAATCCCACAAGCAATACTAAGAAAAGCAAAACCTCAATCACTCTACCTACTTCAGCACCTTTCTCATTCTTCCAAAAGAGAGACAACGGTTGAGACGCCCCCGGGCCTAAAATCCAATTCTTTCAAATAGGGGATGGAATGCTATACAAAGACTCACGATTATCACATATCACTCCCAAACCCCCAAACCCATCAAACGACAAAACATCCAAGACTCAGAGTATATATACTAGGTACATAGAAGCTGGATCTAGTAACGCATGTTATTCATGATCGAGTCCCAGAAACCCTACTCTACAACCAACACCAACATCAACACCAACAAGATATCCCACTCACTACTCGAGGAGGATTCTCTATTACTACTATGATCTCAAATACATATATACATATATTCACAAATAAACATACAATTAGTTATCAAAAGAAATCCAAAACATCACACCATCAGCCCTTCACCCTCATCCTCATCCACCGCATTATCTAATCTTCAGTTCCCAATCTCAATCCTCACAATACTGCAAAAAAAACCCCTGTGAAAAGATAAACTTGAAACATCCTATCACATCGACTCATCTGTGGCAATTCTTCGTGGTCTATCCTAGAAATAAGATAATCTGACGGTGTGAAACAAAAGGTCATGGAATGGAAGTTAAGTTTGAACCATGAGAGCGAAAGGAGTGAGATGATATTGGAATGATAGTAAATAGTTATACTGAAAAGAGAGGAGCTTTGCTTGAAGCCTTTGATAAATTAATCGCCGATTACCTAGTATACCAGTGAAATGATTCTTCCATAACTTGATAATCTTGATATGAGAGCACACCCACTTGGATTTATAGACTGGGGTTGAATATACATTGTTGCAAGTTTCCTACCATTACCAGGCACCCGTGTCTCTAAAATTTTTGCAAACACTCTAATTTGAATGTGCTTAAAAAAATCCATTGACAAATATATCCCCGAACGAGAAAATGACACCTGTTCGCCGTTCTTCATTCTGTTCTTATCCTCAACGCCTATACCCAAACATCTTTCCAGCATATCTATCCCGACAGTTTTACGATCTCAAAGCCCTCAATCTCTCGCCCAAGCCATCCTCTTCTACTTCGGTTGGATTTGATTTGACAGGAGCCGCGGCTTCGGGACTCTTCATCTCTTGCTTTAACTCAATTCCCGCCTCATCCGCAACTTGGTTCATCAATCTATCGACGTCTTCTTGAGGAGTTGCTACTGCGGTTGCGGATGTAGTTGCGTTTTCGTAGTAGCCGGTTGCTACATCTAAATCTTCGAATTGTGTTTCAAAACGGTCCATTACTGCTGAGATCTATTGATTTTAT
Source organism: Sclerotinia nivalis (assembly GCA_029531795.1). NCBI lineage: Eukaryota > Fungi > Ascomycota > Leotiomycetes > Helotiales > Sclerotiniaceae > Sclerotinia > Sclerotinia nivalis. Next base: position 1,663,900 of record JAPEIS010000002.1, read on the forward strand.
ATTTCGTTAGCATATATGTATATATGAGGGAGTGAGTTGGAATATGATAATTTGTAGAGAGGGGAACGAACTTTCTCCAAATCCATAGCTTTCATAGCTTGATCCATTCCTCTTACTACATTCGTCATACTGCCGGTAACTTGTCTCATGGTAACAGCCGTTTGTACTCTACTAGCCACGGCATCAATTCTACTTGCTAGCCTCAGTAGATTTAGTTTCTCATTTTGTTTACGAATGGCATTTTCGGCGTTGATTTTCGCGATATCGGAGTGACCTTGTAGGATTGCCTAGAGAGTGATGTTAGTGAGTTGTGGCTTAGGAGAGGATGCGATAGAGAGGTAGAAATTGCCTTCTTGAGTTTATCTTTCTCTGCCTTTTCTGCTTGTCCAGCTTTATTGGCTTGTCGGTTGATTTGTTTCGCAGTGAACTAGATGGTAAGTTAGTTTGATGATATATTAATGCGCAGGCCCGAGTGATGATGATGTGCGATGTTTTGGTGAAAGATAAGCAGAATGACGTACCTTCAAGTTGAAGAGCGCTTTCTCGAGTCCCGACATGATGCTATTGGATGGTAAATATTATCCTAACAAGTAGTAGACTATTTTTGTGGTATCCTAGGTATTGTGATGAAGATAAGTAGGATTTGGAGGTTTCGTAGTAGTAGAATCCAGCCTTGTGAACTGCACATGTGTGATTGCGGGGCGCGCTACGCTTAAACTTAGACTGATTAGTCATCCAAGCTTAAATTATGCATACAACTAATTAAACCCCTCCATTCACGAAATCATCTATTATATATCAATATCCAGAGTCTCATTTGTTGTAATTGAATATATTTGATTTATATATCAGGAAAGCTTTCTAAAAATGCCTCCAAAGCCACGACTTAACGTTCAAGACTTTCCACGTCCACCTCTCCTAGAGAAAACACCTCGCCATCTCATAGTAAAATATCGAGGACAAACTATTGCCGAAACAAATGATGCATATTGGGTTTTAGAAACATATCATTCACCCAGTTAATCCCCCTTTCTCTATATAACACTTCATCAATACTTTCCTCACCTCTCAACCTATACCTAACATAACCACAGCATACTACCTTCCCGCCACATCCCTATCTCCAAATTTCAATTTGACCCCAACCGCCAAATCCACCTTTTGTGAATACAAAGGCTGGGCAACATATTACTCGATCTCATTACCACCTCCATTTTCTCCTTCTCCTTTATCTTCTTGTCCCTTTTCGGATCAACTAACTTCACCCGAACCGCAGGAGCATGTAATATCCAACAGAATATGGTCTTACGAATCTCCTACCCCTCAATATGAGGCGGTGAAAGGTTATTTAAGTTTTTATGCTGGGCCATGGGATTGTTTTGTGGATGGAGAGAAAGTTATACCGCAACCGGGAGATTTTTATGGTGGGTGGACCACGAGTGAGCTTGATGGGATTATTAAGGGGAGTGCGGAGACGAGATGGATGTGAATTATGGATGTGGAAGTGTATTTTAAGTTGAGATTGATATTGTTGCCAGGGTACTCGCGGAAACCTGTGAGTAGTTGTGATATAATGAACTGTATCTAGGGCGGAAGGGTTTCAAAGTGGCGAGCAAAGATGTCCACGAGAAATGTGCTACCGGTGAGTTTGACCCGCTCAAAGTGGAAGGCAAACTCAAGAAGCTAAATGCTAGTGATGTGGAATAATGGATCTTTCAAGCTTTCCTCAAATTCATATTACCCAAACAATATCAATGAGCATATAGTCTCTAATCCAATGTACAAACTTTACTTGAACAATTAGTACAGCAAACTCCCGGTGAGCTCTCCAAATGCTTGTAATTCCCGGTTGAACCTGTTGTTCCCCCACAAAATTCTCTCCATGAGCTTCCTGAAGACATAAACATAATATACCCACAAAACTGTTCAAACTGTATGCCAATTGATCATCAACATTTGATACAACACCCACATAAACTCGCAAAGACAAGTCCATCAAGATGCCGAATGAATATATCCCAAAACCTTTCCATTAGCCGATGAATGCTCAAGCGCAAGCCAGAAATTATCTGACAACATATTACACTCTGCCGCCGATCATAAAATCAACATCACAAGCTCGCAATCATTTTGCGAATGCTGTGTGCGGTTAGATCGAATCGGAAGATCATGAGAATGCACGCAGTGGAATTTCTTTAAATTTTAAAGAAGGGATCGATTTCGTGTTTGCTATTTTAGTCAATAATCACTCCTCTTCTTGCGGGGTTGATGAAGATCTCATATTATGATCGAGTTGAAGTATATCGGGAAAAGAAAATATTCATAGACATGATTGCTTTATGAATTCCTCTCTCGATGTGCCCGGTAGTCTACAGTATTGTGCCTCGAAAATTGATAACACACCTTCATTGAGCTTCATCAACATTTCCCCAAGTCCTCAGTTCGAGCTTTAAATGATTCGATGAATTCCTTTTTTCCCCATCGTTGTTGGATTTGCAGCGGATAAAATAGATTCTTTGGGAAAGAATGAATATCAGAGGTTCGAAGTGAAAATTTAAGAGCTTGGGTATTGAGGAGTGAGGAGCTTTATTGATGAACAAATTATGTTTTTCAGAATACTTAGTCACATTTCCGTGGACAGAGTCCTATGGTTGCTGGATGGATCTCCGTTTAGTACTGTAGACTCGACTATATATCATCATCTGGACATTCAGATAATCGACAAACCAACTAATATGTGTAATATCTTTAGAGACTAGTAGCTACACACGTTATAGCAGCAATGAGATGAAATCAAATCAAACCTAACTATCTTAAAAGTAAAAGGGAGGAGATGGTGGTGAACGAGGGGTGTAGATTTCTATCAGGGTGTCTGCAGTGCATGAGGATAGTAATCCATATAGTGCGACGATTACATCAAAGACTACTTAGTACGTATTAATTCAGATCTCTAGGCTGAACTGATGTAGAAGCACTACTTTCACTTATGAGGTTTGGCGAAACTTAACACACTTGACCACTTGTGTTGGAGGAAGCAAATACCTAGTAGCTGCTTTTGTGTCACAATTTGAATGAGGTGACCCATCTATCCGAGAAGACAAAAACTTAAACAATTCCTGCAACTAATAGCTTTTTTTTGTATGGGATGAGATGTGATTCGAAGTGAACATGAAAGCAGAATGAAAGAAAGTTGAAAGTGAAGCGAGGCTCTGATGTGATGAAAAGGAAGGGGATATTAGTAAAGTAAGAAGCATGTGCGGATTAAAAAGTGCACAGGATAGACAATTCACCATTTTTAGGCTGTGAAAAGTGTCGAGTGAATATATCTATGAATTGAGTTTACTATTCGTGACATTCTGACAAAATGAATATAACGATAAGAAAACAGTTTTCCGCACAACATAGACAGGCCAAGGTGCATATCTCTGGTGAAAGTCATCCTACGGGTTTTGGCTGGCCCGTATGTTGTAGCTACCTAAATAGATACTGTAGAAAGGCGATGACTTTTCAAACCTTTGCGCCCACTGTCGAATGATAGAAAGGAAATGCCCAGCGTCCGAACCCATCATATGCATCAATGGGGATTCTTCACTCAGTTTCTCTCACTGTTTTGATGTTCTTTTCTTTCAAGATCACGATATGAAACCCGTTCGCACGGAGTTTGGGGTTCAGTTCAAATGAATAGTTCCTTTGGCAGATGTAATCCATTTGAAATATTGACTTCATTCATAACATCAAATCCATTTGGTATATCGCAATCGCTTGGAACATCAAACCCGCAACTGGCCTGGATCATTCCAAAAGGAATTTCTCCCCCGAATATCGAAAGCCGTTGCGCTCCGAAGCTATTGAAGACTGTTTTGACCGCGTTCACTCGCATTATCATCGGTGCTAGTATCCGCCACCGGGTCCAAAACGTCGAAACGATTCATTGAAGCGGTAGTAGTTCGTAGATCCATTGAAAGGTGTGGATATCCAGTTTCGATGGTTTGAGTTATAGCATTTCGTCATTTCCTATAGCATGAATTTCCTTGCCGCAGTTCACTAATTCCATGCAATGCTCCTACCAAGTTCCAACAGAAAACTTTTGATCGTGGTTTCAAACTACACAGGCTTTCCATGTTAAGTTATGTTATGTTATGCATACGACACGTTAACGCTAACGGCGTAAATTTTGGACGTATAACTTGAACCGACATGACATTTCCAAAACCATAAAGACGGCATACCTTTGAAGGAAAGTGTTGCGCCATGGGTGGTATCCTCAAGCTCATAGCAAAGACCATTTCATTTTCAACAAAGAACGTTCAAAAATAGTCTACCGAAATTAGGGTCTCTTCGGCGCACGGTCTTGTATTGGATAAAGTTGTCTCCACTGACTCTGTTTTTTCCGTGTCTGATGTCGTCCCATAATTTAGATGGAGGCGGCGGACAGGCACATGTCTGTGAGTCTGGGGCCTGGGCAGTGGGCAGTGGGCACCCAAATCTTATTTGCTCTGATCTCCGCTATTGAGACCCGCTCGCGTACCTTCTAAGTTCTGCCTTTTCTCTTTTAGATATCCGAACAATCTGTATATCAGATCGAGTGAAATATGTAGGTCTTTGGGCAGGTCGCGGAGAATGTAATAGCATGAACCAATAGAGCGGTCGAGAATCAGAAGATGTGTTGCTCAGACCTTCATGTCATTCATTGCTTTCGGCACACAATGGCCATTAATTCCAGATCATACGAAAGTTGTTTATGCATCATCGTCAAAAGAATCGTGTCACCGTATATCGAATATTTTTCCGTTTTGGTGGCGTTCTAAGCTTGTTTCATCTGAAAGTGTTTCCCCTTACAGCCTATCGGTGTTTTTTTTTTTACCAAGCAATTCCCGCCCACCAACGTTTCATGTGGTGGTATTTGTCTGATAGAACATGAAGAGATCTTGAAAGGGCATTGAATGTTGAATGTCACAAATTGACGTGGGCTCATTCTGAGCAATTTTTAGGTTCATAACATTCGGTTTGGTATTGTCATATATTGGTATATGTGACCTTATTATCAGGGATGCAAACTATTTCAGCGTTCACGTTGAGTTAGGGTTGGAGTCTCGTCACTAAGTTGTCCATAAGGTTACTCCTACGAAATCCTGATGAGAATCTTACTCCGAAGAAATCGAATGATCCGGGTATGTGCTCCTGCATTGTTCCTGCATTAGTTTACCTGACCGGAGATGCATTTCCTTTTTCAATCCCAGATTTCTCTTCTGTGCCACAAAACCAATTTCTCATTCAGTAATGAAAGCCGTCAATAATCTGCCGTGAAAACAAAAAACATTCGATATAGATGAACTTCATGTTTTCTCTCCCCTAATAGGGAAGAAATTCATTTGGAGTTTTAACTCAATTCAGGTATCATTTTTTTAAGAACAAGCTCAAAAAGACAGTTATGTGGCCCCGGTGATCCTAGGTAGTGATTCCAGTAACCAATATGCTCTGAACAGGGCTCCCGGTCCCTAAGAAATCCACCAAATTACCACATTCTTTTTCAACGTCAGTCCGTGATATCACTTGGGGTCTTAATTCCTAAAAGGTTCTTTTTCTCAAAAAGAAAAAACCTCGAATGATTTCAGAGTGAGTCCGTGGCACGGGGATGTACATCGTATGAATGAATATACGATCCCCCTGCCCTGAAGGTGTATGTATTGTAACCTCATAATATAGGGGTATTAATAGCTGTTAAGTTAAACGGCGAATGAGAAAGGACAGGATCAATGTTGCATTTGTCTCAATATTTCAGTACCTAAGAACAGATGAAGTTCCATCGTTCATAGATAGGTAGGAATCTTAAAAAAAAAATTACGAATAGTTATGTCACTCAATTTGACTCAAGCCCCTTTGCATAGTATAAGCAAATCTTAATGGGTAGTAATGGTATTTGAATGAAATGATGGGAATCCTTTCTCGGATCCTAAATCGATTATCTAAACATTATCCTCTCATATCCACAATACGGGGATTTTGTATTTAGTCATTTCAAAAGGTTCTTATTTACTTTTTGTATTTTGAGCTTTGAGGGTTTTGGATTGGTTGAGAGGTCTAGATGATAATCACGGCTCCATATTATATCTATCGGAGAGGCTGTGCAAAAAATCGTGAAACACTGATCCCCTGATCCCCTGATCCCCTTCTACCTTACCCCATGAACCCCCCAAAATGTTCTAAATGGCGCTTTCAACCTTGATTTGGTCCGATCATAATTGCGATTTATCCAATCATCATGTCATTTTAGATTAGCAACCGCTGTGATTGTCAGCATCTATTTGTGGGTTCATCTAATTGATCTAAGCCAAATCTAGATTCTACCTACTATCTCCAATCAAATCAATGAAGAATCGCTTTCGTATACCTTGCATAAGGGTAAAAATCTCCGAAGAAGCACTGAAGATACTTTGCATAACTTCTACGATGTACAGTATCCAATCATTCCTTTGCCGCTCGGCTGAGCGTTAAGCCGTATTCACAGTTCTGCAAATATTCTACACATGGCTATGGAGAGATGAGCGCTTGGAGGCACACACAATATTGAACAATCCAAAAATCCAGATGTCTAACCTCTAGATCGACCTAGAAGCAAGGTGAGATAAACTATGGGTTGGATACTTAAAATATGTATTTGTTTTGTCCGAAGTTTTACATCCGATTGCAATGTAAGCAATAAGCATTGATCTTACGGATTCTGGGCATCATCATGATGCACGACTAATACGAGGAACAATAAATCCGTCTTTAAAAGTTACCCCTGACTGGGACGGTGTACCTGCAGTAGTTCGCATGGTCAAGTTTCACCTGTTCTTTTCGGCATCTGCACCCCTCGATTTAACAAGCATTGCCTTTTTCTAAAAGACATTCTTGGCACATCTCAGCCAACTGCATTTCTTTTAGGTGGGGGATTACAGAATCCACATCAAGAGAAAAAGGATAAAAAGGCGCGCGCATGCATGGGTCTGAAAGGATATGGCCTTGCTTAGTATTAGCTTCTTCAAAGATTCTCCTCGTCTATAGAATCCTTGACGATTGTTCGACAAGGTTCACATCTAGTTTCCAAGTGGCTCAATACGGAAAGACCCAAAGAAAGGGATCAAGGCTGTGCGGGAGTGGTCATGTCCCAACCGTTTCTTAAGATATAACAGATCCTGAGAATCCTCATGTTAGGTTTCTACTCCATTCATTACGACTTCTTCATTTGCTCTTTCTTATAATTATATCGCCCTGTGGGAGTTAAAGTCATTCACTTCTTTGCTCTCCATCTCTTTTCTTCAGCATCAAAAGATTCATTCGTTATTTTTATATATTTTTTTTCATTTCATACCAACACTCGTTGATCAACTTACTTTATAATAATGAAGTTTCAAACTCTATCAGGCCTTGCGGCTTTGGCCACCGGCTTCCAGCTTGTTGCTGCCACCGGATGGTCAGACAAGTCTAGCTTTTCTTGCCCTTCAAACACCAACAATGACTGCTCTTCAACCCAAAAGAGTGGATGGAATTTCAATGACCTTACATCTGGAAGCTTCAGCTCCTATGACGATTTCTCCTTCAGTGGATTCACATGCTCAAACTCTTTCGGCAAACGTGATAATCCCAAGTTCCCAAGAACATCATCAGGAAAATGCATTTCTGGTACAGCTTCCTCAAACCACGGATCCTGCCCTCAATTCTCCTGTGGTAGCTCCTCCAAATCCGGCGGATCAAGCTCTGGATCCTCTGGCAGTATTTCCGCTTTCTCCATCTCTACAGTTCACGTTACTACTGAGTTCGACTGTGATTTGGAATTCCACTATGGTATGGGCGATGGATCTACTTGCAAGCAGGTCTCTCCTTGCTCAAGTCGAGGTTCCACCATCTCCAATACTCAATGTGGTGGTGCTAAGAACGTCACCGTTGTCTACTCTTCTGCAAGTCAAACCCACACTGCCGCTACAGGAAAAGCATCTTGCAGTGTTGGTATTAGCTCAGTAGGATTCGACTGCAGTTCGGCATCTACTACTCAACACCCATCCACCACCTACATCAAGGCCACTTCTATCGAGACCACTTCCAGCGCATCCTCCAAGCACACTTCTGTTGAATCTTCATTCAAGACTACCTTGGTCGCCTCTTCCAGCAAAATCACTTCGGTTAAGAGCATTCCTTCCCCGACAGGTACTTCATACACACTTGTCGGAACTGGTTCAACCAAATCTTCGATTATCGGAACTGGAGTTAAGCCAAGCTCAAGTGCCGAGACTAGCATCAAGACTACAATCAAGCCAAGCTCAAGTGCTGCCACTAGCATTATTGGTACATCTGTTCACTCTTCCCCAGCCGGTTCTGCCCCAGGAAGCTCATCTGTTGTCCAATTGACCACTTCCACCATTTACGCTACCTCTGTTTCTACCATCCTTTCTTGTGCTGCCTCTATCACCGACTGCCCAGCTAGATCGACTGTTTTGACTACTGTCGTGTAAGTTCAATATATTTTCCACATTCTGAATTTTTTCTAATGAGTTTTATAGAATCCCAGTTTCTACTACTATCTGCCCGGTCACTGCCACGGAAATTCCAGGTTCATCTGCTCCAGGTTCATCTGTTCCAGGTTCAAGTGCTCCAGCTTCATCTGCTCCAGCTTCATCTGTTCCAGGTTCAAGTGCTCCAGCTTCATCTGCTCCAGCTTCATCTGCTCCAGCTTCATCTGTTCCAGGTTCAAGTGCTCCAGCTTCATCTGCTCCAGCTTCATCTGTTCCAGGTTCAAGTGCTCCAGCTTCATCTGCTCCAGCTTCATCTGCTCCAGGTTCTCCAGCCTCAACCGCTCCAGGATCATCTGCCAGCTCCATCATCGGTACATCAGTTACTGCTCCAGGTTCTCCAGGTTCATCTGCCAGCTCCATCATCGGTACATCAGTTACTGCTCCAGGTTCTCCAGCTTCATCTGCCAGCTCCATCATCGGTACATCAGTCACTGCTCCAGGTTCTCCAGCTTCATCTGTTCCAGCTTCATCTGCCAGCTCCATCATCGGTACTTCAGTTACTGCTCCAACTTCATCTGGTTCTGCCGCTCCCTCTATTCCATGTGTATCTTCCGGTGTCCTTCTTTCTGGCCAAACCGCTTGCCCAGTTTCCTCGGAATCTAGTCCATCTTCCTCGAAGGTCTCTTCTATCATCGGTACATCCGTCGGAACTGCCCCAATTTCATCTCATGCCACTACCAGCGCAATCAGCCTCGCTACAACTGCTTACACCACTGTCGTTGTTCATGAATCAACCACTATTTGCCCAGTTACCTTGACTCACACCACTGGAGGTGTAACAAGCTTTGAGACCACTTCAACGACTTCTACTGTCCGCTCTTCATCCACAATTGTTACCTCAAGTGTTATTACCAGCATCATTATCCCAACTAGTGCTCCAGATTCAAGTGCTCCCGCTTCCAGTTTACCCGCTTCAAGTGCTCCAGGCTCAAGCGCTCCAGCTTCAAGTGCTCCAGGTATCACATCTATTCCAGCTCCAACTGCCAGCAGCCCTGCTTCTTCATCAGCTCAAGGTGTCACTTCTATTCCAATTCCAATTGCCACTAGCGTTCAAACTACTGCCATCACAACAGTTGTTATCCAAACATCTACTACTGTCTGCCCAGTAACTTTGACCCACACCGCCGGAGGTGTCACCAGCTTTGAGACCACGTCAAGTCTCTCAACTGTTTACTCTTCCTCTACTATTGTTTCCTCAACTGTCATCACTGTCACTGCCCCAGCGAGCTCAGTTCAAGGTCTTACTACCACCGCCAGTGCAATCACCCCAACCCAAACCGCTCCATGCCCAGACGTCTTGCCTCAATGCTTGAACACCTGGATGTACTTGGTCGGTTGCGAGTCCAACACTGATTCAAACTGCTACTGCCCAGACTCTTCATTCATTTCCAGCGTCTTTGGATGTGTATCCGCATATGGTGTTTCCGCATCTGACATTGATGCTGCCCAGAAATACCTCCAAGGTATTTGTGCTGCTCACGTCTCTACCAATCCAGCTATCGTTACCGCTGCTTCAACTGTCTACGTCCCAGCTCCTTCAAGCGCTGCTGCTATCACATCCGCTCAAGGTATCGCTTCTACCCCAGTTACGACCGTCACTCTCAGCACTACTTTAGTTGTTCCATGCACCGAGTCCACTGGTTCACTCTCCGGATCCGTCATTCCATCGTCATCAACCACTACCGTCATTGCCACCACAATTACGGTCCCACAAGTTGTTTTCTCCACTGCTCCAGCTGTTGGATCCGCAACCCCTAGCGTAGCCCTTATTCCAGGTACCACTGCTGCTTCCCAAGCCGCCGGTATCTCCACCTCTTTCCCATCCAGCACCAGCCAGGTCGTATCCGGTGTCGCAGGAGCTACCAACGTTCCACCTGCCGCTACCACCACCTCGCCCGTTACATTCACCGGCAGCGCAATCAAGACCAGCAGCGGCTTTGGTGGACTCTTTGCCGCCGCTCTCTTCGCAATCTTCGCTCTTTAAGCGATTAATCCGATCCCATCCATCTATCTATCTCATTCTGTTTTATTTAAGCAAGAACATATTCATCGTATGCATAGCATCAAGTCCAGGAGGCGTTCAATTCGATACCACATTTCATTAGTCTATACCTGATTCTTTTCCTGATGGAAGAAAAATATTAATCAGCTTTGTTCCATCTTTATGGACGTTACGCCAGTCTGGCATGGTACACATGAGGGTTGGGTTGGGTAGGGAGGGAGGGAAAGCCGGATCTAATTATGATCATGAGTAATGGGTGCGGATATTGAAGGAATGAAGGAAAGAAAAAGTGTTGTGTATGTACACTGTAATTATAGAGTTTTTCTTCTGAGAGAATATTAAAAGAGTATTATTCAATTGTTCTTTGTAAGACTTACATATGTTTGATGTGATATAAGTGCTTGTCATATGCTTTGATGTGATTATTTGGCCAGGTGAATTCTTTTTTATGGGTTCATTATTGTCCTTGAGGCTGATGAGAATCCCTTCATTATATAAAGGGAATTTGGATTTTGAGATTTCTTGAATGTGTATCTATTCACTACAAGTTAATCACATTTTTGTTTTGTATTATCCCTTCTACAAGAGAAGATTTTTGCTCTTGAATTGTACTCGATGTTAAGCGAAAATCATAATTGATAAGATCTGACAAGTTTCCTTGATTTAGATGTGGGATGCCTTCTATTGTTTAGTCCTATCACTCTTTCATTGCCTGCCAGAATCATTATTCCTAGACACCGGATATCCATATCCGATTCATGAGATCTAATGACAAGGGAGATTTGGAGATTTTAGATGTGATATGAGGTATGAGGTATGAGATATGAGATATGAGATATTGATGGTAAGTAAAAGAGAAATTTGTAGTTTAACAAAGGGCTTGGGCAGGCGCTCAGGAAAGAATTTCCTTTCATCATCAAAGAAATATGTACTTGCAATGGAATGTTTTGAAGGGCGTGGTATCTTTGAAGTTGTGATATCATGATTGTATATAAATGTGTTACTGTGGGAATGTAAATAAAAGGAAAGATGAAAATTTCATATCCATGGTATTCCTATGATCAAAAATGCCATTGTGTGGTTGGTGGTCTCATCGTTGAGATGAACCAACTTCTTCATTGAATGAGAGGAAATAGAAAATCATGATATTTATACGTTAACCTGTGAGATATACACATACACCTCGATATCAATTTGAGAAGAATGATAAAGTTTGCATCTAATGAGTCTGATGAGATGTTTTAAGGAGTTATAGTTCTTTCGATTCATATGCCAATAATTTCCCAAATACTTGACCCAAAATGCACGTTCTTTTAGTATACCTTTTCTGCATGAACTTATGTATGATAATATGATGAAAGACCAAGGCTCTGACATATATATCATTCCCCCTTACTGTATGTTCCGAGCGACAGTAAAAGTAGTGGCATGGCGGTTAAGAGAAGTACAAGATCTAGATACATGATCTTCTGACGTGGATCATTTTTATCCACTGCATCTATTTTCATCACAGCATAAGGCTCGTGCAACCCTTCATATTCTTGAACAGAGAGATGATATATATTCTTTCAATCAATAGTTTACGAGGAGCGTAATATATTTGAAGGTAGGCTCTGCTACTATATCAGTATTCAAGCAATACCTGCCGGCTCTATACCGGATGTTCTCAATACTCCATAGCAAACAAGTGATGTGAACTCTAGCACGATGTCTAACCAATATATACAAACCTACCTACAGAACTTAAGCAGCGGTGACACAGATAACCAGTGCAACACCATGACAAACTCCCAAGACTGCAGTTCATTATAAGATGACCAGAGACCATGGTCCTACACACCATGATTCCATAACGCGAACCTTGTTGCAGTGCTTACGATACACGAAAACCGCCACAAATATCCTCTCAACAGAATCTCACATAGCCACGAATCCCATGGTGTTTGCTTGGGTTGTCAGCTTCAGCCTTATAATAGAAGGGCGAGTATCTTGTTTATAACATTCCGCATGCTCTTCGTTCAATTCACCTTCATATTTTTTCCTACATGGAGCGGAAATAGAGGCTTTCTCTATCATAATATAATGCTTGGTAAGTTTCTTAATTCAGATGTCATCAAGCTAGAAAATGCATCCTCTTTGAGCGCAGAGTCTTTTCAAGATCGAAGTCGGAGGTACTCATCTTTTCAACTGAAGGACAGCAATGATCCAGCTCAAGGTAATGTATGAATTCTTTCATCCTACTTAGTTTGAACTCTCTGATACTAAAAAGCTATAGGGACTCACAATCTTAGTTCAAACGACGCGATGGACGATAGAATGTTTCCAACATTCTAGAGCGAGATGATATTTTCTAGGACATCCCCACCCCACCCCACCCCATCATCCTCATCTTCATCCTCATCCTAATCCTCATCATCATCATCATCACCACAAAGACTTCCTCCTAGACATACCTCGAACAGTCCTCTTTTAAGAACCAGAGCAAGATCTCTCTTTATGTTCGACCTCAAGTTATGCGAGCAGTGAGAGCGTTGATACACCTCACTTTGATCTCATATACGGACACATACGTTTCTGGAGCGACTTCTGATTATCTCCAGCCATACATGTGAATGTTGAGAGATCAATCCGTGGGAAACGAAACAGAATAGCTGGACACACCTGCAAGAAATCATCCGAACAATATAAAAAGACAGGTCCTCTCCGCAGCGCAGCACGAAATTGCTTGAGGACCTGTAGCAATTTCGTGCCATGGAGAAGACCAGAAAGTTCCCTTGGATAAGAAATTATGTTTGGAGGTTTTCCGAGAGAGCAGTTCCCACATTCTTGACCTCTAGGTCCCATCGGTAGACCTTGAATTTGAGCTTTGGTTCACCGTCCTAACCTAAAATTAGGCCACAATTAAGGCGGGACCACTCAACAAATCAAGAAAATTCAGTCTGTGTTTGAGAGTAAATGATTTGTTGTTTGATTTGAAGAATCATTTGATTCCAACCCAGGAAGGTATTCTCTGATGATGTTGTGTACATCACAAGCAGCAAATTAATTGCCAATGAAGCTTGTTGTCTTTTGACACCATACAGCCAGGACAAAAAAGCTACAGTGATTGAGAGGGGTCTTATTAGTGACTTCACCACCATGACCAATATCAGTCTGAATAAACACCTGAAGGAAGCTCTTGACAGCAGACACTTGGATACAACTATCACATCAATTTAAATCTGATTAAACATCTGCAGAAAGTTCTTGATAGTAGATGCTTGAGTACAACCATCAACAATAATCCAGAAGTTTAATAGTTCTGGATTGATGTATAAAAAGTTCTTACTACATTAATCGGAACGAGCAGAGGTCGGAGGTGGAGGTCTTAGGATCAATGGTAGCCCTACTGAATCGAAGGATGAACGATTGGTTTCTGAAGACAAGCTTGGGTCCTACTATAGTTCTCGTTAGGAACCAGAGTACAGATTTTCATTGGGAAGAAGTTTGCTCTCTCAATCTGGATCGAGAGGAAGCCATTAAAACTTAAAATGGATGTTTTACTTGATCCTGGAATAATTATAAGCAAATATCTCCTTGCCAGTATCCTTTGGAATAAAAAAAATAGTTTTTGGGGAGAAGTTTCTTTTCTCAATCTTAATTCAGGGGAATCTATCCAAACTTAGGATTATACTTAATCTTGAAATAGTTATAGACAGAAATCTCGATGTCGGTATCCTTCGGGATGGAAAAGTGGGGTTTGGGAAGAAAACTGTTCTCTCAACCTTGATCAAAGGAAGCCCATTAGAATTTGAGAAGAATATTGTATTTGAGACCTTTAAGTATTTCACCCAGGAGGAGCTTTGTATTCGGAAACTCTTTCAGATGGGCTCAGCATATACCTTGAGCAAAGTTCCTTACATCAACTTTGCCGATACCTTTCATTGATCTTGGAGTAGTCATAGATAGACATCTCCTAGCCAGTATCCTTTCGGGTAGAAAAGTTGTTTTTGGCGTTTAGACCAGTGTTATTTCACACAACAAATTTTGAAGAAAAATAATTCTTCAAAATACACCCTTTTTATACCTTATATTGATTAAACAAACCAATCCAAATTGAATATAATTGTTCCCAAAGAAATTGAATTAGTAATTGTTGTGATACTGTCGTCGTTGTACAAAACACGAAATATATACAAAAAATTGTATCAAAATCGAAGATTCTTTATCCTTCTATTATAAACGAAGAGATCAGTATGATCGATACTATCTCATCCAGTTTTCCAAAAATCATCTTAGGTACTCCATCTCAAAAGGAGGTTGTATTATTCCTTTATAAAAAGAATTTCAACAATCCCTTATTTATTTTTTCTAACCCAACCTCTTTCCAATCCTTCAATTTTCAAATTCAATACAATATTTTTAGTTTTAATAATCTTTTTAAATCATCTACTAATCTCTCATTACTTCAAATCAATAATAAACGAAAACGGCAATTCAATCAATTAGGATCTAATTCTACAAAACTAAAAGAAACTATCCAAAAAGCTAGAGATTTTCTTATTTTAATTGCTTTTTTGGAAAAGAAAATCGAAGAACAATCGAAGATTCTAAATCTAATCGAAATATTCCGTAAATATCTCGAAAAAGAAAAATTAACAAAAATTTCGAATATCATTATATTACAAATCTCTCATTTCGAAAAGGCTATCAAAAGGATTGAAAATCAAACCAAACACCTTTTCAATCTTTTCAATCAATCAATTACTTCTTTAACAAATACTTCATTCATTAATAAAGCAAACTATACTATTATTATCAAATCGATAAAGGAATGGAAAATAGTTTCCAAAAAGAATCCTATAAAACAAAAACCTATAAAGTAAAAGAATAACATTTCTAATAAACAATTAATCTTTATCAATCCATTTCTTCATCAACTCAATTCTTTTATATCAATATATACAAAAAACAAAATCAACAAAGCTTTCAAAAAGACTAATATCAACGGATCAATCATTTCGGTTATTACTACAACTAAAAGCAATAATATTATACTAATCACTGTGACGATGGTCTTAATTCAAGACATAATAGAATGAATCAATTAATCTATACTAGAGAATAACAAATTACAGTACCAAATACAATAGAATTGAGCCTTTTATAGTCTTCTCGGAAAGGACCAAAACCTTAAACGAATACAGAGTGAAATAAATGAAATAATAACCTGAAGCATTTTGATTCCTTCGAAAAGGACCAAAAGCCGAAAGAATAACCTAAGGCATACAAAATAACAGGATTGTCACATCACCTCCCCCTTAAAGAAAACAGGCTTGCCCTCAAATCTTCCTCCTAACTTTTCGAATCGGCGAAACAGATTCTTCTTTTACCACCCCAGCTTTTCTCTTCTTTTGTAGCATATCGAGAATGAAATCGTTATCGTCATTCTCGATTTCGATAGGCTCTACGAAAGCCTTTTTTATCGGAATTGAAAAAGTTTTCGCGGATTGCCTAATTTCACATATATAATCCGGTATATCGAATACTATATCCAATATAACAATATTACGATAACAAAAAGGTTCGTTATCGAATCGATCTAATGTAATACAAATTTCTCCCTCTTCGTATTTTCCGAAAAGGCTACAAAGCAACATAATAAATCCTTTATTTTTCATAAAAGAAAGAATACAAAAAAAACAGAGAATATCATTTTTGAAATTAACGAATACCTATATATACTTCATATCAACTATAACAAGTTCCGGAATTCGATTTCTATTATTCTCATCTTCACAATTATATCGCTAGAAACGTTCAATAACAACAGTATTCAAAGCTCGATATACATTTATACTATTAATCGTAATGATTACGATACAAACGAGTTTGAATACAAAAGTAATATTTGTCTACTATCTCGGATAGTTTTCAATAAAGATTTTTAAAGCTAACACTCTATCTTGTATACAAATTGTCAACCTTTTCTGCGAAAGTCCGATATCGAGTTTCGCGTATTTGCCTCTATCAATCATTTCGACGAATTTCGTATACTTTTCATTCATATCCTCCTTTGTTATATTCAACTATTTATAAAATTGTCTCATTTTTTCGAATATATCGAAGCAATAAACAAAATCTTCGAGATCAATATCAATTTACACAACTTGTGTTTTGATTATATCAATCATTTGTATTGTATCGACAACAAGTATATTTGAATGATTTTCAATAAAATCGATGATATTAGAGAAATATATTTCTTTGTTATTCGAAGATACGATTATTTGGAAACTCTTTTTTCGCTCAAGAGAACAACAGTCAGTATTTTCCTTTACAAAAGGAGGTATAGCAAGTTTCGAAAGGGGAGAAGCGGAAGGAAAGAAGCAATTATTGACAGGATTGTTTGAGGACGAAGTTGTAGCAGCTCTTCGAGACGAATTGAATAGATTTCCTAGAAAATTCATAATGAAAAAGATATTTTTTAATAAATTGAATTGGTTTTATGGAAATATAGTTATTGTATATTGAATAGAATAATAGTAAAAAAGAAAAAAAAGCGAAGTAAAAATCAAAGTAAACAAACAAATAACAGAAAAAGCAAAAACAACAATAGATGATTTTTGAAGTGAATTATAATTTAGATATAATCTCCTTTTCGAAAAAAAAAGCAAACAAATAATTCTGTTTTATAACTTTATTCATAGATTTACTATCTACGAATTCGTTATAATCATCGTTGCCATTCTTCTAGACTTTTATTCATTCAGAGAAGTGATTAGAAGATTCTACAGTTTCAGAATATTGAACATAGAACTCTCATATCTTATACAAAGCATATATAATATTGAAATAGTAATACTATACAGGATCGTTATTGTATCCTATCCATTTTACTTTATATCAGATCTATCCGTAAAGGAATTTCGATACTAAGATCTATTGTACTTCGAATTCTATATTTGTTACTACTATAATAGATAAAGAAAACTCGATATATTATCAAGGAATTAGATTTCCTATAGCTTTTTATAGTTTATCGAATAAAAAGACTTTATAGATTTATATACTTTCAAAAAGATTCAATCGATACGAATAACCGACTTTTTCGAGTATACAATATAGTCCGGTTATCTATAGATCGAATTTGCAATTAGGTTTTTCTATAATGAAGTTCCTAATAATTATATACATCTTGTTTTCTATTTGAAAGTTGATAAATCGTTGATAGTGATCAATATCTTTTATCTTCTTTTATTGAACTTTAAAAAGGATATCTTTAATCATTTTTCAAGCCTCATATATATATTTGAAGAAAACCTGTACATCAATATAATTCAACTTTTCTATAATTGTATAAAAAATATTGAAAAGAAGTTTGTTTCAATCGAAAGAAGTAATTGGAGAATATCCGTTTTGAAGTTCGAAAAGGGATATTCCTAAACTTTCGTAAAGTATAATAAGTTGTATATAATCCATTATATACAAGAGTTCCGATTAATTATCTTGATAGTAATTGATATAGAATTGGAATCGTTGATCCAGATACTGATTCATGATTTCGATTTGTCTATCTATTTGAAGATAATAGACTATAAACAGTTTTAATTTGATACTTAGGATTTGTATGAATTCGTTTCAAAAACTAGAAATGAATTATAAATCTCTATCGAATATAATAATAGTTGAAGCATTTTTTTTAACAATAAATATAGTTCAGATATAATAAAACTATTTCCCGGGCAATTGTAGTATAATAGCAAGGTATACATATTGATTGCTTCGATAATCTATCGACAACTACAAAAAAGTTATTGTATCCGTACTTATCCTTCGGAAATGATTTGAAGTCTATTGATACATTTGCTTATAATCGAATAGGAATAAGCAAAGGATACAAAAAACCAAGCATTCGATCTTTTGGGATATAATAATTATAGCAAGTAGTACAATTATCGATATACTAATTGATATAATTGATTATTCCTTTTCAAAAATACTGCTTTTTTACGATCAATTTCGTTTTGGTTTTATCAAGATAAACTGAAGAGATTTGAATATAGGCTTTCTTTATAAGATTAATACAAAGACTATTTATATCGAATACAACTAATCGATCTTTATAAAATAATAAACCATTATATATAGAATATCCTTTTTTCAGCTTAACAATCAAATCGTATTCTGGTTATACAGAAGGATGTATACAATTGGTTTATAGAATACAGTCTACAAAATCAAGTTCTTCTGCTTCAATAGCTAGGATTGCAATTACCTCCTTTCCTTCTATACTAAATTCGTTCAATATCCTTTGATCAAGAACTTCTAATAGGAATAGAATTTGAATATAATATTCAAAGTGTATTATTTCCTGCACTTCTATTTCCTGATTACAGCGGCTAAAAATATCTACTACAGTATTATTGATTCCTAATCGATATAATATTTCGAACTAGAAGTTTGTTAAGGTTTCTGATCACTCTATTTATCGTTGATTCAAAGTTTTCTTGATTATAAAGTATTTCAAAGTTTTATAATCAATAACGATTTTAATACAATAAAAGGAACTTATAAATTCTATTCTTTAGATTTTGAAGATTTTAATAACAGTAAGCATTTCCTTATCGAATATAGTATAATTCATTTCAGTCAGAAATATAGTTTTGGTAAAGAAAACGATAGGATATTATTGATTGTTGTTGTATAATTAAAAGAATACTCCTTCGACAATATTATCTAAAGTATCTATTTTAATCATAATCTGAAGATATGATTGGTAATGCTTTAATACAGGGGTCTAGAATATAATCTGTTTAAGGTAATCGAAAGCAGCAATGCAAGTATTGTTCTATATGAAGGGAGTTTCCTTTTTGATCAGATTGGTTAAAGAGCAAGCGATTCGTCCGAAATCTTATATAAAACATTTGTAAAAATTGTAAAACTCTAGAAAGAATTGTATTCCTTTAACATTTGTAGAGGCTTTCTATTCTTTTATAACTTCGATTTTCTATAGATCGATCTTCATTCCTTTTGTAAAGATAATGAAATTAAAATATTTAATCCTTTTAATATTGAATTTACACTTATTGATATTGATCTATAGACCAGCTTTTCGGAGATGGTCAAGGATCTGTAATATATACAATTCGTATTTTGATTCGTTTTTAGAATAAATCAGAATATCGTCTAGATAAACTGTATATATTACATTCAAAAGATCGAAAAGAATATTGTTCATATAATACTAATAAATAATAGAATCATTGATTAATCCGAAGAATAAGATTTTACACTTATAAGTTTTGTATCGGATTCGGAATGTGATCAAATCTTCGGAATTAGGGTATATACGAATTCGATGGAATGTTTGCTAGATATCCAGTTTCGTAAAGATTTTCGATTTCGATATATATATTAGCATTTCGTTGATTAAAAACAAAAGGTATTCGTCTCTTTTGGTAAATATATTAAGACATCGGAAATCGATACAAAAACATAAACTATCATTTGGCTTGAAAACGAAGAGTATAAAAACAACGAAGGGAAAAGAGCTAACTTCGATAAAACCCTTTTTCAGATTGTCCATCAGATATTCTTTCACGATTAATAATTCCTCCAAAGACATATTGTGTATCGGGTTAATCCTGAGTTGTGTATCAAATGGAATTTCGATTTTATAATCGTATATAGTGTATTGTGGCAATTTATCTGATTCCTTTTTGGAGAAGACTTTAAGGTACTTGTAGTAAGCCTGGGGGATTCTTTGGATCAATTCCTGAAACTCTTTGTTGCTCGAATTCTGTATTCGATCTTCTAACACTGTATTGATTTCATAAATATTAGTAGAAAAGATGGTATTATTGTAACAACGATTATGCATTTTGAAAGCTTCAGCGGAGATCGCAATAATATCGATAGCGATTTGTAAAAGATAAATTGGTTGATAGTATTCGGAAAACAGCTTATTTAAGAATACAAAACAATTAATTGGTTTGATCTTTTCGAAGGATATCAAATCGTTTTTGGTCCCTGCGAAAAGAAGCAAATTTTGTTCGATAAATAAGTTTTCCTGGAATTCCTTTTCTATCTATCGGAGGTTAGTGTATAAATCCCATTTATATTTAGTAGTGAATCTAGTTAAAGGAAGAGAGGGTTTTAGATAATCGATTTTGAAAAAGATATTACATCTTTGTATATCTTCTTCAAATTCGGGGTTGGATAATGATTTAAAGACTGAAAGAGATTTTCTGAAGATGATTACATTTCTTGAAAAGTATAGGACTAATAGTAAATCCTTTAGCTATACTAATTGATAATTGAAAGATTTAGATATTATATTATAAACTTTGAATTATAAATCTTCGATGATGATATCCCTTCTTATATCAATTAGTAAAAAAGGGGCTTGAAAAAAGGTTTTATTGTTTAATCAGAATATCAAATAGATAGAATAAGTAACAATAATACCTTATCGATCGTCGTATCCTTGAACAAGGATAAGATTGTTCAAAGGAATGATAAAAACATTAATACATCGAGAAAATTGATATACAAAACGAATATTAATAAGCAAATAAGCAAACACACCGGTATCTACCAATATAGAAGATCGAACTTGGAAATTATAAACTAAAAGATGATAGAAGAGTAGAAAGCTGTTGCTATTTATAAAACTTCGAAGATCAATATATTTGAGATTATATTGATAACCTTGGGAGAAGACTTTCTCAAGGATTAGTCCTTTCTCGATTTATATAAATCGGAATCAGGAAGTTCCGAAGGGGTTCTTTTGTTTTCGGAGACTGTATCAACTTTATAAATATCAGAGGGATAAATATGATTCTTAATCCAATTAAGGGTTTTATATTTGAAGCAAACGGAGGATAGAATAGGAGAATGAGACTTGAAATTCGGTATAAAGTTAGAGGCGGCCGATTTTTCTCTTCTTATATATTCTGGCTTGATTGATTGATTGATTGATTGATTGATTAAATTAACGTCTACACTGAGTCTAAGACTATCTAAGACAACTAGAAGCTTTATAGGCTTCTAACAAATAACAATTGGTGAAATGCTGACCGTATTAGGTTATAGCTAGTACAATTTGGGGAGATTGAGATAGCCTCAATCTATTAATTTTGAATAGAAAAAATGAAAACTAATTCTAAAGAACAAATTCTATTTTACAAATATTTTTGTATATAATAAAGAAAATAACAAATGAAATATAATATAATTCGAAATTGGAACGATTTACTTTGTATAAAGGGGTAAATTGATCAAAATAACCAAATTAATCAAATTGATCCAATTAATTATTTTCTTCTGGTTTATTCTCTTTTTCTTTGTCTTTTTGTTTTATATTTTTTTGTATTTTAGCAAGATGTTATGATCTGATGGCTATTTTTGTTGTTTCGATAAATTCAAGGGTTTTGATAATTCCTATTTTGGTGTAAAGTAGATATTTTATAGAAAGTCGAGAGATAGGATTGTTTGTTTTGAGTATTCTTTTAATTGATTTGTATAAAGAATAATTGAAAAGAAGATGATCTAGGGATTCTTTCTTTTTATATCTATAATTATCATTTGATGAGATTCCGAATTGTTGTAAATAGGATTTGAAGTATTTGTGATCGATTTTAAATTGAAACAAAACGTTAATAAAATTTCTCTTGATGTTTTCTGGAATTCCGATCTTTGAGTTAATTTTCCAAAAATATATTTTCGAATAGGCCGATTTGAATAAATTAAAAAAGGATTTCTATTCTTCGGATTTCGTCCTTTTGATATTCATTCTCAATAAAGTAAAATTGATTTCATTTAATGATGATTTTTGTTTTGTAGCTTTTTTTGTCAAAGTATCAACCAATTCGTTTCCTTTAATGGAGGTATACTCTGGAATCCAATTAAAAGAGATTTTAGTTCCTTTTCTAAGGAGAGTTTTTGTAGTCTTGATTGCTCTAATTTGGTATATCTAATTAGAAGTATCAAAAGGTGTTTTCAATCGGTATAATCCGATTTGATTATCTAAATAGATTTTGAATTTTTCGTTTGGTTGAGCAATGGAGCTAGTATATTCGATTACTTTAGTGATTTCAAAAAGTTTATTATTATAAACAAACTGATTCATTTCAATATTGATGGTTTTCTGATATAAAATTTGATCATTTGATAGAATAATTGTAATCCCGATTTCAATTCCGATTCTATTCAAAATGAATAAAGCATCAGTATATATTGTAATGGTATTCTTGTATTTATATTTGAATACAAGGTTATAAATAATTGCAGTATTCTCTTTTGTTAGTTTGTTGATATTGATTTTGTATAGGGTATTTTTTTTTCAAGAAGAAAAGTGAAAATGATCGATTTTCTTTAGAGTCAAAGGATCGATATCTTCTTCGATTGAATTTGTAATCTTTTCAAACTAAGTAGGTTTAGATAGTTTTCTTCGAGGGATTATTATCGAACTTTGATTTCCTTTTTCGATAATTAATCTTTTGGAAATTAGATTAACAAAGTGAGAAGGTGAGATTTTCAATAGTCTGAAAGTATATTGTTTGATTTCAGTATTTAATCTGATTTCCGAAGGGTACAAAGCAGTTTCCGCTTTTATTGGTTTTATTGGGAAAGTTTTAAATACTTTTAGTATCTTTCGAAGAACGAGATTCTGAAGTAATTGAAGAATCTTTTTGAATTGGATTTGATCTTTTCATCAAATGATTAATCTATAATCAATTATATTGATAATATATATTATATAGAATTGCTTTAAAGCTTTAGAACTAAATCCTTTCTCAGTATTAATTAATTTGGTTATTCGGTAAAAAGAGGTCTTAATTTGAGTAATTCGGATTGTGATATATTGTTTGAAATTGAGGCTAGGATCGAACTAAATACTTAATTATCTAATTAATAATAAGGGTTATACAATCTTAAAATTTGGAAGTTTGATTGAAGCCTCTTTTGTATATTTGGAAATGGAAAAGTATATTAATTTCGTTTTTGCTAAATCAAATTGAATAGCATTTTTCTTATTCAAAGTATAAATTTGTTTCGTTGCTTTTTCAAAAAAAACGATATTCTTTTTCTAACTTGAAGAATGAATAATCAAGGCTATATCATCAATATAAGAAAGATATTTAATTGAATTCGATTGAAAAAGATCTTGGATATAGATTAGAAAAAGAATTAGTAATATAAAGCTTCCTTGAAGGATTCCAGTATTGATTAATTTGAAGGTTTCGATTTGATTATCAAATGAAAGTTTGAGTAGCTTTTCTTCCAGAAATAACGAAATCCATGTAATAAGATTAATTGGAAAATTGAGATTCTTATAGATATCTAAAAGTCGATTTTTGGATATATAATCGAAGGTATCTATTACGGAATGGCAGCGGGCAAGCAACGGAAAGAGGGTCTAACAATAGGTACAGAATTATAATAAAGATATAGTTCAAAGAGCTACAATAGACTAACTAATTTATAGTATTTATATCATATGTAGCCTTACGTATGATATAAACGAAGGCCCGACGTATATCCGTTGAATAAACATAATGGTCTCGTGATAGTACCTCCCTCTTTAAGGCCGAACTTTGTTGAAATGTTCAAGGGTATAAGGACTAGGTTTTTCAAGGTAACGATAATGGAATGTTGTTATCAGTTCAGAGTTATCACGGTGGTGGTAGGGTGCTTTAAGATATGATGATATTCTACGAAGGAGGAAGAAGGTGCTAGGAAGAGCGCCAACTATATGGGGGATGGGTGCCTTAGGCAGCCATGCAGACTAGCTAGGAACGGGTTACGAACCCGTGACAAGAGTTATCTTCTAGATAATTTATAGGTTCTTTGGTAGGTTTATTGTAATCTATTCATTTGATAATATACTTCAGACAAAACCCTTTACAATCTTTTCTTTCTAAACAGGAATCCAAGATTTTTTCGATTTCGAATTGTTCTATACCTTCAACCTTTATAAATAGAGGTGACGAATTCCTTTATCCGGGTAATGGATCTTCGGCAGTAAGATATAAGAAATTCATATTAAACATTGGGTGATTCTTTATAGAGGTAGGCAGTTCTAGTTTGTAGGTATATAGGTTAATCATTTCGATTATTCTGAATAGGCCTAAGTTCTTCCAGTCTAGTTTCTTTTGCGAGTGGAGGGTTTTGATATTCCGAATATTCAATTATACAAAATTACCTATGGAATACTGACGGGCAGGGGTATAACGGGCATTAATATTCTTCGAGTAGTATGTTTGGTTAACAATCAATTCGATCTGTAAATGCCAGAAGATAGCTTTCATTTTCTTGATCAACTTCTCAGTATCTCGGATAGTAGGTTTATTTACAATGGAAGCAAATTCGAATCCCAATCGAGGATAGTATTTATAATTGGCGAAAAACGGAATCAAACAGAAGCTTTCGGATTAAATAGTATTGATAAAGAATTCAACTAACGATAACTATTTGGTCCAATTGTCCTATAGATAAACAACATAGGATCATAAATATTGTTCCAGAACGGTATTAGTTCTTTCGATTTAATCGTTGATCTCAAAATAGAATACAATAAACAGTTTTACATCGATATCTAAACGTTTACAGATATATTTCCAGAAATCGACAATGAATTGTATTCCTCGATTAGAGATTACAAATAGAGGCAAGCTATAAAGCTTCCAAATATATTTTAAAAATAACTTCGCTACATTTTTGGCATTACAAATACTTCAACAAGATAGGAAATACTTCATCTTGATCAAACGGTCTACAATCACGAATATAGCATCGTAATCAAAACTGATAAATAGATATATAACAAAATCAATAGAAATATATTACTAAATTTGTTACAGAATCGGAAACAGATATAGAATACCTTCTTATCCTCTACGGTTCGAAGCAATACAATAACAGTTATAACAATTGTATATTCAATGGATTATATAATCATAATAACCAGACCAGTAATAATCTCGGGATAGCAATTTGAATATTCGAATACGATACAGGTGTCCGGCGGTAGGGGATTCATAGTACAAACAAAGCAGATCAGTCTTTAGAATATCCAAATCAGATACATATAATTTATTACAATAGTACAACAAATCGTTATTTTCTTTACAATCAACGAATATAATCTTCGGATAATAAGAACTTCCATTTCGTAAAACTTCGAATACTGACAATAGAATCAGATCAGCTGTATAGCCTTCTTCGAATAGAGGTTTTAGAGTTTCAAATAGTTCTATTAGATCAGGATCAGAAATACAAAGCTCAAAAGGCGAAACAGGTTCTCTCAGGAATTCTTCGAGTATCAGCGCAATAGCGATAGGAACAAAGAAACCAAACAGAAATAAACTGTTAGTTCTATTCGCTTGATTTTTTGTAATTACAACAAACCTTATCTTTTTAATAGATCGGACTGGCAAAGCAAAAGCAAGAACAAACAAAACAATAACAAAAGCGATCGGAAATATATTAGATTCGAAATTTTCTCGTTTCAGTATAGTTTGGCTTTGATACAAAAAACGCTCATTTCCTTCTTTAGACAAATCTTCTAACCTTCTGATCAAGACATTAGGTTTTGTACTTTGTTTTCCAGGACAGTAAGTAATTCGGAAATTAAAACAGGATAGAAATTCGGATTAGTGGACTTGATGGTGGAGTGGACTTGATGGTGGTTCAACAGTTTTGTAATAGTAAAGTACTTCAGATTCTTGTAATCAGTTATCATCTTAATTGAAGATGATACTCTTTCTAGTTCGGGATATTATTCTTCGAAACATCGAATAATGGTTAGTAGTTCTTTATCGTAGATCTTATAATTGTATTCGATAATCGAATACTTCTTTGAAAAAAACGCTATAGGTTTAAGTACCCCTTCGTCATTGTATTGAGAAAATATACTAGCGGATATATAATCTGAAGTATTAATTTTTATAATTGTTTCCTTTTTTCAATCAAAGGAGGTTAGAACAAAGACTTCAATGAAAGCGGTTTTCAGATAAGCAAAGGATTCAGTACAAATGGAACTTTAGCAGAATAGAGTATCTTTTTTAATCAGGTTTATTATTGATTTTATAATTTTTAAGAATTTTTTAATAAATCGTTTATAAAAGTTTGAGAACCTTATAAAGGCTTATATATCAATAACAATACAAGGAGTTTATTATTCAACAATAATGTATATCTTTTCGAGATTCATATGGATACTATATTCCCCCACAATCAGACTTAGAAAGATAATTTCGGATTTCAGGAATTCATATTTCGATAACTTTGTATATAAGTTAGCATTCTTTAAAGTCTTTAGAACTTTCCGAATATGGATTATATACTTTTCGTGAGTCTTATTATAGATTAGGATATTGTCTAAATAAGCAATACAGAACAAATCCAGGTATTCCTGTAGAATATCGTTAATGAACCATTAGAAGATCACCGAGACACTAATCAATCCAAACGGTATAATTAGAGATTCGTATAGGCCGAAACGGGTACGGAATGTGATTAGATACTCTTATCCCTCTTTTATACGAATATTATTGAAAACAGAAATAATATCGATCTTGATGAAATATTTCATACTTTTCAAATTGTTCAAGGATTCCTTAATCAAAAGCAACAGATAACAATCTTTTGTAGATAGATTATTCAATATACAGTAATCGATATAGAAACGTAAACCTTTATTGAGTTTTTTAACAAACAAAATAGACGAAACAGCAAACGATGAATTTGAATGAATAAATCCCTTGTACAGATTCTCTTCAAATTATTCTTTTAAAGTTTCTAATTCCAATTTCGATATCGAATATAGTAACCCAAATAGCAAGCTAGCTCTTTCTTACAAACGGATCTTATAATCATACAAACAATACGGAAACAGTTTTTTGGTATTCTTAGAAGAAAAAACTTCTTTCCATTTACAAAATTCCTGTGGAATCTTGTTTATATCAAGAAGGTTAGATTTCTTCAGGGATTCTTTAATATCCTTTATTATAATATTGAACATTTTGTATCCACAACAAGTGTAGACATTGCAAATATATATTGAAACAATAACGATATCTCTTCGATACAGAATAGATAGACAGGCAAGTAGATAAAAGGGTTTATCTCTTTTAGGTATATCGATCAAAACACAAATGTAGATCGATTGGAACGGAGTACTACAATGGGTTCGGTAATATTCGCTATCAAATCGAAATGTATTCGATAAGAATTGAATTTTAGAATCGTATTTCTTAAACCAAACGATCTCTAGAATAATAGAATAATAAGTCAATTCGATAATATACATTCGAATCTTCTTTTCAATATAATTATTAATCTTCAGATCAATAGAAATATAAGAGTTCATTTGGCTCTCGAACAAGGTTTTACTGTCGAATCCTATAATTTCGAACGATACAAATAAAACAGAAACAGGCATTTTCTAAATTTTGATTTAACTTCGATCCGCAAAAGCAAAATCTTCGTAACCACTATCAACCATAACATACATCAATAAGTCTGCGAACCCTGATAATAGAATAGTAACAAACAGAATCATTAGTTTCGTATAATTCATAAACTCGTCAATCAGATCTACTTCAAGAATAGTAGCAGTAAACAAATGTAAAATGTATAGCTCAAACACCTAACACGACTTTAATCCAGATGTATCCCGTTTCCCGAGCTAGTCGAATTGGCTGGAGAACGGGGAAGGGAGATAGGCAGAGAATATACAAAAGTACAGTCTTTAAATGGACTATATGAAACAACAGAACTAAATACAGAGCTGTTTACAGCAATACAAACTTAAGCAGAGCGGATATTCAGATATAGACAATCTCGGATTTTATATCCAATAAATCCGTAACGATAATATTCGCTATATTCATATTGGGAAAACCCAGTGCCAATAATACAATATTGGAAGCTAAGATCTATCAGATTTCTAGCGAAGGTAAACAAAGATACAATTTTGTTAATATAAATCAAGGCAAATACAACAAAACGAAGAACAAAAGTTAAAGTCGATACAGAAGTCCAGATAAACTAAGCAAAAACAACGATCAAACAATCATACTTCAAATACTTGTAACGATTTTCCAGTTTTTGATAGAATACAGTATAAACATTAGCATTATACATCGGCGGCTTAATGATAATAATCTAATCTGCCAACTCGTTTGACAACCCTTATTTTAACAAAACAATCAGGATAGTATTGTTATCAGTTATCTTGGCCTTTAACGAGAATCGTTGGAACTCTATATAAAAGATATAGAATAGCTAACTTTTCTGATATAAAACTATCAATTGTTTTCAAGCTTCAATAGTTTTGTTTACATTTTTGTAAACCCTTTTCAGTATTTCCAGTAGATCAATATAATCCTTTAATCGGACAAATTCTTCTTTCATATTGTACAGACAGATCTGGGCGGCAGCAATTCTGGTGAGTCTTTCGGTGATATAGAACAAATAGGTATAGACAATAGTAAAGTAATCAATATTGATATATATTTTGTTCTGGATTTGATCAACGAAATGATTAAAGTCGGATTTGGTACTATCGAATAGGATAGGGTCGAGCAGTTTTTCATTTAATTGAATCTTAACAGAAGGGGTAACAAAAAGGGATGAAGTAGATAGAATAGATAATACAACAAAAGCAAACGAAATAACAGTAATGATTGATGGAGTAGAAACGGATCTGAATTCCTATATAACATACAAGATTGTATTATCATATTACTCAATTATACAAGCAGACAAGGCTTTTTCAATTTTCAACCCTTAAACCGATTCTTCGGCTTGAAGACGGACAATAAGGGTTTCGGATTCGAGGTTCTCAATTTGAACCTCGATTCCTCAAATATAGTCTATTTGGAACGAAAAGTAATAGTACCATACGATAAGATCATAAACAACGATAGCAACAAAGATCTCTTGGAAATTAGAATTAATCGGGGCGTAGGGACAAGCCGACATCTTGAAAGTATCGATATAAATAGAAGCTACATAATATTACGGAATAGCAGTAAACAAGCAATGGAAAGAAGGTCTAATAATAGATATAAAATTATAACAAAGATATAACTCAAAGAACTATAATAGACTAACTAATTTATAGTATTTATATATATATAACACATACAACAAATTTCGAAGAACAAAATTTCTTCGAAATACGACCAGTTCTTCCCTTTATTTAATAAAGAAATACTCTCAAAATCCATTCCAATTGTTCCTAAGTAAATCGGCCCAGTAGTTGTTGTAATACTATCGTTGTTGTTTAAAACATGAAACTTACACGAAAATTCGTGTAAAAACTCTTCCATTATAAACGAAGAGATCATTATAATCGATACTATTCTATTCAGCTTTCCAAGAGTTATCTTAGGTATTCCAATTCAAAAAAAGATTGTATTATTCCTTTATAAGGAGAATTTCAATAATCCTTTATTTATTCTTTCTAACCCAATTTCTTTTCAATCCTTTAATTTCTAAGTTCAATATAATATTCTTAGCTTTGATAATCCTTTCAAATCATTTATTATCTTTTTTATATTCTAATTTAATAATAAGCAAAGAAGACAATTCAGTTATTCAGAATCTAGTTTTACAAAACCAACGGAAGTTATTCAAAAAGTGAGAGATCTTTTTATTTTAACTATCTCTATGGAAAAGGATATCGAAGAACAATCAAAGATTCTAGATCTAATCGAAATATTTTGTGAATATTTTGAAAAAAGAAAACTTATTAGAGTTTCAAATATTATTACTTTACAAATCTCCCATTTCGAAAATACAATCAAAAGAATTGAAAAACAGGCTAATCACTTTTTCAATCTTTCTAATTATTCAACTACTTTTTTAATAAATCCTTCAACAATAAACAAAGAAAATTATATTTCAATTATTAAAACGATAAAGAAATGGAAAGTAGTTATAAAGGGAAATTCTACAAAACAAAAGTTTATAGAACAAAAGAAAGATTCTTTAAGTAAACGATTGATTCTTATTAATTTATTTCTTTATCAATTTATTTCCTTTATACTATTATATATAAAAAACAAAATTAATGAAGCCTTTAGAAAGGCTAATATCAATGGACTTGTTATTTCAGCCATTACTATAATTAGAAGCAATAATATCATTTTAACTACTAATAGCCCTTTCAATGTATAATTCCTAATCGAAAAGAAAGAAATCTGGAATCAAATCATCCAATCAGAGAGAATACAAATCGATAAACTATAGTATAAAGTTATTATTTATAAAATTCCAATTAAGGAATTCTCAGGCTTGAAAGGTATAAATCTAATTAAAGAAGAAATTAAGATTTTTAATTCAGATTTTGTTCTTATAGGTACTCCTTATTGGTTTATTAATGCTTCGAAAAGAGTTAATCAATAAGAAGGAGCAATAATCATTGTATTCGCTATATAAAAGAAAGCAGAGATAGCTATTCGAAAAAGGCTATATATTGCTAGTATTAGTATCAGAGTCGAACGATTCTATCCTTCCATTTCTTCCTTCCAATGTAATAAATGTCAAGGATTCGGCCATAACGAATCATTTTGCAAAAAACCTTCAGTCTGTAGTCTCTGTAGCAACAATCATATTACAGCTGGTTACTTTTGTTTAATTTGTCAAGCTAAAGGCAAACCCTGTCAGTATTTAATAATTAAATACGTTAATTGTAAAGGAGAGCATAAAGTTAATTCCAAAGCATACGAAATATATTAAGCAACTATAAAGAAATCCTCTTAAATGCTGTACAACAATATATATATTCTTCAAATTAATTTAAATAAAAGTTCTCAAGCTATCGAAAACGCTTTTCAATTTGCTTTAAAATTCAATATCGATTTTATAATCATTCAAGAACCCTGGATCCTTTCGAATCCCGAAAAAGATTATTCTTCAACTAGATCGATCGCTTACTCTAATTACTTTCAACTCCTTCCCAATAATCCTTTGAACCTTTACCCTCGTACAATGATCTATATTTCGAAAGGTTACAAACTGCTAGTAACCTTAGCATCTAATTCTCTAAAAGATCTAGATATCCAAATCATTGATATCATTCAAGGAAATCATATAATCTAATTATTTAATATATATAATGAAGCTAATCAAGCTTAAAAGAAAGGCTATATTATCAAAAGATACCTCTTCAATATTCCTTTCATTCATTATACCATTTTTATAGGAAATTTTAATTCTTATTATTTTTGATGGGATCCCTTTTCTAATAAAAGCCCCAATACTAATCAATTAGCTGAATGGTTTGAAGATTACAATCTTATCTTTTTTAATGAAGTAAAGATTAATATCTTTTATTAAACAAATATAATAAATCCAAGTATTTTTGATTTTATTTTAGCTATTGAAGCGATATCCTCCAATATTATTGATTAGTAAGTTCTTTTTGATTTTGAATCAGATCATTTAAAGATCTTATTTGAAATTAAAAATACCGGAATTCGTTCAACAAATATCGTTTCGTTAGCAAGATTCAATACAAAACAAACAGATTGGAATAAATTCACAAACACCCTCGAATCAAAACTATCGTTTTCAATTATTTTGAATTCTAATGATTACTTTAATATCACTATTTTAGAATCTAATTCATTTGATTCTTTTCTTGATAAAAATTAGCAAATGTAAATATTGGATAAAGCTGTAATAGAATTCACCCGAATAATCATCAATTCGGTTGAAATCAGTATACCGAGAATCAAATCAATCAAAAAGGCAAAGCCTTAATGGTTTCCAAAATTGAAAGCTTTTCGAAAACGATTCGCAAATGAATATGAAAATATTAAACGATACCCTGAAAACGATATATTCAAGAAAATTTATTAATTAGTAAGGAATTATTACTTTCAAATTATCAAAATAGCGAAAAAGAATTATTAAAACGAATTCCTAGAAAAAGAAGATATCCAAACGATCTTTAAGGTAATGTTATATACAAAAAATCTTCAAACCAAAAGGATTCCGAATATTCGATCCAATTCCTTTCAATTCGAAAACTCTTTCAAAGGGAAATGCTCAGTTTTCAGATCTGTTTTATTCTCTTCCCCTTCAAGTATTACAGTATCCAAATGGGAAAGATACAAATAATCGAAAAAGTGGGATTGGTCTAAACTTATAGAAAATAAACTCTTTAATGTTTGTTCAATTAAAATCAAAGGAAAGAGTCCGGGTCCAAATGGAATTATTCAGGAGATTATTATTCGAGCTTATAAAGCAATCCCAAAAGCTTTCTTTACCCTTTTCAGTAATTTGATTAATCTTGGTTACCATCCTTTTTGTTGGAAACAAGTTACAGGAGCGATACTCAAGAAGCTTTCGAAACCAGATTATACTATTCCAAAAGCTTATAGGGTTATTGCTCTTTTCAATTGTTTAGGCAAAATTAGTGAAAGAATTCTAACTCAAAAACTTAACTTTCTAGCCGAAACTATGAATCTATTATATCATTCTTAAATGAACAAAAGACAAAAGAAATCAGCTATCGATATAGCAATCTTGCTTACTACCGAAATCAAAAGAAATACAAGAATCAAAAAGAAAACTTCAACTCTTTTCTTAGATATTAAAGGGGCCTTCAATTATATATCCAAGAATCGATTTTTAGATATCTACAAGAACCTCAATCTCCCAATTAGTTTTATTGTGTGGATCTCGTCATTTTTGGAAGAAAGATTACTCAAACTTTCATTTGATGGTTAAACCGAAATCTTTAAACCAATCAACACCGGAATCCCTCAAGGAAATCCAATTTTATCAATCCTTTTCCTAATCTATATTCGAGATCTCTTCCAATTGAATTCGATTGAATATTTTTCGTATATTGATGATATAACCTTGATCATTCATTCCTCAAACTGGAAAAAGAATATCATTTTCTTTAAAAAAACAGCGAAATAGATTTATACTTTTGATAAGAAAAACACCATTCAATTCGATTTAACAAAAACAAAACTAATGCATTTCTTTACCTCCAAATATACAAAAAACGTTTTAATTAAGCTTTCAAATTCTGAGATTATACAATCTTCATTATTAATTAAATAATTAGATATTTGATTCGACCCCGGCCTTAATTTCAAACAATATATCACAATCCGAGCTATTTAAACTAAAGCCTCTTTCTATCGAATAGTTAGATTAGTTAATATTGAAAAAGGATTTAATCCCAAAGTTTTAAAGCAACTCTATATAGTATATATTACTAGTATAATTGATTACAGATCAATCATTTGGTAGAAAGATCAAGCCCAATTCAAAAAGATTCTTTAATTACTTCAGAATCTCACTCTTCGAAAGATACTAGAAATATTCAAAACTTCTTCAATAAAATCAATGGAAATGGAAGTTACTTTATACCCTCCAGAAATCAAATTAAATATTGGAATCAAATAATATGTTTTTAGATTATTGAAAATTTTATCTTTTTAGATTATTGAAAATTTTATCTTTTTATTCTATTAATCTAATTTCCAAAAGATTGATTGCCGAAAAAGAAGATCAGAGCTTGATAATAATTCCTCAAAGAAAACTACCTAAATCTATTCAGTTTAAAAAGATTATAAATTCAATCGAAAAAGATATCGATCCTTTAACTCTAAAGAAAATCGATCATTTTCACTTTCCTCCTTGGAAAAGAGATACTCTATACAAAATCAATATCAGTAAGCTAATAAAGAAGGATACTACAATTATCTATAATCTTACATTTAAATACAAATACAAAAATACCATTACAATATATACTAATACCTCATTCATTTTGAATAGAATTAAAATTGAAATCAAAATTATAATTGTTTTGTCGAATGATTAGGTTTCATATTAGAAAACTATCAATATTAAAGTGAATCAATTTATCTATAATGATGAACTTCTTGGAATCATTAAAGCAATCGAATATACTAACTTTATTGCTCAATTAAACGAAAAATTCAAAATCTATTCAGACAATCAAACCGGATTATATTGATTGAAAACACTTTCTGATACTTCTGACTAGATATACCAAATTAGAGCAATCAAAGTTATAGAAATTCTTCTTAGAAAAGAAACTGAAATCTTCCTTAATTGGATTCCAAGGTATACTTCTGTTAAAGAAAACGAATTGACTGATACTTTGATAAAAGAAACTATAAAACAAAGATCATTATCAAACGAAACCAACTTTGTTTTATTGGGAATAGATATCAAAAGAACGAAATCCGAGGAATGGAAATCCCTTTTTAATTCATCCAAATCAGTCTATTCGAAAATGTACTCCTGGGAAATTAGCTCAAAAATTGGAATTCCAGAAAACATTAAAAGAAGTTCTATTAGTGCTTTATTTCAATTTAAAATCGGTTATGGATATTTCAAATCCTATTTACAACGATTCGGAATCTCATCAAATGATAATTGTAGATGTGGAAAGAAAGAATCCCTAGATTATCTTCTTCTCAATTGCTTTTTATACAAATCAACTAAAAAAATACTCAAAACAAACAATCCTATCTTTCGATTTTCTATAAAATATCTACTTTACATCAAAATAGGAATCATCAAAACCTTCGAATTTATCGAAACAACAAAAATAACTACCAAACTATAATATCTTGCTAGAATGCAAGAGGATATAGAATAAGAAAGTAAAGAAGAAAGGGATGAACTAGGAGAAAATGGTTAATTGGATTAATTTGATCAATTTGATTATTTTGATCAACTTACCTTTTTATACAAAATAAATCATTTCAATTTCAAATTATATCATATTTCATTTATTATTTTCTTTATTATATACAAAAGTATTTGTAAAACGGGTTTTATTCCCCAGAATTAGTTTTCACTTCCCCCATTCAAAATTAGTAGATTGAGGCTATCTCAATCTCTCCAAATTGTACTAGCTACAGCCTAATACGGCCAGCATTTCACCAGTTATTATTTGTTAGGAGCCTACAAAGCTTCTAGCCGTCTTAGATAGTCTTAGACTCAGTATAGATGTTAATTCAATCAATCAATCAATCAATCAATTACAGTATTTATATCATATGTGGCCCCACATATAATATAAGCGAGGGCCCGACACATATCCGCTGGATAAGCGTGGTGGCCCCATGACAGTATCTTTGATATTTAGGAAGAGGGCTGAGGTTTTCTTTTTGATTTTTGAATTTCTTTCGATTTTGATAATAAGTAAAATTACTGTATCGATAGTTGACTTTTTTTGTCTTTCATTTATTTGGGAATGATATAATAGATTCGTAGTTTCGACTAAATAGTTGAGTTTTTGAGCTAAAATTCTTTCATTTATTTTGTTTAAACAATTAAAAAGGGCAATAACCTTATATGTTTTTAGAATAGTATAATTTGGTTTCGAAGGTTTTTTGAGTATCGTTTTAGTAATTTATTTTCAACAAGAAGGATAATAATCAAAATTAATCAAATTGTTGAAAAGAATAAAGAAAGCTTTTAGGATTGCTTTATAAACTCGAATAACGATCTTTTGGGTGATTCTATTTGGGTCCAGAGTTTTTCCTTTGATTCTAATAGAATAGGTATTAAGAAGTTCATTTTCTGTAAATTTAGGCTAGTCCCATTTCTTCGATTGTTTGTATCCTTTCTATTTGAGTATTGTAGTATTTGAAAAGGGAGGGAATAGAATAGATCTGAAAATTGAGTATTTCCTTTCGAAGGAGTTTTCGAATTAAAAGAAATTGGATCGAATATTCGGAATCCTTTTGATTTGAAGATTTTTTGTATAGGATATTGTTTTGAAGATCGTTTGGGTATCCTTTTTTTCAAGGAATTCGTTCTAATGATTCTTTTTTGCTGTTTTAATAATTTGAAAGTAATGATTCTTTGCTGATTGGTAGATTTTCTTGAATATATTGTTTTTAGAATATTGTTTAGCATTTTTATATTCATTTGCGAATCGTTTTTGAAGAGCTTTCAGCTCTGAAGATCATCAGAGCTTTGCTCTTTTGGTTGATTTGATTCTCGGTATATTGATTTCAGTCGAATTAATGATTATTCGGGTGAACTCTATTATAGCTTTATTCAGTATTTGCTTTTACTAGTTTTTATCGAGAAGAGAATTAAGAGAATTGGATTCTAAAGTAATGATATTGAGGTAATCGTTAGAATTCAGGATGGTTGAAGATGTATTTGTGAATTTGTCCCAATCCGTTTGTTTTGTATTGAATTTCGTTAATGGAATGATATTTGTTGAACGGGTTTTAATATTTTTCATTTCAAATAGGATCTCTAAATAATCTGATTCAAGATCAGGAAGGATTTGCTAATCAATAATATTAAAGGATATCGCTTCAGTAGCTAAGATAAAATCTAGAACACTTGGATTTGTTATATTCGTTCGATAAAAGGTATTGGTTCCTGTCTTATTAAGAAGGATAAGATTATAATCTTTAAACCATTTGGCCAATTAGTCGGTATTTGAGCTTTTGTTAAAAAAGGGATCCTATCAAAAGTAATGAAAATTGAAATCCTTTATAAGAATAATATAATAAAAAAGGAAAGCATTAAATAAGTATCGTTTAATTGTATAGTCTTTCTCTTTAACTTGATCAACTTCGTTGTAAACATTGAAGAATTGAATTATATGATTTCCCTAAGTGATATCAATAATTTGAATATCTGAATCTTTGGGAAAATTGGAGGTTAGGGCTATTAATGGTTTGAATCCTTTCGAGATATATATTATTGTACGGGGACGAAGATTCGAAGGATAGTTTAAAAGGAGTTGAGAAAAGCTAGAATGAATAATCGATCTAATTGAAGAATAATCTTTCTTAGGGTTTGAAAGGACCCAAAGTTCTTAAATAATTATAAGATCGATATCGAGTTTTAAAACAAGTTAAAGAATACTTTCGATAGCTTAAAAGCTCTTATTTAAATTGATTTGAAGAATGCGAATATTGTTGTACAACATTAATTAGATTTCCGAATAGTTATTTGATATATTTCGTATATCTTAGAATTAGTTTTATACTCTCCTTTACAATTAATATATTTAATTATTAAATATTAACAGGATTTGTCTTTAGCTTAACAAATTAAACAAAAATGATCAACTATAATATAATTGTTATTACAAAATCTACAAATTGAAGGTTTTTTGCAATATGATTCGTTATAATCGAATCCTTGATATTTATTGTATTAAAAGGAAGAAATGGAAAAATAAAATCTTTCAATTTTAATATTAATACTAACAATATATAATCTTTTTCGAATAATTAATTCTATTTCCTTTTGTATAGCAAATGTAATTATAATTGTTTTTTTTTGTTGATTAGTTCTTTTAGAAATATTAATCAATTAATAAGAAATACTTATTATAATAAACCCTGAATTGAAAATTTTAATTTCGTTTTTAATCATATCCATTCTTTTTGGATTAGAGAATTCCTTGATTGGGATCTTATATATAATTATCACGGTGAGGGAAAAGGTATATGTAGAGTTGATCTATTGTTGTACTACGAGGAGGGGAAGAAGGTCAAGGAGGTGATCTGACTATATAGAAGTGAGTGTATGTATGTATGCCTAAGGTACATATGATTATGTGCAGGTGAAGGGAGATGAACCTGTAACAGTATCCCCTCCTCAAGAAACTTATTTGATCTCAAATGGGCGTTAAAAAAGAAAGAAAAATAAAGAAAAAATACAGGTTTTTTCTTTCAATTAGATCTTTGAATAAAAAATGTATGATATTTTTCAATGATATTATATTCCTTATTGCAATAATATGTAATATACCTTTAAATGAAGCAAATAGTCTTGGTGCGAATGGATCTTTGTAGAGTAAATATAACAATTGTATTGTGTGACTTCGATTGCAAATTCTGTAGTTCCGGTTGCAATATAGTAGCGTCGGGGTGCTTTAGGACCCAAGCTGACAGCCCTAGCTTCTT
Organism: Sclerotinia nivalis; assembly: GCA_029531795.1. Classification (NCBI taxonomy): domain Eukaryota; kingdom Fungi; phylum Ascomycota; class Leotiomycetes; order Helotiales; family Sclerotiniaceae; genus Sclerotinia; species Sclerotinia nivalis. The sequence goes on from JAPEIS010000002.1 coordinate 1,702,395, forward strand.
TGAGTGAAGGCGATGATATTCGATAAGAACCTTCTCGTTACTCTTTAAGTTATTAGCCGGTTGCCAAATTGGTGTATAGTGTTTTCATTTGACCAAATAATGATAATCATTGTCACGGGTTCGTAACCCGTTCCTAGCTAGTCTGCATAGCTGCTTAAGGCACCCATCCCCCATATAGTTGGCGCTCTTCCTAGCACCTTCTTCCTTCTTCGTAGAATATCATCATATCTTAAAGCACCCTACCACCACCGTGATAATCATCCTCATTGTGATTATCTAGAACTCCTTCAAATATCCATTTCTGAACAGGTTCATCCTCATCATCGTCCTGTTCCAAAACTCTGTTCCGTGTAGTTAGGGATTTTGACTCGTTAATCGTTGTTTGAGTCGAGAAGTAAGGATTAGTATAAACTGGAAATAAAAGAGAATGATAAAAAACAGGAAAGATTTAATATTCTTAGATAATTGAATAAGATAAGCACAAGAATAAACCTTAATAATCTTGTAAGAACCGATTTATCTATTATCTAGCTTTTTTGTTTTATACAAGATCTTCATATTCTTGGTATTGATATAGACTTTCTGGTCAGTTGTATAACTGTTACGACCACGCAACAGTTTCGTCCAAACAAGAAACCTAGATAGAGGCGTTCTTATTTCGAATCATCAATGTAGGAACGTTATCGATCAGTTTGAAATGTTTAGTAAACAAGCTTCTTTGTATTGTTTATGAAAGAATAAAAATGATGACGAATTATAAACATTCTAATATCTCTTTATTGATTGAACTTAAAAGTAATAACTTATTCATAATTAGAAAGGGTAATGAAAAGTTTGGCTACTATTTTACGACTAATTGATTCTTTACCTATGTGATCTTAACAATAACGAGGTGAATCAGAGTAGTGATGGTTAGTATAGTCCTTATAAGTAGTAATTGCTTGTTATGTAAAAGTACAAAGTTGCTTCAAGATATATTCTATGTAGTTTGCAATTCTATTACCTTTAAAGAATTCCCGTTTTTGTACTAGAGTTATATCCAGTGAATAAGATTTACTAGGCTCAATGTTTAAGTACGGATTAAAACTGTAATTGGCAAAGAAAGGCGAATAATCAATTGTTTCAAAGACTACATTATTAAATGCAAACTCGATTAAGGGTAGTCAATCTAATCAATCGTTTTGATAGTAGTTAACAAAAGCTTGTAAATACTACTCCAGAATCGAATTAATACACTCGGTCTGATTATCTGTTTGAAAATGAAAAGCTGAAAAATATTTTAAGATAACTCCCAACCACTCTAAAAGTTGTGACCAGAATCCTGATACGAATTGTGTTCCTCGATCGGAAATGATATTGTCTGGAAGTTCATGAAGTATATAGATACAATTGATGAAGGTATCGATTAGCTTCTCTGTCGTTAATATATATGTATCGATGAAATGTTTCATTTTGGTTAATCTGTAGATTATCATCAAGATATATTTATAAATAGAATTATAACAAATACAATCTGGGAGTAGTGTAATATAATCGATTGAAATATCAGATTATATGCGAAAAGGGATAGATAATGGTTTCAAAAATCCGGGAAGCGTCGATTTGAACGATTTGATACAAGTACAAAGTTCGTAGACCTTTATATAGAATACGATTTCCAAATGTATATTAGGTTATTAATATATACAAAAGACAAGATCGATTGTTTTAATTCGATCAGAATGGTCGGCAGGATCAAAAGAATAAGTCCGATAGATAATTTGGAGTTTGAGCTTATCGTTTGATGGAACCCAAATTTTATCCCAATAGTAAATTCTATTATTTTGGATCGAACAATCTTATATAGCGATCCGGAAGGTTTTACGATGCTCTTTTGGCTATTTAGTTATCGATGAATCGTTAAAAGTAAAAATGAGTTGATCTACGATATCGGATCTAATATATGCTGTATCGATTAGGGTATCAATTGGTTGATCGTGGAGTGGTATTATTGTTTCTATTGGTGCCAAATTGATATACCTAATCAAATCCTTATAAAGGTCATCATCAAAACGGTTCTGAGAAAGGATAATGCGTTTTCGATTCTTTAGACGCTCATTATTTGAATCAGAGCGATATGGTCGATCTTCGTGTTTTCTATTTAGTGTATCTAATCGAATAGCTTTGTTTCCTGATCGATAGATTATACGGAAATTATATTAAGACAAAAATTCAGATCATCGTATTTACCGTTGATTGAGAGCTTTTGTAGTCATAAAATACTCGAGGTTCTTATGATCAATAAGAATCTCGAATTTCTTTTGTGAACTTTGAAGCTTTGAACACCATTCTTCTATTGTTTTGATAATAGCGAGTAGTTCCTTATTATAGATCTCGTAATTGTATTCCGTTGCTATATGCTTAGATGAAAAGTAAACAACCGGATGTAAGATATTATCATCATCGTATTGTAAGAGAACTCCTCCTAAGGCCCAATCGGAAGTATCGATTTCCAAAATAGTTTTCCGCTTATAATCAAAGTATGCCAAAACCGGCGTCATTGTGAAAGCTCTTTTTAAAGCATCAAAAGCCTTTGTATGATCTACAGTCCAATCCTATATAATGTTCTTCTGCAAAAGGTCGTTGATGTGACGATGGTCTTAATTCAAGGCATGATAGAATGAATCAATTAATCTATACTAGAGAATAACAAACTACAGTACCAAATACAATAGAGTTGAGTCTTTTATAGTCCCTTCGGAGGGGATCAAAGCTCTAAGCGAATACAGGGTGAAATAAATGAAATAATAATCTGAGGTATTTTGGTCCCTTCGAAGGGGATCAAAAGCTGAAAGAATGGTCTAAAGCATTTAAGTGTTACGCCGCTACAATCCTTTATCACTAAGAAGTGATCAAGGGACTTATAGAAAGGCTGTGGTGATTTCTACTAAAGATCAAACAGGGGCTTGGTGAGAATGAAGATATAACGATTGTATTATATAATAACTATAATATTAAACTAATGATTGTTCTTGAGTACGAAGCTCTACAAATAAAGGAATCCATTCTGCTTATATAGACCTTCGTACTTGGGAGCCCTAGAAGCCCTCGAAGCTCCAATGCTCCGAAAGCGTTGGGAGCCTTCGAAACTCCAATGCTCCATCACATAATCTGATACTAACATGGTCTGTACTCGTTTGTTCCTACGACCACCTACAGGAAGAATTAAATTTTTCGAAAAACACATTTATTATTGTGTTTTAGTAATCAATCGATCGTTCTTATCATCTATAAAATTTAAAAACGAAACTTTTCAGCCCCGACAGGCACTGTACGGATGCATTTCCGTTACTATACTTTCTGTCCCCTCGACCCCCTCCCTTTCCCAAGTTTTCATTAATACAGTCAATACTGCTACTAATAGAGCAAATGAAGGTTAACAGATTTTTAGCTTTATCGTTTTGCTATGGGACGATTATCTCAATACCGAAGTAATTCGGGTTCTTCTTGCTCGATTTCCAAAACCCTTGATTATACTATATACCGATATCTCTCTTACAACAAACAAATATTTCGATATATTTATCAATGGATCTCATCTTTTTCGATCTATTAAACCTTCTATCAAAACTTCTATTAATCTCTTTGGCTTTGATATACAAATCTTTCAATTAATATTTGTATCTGAAATCGCTAAACTTATAAGAGTCCCTTTTATAATTCAATATCTCAAAGATTCTATTTATACTCAAAAGGCTGCGATTCCTTTATTATCAATTATACAATCTACAAACCCAAAAACTGGTAACCGAATCGGATCTCAATTTAAAACTCAATCTCAAATCTTATACAAAACTAATATTTGTCTTTTTGTTCGAATTGGATTCGATCATTTAGTTCGAAAAGCTGGTTCTTTTGCTGTACTTAGTACATTGAAAGGACAATTAGGAAACGATGTTAAATTTCTAAAAGAAATCCAAACAATAAATATTGGGTTTGTATTATATATAAACTCTTTAACGAATTTAATAGTTTTAGAAAATCTTTCAAATATAATCGAAAAAGTATTCAAAATTTACAAAATCGAATGATAACAATTATAGATTACTTATCGATTGAATTATATTCTACGAATTGTTATAATTTTGGGAGACTTATAATAATTGATTATCATTCCAATCGAATCGGAAATTATATTCGATGCTATCTATGATAATATAGAACAACAAACGATCTAAACAATTGAATTTATATAAAACAAAGAATTCGGATTGTATAATTCTATTTGGTTTTTGAGTTTCCCAACTTTGCAATATACAGCCTTTCTCAAGAACCTTTAGATTCTAGGAACTATAATTAACATTTCCCAAATCGTTTTCAAACCTAAAATAATCTAATGCATTCGATGTTTTCAATAGTACAATATTCGAGCTTGCTCTCATCCAGAAAGATATCGAATCTGTAATACAACCGAATATACAAAAAAGAATCATTCAACTCGATACAATACAATTCATATTTGTTCAACGAAATGTCTACACTATAAAGGCCTTTATTCTGCAGACGATCTATATTGCCCCTTTCGTCTTACTAATAAAGGCTTCAAAAATAAATCGGAAAATAAACTATCCAAAAAACCTCAAAAGAAGTTAAAGCTAGAGTTTATATTAATACAAAATACTTTCGAATCCCAAAAGCCGATTTCCTTATAAAGAAATCTATTATTCTTTCAATTCCAATCCGAATTCTTTCGATATTATCTTTATTGATATTATCCCCTTTTAATCTTTCTAATCGTTTCATTACATTAAAAGTTCTTTTTCTTTCGATTTCTTTTAATGTATAATCTCAAATTATCTTTTAAATCATTGATCATTTTATAAGCTAATATAATTAAAAACGTTATTTTATATAAATTAGTACTTTTTTTAGCTAATGATTCTTGTATTGATATAATTCTAATTCAAGAACCTTATATATTCTCGAATATCTCACATCGAATTACTAAATCCCATCCTGTTTATGAAACTTTCATATTATTCGATAACTAGAAAACCCGGTTTCATATGATATCTTATACCCATAAAGATATAAGTATTCGAACTACTCAGCTTTGGTTTGTATCCTTTCGGGATTTATTATTTTTACAAATTCAATCTTTAATTGATTCTATTCTTATAATCATTAATATTTATAATGCTTTTAGAGATTATACAAATAAGAATTAAATAATACAAACCCTTTTTGATCTACCTTCGAATATTTTAAATTCTACATTTTTTGTAGGGGATCTAAATCTTCATTATTCGAAATAGAATCCCTTTTACTTTTTATATTCAAATTCTGCAGAATCTTTTACAATCTGGTTAGATACAAATTTTTTCAATTTTTTTTCTATAATCGATAAATTTACCTATAATTTGGGCAATATTCTCGATTTAGCTTTTCTTTCAGGATTATATACAACTAATATAGTTTCTGCATTGTATTTGAATACAACTTTTGATCATCGATTTTTATTGACAACTTTGAATTGAAATACAAGATTTCAAGATCCGATCCAAAGATTCCGAATCAATATATTAAACAAAAAACTCTTCTTTATTTTATTAATAAAGAATTTATTGAATCTAGATCTACTAGCTTTGAATACAATCACAAATCTTGATAAATTAGCTTTAGATATTATCCAAACTTTATAATCAGTATACACAGGATCAGCTCAAAGATCATTCGGCCGAAATATAGATCAACTATAATAGAACGAGGTTTATTGGACAACTGTTCAAGAAAACCGAACAAACAACTCTCCAGAATCAAAACAAAATCTTCGAAAGGTTATCAAAAAAACAAAAAAGGAATTCTGACTTTTTAAATTTGATTCAATCAAGGAAATAAAAGATATCTTTAAAATAACAAAATAATATCAATCAATTAGAATATATCGAATTCCTCCTTTAATAGATTCTTTAGATCATTTTTTTATTACAACAATTCAAACTAAAAGAGATCTATTTATCAATAATCTGCTGATCAATACAACTGAAATTAACGATATCTTATTTGATTCGTTTTCAATTTTTATTCGTTCAATTACCTTTCTTGTTATCACAATTCAGAATATTCAAACTACTATCTTTTGTACGGATAATATAATTCCAGAAATAGACAAGATCCCTATCAAGATCTTATAGTTAGTATAACCATTGATCGAATTATATATCTTATAATTCTTTCAAAAATACCTCGAAATAAATTACCACCCTAAATACTTCCGATCAACAATTGTAACCATCATTCCGAAACCGAACAAATCAGATCGCACAAGCCCTAAATCCTATAGATCAATAACTCTACTTTCAATATTAGGAAAAGATTTCGAATATTTGATTACAAAAAAGATATCCTGGATTATTATAACCCTCAAAGTATTAGCCAAACAACAATTCGAAACGCTTCCCCTACATTCATCAATCGATTTCATAACTTGCTTTATATATGATTTGGAAATAACTTTGAATTCAGATTTTAAAGCTATCTTATTAATTATAGATATCAAAGATACTTTTGATATTGTTCTCCCAAAATGTTTGGTCTGTCGATTCAGGGAACAAGGATAGCTTGATAATTTAGTTCGATGAATACAATTGTTCTCTACAAATCGAATAATTTGTATTCGACTTGACGGCGAAACAGGGCCCAATATTAATATTAGATATGGTTTGCTACAAGGCTCCCCAATTTCGTTTATTCTTTTTATACTTTATATAGCCCCTTTGTTTTAATTAAACAATCCTATTTGAAGATTTGGATATACAAACGATATTGCATTAATAGCTTTTTTTTTAAGTTTATAATCTAATTATAATCAATTACAATCCGAAATGCTGGAGGCTTTGGATTAAAGCAAATCTGAAGGGATCACTTTCGATCTTATGAAATTTGAATTGATTCATTTTTTCAAAAACTTCAGAAAAGATATCGAAAGCTTTATTATCTATACAGAAAATCTTTCAATAATAAAGAAACCAGGCTTATTAAGATAGTTAAGAGTTTACTTCGATAGGGAATTGAGTTTCAAATCTTATATTCAGATCCTTTCAGCTAAAACTCTTACAATTGCGAATGTATTGCGTTTGCTTGGAAGGACAACCCAAAGCATCCCATCAATTTTGCTTCAAAGAGCAATTACAATCTATATTCTGAAGAAATGCTACTTTGTAACTGAAACCTGATAGCCTGGCCGAATTAGGAAACGAGGCCTAAACTTCACAATCTCGAATCAAATGGATGGATATTTGAAGCTTTTGAATAAGATTGTACTAACTAGCACTCAAGCAATCCTTTTTGTATTCCGTACAACTAATACTGTTGTTCTATACAAGGAATCAAATTTAATGCCTTCTAAAATTGAATTAAATTTGATATCCCAGAGTTTCGCTACCTAAACGGTTCGGCTAAATCCTAAACATCCCCTTCGAATTCGAATCAAAAATATCCTAGCTAAAGCTGGGGCTAGAACTACTGAATCAAGGTTCTTAAGAATTATCCTAGCTCTTCCAAAAACTGAATATATTAATCCAATTGCTTTTCCTTCTTGAAAAAACAAAGAACTATATATTATCACAGAAACCCAAATCGGTGATCCTTTCGGTCGTTCAAAGAAACAAACAACTAAGAATTTCGAAAAGTTTATATCTACAATTCCAAAAAGTGATTTGTAAGTTTTCTCCGATGATTCGAAAAACAAAGCTTTGAATAATGCTATAAAAGATGAATTAGTGATTTATTAATATAATCTACAAATAGATCGACAGGCTTTCTTATTAAACTATAATACTGAAATCTTCAATACCGAAACAACTGCAGCTTTGAAAGGTGCTCAAACAATAATACAACTACCCTTAACTAGGTTTGCTACAGACCTCTAGGTTTTCTTAGATAATTTAGAGGTTGTTATACAATTAGACTTTCATTCTATTAGATCCTTTCAATTTATATTCGAAGAATTCTGCAAACTAACTACAGCTTGGCCTTTCAGGCTCCGCTTGCTATATACTTGCCCTAACTCAATTCGAATTCGATGAGTTCCTGAGCACTTGAATATCCCCGGAAACGAAGCAATGAATAAAACAACTAAAGAGGGAGCAGTTCTCCCATTCCCATTTGATTCTATTTGCACTCTTGCCTCCTTAAAAAGAATCGCTAAAACGAATACCAAATCAATAAGAGCTAAATTATAAACAATTACAGTATTATAAAGCTACAATAATCTTTTTATAACTTACAATAACAAATCAATTATGCTTTTTTTTGATCGAATGATATTAGGATATATTCTAGCAGCCAGATCTCAATACAACAATTTCGTAGTATATTACAACCGTTTTAATCATGAAGATGCTTATATATTATACTCATATAGGAAAAGAAAATCTCTTCTTCATTTTTACTTTTGTAAAATTGGAAATGCTTAAAAAACCCTTTCAAAGTTATCACTATTTGAAGCTATCCCCTATCTTTTGGGAAGTATAAAAAAAACAACGAAACTAACAATTTGGCTCAAATCTACAAGGTTCTATCAGGATATATATCCTCGATTCCCTATATAACTTATTGATTGAAGGATTGCTTTGATTTTTATTTTTTATTTTTATTTTATATTATTTTTGGATTTTCTTTGTATAAGGCGTTGGGTTTTGGTTCGGAAAGACTGAGTTTGTATAAACTTTAAAAAAAAAAAAAAAAAAAAAATTTTATATTGATAAAATCATATTAAAAAGCTCGATTGCGATGATAAAGGAAAGGAGATCAGGAACTGAGGGATCTAATTGTATTATAGAGGACAGCTGAAATATCTACTCAAGGGATTAACTCAATACGCAACAACAATCATATAAACTCTGCTGAAGCATTTAGTATATATAATACTAGTAAATTTAGATTAGCTAGTTAGAAACCCAGGGGCCTTCCTCCCCTGGCGTCCTTTGTCCCAATTGGGAATTTGAGGCCTGTGCTTCGCATAGAGCCTCGGACGAAAAATATCACACACACACACATACTACGACCACCTACACACCTTCTACGACCATCTAGGAAGAATTGAATTTTTCGAAAAACGTATTTATTATTACGTTTTAGTGATCAATCGATCGTTCTTATTATCTATAGGATTTAAAAACGAAACTTTTCAGTTCCGGCAGACGTTGTACGGACGCGTTTCTGCTACTATACCTTTTGCCCTCTCGATCTTCTCCCTTTCCCAAGTTCTCATTAATATAGTCAATACTGTTACTAATAGAGTAAATAAAGGTCAACAGATTTTTAGCCTTATCGTTTCGTTATGGGATGATTATCTCAATATCGAAGCAGTTCGGGCTCTCCTTGTTCGATTTCGAAAACCTTTGATTGTATTATATATCGATATCTCTTTTACAATAAATAAGTATTTCGATATGTTTATCAATGGATCTTATTCTTTTCGATCTATCAAACCTTTTACCAAAACTTTTATCAATCTTTTTGATTTTGATGTACAAATCTTTCAATCAGTATTCGCGTTTGAAATCGCTAAACCTATAAAAACCCCTTTTACAATCCAATATTTTAAGGATTCCATTTATACTTAAAAAACTGTAATTCCTTTATTATTAATTATACAATCTACAAATTCAAAAACTAATAACCGAACCGGATCTCAACCCAAAACTCAATCTCAAATCTTATACAAAACTAATACTCACCTTTTTATTCGAATTGAATTCGATTATTCAGCTCGAAAAACTGGTTCCTTCGTTATATTTAATGTATTAAAAGAATAATTAGAAAACGATGTTAAACTTCTAAAAGAAGTCCAAACAATAAATACTAGATTTGCACTATGTATAAACTTTTTAGCGAATTTAACAGCTTTAGAAAATCTTTCAAATATAATCGAAAAAGTATTCAAAACCTGTAAAATCGAACGACAATAATCATAGATTATCTATCGATTGAATTATATTCCATGAACTATCACAATTTTAGGAGATTTACAATAATTGATTATCATCTTAATCGAATCGGAAACTATATTCGATGCTATCCACGATAATATAGGACAACAAGTAATCCAAGCAATTGAATTTATACAAAACAAAGAATCCGGATTATATAATTCTACTTGGTTTTTAAATTTCCCAACTTTACAATATACAACTTTTCTCAAAAACCTTCGAATTTTAGGAATTACAATTAACACTTCCCAAATCGTCTTCAAATCCAAGATAATCTAATACACTCGATACTTTCAATGATACAATACTCGAATTTACTTTTGTTTAGAAAGATACCGAATCTATAATACAACCGAACATACAGAAAAGAATCATTCAATCCGATACAATACAATCCATACTTGTCCAATAAGGTACCTACACTGTAGAGGCTTCCATTCTGCAGACGATCTATATTGCCCCCTTCGTCTTATTAACAAAAGCTTCAAAAGTAAATCGGAAAAACAAGCTATCCAAAAAATTTCAAAAGAAGCTAGGGCTAGAATTTATATTAATGCAAAATACTTTCGAATTCTAAAAGTCGATTCCCCTATAGAGAAACCTATTATTCCTTCAACTTCAATCCGAATTCCTTCGATACTATTTTTATTGATATTATCCCCTTTTAATCTTTCTAATTGTTTTATTACATTAGAAACTCCTCCTCTCCCGATTTCTTTTAATATATAATTCCAGATTATCTTTTAAACCATTGATCATTTTACAAACTAATATAATTAAAAACATTATTTTATATGAATTAATACTTTTTTTAATTAATAATTCTTATATTAATATAATTCTGATTCAAAAACCTTATACATTTTCGGATATCTCACATCGAATCATTAAATCCTATCCTGCTTATAAAACTTTTACATTATTCGATAACTAGGAAACTCAATCTTGTATAATATCTTATACTCGTAAAGGTACAGATATTCGAGCTATTCAGCTCTGATTTGTATCCTTTCGGGATTTATTATTTTTACAAATTCAATCTTTAATTGATTTTATTCTTATAATCATTAATATTTATAATGCTTCTAGAAATTGTACAAATGAAAACCAAACAATACAAACCCTTTTTGATCTACCTTCGAATATTTTAAATTCTATATTTCTTACAGGGGATCTAAACCTTTATTATTCGAAATAAAATCCCTTTTATTCTTCACATTCAAATTCTATAGAATCTTTTACAATCTAACTAGATACAAATTTTTTCAATTTTCTTTCTACAATCGATGAATTTACTTATAATTTGAGCAACGTTCTCAATTTAGTTTTTCTTTCAGGACTATATACAACCAATATAACTTCTACATTACATTTGAATATAACTTTCGATTATCGATTCTTATTAACAACTTTGAATTGAAATACAAGATTTCAGGATCCGATCCAAAGACTCCGAATCAATACATTAAACAAAAAACTCTTCTTTATTTTATTAATGAAGAATTTATTAAATCTAGATTTATTAGCTCTAAATACAATTACAAATCTTGATAAATTAACTTTAGATATCATTCAAACTCTACAATTAGTATACATAGAATCAACTCAAAGATCATTCGGCCGAAACATAGATCAATTATAATAAAACGAAGTCTACCAGACAGCTATTCAAGAAAACCAAACGAACAATTCTCCAGAATCAAAACAAAATCTTCGAAAAATTATCAAAAAAGCGAAAAAGGAATTCTGACTTTCTAAACTTGATTCAATCAAGGAAATAAAAGATATCTTTAAAATGACAAAATAATATCAATCAATTAAAATATATCGAACTCCTTTTCTAGTAAATCCTTTAGATCATTCTCTTGCTATAATAATTCAAACTAAAAAAGATCTACTTATCAATAATCTGCTAATCAATACAATTGAAATTAACGATATCCTATTTGATTCGTTTTCAACTTTTATTCGTTCAATTGCCTTTCCTATTATTACAATTCAGGATATTCAAACTACTATCCTTTGTACAGATAATACAGTTCCAGGAATAAACAAAATCCCTATCAAAATCCTACAATTAGTATAGCCATTGATCGAATTATATATCTTACAACTCTTTCAAAAATGTCTCGAAATAAATCACCACCCTAAATACTTCCGATCAACAATTATAATCATCGTTCTAAAACCAAACAAATCAGATCATACAAGTCCTAAATCCTATAAACCAATAACTCTGCTTTCAGTATTAGAAAAAGATCTCGAACGTTTGATTGCAAAGAAGATATCCTGGATTGCTATAATCCTCAAAGTACTAATCAAACAACAGTTCAGAATGCTTCCTTTGCATTCATCAATCGATCTTACAACTTGCTTTACATATGATTTGGAAATGGTTTTGAATTCAGGTTTTAAAGTTACCTTATTAATTATGGATATCAAAAATGCTTTTGATACTATTCTCTTAAGATATTTGGTCTGTTGATTTAGGGAACAAGGATGGTCTGATAATCTAGTTCGATAGATACAATCGTTTTTTACAAATCGAACAATTTGTATTCAATTTGATAACGAAATAGAATTTAACATTAGTATTGAATATGATTTACTATAAGACTTTTCAATTTCGTTTATTTTTTTTATACTTTATATAATCTCTTTATTTTGATTAAACAATCCTATTCGAAGATTTGGATATATAGACGATATTATATTAATAGCTTTTTCTTTAAATTTACAATCTAATTATAATCAACTACAATCCGAAATGCTGAAGGCTTTAGATTGGGATAAATCTGAAAGGATCACTTTCAATCCTATAAAATCTGAACTGATTCACTTCTTCAAAGGTTCTAGGAAAAGTATCGAAAGCTCCATTATCCATACAGAAAATCTTTCAATAATAGAGAAATCAAATCCATTAAAATAATTGAAGGTTTACTTCAATAGAGAACTGAATTTCAAACCTCATATCCAAATCCTTTCAGCTAAGGCTCTTACAATTACAAATGCATTGTGTTCACTTAGAAAAACAATTCAAAGCATTCTATCAATTTTGCTTCAAAAAACGATTACAATCTATATTCTAAAGAAATACTACTTTGCAGCCGAAACCTAATGGCCTAATCGAACTAGGAAACGAAGCCTAAACTTCATAATCTCAAATCAAATGGATAGACATTTGAAACTTTTGAATAAAATTGTACTAACTAATACTTAAACAATCCTTCCTGTATTTCGTATAACTAATACTATTACTCTATATAAAGAATCAAATCTGATATTTTCTGAGATTGAACTAAATTTGATATCCCAAAACTTCACTACCCAAACAACTCGATTAAATCCTAAACATCCCCTTCGAATTCGAACCAAAAATATCCTAGCTAAAGCTGAGGCTAGAATTACTGAATCAAGATTCTCAAGAATTATTCTAGCTCTTCCAAAAGCTGAATATATCAATCCAATTGCTTTTCCCCCTTAGAAGAACAAAGAATTATATATTATCATAGAAACCTAGATCGATAGTCTTTTCGATCATTCGAAGAAACAAACAACTAAGGATTTCGAAAGGTTTATATTTACGATTCCAAAAAGTAATTTACAAATCTTCTCCGATAATTCGAAAAGCGAAACTCTGAATGGTACTATAGGAAATAGATCAATGATTTATCAATACAATCTACAAATAGATCGATAGGCTTTCTCATTAGACTGTAATATTGAAATCTTCGATACCGAAGCAGCTGCAGCTTTGAAAGATGCTCAAACAGTAATACAGCTACCTTCAACTAGATTCGCTACGGACCCCTGGATTTTCTTAGATAACCTAGAAATTACTATACGATTAGATTCTCATTCTATTGGATCCTCTCAATCTATATTCGAAGAATTCTGCAAACTAACTACAGCTTAACCTTTTAGATCTCGTTTGCCATATACTTGCCCTAGCTTAATTCGAATTCGATGAATTCCTAAACACTTGGATATCCCCGAAAACAAAACAGTAGATAAAGCAATTAAAAAAAAAGCAGCTCTCTTATTTCTATCTGATCTTATCTGCATTTTTGCCTTCTTAAAAAGAATCGTTAAAACGAATACCAAATCAACAAAAACTAAATTATAAACAACTACAACATTACAAAACTACAATAATCTTTTTATAACTTACAATAACAAATCGATCATATTTTTTTTTGATCGAACAATACTAGGATATATTCTAACAATCAAATCTCAACACAACGATTTCGCAATATATTACGATTATTTCAATTACAAAGATGCTTATATATTATACTCATATAGGAAAAGAAAATCCCCTTTTCATTTTTATTTTTGTAAAATTGAAAATACTCAAAAAACCCTTTCAAAGTTATTATCATTTAAAACCATCCTCTATCTTTTGGGAAGTATAAAAGAAACAACGAAACTAATAGTTTGACTCAAATCTACAAAATTCTATCAGGATATATGTCCTCGATTCTCTATACAACTTATTGATTGAAGGATTGTTTTGATTTTTATTTTTTATTTTTATTTTATATTATTTTTGGATTTTCTTTGTATAAAACATTAGGTTTTGATTCGAAAAGACTGAATTTGTATAAACTTTAAAAAAAAAAAAAAAATTTTATATTGATAAAATCATATTAAAAAGCTCGATTGCGATAACGAAGGAAAAGAGATCAGAAATCGAGAGATCTAATTATATTATAAAGGATAACTAAAATATCTATTCAAGGGATTAACTCAATACACAATAGCAATCATATAAACCCTATTGAAGCATTTAGTATATATAATACTAGTAAATTTAGATTAACTAATTAGAAACCCAGGGGCCTTCCTCCTCTAATGTCCTTTATCCCAATTGGGAATTTGAGGCCTGTGCTTCGTACAGAGCCTCGGACGAAAAATATCATATACACACACACACACTACGACCACCTAAACAGAGAAACACACCTTCCACAACCATCTAAGAAGAATTGAATTTTTCGAAAAATGTATTTATTATCGCATTTTAGTAATCAATCGATCATTCTTATCATCTATAGGATTTAAAAACGTAACTTTTCAGCCTCGGCAGACACTATACAGATACGTTTCCGCCATTATACCTTCCACCCCCTCGACCCCTTTCTTTTCCCAAGCTTTTATTAATACAATCAATACTATTACTAATAGAACAAATAAAGATCAACAGATTTTTAGCCTTATCGCTTCATTATAAAACGATTATCTCAATACCGAAACAATTCGGGCTTTCCCTACTCAACTTCGAAAACCCTTGATTATATTATATACCGATATCTCTCTTACAACAAATAAGCACTTCGATACATTTATCAATAAATTTTATCTTCCTTGATCTATTAAACTTTCTACCAAAACTTCTATCAATCTCTTTAACTCTAATATACAAACCTCTCAACCAATATTCGTATCTAAAATCACTAAACCTATAAAAGTCTCTTCTACAATCCAATATCTCAAGAATTCTACCTATACTCAAAAAACTACAACTTCTTTATCATCAATTATATAATCTACAAATCCAAAAACTAATAACCGAACCGAATCTCAATCCAAAACTCAATCTCAAATCTTATACAAAACTGATACTCATCTTTTTGTTCAAATTGAATTTGATTATCCAGCTCGAAAAACCGATTCCTTTGTTATACTTAATATATTAAAAGAACAATTAAAAAACAATACTAAATTTCTAAAAAAAATCCAAACAATAAATACTAGATTTATATTATATACAAACTCTCTAACAAATTTAACAACTTTAGAAAACCTTTCAAATATAATCAAAAAAGTATTCGAAATCTACAAAATTGAACAACAACAATCATAGATTACCTATCGATTGAATTACATTCCATAAACCATCACAACTCTGAAAAACTCACAACAATTGATTATCATCCCAATCGAATCGAAAACTATACTCGACACTATCCACAATAATACAAAACAACAAATAATCCAAACAATTAAATTTACACAAAACAAAGAATCCAGATTATATAATTCTACTTGATTCTTGAGTTTCCCAATTTTGCAATATACAACTCTTCCCAAGAACCTTCGGATTCTAAAAACTACAATTAACATTTCTCAAATCGTTTTCAAACCTAAGATAATCCAATACACTCAATACTTTCAATAGCACAATATTCGAACTTGCTTTCATCCAAAAAGATACCAAATCTATAACACAACCAAACATACAGAAAAAAATCATTCAACCCGATACAATACAATCCATACTTACCCAACGAAATGTCTACACTATAAAAACCTCCATCCTACAAACAATCTATATTGTCCTTTTCGTTTTACTAACAAAAACCCCAAAAACAAATCAGAAAAACAAACTATCCAAAAAACCTCAAAAAAAGCTAAAACTAAAACTTATACTAATACAAAATGTTCTCGAACCCCAAAAACCGATTCCCCTATAAAAAAACCTATTACTCCTTCAACTTCAATCCGAACTCCTTCGATACTATCTTCATTGATACTATTCCCTTCTAATCTTTCTAATCGTTTCATTATATTAGAAACTTCTCCTTTTCCGATTTCTTTTAATATATAATCCTAAATTATCTTCTAAACCATTAATCATTTTACAAACTAATATAACTAAAAACATTACTTTATATAAATTAGCATTTTCCTTAACCAATAATTCTTGTATTGATATAATTCTAATTCAAGAACCTTATATATTCTCGGATATCTTATATTGAATCATTAAATCCCATCCTGCTTATAAAACTTTCACATTACTTAATAATTGAGAAACCCGATTTTGTATAATATTTTACATCTATAAAAATACAAACATTCGAATTACTCAACTCCGATCTATATCCTTTTGGGATTTATTATTTTTACAAATTCAATTTTTAATTGATTCTATTTTTACAATCATTAATATTTATAATACTTTTAGAGATTATACAAATAAAAACCAAACAATATAAACCCTCTTTGATTTATTTTCGAATATTTTAAATTCTATATTTCTTATAAAAAATCTAAACCTTTATTATTCGAAATGGAATCCTTTTTATTTTCATATTCAAATTCTATAGAATCTTTTACAATCTGATTAAATACAAATTTTTTCAATTTTCTTTCTATAATCGGTAAATCTATTTACAATTTGAACAACATTCTCGATTTAGCTTTTCTTTCAGGATTATATACAGCCAATACAACTTCTGCATTGCATTTGGATACAATTTCCAATTATTAATCCTTATTGATAACTTTGAATTGGAATACAAGATTTCAGAACCCAATCCAAAGATTCCGAATCAATATATTAAACAAAAAACTCTTCTTTATTTTATTAACAAAGAATTTATAGAATCTAGATTTACTAACTTTGAATACAATTACAGATCTTGATAAATTAACTTTAGATATCATTCAAACTCTACAATCAACATATACAGAATCAACTCAAAGATCATTCAATCGAAATATAAATCAACTATAATAAAACAAGATCTATTAGATAGCTATTCAAGAAAACCGAACAAACAATTCTCCAGAATCAAAACAAAATCTTCGAAAGGTTATTAAAAAAGCAAAAAAGGAATTCTAACTTTCTAAACTTGATTCAATCAAGAAAATAAAAGATATCTTTAAAATAACAAAATAGTATCAATCAGTTAGAATATATCGAACTCTTTCTCTAATAGATTCTTTAGATCATTCTTTTGTTACAATAATTCAAATTAAAAGAGATCTACTTATCAATAATCTACTGATCAATATAACTAAAGTTAACGATATCCCATTTGATTCGTTTTCAACTTTTATTCATTCAATTGTCTTTTTTGCTATCACAATTCAGGATATTCAAACTACTATCCTTCGTATAGATAATACAGCTTCAGGAATAAACAAGATCTCTATCAAAATCCTACAATTAATATAACCACTAATCGAACTATATATCTTACAATTCTTTCAAAAATACTTCGAAATAGATTACCATTCTAAATACTTCCGATCAGCGATTATAATTATCGTTCCGAAACCGAACAAATCAAATTGCATAAACCCTAAATCCTATAAACCAATAACCCTGCTTTCAATATTAGGAAAAGATCTCGAATGTTTAATTACAAAAAAGATATCCTGGATTATTATAACCCTCAAAATACTAGCCAAATAACAATTCGGAGCGTTTTCCCTACATTCATTAATCGATCTTACAATTTGTTTTACATATAATTTAGAAATAACTTTGAATTCAGATTCTAAAGCTACTTTATTAACTATAAATATCAAAAATACTTTTGATACTATTCTCCCAGGATATTTGATCTATTGATTCAAAGAACAAGGATAATCTGATAATTTAGTTCGATGAATATAATCATTTTCTACAAATCGAATAATTTGTATTCGACTTGACAACGAAACAAAGCGCAACATTAATATTAAATATAATTTACTATAAAACTCCCCAATTTCGTTTATCCTTTTTATACTTTATATAGCCCCTTTGTTTTGGTTAAACAATTCTACTCGAAGATTTAGATATACAGACGATATTATATTAATAGCTTTTTCTTCAAACTTACAATCTAATTGTAATCAATTATAATCCGAAATACTAAAGGCTTTGGATTGAAACAAATCTAAAGAGATCATTTTCGATCCTATAAAGTCTAAACTAATTCATTTCTTCAAAAACTCTAGAAAAGATATCGAAAGCTTTATTATCCATACAGAAAATCTTTCAATAATGAAAAAATCAAATCTATTAAAATAATTAAAAGTTTATTTCGATAAGGAACTGAATTTCAAACCTTATATCCAAATCCTTTTAGTTAAGACTCTTACAATTGTAAATGCATTGCATTCGCTTGAAAGGACAATCCGAAACATCCTATCAATTTTGCTTCAAAGAACGATTACAATCTGTATTCTGAAGAAATACTACTTTGCAGCCGAAACCTGATGGCTTAATCAAACTAAAAAACGAAGTCTAAACTTCACAATCTCAAATCAAATGAATAAATATTTGAAGCTTTTGAATAAGATTATATTAGTTAGCATTCGAACAATCCTTTTTGTATTTTGTACAATTAATACTGCTGTTTTATACAAGGAATCAAATCTGATATCTTCTGAGATTAAGCTAAATTTGATATCCCAAAACTTCGCTACCCGAACAGCTCGATTAGATCCTAAATATCCCCTTCGAATTCGAACCAAAAATATCCTAGTTAAAGCTAGAATTAGAACTGTTAAATCAAAATTCTCAAGAATTATTCTAACTCTTTTAAAAGCTAAATATATCAATTCAATTGTTCTTTCCTCTTAAAAGAACAAAGAACTATATATTATCACAAAAACCTAGATCGATAATCCTCTCGATCGTTCGAAGGAACGAACAATTAAGGATTTCGAAAAGTTTATATCTATGATTCCAAGAAGTGATTTATAAATCTTCTTCGATAATTCGAAAAACAAAACTCTGAATAGTACTATAGGAAATGGATCAGTGATTTATCAATATAATCTACAAATAGATCGACAAACTTTCTTATTAGACTATAATACTGAAATCTTCGATACCGAAGTAATTACAGTTTTGAAAGATGCTCAAACAGCAATACAACTACCCTCAACTAAATTCGCTACAAACCTCTAAGTTTTCTTGGATAACCTAAAAATTGCTATACGATTAGATTCTTATTCTACTGGATCCTTTCAATCTATATTCGAAGAATTCTACAAACTAATTACAATTTAGCCTTTTAGACTCTGCTTGCCACATACTTGCCCTAACTCAATTCGAATTCGATGAGTTCCTAAGCATTTGGATATCCCCAAAAACAAAGCAATGAATAAAGCAGCTAAAAAAGAAACAATTCTTCCATTCCCATCTAATCCTATCTATACTCTTACCTTTTTAAAAAGAATCACTAAAACGAATACCAAATCAACAAAAGCTAAATTATGAACAATTATAACACTATAAAACTACAATGATCTTTTTATAATTTACAATAACAAATCGATTATACTTTCTTTTGATCGAATAATATTAGAATATATTCTAACAATCAGATCTCAACACAACGATTTCGCAATATATTACAACCATTTCAATCACGAAGACACTTATATATTATATTCATATAAGAAAAGAAAATCCCCTTTTCATTTTTACTTTTGTAAAATTGGAAATACTCAAAAAACCCTTTCAAAATTATTATTATCTAAAACCATCCCTTATCTTTTAGAAAGTATAGAAAAAACAACGAAACTAATAATTTAGCTCAAATTTACAAAATTCTATCAGGATATATATCCTCGATTCTCTATACAATTTATTGATTGAAGGATTACTTTGATTTTTATTTTTTATTTTTATTTTATATTATTTTTGGATTTTCTTTGTATAAAACATTGGATTTTGATTCGGAAAGACTGAGTTTGTATAAACTTTAAAAAAAAAAAAAATTTTTTATATTAATAAAATTATATTAAAAAGCTTAATTGCAATAACAAAAAAGAGAAGATCAAAAATCGAAAGATCTAACTGTATTATAGAGGATAGTTGAAATATCTATCTAAGAGATTAACTCAATACGCAACAACAATTATATAAACCTTGCTAAAGCATTTAATATATATAATACTAGTAAATTTAGATTAGCTAATTAGAAACCCAAGAGTCTTCCTCCCCTAGCGTCCTTTATCCCAATTGGGAATTTGAGGCCTGTACTTCACACAAAGCCTCGGACGAAAAATATCACATACACATACACATTACGACCACCTAATCTCATATTGATCCGATCAAATCATAACGTGTATCCACACGATCGGTTACTGTAAGATCCGTGATCGTAACACTTGAATACACGATCGGTTACTGTAAGATCCGTGATCGTAACATTAAGGTATAATAGGATAACAGGATCGTTATATTATTTTTTTCTCAAAGAAAACAGATTTGTCCTCAAGTCTTCCTTTTAACCTTTCGTATCGGTGAAATAGGTTTTTGTTTTATCAATATAGCTTTTCTTTTCTTTTGTAATATATTAGAAATAGAATTATCATTGTTGCTCTCGATTTCGATAAACTTTACAAAGGTTTTTTTTATCGGAGTTGAAAGGGTTTTCGCGGATTGTTTGGTTTTATATATATGATCCAGTATATCGAATACTACGTTTAATATAATAATATCATAATGATAAAGAGATTCATTGTTGAATCGATCTGATATAATATAAATTTCTTCTTCTTCGTATTTTCCAAAAAGGTTACAAAGTAATATAATAAGTTTTTTATTTTTCATAAAGGAAAGAGTATAAAAGAAATAAAAGATATCATTTTTGGAATTGATAAGCATCTACGTATATTTTATATCAATCGTAACGGATTCCGGAATTCGATTTCTATCGCTTTTATCTTCGCGATTGTATCACTGAAAACGCTCGATAATAGTAGTATTCAGGATTCGATATATATTAATACCATTGATCG
Organism: Sclerotinia nivalis; assembly: GCA_029531795.1. Classification (NCBI taxonomy): domain Eukaryota; kingdom Fungi; phylum Ascomycota; class Leotiomycetes; order Helotiales; family Sclerotiniaceae; genus Sclerotinia; species Sclerotinia nivalis. The sequence continues at coordinate 1,723,910 of JAPEIS010000002.1, forward strand.
CTATAATTACGATACAAACAAATTTGAATACGAAAATAGTATTCGTTTGTTATTTTGAATAAACCTCAATAAACAACTTTAAAACTAATATTTTGCTTTGAATATAGATGGCTAGTCTTTTCTATAAGAATCCGATATCGAATCTCACACATTTGTCTCTATTAATCATTTCGACGAATTTCATATGTTTTTCGTCTATATCCTTCTTTGTTATATTCAACTATTTATAAAATTGTCTTGTTCTTTTGAATACATTGAAACAATAAACAAAATCTTCGAAATCGATACTAGTTTGTATAACTTGTGTTTTGACTATATCGACTATTTGTACTACATCAACGATAAATATATCTGAGTGATTTTCGATAAAATCGATGATATTGAAGAAATGTATTTCTTTGTTATTCGAAGATACAATTATTTGGGAACTCTTTTTTCGCTTAGAAGAACAACAATCAGTATTTTCCACTACAAAAGGAAGTATAGCAAACTTCGAAAAAGGAAAAGCAAAAGAAAAGGAACGATCGTTGACGGAATTATTTGAGAATGAAACCGCAATAGCTTTTCGAAACGAATTGAATAAACCTTTTAGAAAATTCATAATGAAATTTTTTTTTTTCAATAAATTGAATCGGTTTTATGGAAATACAGTTATTGTATATTGAATAGAATAATAATAAGAAAAAAGAAAAAGCAAAGTAAAAATCAAAGTAAACAAACAAATAATAGAAAAAGCAAAAACAATAATAGATGATTTTTTGAAATGAATTATAATTTAAATGTAATTTCTTTTTCGAAGGAAAAAAGAGCAAACAAATAATTCTGTTTTGTAATTCTATTTATAGATTTACTATTTGCGAATTCGTTGTAATCGTTGTTACTATTCTTTTAGATTCTTATCCATTCAGGAAAATGATTAGAAGGTTCTATAATTTCAGAATATTGAATATAGAACTCCTATATCTTATACAGAATATATATAATATTGAAATAGTAATACTACATAGAATTATTATCATATCCTACCCATTTTACCTTGTATCGGATCTGTCCGCGGAGAAGTTTCGATGCTAGGATTTACTGCATTTCGAATTCTGTATTTGCCACTACTACAATAGATGAAAAAGGTTCGATACATTGTTTAGGAATTGGGTTTTTTGCAGCTTTTCGTAATTTATTGGGGGAAAAGACTTTATAGACTTGTATACTTTCAGGAAGGTTCAATCGATACTGTCGGGATCACAGTCATATGATCATGAACCGTAATTAAATCATATGATCGTATTAGATCATGTGATCATAAGGGACTGTACGAGCTCCTTCAAATATGTATTTAAGGAGCTCGTTCTTTCAATATAGATAGTAACAATTAAGAATCAAGTTTTATCAAATAGACTAAAGTACTTTACACTTTGAACCTTATCATTTCAATACCAACACTAATTAGTGATATCACAAATTAGGGGACTTGAATATCTTTAAGGAATACCGTTTTCCTGAAGGATCTTTTGAGAACCAATTGAATCAATTTGAAGAGATATCAATCTCCAAACAAATGAATACTGTTTCTATTTGGGTATCAAGAATACCGTTTTCTTGCTTTGCTAGGATATTGGCATGTTAATGAGTCAATTCTGAATACCGTTTTCAGAAGGAAACTCAAGGGAGTTCGACTGCTACTGTAGTAGTTAGATTCCTGCATCTATTATATATTTTGTATATGAATTGTAATACAAATATACTCTTTTTCTTTCTTTTGAAATATATTCTTTCAAGAATCTATAATTCAACAAATAATTTAAACAATATACTTTTCTATTTTACTTCTTTATTCTTTTGAAAAACATACTATTTACGAATCCGAAAACAATAGCAATATATCTAGAAAGATCTTCATTATGGATATACTAAATCCACTATTTGATGGTTATAATTATCTTGTTGTAAAGAAGAAATTCAGAAATTGGATTGCTGCAAGAAAGGATGAATATGGAAACGTTGAAGTCATCAATGATTATATTATATTCAAATACTTTCAATATGATAAAGAACAGATTATTGATTACAATTTTACAGAAATCCTATGGGACGATTTCGGAGGCTTCAAATTAAAGCATTTCAGTGTTGTCGATAAAACAAAACTTCAAAAACTCAGGAAAGTTCTATATATTAATGAAGTATTTGTATTGAAAGACGGTATGGAATCCGATTAAGCATTTTATACTGCTGTAAGGATAAGAGATTATATTCTATAAACAGAATAACAGATCAAAGAATATATAAAAGATAATAGCATTCCATCATTTAAATTTCGATCAGAAGAATGTCTATACTAGATCGCTATAGATTATAATCGAAATACTAAAGAAGATCCACCTTCAAAAGTATCTCAACAAGAAGAAGAAGAAGAAGAAGAAGGAGATAATTCAAACGAACAATTTGATATCGATAATAGTAAAGAGAAAAAGAAAGGAAGAAGAATAGAAAATAGTTATCAATCATTTATCAATCTATTAAGGATCTACAACGATAATGAAAAATATAAAGAGGATAATGATAATTTTGATTACAAACTTTCAATCTTTTGGGAAATAATATGATGAGTAGAAGTTTCAAAAGAATTACTTTTCAAAATATTCCCTATTATATTTAAAGGAAATGCATTTGAATTCTTTTATATCAATTATACAGAACTATTAATTACCTTCAAAGAAATATGTGTTTTTGTTAAACAAAATTTCGAAGGAGATTAATATCATCGTTATATGTTATACAAATGGAACAATACAATTTTAAAAGGGATTCAAAAGAAAAACAAAGACAAATCCTTAAATGATTATTTGATATTAATGATTAAGGATCTATATTAATTACAATTAAAGCTTGAATTAGAGATACGTTTAACAAAACATTTTTATATACAATTAATGCAAGTATATGAGGATATTCCGGTATGTAATATAGTATGTATAGATACAAAAGAGGATATATTAGAATTCATCAATCAATTAAAACAATCCATTAATATTTGGGAAAAGATTAATAAGAAAGATAAGGATTCAATATTCTTTATTGATCGAAAATACTATTATAATCATCGATACGATTTCTACTTTCGAAACAACTCTCGAAATTGTGATCTAAAATACTGGATTTGCAAAAAGAAAGGATATCGTTCTATTAAATACTCGAAAGAAGAACAAGAAAAGTTTAAATAACAATATAGAGCGAAATTTAGAAAAGGCAATAATTATACTTTTAAATAATGTTTTAATCAATGGTTAATAAACTATAAAGGGGAATCAATCGATAATGAAAACGAATCCGATAAGGAAATGGGAGCCTTTTTCGCAGATCTAGAACTCAATGATGATGATAAAAAGATCGACGATAGTTTCTTTACTAGTTTAGGATCTATCAATGGAAGGGAAGTATTCAATTAATTAATCAATCAATCCTTTCGTTATATAATGATCAAAGAAATTAAAACTGAATTATTCTATGAAGAATCAATCTATACTAGTAAAGAGTTTTACGATATATGTATCGATATAGGGGCTGCAAGACTTTCAATAGTAGGATTCGATCAGTATCAAGTATGGCAAAAGATATCCTATATCGAATACGATCCAAAAATAGCCGGAATAGTGAATATTAAGTTTGGAAAAGGAATTGTAACTTCAGTAGGGTTATTTTTTATTATACTATTATTCGGAATAGTAGAATTTTATATTCTTGAAATAGATATTCCATTCTTATTAAGTTTAGCAGATATGGATCGATTCAAGATTTTCTACAATAATGTTATTAATGAATTAGTTATACCAATATGAAATTTTTTAGTTATTCGATGATTTAATTATACTTTCCTAGTTTGGAAGATCAATATTAATGTATTTATTCAGGAATCAATCCAATATAATGAATGCTATATGACTAACATCGAATTTCGTCAATTGTATCGATGATTCGGTTATCCTTCTGTAAAGAGATTCCATCGAATTTTATAATGAGTAGATTATAAAGAAGACTACAATGTTATCAAGTATTTTACCAAATATTGTGAATACTATCAAAAATATGGAAAATCGTTTGGAAGATTCAAGTTTATATTACCTGAGGATATTGAGTTCAATTATTCTATTATGGTTGATATTATATATATCAATAGGAAACCCGTTCTTTATATAGTAAACGAGGCAATTTGTTATCAAATAGCTTGATAGCTAGAAAATATCTTTGCGAAGTATATATGGGATAAAATTAGAGAATATTGGATTGATGTTTATATTGGATTGCTTGAATATATTGTTTATAATATAGGAAAGAACTTTATAGTAAAAGAATTTATACAATATATAAATACAATAGCTATTATTATGAAGGGTGTATCTGTAGAAGTATACAATTCTATTGGTATAGTAGAATGTTATCATTATTTATTTCGAAGAGTTTATATTATATTAAATCAAAAACTCAAAGATACAGAACTTACGAATACAATGTTGTTCCAAATAGTTGTCAAAGTTGTAAATAATATAACAGGATCTGATGGAATTATATCTATTTTATTAGTATTCGATATTTACTCTTGAATGAATGAAATCAATCCATCAATCGAAACTATTGTTTAATATGTTAATGCTATTTGGAAAGCTATAGAAGAAGTACAAAAGATTTGAGTAGAATGTCAAGTATAGAAAGTATTAAAACAACGAAACGGATCTTCTATTTCAAAAGTTCATATATTATTTATCAATTCTGATGTTTTAATATGAAGAGAAGGTAAAAGAGGTAATCGATCTGGAGAATAAATTGGACCTTATAAACTATTAGCTATGAAAGGAGAAATATGTTCAATTCAATTTTCAAATGGACCAACAAGATTCAGATCTATTGTTGTACGACCATTTTATACTGAATCAGAATCAGAAGAATCAGAAGAAATCAACAATGAAGAAATCGACAATAGTAACAATGAGGAAATTGATAATAACGACGATAACAATACTATTATAGTAGAAACTCCTTTGTAATTTATATCTCCAATAATATCAATGTTATAATCTAAAACATCATTACTAGAAGAACAATCAAGAATCTGACTTCGAAAGAAGGTAAGAAGCAATTTGGTCAATATGGTTAATATGGTCAATTCCGATGATAAAATTAAAACAAGCGAAAAACCATCACTTCAAATTACAATATTCCTTCAAGAAATGGAAGAAGAAGAGTTTCTAGATCTATTTGATGAAATATTCGTCGAAAATGGAGATCCATCTTTTTGATATATTGAATTATGTTAAAAAGAGTTTAATGGGTTTATGGAAAGTGGAGTTTTCGAGGAAGTTAAAGAAAGTGATATTTTTAAAGGAACAAGAATCTTTAGATTACGATTTGTTGATGAAATGAAATACAAAGATACAGAAAAAGCATTCCCAAAGTCAAGATTAGTAATTCAAGTATATCATAATAAAGGAAAAACTAGTATTTTAATACAATCATCTATATTTTAAAAAACCGGGTAATGTATTATTATAGCATTTGCAACAATATTGAAAAAGAGTATGAAAACTGATATTCTTTTATGAGATATTATACAAGTATATATACAATCAGTTACGAATCTGAATAGGATATTCTATACTCGATCCTTAATAGAATTCAAACTACCAAAAGAAATACTATAGTGTATTATCAAATCATTATATAGCGTTCTTGAAGCCGGAAACCATTGGTTTGGAATATATCATAGTCATTATTAAGAAAAGCTAGGAATGATATAATTAACCTTTGATCCTTGTTTATTATATACGAATAAAAAGGGCTTTGGTATTATAGGATTACAAATTGATGATATATTTATCGTAATCAACAAAGAATTCGCAAAACTAAAACAAAAACAATTAGAAAAGGTGAATTTTATAACAAAGGAACGAAAGTATCTATTAGAAGATACATTTCTCAAATTCAATGAAAGTATAATCTCTTTGAAAAACAACAAGTTTTATTTTAATCAAAAGAAACAATGTGATAATCTAAAATTAATTATATCAGAAAACTCAGATTTGAAAGGGATAAAAGGCAAAATCCATACGAATGTTATCTCCAAGGATTAGTATATCGTTCAATATACTCGAGGAATATATATAGCCACTATTTATCAATTAGAAACTTCTTATCATTTTTCAATCGCTATCCAAGTAATTAACCCAAAAGAAAACGATACCAAGAAGTTCAACAAAACTATTAAATAGCAAATGGAAAATCTATCAAGAGGATTCATTTTTGTACCACTTGATTTAAATAATATAAAAGTAATTGTTTTCACAGATGTATCCTTTGCTAATAATACAGATATATTATTTCAAATTGGATATATAATTTGTTTAATGGATAAAGATAACAATACTAATATTGTTCATTGGTCTTTTGTTAAATACAAAAGAATAACAAAAAGCATTCTAGCATCTGAACTATACAGATTAATTCTAAATTTTGATATAGAAGCGCAATCAAAAATACTATTAATATTATTATTCAATTAGAAAAACAGATCCCTTTTTCTGTATATATCGATTCTAATTTACTATTTGAATTACTCATTAAGCTAGGTTTTATTGTAGAGAAGAGATTTATGATCGATATTCTTTCGTTACGATAATCCTACGAATGAAGAGAAATCACTGAAATCAAATGGATCGATGGAGGATCGAACCCTGTTGATACTATAATTAAAGATAAATCCTATCAAATACTAAAGGAGCTAATCGATACAAACAAGATTATTATCAAAAAGACGAAATAGATAGAAAGAGAGGATTAAAGAACTGAAGGGATTCGGATCACATGACTTTTTAGAGAAGTTGCTAGTGTCGGGATCACAATCATATGACCATAAACCGTAATTAAATCATATGATCGTATTAGATCATATAATCATAAGGGACTGTACGAGCTCCTTCAAATATATATTTAAGGAGTTCGTTCTTTCAATATAGATAGTAACAATTAAAAATCAAGTTTTATCAAATAGACTAAAGTACTTTACACTTTGAACCTTACCATTTCGATACCAACAGATACAAATGGCCGACTTTTTCGAGTATATGGTATGGTCCGGCTATTTACAGATCGAGCTTGTAGCTAGATCTTTCTATAATGAAGTTTTTAGTAGTTATATACACTTTGTCTTTTATTTGGAAGTCGATAGGTTATTGATAGTGATTGATATCTTTCATCTTTTTTTGTTGAGCTTTAGAAAAGATATCCTTAGTTATCTTTCAAGCTTTATATATATATTTGGAGAAAGCTTGTATATCAGTATAGTTCAACTTTTCTGTAATTGTATAAGGGGTGTTAAAAGAAAATCTATTCCAATCGAAGGAAGTAATTGAAGAATATCTGTTTTGAAGTTCAAAAAGAGATATTCCTAAGCTTTCGTAAGGTATAATGAATTGTATATAATCTATTATATATAAGAGTTCCGATCAATTGTTTTGATAGTAATTGATATAAGATCGGAATCGTTGATCCAAATATTGATTTATGATTTCGGTTTGTTCATCTGTTTGAGGATGATAGGTTGTGGACAGTTTTAATTTGATGTTTAGGATTTGTATGAATTCGTTTCAGAAGCTGGAAATGAATTGCAGATCTTTATCGGATGTAATAGTAATTAGGGCGTTTTTCCAATAATAGATATGGTTTAGGTATAATAAAGTCATTTCCCGGGTAGTTGTAGTGTGATAGTAAGGGATATATATTGATTGTTTTGATAATCTATTGATAATTACAAAAACGTTATTGTATCTGTGTTTATCTTTCGGAAATGATTTGAAGTTTATTGATATATCTATCTATAATCGGATAGAAATAGGTAAAGGATGCAAAAAACTAGACATTCGATTTTTCGAGATATGATAATTGTGGTAAGTGGTACAATTGTTAATGTACTAATCGATATAATCGACTATTCCTTTTCAAAAATACTGCTTTTTTACGATCAATTTCGTTTTGGTTTTATTAGAATGAACTGAAGAGATTTGAGTATGGACTTCCTCTATAAAACTAGTACAGAAACCATCCACATCGGGTATAACTAATCGATCTTTGTAAAGTAATAAACCATTATGTATAGAATATCCTTTTTTCAGTTTAATAGTTAAATCGCGTTTTAGTTATACAAAAGGATGTGTATAATTGGTTTGTAGGATATAGTTTACGAGATCAAGTTCTTTTGTTTCAATAGTTAGGATCGCAATTATCTCCTTTTTTTATATTGAATTCGTTCAATATTCTTTTGTTAAGAACTTCTGATAGGAGTAGGGTTTGAATACGATATTCAGAGTATATTGTTTTCTGTACTTTTATTTCTTGATTACAACGGTTAAGGGTATTTACTGTAGTATTATTGATTTTCGATCGATATAATATTTCGAACTAAAAGTTTGCCAAGGTTTCAGATCATTTTACTTATCGTTGATTTAAGGTTTTCTTGATTATGAAATATTCCAAAGTTTTATGGTCGGTGATGATTTTAATATAATAAGGGGAACCTGTGAATTCTATTCTTCAGGTTTTGAAGGTCTTGATAATAGCAAGTATTTCTTTATCGAATATGGTATAGTTCATTTTGGTTGGAAGTATGGTTTTGGTAAAGAAAGCGATAGGATATTATTGATTATCGTTGTGTAATTGAGAAAGCATTTCTCCGACAATATTGTTTGAAGTATCTGTCTCAATTATAGTTTGAAGATGTAATTGGTAATACTTCAATACAAGGGTCTGGAGTATAGTTTGTTTAAGGTGGTCGAAAATAATAGTGCAAATGTTGTCCTATATAAAGAGAGTTTCCTTTTTGATTAGATTAGTTAAAAGACGAATGATTTATCCGAAGTCTTGTATAAAACGTTGGTAAAAGTTGTAAAACTTTAGAAAGGATTGTATTTCTTTAATGTTTGTAAGGGTTTTTTATTCTTTTATAACTTCGATTTTCTGTGGATCGATTTCTACTTCTTTTGTGGAGATAATGAAACCAAGGTATTTAATCTTTTTAATATTGAATTTATATTTATTGATATCGGTTTGTAGACCAGCTTTTCGGAGACGATCAAGGATCTGTAATATATGCAATTCGTGTTTTGATTTGTTTTCAGAGTAAATCAGAATATCGTTTAGGTAAGTTGTATATATTATATCCAAAAGATCGAAAAGAATATTATTTATATAATATTGATAAGTAGCAAAATTATTGGTTAATCCGAAGGATAAGACTTTATATTTATAAGTTCTGTATCGGGTTCGGAATATGATCAAATCTTCGGAATCAGGGTGTATACAAATTCGATAGAATGCTTGCCGGATATTCAGCTTCGTAAAGATTTTCGATTTCGATATATATATTAGTGTTTCGTTGATTAAGAGTAAAGGGTATTTGTTTCTTTTGATAAATATATTAAAACATCGGAAATCGATACAGAAACGTAAGCCACCATTTAATTTGGAAATAAAGAGTACAAATATAGCAAAGGGAAAGGAATTAGTTTTAATAAAATCCTTTTTCAGATTATCTATTAGATATTCTTTTACGATTAGTAATTCCTCCGAAGATATATTGTATATCGGGTTAATCCTGAGTTATACGTTGAATGGAATTTCGATTTTATAATCGTATATAGTGTATTGTGACAATTTATCTAATTTCTTTTTGAAGAAAACTTTAAGGTATTTGTAGTAAACCTAAAGGACTCTTTGGATCAGTTTCTGAAGCTTTTCGTTGTTCGAATTTTGCATTTGATTTTCTAGTATTATATTGATTTCATAAATGCTAGTGGAAAAGATAGTGTTATTATAGTAACGATTATATATTTTGAAAACTTCAATAAAGATTGTAATAATATTGATAACGATTTATAAAAGATAAATTGGTTGATAGTATTTGGAAAACGGTTTATTTAAGAGTATAGAATGATTAATTGGTTTAGTTCTTACGAAAGGAAACAAATTCTCGGTTTTGGTTTTTGCAAAGAGAAGCAAATTTCGTTCAACAAATGAGTTTTTCTAGAATTCTTTTTCTATTTGTTGGAGGCTAGTATGTAAATCCTATTTGTGTTTAGTAGTGAATCTAATTAAAGGAAAAAAGGATTCTAGATAATCGATTTCGAAAAAGGCATTATATCGTTGTATATCTTCTTCAAATTCGGGGTTGGATAATGGTTTGGGGGTTGAAAGAGATTTTCTGAAGATGATTATATCTTTTGAAAAGTATAGAACTGATAGTAAATCTTTTGGTTATATTAATTGATGATTAAAGGATCTAGATATTATATTATAGATTTTGAATTATAGATCTTTAATAATGATATCTCTTTTTATATCAATTAATAAGAAAGGAACTTGAAGGAAGGTTCTATTATCCAATCAGAACGTCAAACGAATAGAATGAATGATAGTGGTGCTTTGTCGGTTATTGTATCCTTGAACAGGGATAGGATTGTTCAAAGGAATGATAGAAACGTTAGTACGTTGAGAAAGTTGATATGCAAAATGAGTATTAATAAGCAAATAAGCAAGTGCATTGGTATCTGTCAATATGGAAGACCGAATTTGGAAACTATAAGTTAAAAGATGATAAAGGAGTAGAAAGCTGTTGTTATCTATGAGGCTTCGAAGATCAATATATTTGAGATTATATTGATAATTTTGGGAGAAAACTTTCCTAAAGATTAATCCTTTTCCAATTTATATGAATCGGAATCAGAAAGTTTCGAAGGGGTTTTCTTATCTTTGGAGATTGTATCAATCTTATAAATACTAGAAGGACAAATATAATTCTTGATTCAATTAGGGGTTTTGTATTTGAAGCAAACGGAGGATAGGGCAGGAGAATGAAACTTGAAATTCGGTATGAAGCTAAAGACAGCCGATTTTTCTTTTCCTATATGTTTTGGTTTGGTATTGTTATACAAGGGGGTAGAACTTTTAGCACGATTATCCGGCAAAGAAGCTTTTCGATCAAGATTCCTAGCTATTGTAATATATTTCTGATTTACAATATATATCTTTGTGTTTACATTTGTTAGATGATTTATGTAACCCTAGAAATCGGAATAAAGATCTATAGTGATTATTATCGCAGTTTTTAATGAGAAGAAAAACTTCGAAATGAGTTCTCTTCGAAAGGAGTCTTTTAATTGGTTGGTTTTTATTGCGAATTCCAAGAATTGTGTATAGAATTAATGGAAAGTTATAATTTCTATTTGTAAAAATCGGAATTCGTTTATAGCCAGTTTTTGTCGATTAGATATAAAGTAAATAGAGTCAAAATAATCCAAAATGCTTTGGTATGTAGCAAATTCTTTTCGGATTATTTTCGATTTCAAATACTATTATATATTATCAGTAGTTTATTGAAAGATAATACAAACTTTTGTATCTTCGTTCAAATAATGATTTACATTATCCAAGAGTTTTCCTTTTACAAAAAGTCTTTATAATTCAAAAAAAGGATTGATTTCATTATTAAAAGGTTTAGGGTTTTTCATTTTTGTATTGAATCTTCTATAAAGAGATATTATAGATATTAATCTTCTTTTTATTATAGGATTTTCTTTACTAAGTATAACAATATCGAGATCTTCAGTTTATCGAGAATACTATTGTTGTATTCGAGAATAAAAGAAAGGTTTATTGTTGTTTGCATTAGAGAATCTTTCTTGTAAAAAGCTAACTAGAGTGAAATGAATCTGATTCAATTGTTCTAATATAATTTGGTTTTGAATTCGGATTTCGTAGTTTTCTTTTTGTAGGCTTTGAAGATTTGTCGTTCCGGCTATAAAAGGAATTGGTTTTCTTCGAATTGGTGAATGCAAGGGTGGGCTTATAGTTGTCGTTTTGTCGATTTCTGTATCAAATCCAAGATCTTCCTTTTATCTAATTTGTTCGATTTGAGTTTGTAATTCCGTTGCAGCAAACTCAACAATAATGAGCAAAGGCGTGCGGGGTTTTCTCGAACGGGTAGATATAGTGGTGATACCGATGAAAATTCGGAAAGGTTAATCGGATATATGTAAAGAGTTCGCTAGTTCAGTGACCTCGATGGGTATAACTAGCTAGATATTCTGGCTTTCTCAGGGGATATTATGGCCTTCCCAGAGGATATTATGGCCTTCCCAAGGGATATTCTGTCCTTCTCAGGGGTGCTAATGAGTTTGTTATAATATAACGATGGTTTTAATTCAAGGTATGATAGAATGAATCAATTAATCTATACTAGAGAATAACAAACTATAAGTCCCCTACCCCACATTCCGGCCACCTCAAAAATATTATTATACGATTTTTAAACTTTAATAACTCAATAACTATTCAACTTCAATTAAATTACCTGTACCATCACTTTCTAAAATAATATTAGAATCATCTTCTTCAATTTCACGATCTCCAACCTCAATTTGAACATCCCTAATAATTCTAACCCCTGCAAACCTCGAATTCGGATTTGTTTTTACCATACATCTTTTTTTAGATATAACCAAATCTAATCTATATTCTAATTGTTTTATTCGATTCTCTACCTCTAAAAAAGCATAATCTTTTATATCAAAACCTTTTGAGATCTTACGAAATAATAATCTTTGTATAGAAAAATCGATCTCTTTTTCTTGAATCATTATATAAACATATCTTCGAAGATTAAATACTTTTTGAAGAGTTTTCCATAGAATAAAAGATGATTCTATATTCCATTAAAACTCAGGATCATTATCTAAAAGAGAATTGGATTGTATAACCTCTTGATTACTATTTTCAATCAAAAATCGATTAAAGAATGGTTTTGCCATATTTCTAGGCCAAAGATTATTAACTCTCCACCCAACTTTAATATTTCTTACTGTTAATGCCTCTATTCTTGCTATATAATAGTAAGAAAGAAATACACACTTTCCAATTGATATAGAATCTAATAAAAGATACAATTAGTTGAATACATATCGATATACATTTTTGAGGGACAAAAAGATTAATAAATCGAATGATTGTAATACATATGACATATATAACAACAAGAATAAGAGATATATATTATTATCAAAGCAAAGATTCATAAAGGGAATAGTTTCATGACTTCCGTATCCATCCAAAATGAATAATCTCGTTTTGTTAAAGAAGGAGGGAATTGTTAAAAGAATAAAGACCTTTTCCAACCATTCCAAAGTAATTGCATCTATTATCCATCCATTTTCTGTAACAATAAAGTTCTATTCTTTATATAAAGTAAGATCTGTAAAGAACCATTATTGTTGAACGTTTTTTCCTTTGAAAATAACGAGTGGATTTAAGGCTTTGCCAATAACCGAAATGCATTCAATAAAAGATATCCAAATCCTCGAACCAAATTGTTTTTTTTTGAATAAATTTCTATTGTACACTTCCTACTACTAGCCCATTAAAGCCCTGACCTTCCATAATACCTGCCTCGTCCATATTCCATCTGTTTTCGGCCTTAATACCCTTGATTTCGGGAATATCAAAAAGACGAAACCATTTCTTAATAATATCAATATTAACACCTAAAACTCGTACAGAATCAATCCTCCATTGCTTTTTCGTTCTAATAGTAGGATTCTTTTTCAAAAAATTGCACATCCATCGTTTTCCAAATGAAGGGTCCTCTCCTTTTATATAAAAGAGACGTTCCCCTATTTCTCGTATTTGACAATGAATTAGACTACTACTAAAAGCTTCTTGTACTAATATCCAATCGACCAATCAATTCTCCTAAATCGAAGCTATCTTTTGCTAACTTTGGGCACTTTTTTGATGGGATAAATAACCTTCAATTCGATCTTGAAGTATAGTACATGGAACACCATATTCCAAGGAAGCCTTTCGTATTGTAAGCCCATTTGCGATCGCTCCCAATGCCATTGCAATATCATCTTCGGTATATAATCTCTTTATAATGTAATTAAAATAATATCAAAATTTCAAATCAATTGATTCAATGGTTGTTGAGTTATTAAAGTTTAAAAATTAAATATTATTATAGCGGTATGATTTTTGATGTGGCCGGAATGGGGGGGTGGCCGGAATGTGGGGTAGGGGACTTAGTACCAAATACAATAGAGTTGAGCCTTTTATGGTTCCCTCGGAGGGGACCAAAGCCCTAAGCGAATACAGGGTGAAATAAATGAAATAATAACCTGAGGCATTTTGGTCCCTTCGGAGGGGACCAAAAGCCGAAAGAATGACCTAAGGCATTTAAGGCATAATAGGATAATATGATCGTTATAGTTGAAAGGACGACAAATCTTTGAAAAATCTTTTATAAAACGTCGATAGAAATTAGCGAAACTAAGAAATCATTGTAAATCCTTTATATACAAAGGCAATTCCCAAGATATAATAATTGTGATCTTTTCTTGATCCATTTCGATACTTTCGGTTGTAATAATAAAACCCAAATACTTTATCTTTGTGGTTTCGAATTCGCATTTGTTAATATCAATCTGTAATCCAGCGTCCATTAACTTTTGAATTACTTGACGGACATGCTCTTTATACTCTACCGGATTATCGGAGTAGATTAAAACGTCATCGAGATACACAGTACAATACTTGTCCAATTCGTCGAAAAGCATATGATTGATATAATATTGGAACAATACAGATGTATTGCAAAGATCGAAAAGCATAACCAGAGATTCAAAAAGACCAAAACAAATAATGAATATAGTTTTCCATTCATCCCTTTCGACGATTCGCAATTTGTTGAACGCTGCAATGATATCAAGCTTGATGTAAATTTTTGTATTGCAAAAAGTATTCAGTATTTCGCGAACAATAGATAATAGATAACGATTCTTTATAATAATGTTATTTAGTCCTCGATAATCTTGACAAATACGGACCCCCCCTCCCGGTTTAACAGCCAATAGCAAAGGAAAAGTACACTGCAATCTCGATTCCCGAATGAACCCTTTGGAAAGATTATTATCGAGCCATTTGCATATCATTACTAACTCCATTAGCGATAAAGGACGGTTTTTGAAATAAGATAGCTCTTTACCAAATATCAATTCAATTTTGTGATCCCAGATTCGATAAAGCGATAGCTTATCTGTATAATATAAAAGAAAGACAGGAAGTTTATCTTATAACTATATAGGAAGCTTTTGTTGTATTTGATCATCACTAAGGGAAAATTTGCCAATTAAGAATTTGTCGATATCAGCCTCAAAGACCTTCCACAAATAGAGCGGCTTATAACAATCGTATACAAAATCATGAAATTGTAATGAAATTCTAAAGAGCATCTCTATTATATTACTTTACTTTTGTAAAATCGATCGAAAATCCCTTTCTGTAAACATCAAGAATAATATAATTTGTTACAGATAATCTTGCTCAATAGCTTTCTATACAATATCTAATTCATTTCATATCAATCGAATAGCCCGAATATTATCTTATTGACAAAACAAAACAAAACTAGAAACTTGCAATCAACGAATATCATCCATATTTGAACTTGTATTTTTGTAAATAAACATAGGGAGTTCTTCAATAGAAAACAAAAGCAAATGGTTTTTTGGATTGTGAATAAACCGACATCGATTTGCAATCTTTAAAATCGATTTTGGATATAGACAGTTAGGAATCATCTGTACTTGATTATTTGATTCTCTATAATGCTTTGTTCGATAATGATTTATACCAAACATTAGACCTTATTGAAATTTGAAATCAATAGAAGAATCGTCAGATTATAGTATGTAATCTTCGTTTAGTATCTTTTCGATAAAAGGTTTTTTATAAGAAGTTCCTTTAAAAACAGAAAGCGTTTGAATAGATAAACAATCGATATTGTCCTTTGGACAATCCTTGATATATGGAGAACAGTATTTATAAACTGTATATTTAGCTTTTATATCAGGATTGATAAGGAATTTATTTAAAGATTCAATAATATCAATAATCTATTGTAAAATAACTTTTGCTAGATCCTTTTATTCCTTAATCAAAAATAGAATTGTTGGTATAATAACTGACTTTGAATTATAATACATCAAGCAATTGGAAGTGTAATAGTTTGAAAAGAATGTTAAATTTATCTTTATCCAATTGATAATAGGATTATAACATTACAATTATAATAAGTCAAAGATTAACGATATCTTTAATGAAAGCTAAATGATATAAAAGAACCAATACTTATAATAATCCTTTATAGCGATTTCTATTACAAAATATTCTATAATTCTATCAACAATCTTTTCATCAACAAATCGAAACTTGCAAGGATAAAATAAAAGTTGTATTTCAATATTGTATTTGAAAACAAAAGAACAATCAATAAAGATTTCCTCAAAGTATTTATTATCAATAAGACTTGTAATAATAAAAGGGTTTTCATATACAAAGAATATAATAGTTTTAACAAATAAAGATTTGTTATTTATAAAGTTGAATTACAATAACTCATATCTATCCATTCCTCGATTTACCTTCTTACTTTTAATATTCCTTCACAAACGATTTTTTATAGAAATTAGTCTTTTCCTTATTCAAAACTTTCCTTAACTGAACTGAATATAAAGACAACCTTCTTTAGCTCGATATAGTTTTGTCATTGTATTTGATTCAAATATTGTTGACTTTGTACCCAATTACCAGTATATCCTTCTTGAAATCCATTGCGATTATTATTGAACCTATTGGTGTCTCGAAAAGCTGGAACAGTAGTACGTTGATCAAAGGCTAGATTAGTTGAAACAATAGTATTGTAATTGGAAAAGATATTAACAAAAGCTTATTTGCTAAAAAGAAGATTATAGTTAATATTATAAATAATATAACAATCAATCTGAAAATAATCGATCCTATTACAACAATTGCAAGAAACTATAAGATTAAATTTCTTTTTCTTATTTTGTTAATTCTTTTGTTATTGTCCTTTTTGTTTCATTATATCGAAATCTATAGGATTATTATCAACAATAAATGCTTTATTAGAATTTTTGTTATAATACTCAGTATTATAAAGATTCTGACTTCAAATAGAGAATTTCTTTTATCAATCATCAATATTATCGGCTGTATAGGGATTCGAGTTATCAATAATCAAAATTCGAAAAGAGATTATAATTTTTTGCTTTATTGTATTAACAATTTCGCAATCGGATTTATAACAAAAATTAACAAGATAAAACAATATAGAAAAGAAAACCAAAAAGAATTTTTTTGGATCTATAAAAAACTTATCGAATTTGAATGAAACTTCCTTTTCAATATCTACAGAGATATATAATTTGTTCAATTTGGCCAAAAACGAAACAGTAGAATCGAAACAAATAGGATCATCAATGAATCTAATAATATTTGTAATATACTTTTATTGTGTTTGATTATCAAAAAGATTAATAGTATAGCTAATCTTTTTTTGTTCGAAAGCAAAAAGTTGTGAGTCGATTATCTAGTAGAGTTGCAAATCCAATTTCCAGGATTGATAGTTCTTTTGGCGAGCGAGAATATTAGATTTTTCGTTTTTAAAAACAGATAAGTTCTTTTGAGTTTGATAGGGAATAATCGGTTTTTGATTAGTGACAATATTATCGGTATCCAGTTGAGCTTGTTTGCTAGTCAAAATGCGAAGAAGCCCAATATTTTCTGTTTTGAATTCCTCGATCTTATTTGTTTGAATAGTGATATAGGTAGTTTGAATAGTAAAGCGATCTTCGATAATAAAGAAAATATAATTCAGATAAACAGTTTGTTTGTTAAAGTTAATAGTGAGGTTTGGTATTATTAAAGTATTCAATTCTGTTAGGATTTGTGTAATAGTAGATCATTGGCTGAAGACTCGTTGGATTTCGATATGAATTTTTTCGATAGAAGTAGAAGTCGTATTATCAGTAGATATAGAATCAGAAGTTATTGTAAAGAGAATTACAATTGTACAAAAGTGATCGATAGAGAAGTTGCGATTGTATAAAAGCAATCAAAAACAGATACAGAAGTATACGAATAAATATGATTGTATAGAAGCAATTAGAGATCAGAAGCTGTATAAAAGCAGATAAAAGAATTGTGCAAAAGCAGATAAGAAACGCGATTGTACAAAAGCAAGCGAGTTATGATGGTGCGAAAGCAGCCGAAAACAGATACAGAAGTTTGCAGATGATTTGGCAAGATTAGATCATTTCGTAAAGTGATGGGGCCTTTGAAAGGGTAGTACAAACTATCACAGTGAGGGAAAAGGTATATATAGAGTTGATCTATTGTTGTACTACGAGAAGGGGAAGAAGGTCAAGGAGGTGATCTGATTATATAGAAGTGTGTGTGTGATATTTTTCGTCCGAGGCTCTATGCGAAGCACAGGCCTCAAATTCCCAATTGGGACAAAGGACGCCAAGGGAGGAAGGCCCCTGGGTTTCTAACTAGCTAATCTAAGTTTACTAGTATTATATATACTAAATGCTTCAACAGGGTTTATATGATTGCCGTTGTGTATTGAGTTAATCCCTTGGATAGATATTTCAGCTGTTCTTTACAATACAATTAGATCCCTCGATTCCTGATCTCCTTTCCTTTATTATCGCAATCAAGCTTTTTAGTATGTTTTGTTAATATAAAGTTTTTTTTTTTTTTTTTTTTAAAGCTTATACAAGCTCAATCGAACCAAAACCTAATACCTTATATAAAGAGAACCCAAAATAAAATAAAATAAAAATAAAAATCAAAGTAATCCTTCAATCTATAAGTTGCACAAGGAATCGAGGATATATATTCTGATAGAATCTTGTAGATTTGAATCAAGTTGTTAGTTTTGCTGTTCCTTTTATACTTCTCAAGAGATAAAGGATAGCTTCAGATGGTGGCAACTTCGAAAGGGTTTTTTGAGCATTTCCAATTTTATAAAAGTAAAAATGAAAAAGGGATTTTCTTTTTCTATATGAATATAGTATATAAGTATCTTTGTGATTGAATCGATCGTAATATATTGCGAAATCGCTATGTTGAGATCTAATTGTTAGGATGTATCTTAATATTGTTTGTTCAAAAGAAAGTATAATCAATTGATTGCTATAAGTTATAAAAAGATCATTGTAATTTAATAGTATTATAATTGTTCATAATCTTGATTTTGTTAATTTAGTATTCGATTTAGCAATCCTTTTCAAGAAAACAAGAATGCAAATAGAATCAGATGGGGATGAAAATGTTATTCCTTTTTTAACTGTTTTGTTTGTTGTTTTGTTTCCGGGGATATCTAAGTGCCCAGGAATCTATCGAATTCGAATTGAATTAGGGCGGGTATATGACAAGCGAGGTCTGAGGGGCCAAGCTGTAGCTAACTTGCAGAATTCTTCGAATATAGATTGCAAGGATCCAATCGAATGAAAGTCTAAATGTATAGCAACCTTCAGATTATCCAAGAAAACCCAAAGGTTTGTAGCAAATCTAATTGAAGATAATTGAATTGCTATCTAAGCATTTTTCAAAGTTACAACTGTTTCAGCATCGAAGACTTCAATATTATAGCCTAATAAGAAAATCTATTGATCTATTTGCAGATTGTATTGATAAATCATTGATCCATTTCCTGTAGCATTATCCAAAACTTCGCTTTTCAAATCATTGGAGAAAATTTGTAGATCACTTTTTGGAATTGTAGATATAAACTTTTCGAAATCTTTAGCTGTTCGATTTTTCGAATGATTGAGAGGACTATTGATTTTGATTTCTGTAGTGATACGAAGTTCTTTGTTCTTTTAAGGGGGAAGTACAATTGGATTAATATATTCGGTTTTTAGAAGAGCTAGGATAATTCTTGAAAATCTTGATTCGGTGGTTTTGATATTAGCTTTAGTTAGGATATTTTTGGTTCGAATTCGAAAAGGGTGTTTAGGGTCGAGCCGAGCCGTTCGGGCTGTAAAACTTTGGGATATCAGATTGAGTTTAATTTTAGAGGGCATTAGATTTGATTCTTTGTATAAAACAATAATATTAGTTGTGTAGAATATAAAAAGGATTATTCGAGTATTAATTAGTATAATCTTATTCAAAAGTTTCAAATGTCTGTTCATTTGATTCGAGGTTGTGAAGTTTCGATCTTGTTTTCTAGTTCGATTAGACTACTAGGTTTCGGTTGCAAAATAGCATTTCTTCAAAATACAGACAATAATCGCTCTTTGAAGCAAAATTGATGGGATGTTTCGAGTTGTCCTTTCAAACGAATGCAAAGCATTCGTAATTATAAAGGCTTTAATTGTAAGGATTTGGATATAAAATTTAAAATTCAATTCTCTATCGAAATAGATTCCCAATTATCTCAGCGGATCTGGTTTCTCCGTTATTGAAAAATTTTCTGTATAAATAATAAGACTTTCAATATCTTTCCTGAAGCCTTTGAAGAAATATATCAGTTCAAACTTTTTGGGATTGAAAGTGATCCCTTCAGATTTGCCCCAATCCAAAGCCTCCAGTATTTCAGATCGTAATTGATCACAATTAGATTATAAGCTTGAAGAAAAAGCTACTAATACAATATTATCTATATATTCAAATCTTCGAATAGGATTGTTTAATCAAAACAAAGGAGTTATATAAAATATAAAAAGGATAAGCGAAATTAAGGAGCCTTGTAGCAAACTATACTCAATATTAGTATTGAGCCTTGTTTCGCTGTCAAACCGAATACGAATTGATCGATTTGTCGAGAACAATTGTATCTATCGAACTAGATTGTCAGATCATTTTTGTTCTTTGAGTCGACGAACTAAATGTTCTAGAAGAATAATATCAAAAGCATCTTTGATATCTATAATTAATAAAGTAGCTTTAGAACCTGAATTCAAGATCATTTCTATATTATGTATAAAACAAATTGTAAGATCTATCGATGAATGCAAAGGAAATGCTTCGAATTATTGCTTGACTAGTACTTTGAGGATTATAGTAATCCAAGATATCTTTTTAGCGATCAGACATTCGAGGCCTTTTCCTAATACCGAAAGTAGAGTTATTGGTTTATAGGATCTAGGGTTCGTATGATCTGATTTATTCGGTTTTGGGATAATAGCTACAATCACTGATCGAAAGCATTCAGGGTGATAGTCTATTTCAAAACATTTTTGAAAAAGTTGTAGAATGTTAGATTCAATCTGTAGCTATATTAATTATAGTATTTTGATTGGGATCTTGTCTATATTAGAAGTTGTATTATCTGTACCGAGGATAGCAGTTTGAATATCTTAAATCGTAATTTCAGGAAATAAAATGGAACAGGTAGAAACTATAAAAGAATTGAAAGGGATATCGCCAATTTCAATTGTATTTGTCAATAGATTATTGATGAATAGGTCTTTTTTAGCTTGAATGATTGTAGTAAGAGAGTGATCTAAAGAGTTTACTAAAGGAAGAGTTCGATATATTCCAATTGATTGATACCATTTTATCATTTTAAAGATATCCTTTATTTCTTTAATTGAATCAAGTTTAGATAATCAGAATTCCTTTTTCGTTTTCTTGATAGTCTTTCGAAGATTCTGTTTTGATTTTGTAAAGCTATTCGTTTGATTTTCCTGAATAGTTGTTCGATAGGCCTTATTTCATTATAGTTGATCTGTATTTCGGCTGAGTGATTTTTGAGCTGATTCTGTATATGCTAATTGTATCGATTGAGTGATATTCAAAGCTAGATTATCAAGATCAAAAATTGTAAATAAAGATTGAAGATTTAGATTTGTTAGGTTTTCTGTTAATAAAGTTGAAAAGAGCTTTTCATTAAGTGTATTAATTCGTAATCTTCGGATTGGATCTTGGAATTTTGTATTTCAATTCAAAGTTGTTAATATAGATTTGTGATTGGAAATTGTATCAAGATAAGGAGCGAGTGTTGTATTAGCTATATATGATTCTAAAAAGAATACAAGATCGAAAATACTATCCAAATCGTAAATAGCTTCACCGATTGTAGAAAGAAAATTGAAGGAATGATTATTTAGTCAATTTGTAAAAAGCTTTGTAAGATTAGAATATGTAGAACAAAAGGGATCTTATCTTGTATAATGGAGATTCAAATCCCTTATAAGGAATATAGAATTAAAAAAAGAAGAAGGTAAATTGAATAATTCTTTTATTGTTTGGTTTTCGTTTTGATTGTTTTTAGGAGTATTATAAATATTAATAATTGTAAAAGTAAAACCAGTTATAGATTAAAGATATAAAAATAATAAATTCCGAAAAAAGATAAATCAAAGCTAATTAGCTCGAATGTTTGTTTTTTTGTAAGTATAAGATATTATTCGAAAACAGATTTCCTAGTTATCGAGTGATGTGAAAGTTTCGTAGACCGGATAGGATTTTGTAATTCGATGTGAGATATCTAAGAATATATAAGGTTCTTGAATCAGAATTATATCAATACAAGAATTATTAGCTAAAGAAAGTGCTAATTCATAAGAACGAGTATTTCTAGTTATATTAGTTTGTAAAATGGTCAAGGGTTTTGAAAATATTCTTAGATTATATATTAAACGGGATCGAAAAAGAAATGATTTCCAATATAATAAAACGATTGAAAAAGTTAATAAAGGATAGAATTAACAAAGATAGCATCTAAATAGTTCGAATTGGGATTGAAAGGATAATGAATTCTTCTATTAGAAAATCAACTTTTGAAGCTTTAAAGCATTTTGTATTAATGCAAATTCTAATTCTAACTATCTTTGATATTTTCTGGATAGTTTGCTTTTCTGTTTTGGATTTGGGGCCTTTGATGGTAAAACGAAAGAGGCACCCAGGATCATTTGCTGAATGAGATTCCCTGCAATGTAGGTATCTTGCTAGATAATCATAAATTGTATTGCATTTGGTAGAATGGTTTTTTTCTGTATGTTTGGTTGTATTGCAAATTCGGCACTTTTCAGAACGAAAACAAGTTCGAGTATTGTATTATTGAAAGTATCAAATACATTAGATTATCTTGGATTTGAAAACGATTCGAAAGGTATTAATTATAATTTCTAGGATTCAAAAGTTCTTGAGAAGAACTATATATTGCAAAACTGGAAAGCTCAAAAACTAAATAGAATAATATAAATTGGATTCTTTGCTTTGTATAGATTCAATTACTTGAATCGTTTATTGTTCTATATTATCGTTAATAATATCGAATATGATTTTCGATTCGACTGGAACGATGATCAATTATTGTGAATCTCCTAGGATTGTAACAATTCGTAGAATGTAATTCAATCGATAGGTAATCTATAATTATTGTTATTCGATTTTGTAGGTTTCGAATACTTTTTCGATTATATTTGAAAGGTTTTCCAAAACTATTAAATCCTTTAGAGAATTCATACATAATACAAATCCAGTATTTATTAATTGAATTTCTTTCAAAAGTTTTGTATTATTTCCTAATTGTCTTTTCAATACACTAAGAACAACAAAAGAACCAGCTTTTCGGACTAAATGATCGAATCCGATACGAACAAAGAAACAAATGTCAGTTTTATTCGAGGTTTTGGGTTGGGCTTTGGATTGGTTTTTAATTTTTGAAATTATAAATTGTATAATTGATAAAAGAATTATAGTTTTCTGAATATAAATAGAATTCTTGAGATATTGAATTATAAGAGTTTTTGCTTTTTGTTGAATAGGTTTGGGATTTGATTGAACAGGGAGAACAACAAAGGACTTATTAACTCGAAGAAAATAAGATCCATTGATATATATATCGAAATGTTTATTTGTAATAAAAGAAATATCGATGCAAAGTGCAATCAGAGGCTTACGAAATCGAACAGGGAGGACTCGAACTGCTTCGATATTCAGGTATTCGTTCTACAATAGAATAATGAGACTGAAGATCTATTAACCTTCGTTTGCTTTATTAGTAACAATATTGATTATATTAATCAAAGATTAAAAGAGAAAAGGGATTAGGGGGGTGGGAGGTATAATAGCGGAAACGTATCCGTACAGCGCCTGCCGGGGCTGAAAAGTTTCGTTTTTAAATCCTATAGATAATAAGAACGATCGATTGATCAATAAAATGCGATAATAAACGCGTTTTTCGAAAAATTCAATTCTTTGACTGGCTATGCTTTGACTATATAGAAGTGTGTATGTGTGTGTGTGATATTTTTCGTCCGAGGCTCTGTGCGAAGTACAGGCCTCAAATTCCCAATTGGGACAAAGGACGCCAGGGGAGGAAGGCCCCTGGGTTTCTAATTAGCTAATCTAAATTTACTAGTATTATATATACTAAATGTTTCAGTAGGGTTTATATGATTGCCGTTGCGTATTGAGTTAATCCCTTGGGTAGATATTTCAGCTGTCCTCCACAATATAGTTAGATCCCTCGATTTCTGATCTCCTCTTCTTCGTCATCGTAATCGAGCTTTTTAATATAATTTTGTTAATATAAAGATTTTTTTTTTTTTTTTTTAAATTTATACAAACTCAATCTTTCCGAATCAAAACCCAATGTCTTATACAAAGAAAATCCAAAAATAATATAAAATAAAAATAAAAATAAAAATCAAAGCAATCCTTCAATCAATAAATTGTATAGGGAATCGAGGACATATATTCTAATAGAATCTTGTAGATTTGAATCAAACTGCTAGTTTCGCTGTTCCTTTTATGCTTCCCAAAAGATAGGGGATGGTTTTAAATGATGGTAACTTTGAAAGGGTTTTTTGAGCATTTCCAATTTTACAAAAGTAAAAATGAAAAGGGGATTTTCTTTTCCTATATGAGTATAGTATATAAGCATCTTTGTGATTGAAGCGATTGTAATATACTGCAAAATCGTTGTATTGAGATTTGGCTGTTAGGATATATCCTAGTATTGTTCGATCAAAAGAAAGTATAATCGATTTGTTGTTATAAGTTATAAAAGGATCATTGTAGTTTTATAGTGTTATAATTGTTTATAATTTAGTTCTTGCTGATTTGGTATTCGTTTTAACGATTCTTTTCAAGGAGGCGAGAGTGCAGATAGGATCAGATAAAAATAGAAGTGTTGCTCTCTTTTTAACTACTTTGTCCGCTACTTCGTTTCCGGGGATATCTAGATGCCCAGGAATCCATCGAATTCGAATTGAGCTAGGGCGAGTATATGGCAAACGGGGCCTGAAAGGCCAAACTATAGCTAGTTCGCAGAATTCTTCAAATACAGATTGAGAGGATCTAATGAAATGAGAGTTTAATCGCATAGCAATTTCTAGGTTATCCAAGAAAACCCAGAGATCTGTAGCGAATCTAGCTGAGGGTAGTTGTATTATTGCTTGAGTACCTTTCAAAGCTGCAACTGCTTCGGTATCGAAGATTTCAGCATTACAGTTTAGTGAGAAAGCCTGTCGATCCATTTGCAGATTGTATTGATAAATCATTGATCCATTTTTTGTAGTACCATCCAGAGCTTCGCTTTTCGAACTATCGGAGAAGATTTGCAAATCATTTTTTGGAATCGTAGATATAAACCTTTCGAAATCTTTAGCTGCTCGTTCCTTCGAACAATCGAGAAAGTTATCGATCCGGGTTTCTGTGATAATATGTGGTTTTTTGTTCCTTCAAGGGGGAAGAGCAATTGGATTGATATATTCAGCTTTTGGAAGAGCTAGGATAATTCTTGAGAATCTTGATTCAGCAGTTTTAGTCCCAGTTTTAGCTAGGATATTTTTGGTTCGAATTCGAAGGGGATGTTTAGGATCTAGCCGAGTTGTTCAGGCAGTGAAGCTCTGGGATATCAAATTTAGCTCAATCTTAGGAGGTATCAGATTTGATTCCTTGTATAGAGCAGCAGTATTAGTTGTACAGAATACAGGGAGGATTGCTCGAGCGCTAGTTAGTACAATTTTATTCAAAAGTTTCAAATGTCTATCCACTTGATTCGAGATTGTGAAGTTTAGGCCTCGTTTTCTAGTTCGATTAGACCACCAGGTTTCGGCTACAAAATAATATTTCTTCAGGATACAGGTTGTAATCGTTCTTTGAAGCAAAATTGATGGGATGTTTCGAGTTGTCTTTCCAAGCGAATGCAATACATTCACAATAGTAAAAGCTTTAATTGAAAGGATCTGGATATGAAGTTTGAAACTCAGTTCTCTATCGAAATAAACCCCTAATCATCTCAATGGACCTGGTTTCTCCATTATTAAAAGATTTTCTGTATGAATAGTAAGACTTTCGATATCTTTTCTGGAGCCTCTGAAAAAATGTATCAATTCAGACTTCATAGGATCGAAAATAATCCCTTCAGATTTGCCCCAATCCAAAGCCTCTAGTATTTCGGATTGTAGTTGATCACAATTAAATTGTAAGCTTGAAGAAAAAGCTACTAGTGTAATATCATCTGCATATCCAAATCTTCGAGTAGGATTGCCTAACCAAAACAAAGGAGTTATATAAAGTATAAAAAGAATAGGTGAAATTGAAGAGCCTTGTGGCAAACCACATTCAATACTAGTACTGGGCCCTATTTCGCCATCAAGCCGAATACAAATTAATCGATTTGTAGAGAACGATTGTATCTATCGAACTAGATTATCAGGCCATCCTTGTTCCCTGAATCGGCGAACCAAACGTCCTGGGAGAACAGTATCAAAAGTACCTTTGATATTTATAGTTAATAAGGTAGCTTTAGAATCTGAATTCAAAGTCATTTTCAAATCATGTGTAAGGCAAGTTGTAAGATCGATTGATGAATGCAAAGGAAGCATTCTGAACTGTTGTTTGACTAGTACTTTGAGGGTTATAGCAATCCAGGATATCTTCTTTGCAATCAAACGTTCGAGACCTTTTTCTAATATTGAGAGCAGGGCTATTGGTCTATAGGATCTAGGGTTTGTACGATCTGATTTGTTCGGTTTCGGAACGATGGCTACAATCGCTGATCGGAAGTATTTAGGGTAATGACCTATTTCGAGGCATTTTTGAAAGAGTTGTAAGATATATAGTTCGATTAATAATTATACTAATTGTAGGATCTTGGTAAGGATTTCGTCTATTCCTGGAACTGTATTACCTGTACGAAGGATAGCAGTTTAAATATTCTGAATTATGATAGTAGGAAAGGCAATTGAACGAATGGAAGTTGAAGACGAATCAAATGGGATATCGTTAACTTCAGCTGTATTGGTTAGTAGATTATTAATGAGTAGATCTTTTTTAATTTGAATTATTGTAGCAAAAGAATAATTTAAAAGATCTATTAGAGGAGGAATTCGATATGTTTCAACTGATTGATACCATTTTGTTATTTTAAAGATATCTTTTATTTTCTTGATTGAATTAAACTTAAAAAGCTAGAATTCCTTTTTCGCTTTTTTGACAACCTTTCGAAGATTTTGTTTTGATTTTGAAGAGTTATTCGTTCGGTTTTCTTGAACAACTATCCAGCAAATCTCGTTCCACTATAGTTGACCTGTATTTCGGCCGAATAATCTTTGAGCTGATCCTGTGTATACTAATTGTAAAGCTTAAATGATATCTAAAGCTAATTTATCAAGATCTATAATTGTATTCAAAACTAGTAAATCTAGATTCAATAGATTCTCTATTAATAAAATAAAGAAGAGTTTTTTGTCTAATATATTGATTCGGAATCTTTAGATCGGATCCTGAAATTTTATATTCCAATTCAAAGTTGTCAATAAGGATCGATAATCGGAAGTTGTATCCAAATGCAATACAGAAGTTGTATTAGCTGTATATAATCCTGAAAGAAAAGCTAAATCGAAAACGTTGCCCAAATTGTAAATAGATTCACCGATTGTAAAAAGAAAGTTGAAAGAATTTATATCTAATCAGATTGTAAAAGATTCTGTAGAACTTGAATATGAAGAGCAAAAAGGATTCCATCTCGAATGATGGAGGTTTAGATCCCTTGTAAGGAGTGTAGAATTTAAAATGTTCGAAGGTAAATCAAAAAGAGTTTGTATTGTTTGGTTCTCATTTGTACAACCTTTAGGAGTATTATAAATATTAATGATTGTAAGAATAGAACCAATTAAAGATTGAATTTGTAAAAATAATAAATCCCGGAAGGATACAGACCGGAGCTGATTAGCTCGAATACCTACATTTTTACAGGTATAAGATATTATATGAAGCTGGGTTTCCCAGTTATCGAATGGTATGAAAGTTTCATAAGCAGGATGAGATTTAGTGATTCGGTGTGAGATATCTGAGAATATATAAGGTTCTTGAATCAGAATTATATCAATACAAGAATCATTGGTTAAGGAAAGTACTAATTCGTATGAAGTAGTGTTTTTAGCTATATTAGTTTGTAAAATGATCAATAGTTTAGAAGATAATCTAGGATTATATATTAAAAGGAATCGGAAGAGGAGGAGTTTTTAATGTTATGAAACGATTAGAAAGATTAGAAGGGGGTGGTATCAATGAAGATAATATCGAAGGAGTTTGGATTGGAATTGAAGGAACAATAGGTTTTTCCATAGGGGAATCGGCTTTTGGGGTTCGAAAGCATTTTGTATTAGTATAAGTTCTAGCCTTAGCTTCTTTTGAGGTTTTCTGGATAGCTTGTTTTTCCGATTTGCTTTTGGGATTTTTGTTAGTAAGACGAAGAGGGCAATATAGATCGTCTACAGAATGGGGGCCTTTACAATGTAAACATTTCGTTAAGCAAATATGAGTTATATTGTATCGGATTGAATGATTCTTTTCTGTATGTTTAGTTGTACCACAAATTCGGTATCTTTCTGGACGAAAGCAAACTCGAGTATTGTGCTATTGAAAGCATCGAGTACATTGGATTATCTTGGGTTTGAAGATGATTTGGGAAGTGTTAATTATAGTTTCTAGAATCCGAAGGTTCTTGAGAAAGGCTGTATATTGCAAAACTGGAAAACTCAAAAATCAAGTAGAATTATACAATCCGGATTCTTTGTTTTGTATAGATTCAATTGCTTGGATCACTTGTTGTCCTGTATTATCGTTGATAATATCGAGTATAGTTTCCGATTCGATTGGGACGATGATCAATTGTTGTAAATCTCCTAGAGTTGTAATGGTTCGTGGAATATAATTCAATCGATATGTAATCTATGATTGTTATCGTTCGATTTTGCAGGTTTCGAATACTTTTTCGATTATATTTGAAAGGTTTTCTAAAGCTGTTAAGTTCGCTAGAGAGTTCGTACATAGTGCAAACCCAGTATTTATTGTTTGAATTTCTTTCAGAAGTTTAGTATTATTTTCTAATTGTTTTTTCAATGTATTAAGTACAGCGAAAGAACCGGCTTTTCGAGCTGGATGATCGAGTCCAATTCGAACAAAAAGGCGAGTATTAGTTTTGTGTGAGATTTGAGATTGAGTTTTGGGTTGAGATCCGGTTCGGTTCCCAGTTTTTGGGTTTGTAGGTTGTATAATTGGTGGTAAAGGAGTCACAGCCTTTTAAGTATAGGTGGAATTCTTGAGATATTGGATTGTAGAAAGACTTTTTATAGGTTTAGCGATTTCAGGTGTGAGTGCTGGTTAAAAGGTTTGTGTATCAGGATTAAAAAGATTAGTAGAAGTTTTAGTAAAAGGTTTGATAGATCGAGGAGGATGAGATTTATTGATAAATGTATCGAAGTGTTTGTTTGTTGTAAGAGAGATATCGGTATATAATGCAATCAAGGGTTTTCGAAATCGGGCAGGGAGAGCCCGAACTGCTTCGGTATTGAGATAGTTGTTCTATAGTGAAACGATGGAGTTAAAAATCTGTTGATCTTCATTTGCTCTATTAGTAGCAGTATTAACTGTATTAATAAAGACTTGGGAGAGGGAGGGGGTCGAGGGGGCGGGAGGCATGGTGGCGGAAACGCGTCTGTACAGTGCCTGCCGGGGCTGAAAAGTTTCGTTTTTAAATCCTATAGATGATAAGAACGATCGATTGATTAATAAAACGCGATAATAAACGCGTTTTTCGAAAAATTCAATTCTTGGAAGGTGTGTGCGTGTGACTATATAGAAGTGAGTGTATATATGTGTGTCTAAGGTACACATAATCACGTGCAGGTGAAGGGAGATGAACCCGTAACAATAATCATTTTATACTATAGTTTATCGATTTGAAGTCTTTTTAATTCTAGGATACAATTCCAAATCTTTTTCTTTTCTATAAGGAACTGTATATTGAAAGGGTTATTAATGGTTAATATAATATTGTTACTTTTAATTATAATAATGACCGAAATAACTAGTTAATTGATACCAGTCTTTTTGAAGACTTCAATGATCTTGTTTCTTGTGTATATTGGTATGAAAGAATTAGATTGATGAAGAAATAAATTAATAAGGATTAATCGTTTACTAGAAATGTTATCCTTTTGCTTTATAAGCTTTTGTTTTGTAGAATTCCCTTTGGAAATTATTTTCTATTCCTTTATCGATTTAATAACAATAGTATAACTTGCTTTATTAATGAATAAAATATTTGTTGAAAAAGTAATTGATTAATTGAAAAGGTTGGAAAGGTGATTAGTTTGATTTTCAATTCTTTTGATAGCCTTTTCGAAATGGGAGATTTGTAATATAATAATATTCGAAGCTTTTATCAATTTTCCTTTTTCGAGATATTCATGAAATATTTCGATTAGATTTAGGATTTTCGATTATTCTTTGGTTTCCTTTTCCAAAGAAGTAGTTAAAATAAGAAAATCTTTAACTTTTTGGATAGCTTCTTTTGGTTTTGTAGGATTAGATCTTGATTGATTGAGTTGCCATTTTTGTTTGTTATTGATTTGGAATGATAAAAGATTAGTAGATGATTTGAAAGGATCATTAAAGCTAAGAATGTTATATTGAGTTTGAAAATTGAAGGATTGGAAAAGGGTTAAACTAGAAAGAATAAATGGAGGATTATTGAGGCTTTCCTTATAAAGGAATAATACAACCTTCTCTTGAGATAGAGTATTTAAAATAACTCTTGAAAAGCTGGATAGGATAGTATTGGTTATAATGATCTCTTCGTTCATAATAGGGGATAAAAAATCTTCAATTTTGATACGATTTTTCGTGTGTATTTCGTATTTTATACAGCGACAACAATATCACAACAATTACTGGTTCAATTTCTTTGGGGA
Source organism: Sclerotinia nivalis (assembly GCA_029531795.1). Classification (NCBI taxonomy): domain Eukaryota; kingdom Fungi; phylum Ascomycota; class Leotiomycetes; order Helotiales; family Sclerotiniaceae; genus Sclerotinia; species Sclerotinia nivalis. Next base: position 1,755,028 of record JAPEIS010000002.1, read on the forward strand.
CAATTGTATTCAATTTGGATTGGTTTGTTTAATCAATATAAGGTATAAAAAGAGCGTATTTCGAAGAATTATTTTTCTTCAAAATTTGTTGTTGCTGTTGTACGTTATTAGTAGTCCATTAGAAGATAGTATGAACTTTTGTACCTTTATCCAAATAGTGATCTATATTATCCAAAAGTTTTCCTTTTGCAAGAAGTCTTTATAATTCGAAGGAAGGATTGATTTTATCATTGAGGGGTTCAGGGTTTTTCATTTTCGTATTGAGTCTTTTATAATGAGATACTGTAGATACTGATCTTCTTTCTATTATAGGACCTTCTTTGCTAGATATAACAATATCGGGATCTTCAGTTTATCGAGAATATCATTGTTGTATTCGAAAACGAAAAGGAGATCTATTGTCGTCTGTATCGGAGGATCTTTCTTGTAAAAAGCTAGTTAGAGCGAAATGAATCTAATCCAATTGTTCTAATATGATCTAGTTTTGAACTCGGATTTTGTAGTTTTCTTTTTGTAGGCTTTGAAGATTTGTCGTTCCGGTTATAAAAGGAATTAGTTCTCTTCGAATTGATAAATACAAAGGCAAACTTATAGTTATCGTTTCGTTGACTTCTATATCAAATTCAGGATCTTCCTTTTGTCTAGTTTGTTCGATTTGAGCTTATAGTTCCGCTACAGCGGACTCGGCAATGATAAGTAAAGGTATACAGGGTTTTCTCGAACGGATAAATATAATAGTAATACCGATGAAAATTCGGAAAGATCAATCGGATATATATAAAGAGTTTCGTTAATTCAATAATCTCGATAGATATAATTAGCTAGATATTCTGGTCTTCTTAGGGGATATTATAGCTTTTTCAGAGGATATTCTATCTTTTTCAGAAGTGCTAATGAGTTTGTTATAATATAACGATGATCTTAATTCAAGGTATGATAGAATGAATCAATTAATCTATACTAGAGAATAACAAATTACAGTATCAAATACAATAAAGTTAAGCCTTTTATAATCCTTTCAAAAAGGACCAAAGCTTTAAACGAATACAGAGTGAAATAAATGAAATAATAACCTGAGGCATTTTGGTCCCTTCGAAGGGGACCAAAAGCCGAAAGAATGACCTAAGGCATACAAAATAACAGGATCGTCACAATCACCAATAATCTTTTCAATGTATAATTCCTTATAGAAAAGAAAAAGATCTGGAATCATATCCTCGAATCAGAAAGATTTCAAATCGATAAACTATAGTACAAAATGATTATACACAAAATCCCAATTAAGGAATTCTCTAATCCAAAAAGAATGGATATAATTAAAAACGAAATTAAAACCTTCAATTCAGAGCTTATTATAATAGATACTCTTTATTGATTAACTAATACTTTTAAAAAAGCTAATCAACAAAAAAAAAACAATTATAATTATATTTGCTATACAAAAGGAAACAGAATTAGTTATTCGAAAAAGATTATATATCGTTAATATTAACATTAAAATTAAAAGATTCTACTTTTTCACTTTTTCCTTTCAATACAACAAATATCAAGGATTCAATTATAACAAATCATATGATAAAAAACCCCCAACTTATAAACTTTATAACAACAATTATATTACAACTGATCATTTTTATTTAATTTGTCAAACTAAAAACAAACCTTATTAACATCTAATGATCAAATATATTAATTGTTAAGGAGATTATAAAGCAAATTCGAAATTCTGCGAAATCTATCAAGCAATTATGAAGAAAACTAATTAATACTGTATAACAATATTTGTATCCTTCAAATCAACTTAAACAAAAACCCTCAAACTACAAAAAGCGTTCTTCAATTTGTTATAGAACTCGATATCGATCTTATAATCATTCAAGAACCTTAAATCCTTTCAAACTCTAAATTTTTTTTTTTTCAATTAAATCGATTACTCATTCTAACTTTTCCCAACTTTTTCCAAACTATCCTTCGAATCTTCGTCTCTGTATAATAGTATATATCTCAAAAGAATTCAAATCACTAATAACCCTAATCTTCAACTTTCCCAAAAATTCAGATATTCAAATTATTGATATCACTCAAAGAAATCATACAATTCAATTCTTCAATATTTACAACGAAACTGATCAAGCTAAAGAGAAAAACTTATCACGGAGGCAGCAGACAGGATAACAGAAATCACTTTTGTTGATAAGACGTAGCTCGAAGAGCTACGTTTCTATAGAAGGAACGGTTTCTTAAATACATTTATATGTAGCGCTAGCCCCGACCGGGGCTAGCCTACACTTATCCGAGGTCCGACTCCTATGGGTCGGAACCCGAGCGGTCTCCGTATATCATATACGGGGACCCCGTGACAAAACTATACAATCGAACGATACCTATTCAATACTCCTTTTTCTCATTATAATATTCTTATAAAGGACTTCAATTCTTATTACCCTTAATAGGATTCTTTTTCCAATAAAAGCTCAAATACTGATTAATTGATCAAATGATTTGAAGATTATAACTTTACTCTTTTTAATAAGATAAAGACCAGTATCTTTTATCGAACGAATATAATAAATCCAAGCATTCTAGATCTTATTTTAACTACTGAAATGATATCCTTTAATATTATTGATTGATAAATCCTTTCTGATCTTGAATCAGATCATTTAGGGATCCTATTTGAAATGAAAGATATTGAAATCTGTTCAACAAATATCGCTTTATTAACGAGATTCAATACAAAACAAACGGATTGGAACAAATTTACAAATACTTTCGAATCAAAATTATCGTCTTCAATTATTCTGAATTCTAATGATTATCTCAATATTATTATTTTAAAATTCAATTCATTTAATTCTTTTTTCGAGAAAAACCAATAAATATAAATACTGAATAAAACTATTAGTAACTAGATGTTGGTGATTTGCACCCTGTTTTTAGCATCTTCCTCCTGCTGTTTTACACGGCCATTCCATTCGCTTGATTGTTTATCCTCAGGCCATCAAAAATTTAACAAGCTTAGGCTCTTATTGCTTTACAGACGCTTTGCGATGATATACTTGTTCAATTCCCAATCTCCCAATTCCAAACTCCACACCAACCTACTCACCTACTCTGCCTCTCCTTCTTGGGCACCCCCTCCCCCCCCCGAAAACTGAAGGCATCCCCAAAGATGGTTTGCAATCAAATGTAAGTCATAGCCACATTGAATTTGTAGTCAAAAGGTATATAATCCAGCTATTCCTTCATGGTCATCTTCTATATTTCCCTATCTCATTCTTTAACTCTTTAAATTTTGCTTTTTTCTTTTACAAGCTTTTCCTTTACAAATTCCATTCTAGGATTGTTTAATTCTTGCTTTTATGTATTATTGAATATATATTACCAAAGCCCAAGCATTATCACTTTTCAATTATCAGAAACCAAACAAAAGCGATTTTTGAAGACATCGATAATATCAAGTATAATCCCATTATATTATAAATGTTACAAACTGTAACAATCTTGTGTATTCTGTTATAAATAAAAGATCCGTTTTATTCGTTAACCTTCTTTACTATTACAATCTATTAATATTTTGTTATAGAGTTATTGAGTTATTGGAAATCATAATATATCTTGCCCCCTTCTTCGACGATATACTCAATATCGAACTCTACGTTATGATAAATATAAATTATCCGTTTCAATTTTGCAAAATAAGAAAGAACGATTATGAATATATGAATCATAGATTATAAGGAAGAAGAAAATGAATAAATAACAAAGATCATTTTCCATTGCTGTTGATGAGTCTGGTTCTATTTCTGATTTCGGTTTTGATCAAAATTCAGGCTATAATTCTCAATCTGATCAAGGATTCGGTATCGATATTAAAGTTAGTTATTATCAGTAGATAATAAACGAGTTTGAAGCAGAAGAGATTACATTATCAAATCCTAATGATAAGATTAAAACTATAATAGAAGTAGAATTGAAAAGATAAAAATAATAAGAATATATTTTGATAATAGATTTACAAATGATTGTTTACATTCTCCCAATAGATTTTGCAAAGTCTCAAAGATTGATGAACCATCAACGGTTATCAAAACTTGCAAAGCGGTTATTTTCAAAGTTTATCTTTTTTGACGAATGAAGAACTTACGAATCAAAAAGGAGTTTTCTATTATCACATATTGGAAGGTTCTTAGTATAGTATATATACAACTAGTAGAATATTATATAGATAAAGGTATTCTTTATAATATTCGTAATATATATATCTATCTTTATCTTTTCCAATTCGTAGATTATACTAATCTAACAATAATGGATTCCGTAGAACTTGACTATTAAATTTGGATTCAACAATTCCAAAAAGGAAAAGTCGGGGCTTTTTGTTGAAGATTTATATACTTTTCAAAATGATCATTGAGTTCGTGATACTAAAGTATATATTTATAAACACTTCCGAATACAAATATCTTTATTTCTGAATCTTGTTAATTATATTATTACTAAACCAAAAGCTTTTGTTAAACTTTTATATCAAAATATTAAATTCCAACTATTCCCTCCTTCAATCAAGGATCGGCCATCAATTATTATGATGAAGTTTAATCTTCAACAGATCAAACAATCAAACAGGAAAAAGAAGCAATGAATAATCCTTAGTTCTGTATCTTCAATTTATTAATCTGAAACAAAAAGATATTTGTATTTTATGAAACTAAAGATTTAGTATATTATAAAGTAATTTTTATGTTAGCTTTAATATTTACTAATAATATATTTGAAAGCAAGTTCAATTCCCTTAAGAATATTTATACTTTGATTATACCATCTAATACAGATTGTATTCGTTTACAATAGAACAACAAATAGACTGAACGATCTATCTTCCGGGATATAGATAATACTATTAATAATATCCGCATTTCAAATATTAAATGTTTAGAATACTCGAAACATCGACATTATCTCATCCGTCTTGGTAGAACCTGCGGATATAAGAAAAGACTAGAATTCTATGATTTGCGATGAGCTTTAGGAAAAAGATTGAATGGTAGATTTCTCATATAAAATCCTCTTGATTTCTTTTGTACCCTTTATTGAGATATCTTATTGAACGTTAGTTGATTATTGATATAAAGTCTATTACACCTGAAGAACGCCAATAGATTATAAACCATCAGGGAGATATTTATAAACGATATTATATACTAGCATTCATTAATACCGATTATCAAACGATTTATTTTGGATTTATACGACGAGAAGATTTAATTCGAGCTATTAACCGATTATCTCGTCATGAGCGACCTCCTTCAGACTTAATAGATATACAAAAGTTTGAGATTAGTCAAGATCCCGATATTCTTTAATTTATTCAAAAGCGTGAAAAGTCTATTCGGAATATCAAAACATATGATTACTCCACTATTAAAGCAGTTGCGAAAACGAGATAGTATGAAAAACATCAAGGAATACAAGCCGAAATCAATAATTTGAAGAGCCAAAAGAGCAAACAATTATTGAATAAGATTATCAAGGAATTTCACAAGACTGTTTATACTATCGAGGTCGATCGACAATTACAAGGAATCCTTCCTGCCGATATCCTTACCCCTTCAACAATTGAGTACGAGTTCGAGAAGCGAGCTATTATCGCTAGGCCGCACACACACAACAAATTTCGAAGAATAAAATTTCTTCAAAATACAATTAGTTCTTCTCTTTATTTAATAAAGAAATATTCCCAAAATCTATTCCAATTGTTCCCAAGTGAATCGGCCTAGTAGTTGTTGTGATACTGTCGCCGTCGCTCAAAATACGAAACTTATACAAAAAATCGTATAAAAACCGAAAATTCTTTACCCCTTCATTCTTTTATTATAAACGAAGAGATTATTATAGTCAATATTATTCCATCCAGTTTTCCAAAAGTCATTTTAGGGACTCTAATTCAAAAAAAGATTGCATTATTCCTTTATAAAGAGAATCTCAATAGTCCTTCATTTATTCTTTCTAGCCCAATTCCTTTCCAATCCTTCAACTCCCAAGCTCAATATAACATTTTTAGCTCTGATGATCTTTTCAAATCATCTACTAATCTTTCATCATTTCAAATCAATAACAAACGAAGACGGCAATTTAGTCAATCAGGATCTAACTCCACAAAACCAAAAGAAGCTATCCAAAAAGCTAGAGATTTTCTTATTCTAGCTGCCTTTTTGGAAAAGGAAACTGAAGAACAATCGAAGATCCTAGATCTAATCGAAATATTCTATGAATACCTCGAAAAAGGAAAATTGACAAAAGCTTCGAATATTATTACATTATAAATCTTTCATCTCGAAAAGGCTACCAAAAGGATTGAAAATCAAGCCAATCATCTTTCCAATCTTCTTAATCAATCAATTACTCCTTTAATAAATGCTTCATCAATTAATAAAGCAAGCTATACTATTGTTATCAAATCAATAAGAGAATGGAAAGTAGTTTCCAAAGAAAACTCTACAAAACAAAAGCTTATAAAGCAAAAGAATGATATTCCTAACAAACGATTAATCTTTATCAATCTACTTCTTCATTAACTCAATTCTTTTATACTATTATATACAAGAAACAAAATCAACGAAGCCTTCAAAAAGGCTAGCATCAACGGACCAATTATCTCGGTCATTATTACAACTAGAAGCAATAATATTATCCTAACTACTAACAGTTCCTTTAATGTATAATTCCTTATAGAAAAAAAGAGATCTGAAATTGTATCCTCGAATCAGAAAGATTTCAAATCGACAAACTATAGTACAAAGTGATTATACACAAGATCCCAATCAAGGAATTCTCTAGTCCAAAAGGAATGAACTTGATTAAAGATGAAATTAAAACCTTCAATTTAGGGCTCATTATAATAGGTATCCTTTATTGATTCATTAATGCTTCTAAAAGAGCTAATCAACAAGAAGAAACAATTGTAATTACATTTGCTACACAAAAGGAAGCAGAATTAGCTATTCGAAAAAGATTATATATCGCTAGTATTAGTATCAGAATTGAAACCACACAACAAATTTTGAAGAAAAATTATTCTTCGAAATACGCCCTTTTTATACCTTATTTATACTAAACAAATCAATCCAAATTGAATACAATTATCCTCAAAGAAATCGAACCAATAATTGTTGTAATACTATCGCCGACACCCAAAACATATAAAATCACGCTAAAACACAAAAATTCTCATTCCCTTCATCCCTTCACTATAAATAAAGAAATCTCTATAACAGATATTACCTCATTCAATCGCCCAGAAATGATACTAAACATTCTATACCAAAAGAACCATACTGAGCATACTATTCATAAAAAAAGCAATAACTCTCTATTCATCCTTTCCAATCCTACCCCCTTCCAACCCTTCAACTTTCAAACTCAATACAATATCTTGAGCTCTGATGATCCATTCAAATCACCAACCAATCCCCTAATACTTCAATTCAATAATAAACGAAAACAACAACTCAATCATTCAAAACCTCATACCAATTCATCAAAAGAAGTTATCAAACAAACCAAAGATCTACTTATCCTAACCATTTCTCTGGAAAAGAATAATAAAGAACAATCAAAACTCTTCGATCTAATCGAAATATTCCACGAATACCTCGAAAAAGGAAAACTCACAAAAACCTCAAATATTATCACATCCCAAATCTCTCATTTGGAAAACACCACCAAACGAATCGAAAAACAAACTAATCATCTTTTCAACCTTTCGAATCCTTCAATCTTCTTTTCTATAATCATTCTATTAATCAATAATACAAGCTATACTATTATCGTTAAAACTATAAAAGAATAGAATTTAGTTACAAAAGGAAAATCTACAAAACAAAAATTCACAAAGCAAAAAGAAAAGAAAAAGGATATCTCAATAAAACGTTTAATCCTTATTAATCCGGAAATCGAACATCCTCTCTCCTTTTCACTTTTTCAAATGAGAAACCAAATCAATGAAGTATTCAAAACAATTAATATCAAAGATCCCGTTATCTCAGTTATTATCATTTCTACCAATAATAACCTTATTATAATTATTAATAATCCATTCACCTTTCAATTCTTATTGAATAAAAAAGGAATCTGGAACCAAATATTGAAATCTGAAAGAACTCAGAAAGATCAAGCATAACACAAAGTGATTATCTACAAGATCCCAATCAAGGAATTCTCAGAATCTAAAGGAATGAATCTTATTTCAGAAGAAATTAAAATATACAATTCTGATTACTTTTTAATAAAAACACTATATTGATTCACCTCATTAACCAAAAGAACAACTCAACAAGAAGAAACTATTGTAATAACTTTTGTCATCGAAAAAAAAACAGATCTAATTATTCGAAAAAGGCTATATATTGCTGAAATTAATATAAAAATCGAAAAGTTCTACAATTCCAAATCCAATTCTCAATACTAGAAATGCCAAAGTTTCGGCTACAACGAATCATATTGTAAGAAATCTCCTATTTGTAGACTATATAACAATAAACATTTCTGTTTAATTTGTTAAACAAAAAACAAACCTTATTAACATCTAATGATCAAATATATTAATTGTTAAGGAGATTATAAAGCAAATTCGAAATTCTGCGAAATCTATCAAGCAATTATGAAGAAAACTAATTAATACTGTATAACAATATTTGTATCCTTCAAATCAACTTAAACAAAAACCCTCAAACTACAAAAAGCGTTCTTCAATTTGTTATAGAACTCAATATCGATCTTTTAATCATTCAAGAACTATAGATCCTCCCAAATCCTAAAAAAGATTACTTTTCAACCAAATCGATCGTTTACTTTAGTTTCTCCCAACTCCTTTTCAATTACCCTTCGAATCTTCGTCCTTATACAATAATATACATTTCAAAGATATATAAACTATTAGTAGCCCTAACCCCGAATTCCTCTAGAAACCTAGATATCCAAATTATCAATATCACTCAAAGGAATCATACTATTCAATTCTTCAATATTTATAATGAAGCTGATCAAACGAAAGAGAAAGGCTATATAATCGAAAGATGTTTGTTCAATACTTCTCTTATTCAATATACTATCCTTATAGGAGATTTCAATTCCCATCATTCTTGGTGGGATCCATTTTCGAACAAAAGTTCGAATGCTGATCAATTAGCGGAATGGTTTGAAGACTATAATCTCATTTTGCTTAATGAACCAGACATTAGTATCTTTTATCGAACGAATATGATAAATCTAAGTGTTCTGGATTTCACTTTAGTTATAGAAGTTATTTCCTCCAATATTATCGATTGATAAGTTCTTTCTGATTTTGGCTCAGATTATTTAGGTATTCTTTTTGAAGTGAAAGGCAATTCTTCTTATACGCCAAATGCTGCTTCAATAATTAGATTCAATACAAAACTAGCTAATTGGGATAAATTCGTATTCACTTTGAAAACCGAGATATCGAGATCATTAATCTTGAATTCGAACGAATACTTTAATTTATCTATTTCAGAATCCGACTCCTTTGATTCTTTATTAGTTAACAATTCGAATATACAAATACTCGATGATATCGTTGTAGAATTTACTCGAATCATTATATATTCAGCAAATACAAATATTCCTAAATACAAATCAACAAAAAAAGCGAAACCCTAATAGTTTTCGAAATTGAAAGATCTTCGAAAAAGACTTTCGTCAATATATAAAGATACCAAATAATACCCTGAAAACGATTTACTCAAAAAAGGTTATCAATCAATAAGAAATCATTACTTTCAAACTATTAAAACAATTAAGAAAAATTATTAGAATGAATTTCTTGAAAAGGAGAATACCCAAACGATCTTTAAAACTATATCCTATACAAAAGACTTTCGAATCAAAAGGATCCCGAATATTAGATCTAACCTTTCAAAACTGGAAAGCTCATTCGAAGGAAAATACTCAGTATTTAGATCAATCCTATTCCCCCCTTTCCCAAATACTCCTGCACCAAAATGAGAAGGATACAAACAATCGAAGTAATGGACCTGGTTCAAACTTACTGAAAACGAACTTCTCAATACATGCTCAACCAAAATCAAAGGAAAAACCCCAAGCCCTGATGATATCACTCAAGAGATCATTATTCGAATTTACAAAGCAATCCCGAAAGAATTCTATATACTCTTCAACAATTTAATCAATTTAAGATATCACCCTTCCTATTGAAAACAAATTACAAGAACTATCCTTAAAAAATCCTTAAAACCAGATTATAATATACCAAAAGCATATAAAATCATTACATTATTCAATTGCTTAGATAAAATCAATGAAAGAATTCTAGCTCAAAAGCTTAGCTATCTAATAGAAACAACGAAATTACTCTATTATACACAAATGAATGAAAAGCAAAAGAAATCAACCATTAATATAACAATCCTACTCACCACCGAAATCAAAAGGAATTTAAGAATCAAGAAGAAAACCTCAATTCTTTTCCTCGATATCAAAGGAGCTTTCGATTATATAGCTAAAAACCGATTTTTGAATATATACAAGAATCTAAATCTTTCGATTAGTTTCATCGTTTGGATTTCATCTTTCCTGGAAAACAGATTACTCAAACTCTCATTCGATAGTCAAACGGAAACCTTCAAATCAATAAATACCGGTATTCTATAAGGAAGCCCTATTTCACCAATCCTCTTCTTAATTTATATCCGAAACCTTTTTCAATCGAACTCAATTAGATATCTTTTGTATATAGATAATATAACTTTAATTACATTTTCAATAAACTGGAAAAAGAATATCCTTTCCCTCGAAAAAGCAGCCCGATAAATCTATACTTTGAATGAAAAGAATACTATTCAATTCGATCTAACCAAAACAGAACTCATACACTTCTCTACATCCAAATACACCAAAAATGCCCCAATCAAACTCTCAAATTCCGAAATTGTACAACCTTCAACACTAGTCAAATAATTAGGAATATAGTTCAATTCTGACCTCAACTTTAAACAATATATTTCAATCCGAATTACCCAAGCTAAAACGGCATTTTATCGAATGGCCAGATTAGTTAATACAGAAAAAGAGTTCAGCCTTAAAGCATTAAGACAACTATATATGGCTTGTGTGATCAGTATAGCCGATTACAAGTCGATCATATAATGGAAAAATTAAGTATCATTCAAAAAAACTCTTCAATCATTTCAGAACCTTACTCTTCGAAAGATCTTAGAAGTCTTCAAAACCTCATCAATTAAACTAATGGAAATAAAAGCTGAATTATACCCTTCGGAAATCAAATTAAAGACTGAAATCAAACAATATACTTTCAGATTATTAAAGATCTCGCCTTCTTATTCAATTAATATAATCACTCGAAGATTAGCTGTCGAAAAAGTAGATCTAAATCTAATAACAATTTTTCAAAAGAAATTGCTGAAGTTTATACAGTTCAAGAAAATTATGAATTCAATCGAAGAAGATTTCGATCTTTCCATTCTAGAGAAAATCGATTATTTCTATTTCCCTTTGTAGAAGAAAAATACCCTATATAAAATCAATATTAGCAAATTATCTAAAGAAGATACAGCAATCGTTTACAATCTAGTTTTCAAATATAAAGGCAAAAATACTATTATGATTTATACAGATATTTCCTCAACCTTGAAAGGAATTGGAGTAGGCGTCGGAATCGTTGCTATTTCAGTCAATAGCCAAATTTCCCACAAGGAAACTTTTAATATTGGTGTAAATCAATTGATATACAATAGAAAACTTCTTAAAATCACCAAAGCAATCGAATAAACAAACTCCAAAGCTCAATCAAAAGAAAAGTTCAAGATCTACTCAAATAATCAAACCGGCTTATACCGATTGAAAACACCATTCGATACTCCAAACCAATTATATCAAATCAAAGCAATTAAAACTACAAATACTATTATAAGAAAGAGAGCCGAAATCTCATTCAATTGGGTTTCTAAATATACCTCAATGAAAAAAAAAAACCAGTTAATACTCTAACAAAAGAAACTACAAAACTAAGATCATTATTTAACGAAACTAATTTCGCCTTCTTAGGAATAGATATCAAAAAAACAAAAGATCAAAAATGAAAAATCCTTCTCAATTCAATCAATTCGAATTATTCAAAATCATATCCTTAAAAAATTGATTCGAAAATCGGAATTCCAGAAAACACCAAAAGAAACTATATCAATACCTTATTTCAACTCAAAATCGAATATAGATATTTTAAATCCTATCTAAAACAATTCGAAATCTCTTCAAATGATATTTGCAAATATAGAAAAAAAGAATCACCAAATCATCTTTTGCTTAGCTATCCTATATATAAAACATCAAAGAATATATTTAAAAGAAATAATTCATCCCCTCAATTCACTATAAAATATCTGCTTCATATCAAAGCAAATATCATTAAACTCTCGAATTCATCGAAGCAACAAAAATAGCCACCATATCATAACATCTCACCAAACGACAAAAAGAAGATAAAGAAGAAAATAGAAAAGAAAGAAATAAACTAAAAGAAATCGACTAATATAACAAATTAAATCAAATTAATCAATTTGATCAATTTGGTCAATTTACTTAATCAATTTGGTCAATTTGATCAATTCGATCAACCTAATTGACCAAATTGATTAATTACCCACCCCCCCCTCAAAACAACCATCCCAATTTGAATTACATTATATTTCATTTGTTATTTTCCTTATTTATATATAATAGCATTTATAAGGAAAGCTTCGTTCCCCAGGATTAGTTTTCACTTCCTTTACTCAATTAAGAGATAAAGATCAACTTTATCGATTTAACTCTATACTTGCTATAATCACTAGATCAGCATATTACCATTTATTATTTATTAGAAGCTCATAAAGCTTCTAGCCGTCTTAGATAGTCTTAGACTCAATGTAGACGTTAATTAAATCAATCAATCAATCAATCAATCAGAATTGAAAGATTCTATCCTTCCACTTCTTCCTTTCAATGCAATAAATATCAAGATTTCGATTATAACAAATCATATTACAAAAAACCTCCAGCTTGTAGACTTTGTAGCAATAATCATACTACAACTGATTATTTTTGTCTAATTTATCAAACTAAAGGTAAACCTTGTTAGCATTTAGTAATCAAATATACTAATTACAAAGGAGAGTATAAAGTAAACTTTAAAGTATACGAAATATACCAAACAATTATTCGGAAATCCAATTAATATTATACAATAATATTCGCATTCTTCAAATCAATCTAAATAAAAACTTTCAAACTACCGAAAGTGCTCTTCAACTTGTCTTAGAATTCGATATCGATCTTATAATCATTCAAGAATCTTAGATCCTTTCAAACCCTAAAAAAGATTACTCTTCAATTAGATCGATTGCTTATTCTAGTTTTTCCCAATTCCTTCTAAATTATCTTTCGAATCTTCGTTCTTGTATAATAATCTATATCTCGAAAGGATTCAAACCACTAGTAGTCTTAGTTTCCAACTCTCTCAAAGATACAGATATTCAAATTATCGATATCATTCAGGGAAATCATATGATTCAATTATTCAATATATATAATGAAGCTGATCAAGCTAAAGAGAAAGGTTATATTATCGAAAGATATTTTTTCAATATTCCTCTTTTTTATTATATTATTCTTATAGGGGACTTCAACTTTCATTATCTTTAATGAAATCCTTTTTCAAACAAAAACTCGAATGCTGATCAATTAGCTGAATAGTTCGAAGACCAAAACTTTACTTTCCTCAATGAACCAAGGATTAGTATTTTCTATCGAATTAATATAACAAATCCAAGTGTTTTAGATTTTATATTAGCTACTAAAACAATATCTTCCAATATTATTGATTGGCAAGTTCTTCCTGATCTTGATTCAGATCATTTAGGGATCTTGTTTGAAATAAAAAGTATTTCATTTTATACTACGAATATTGCTCTATTAGCAAAGTTCAATACAAAATTAACGGATTGAAATAAATTTGTATTAACCCTCGAAATTGAAATAGCTACATCAACAATCCTCAATTCGAACAAATATCTCAATCTTCTCATTCTAGAATCTGATTCTTTCGATTCTCTTCTTAACAAAAACCTGTATATACAAATACTAAATAAAGCTGTAATGGAATTCACTCGAATTATCATCAATTCAGCAAACGTTAATATATCTAAATCCAAATCGATCAAAAAAGCAAAGCTTTAATAATTTCCAAAATTGAAAGCTTTTCGTAAACAGCTCTCATTAGTATATAAGAATACTAAACAATACTTTGAAGATAATATATTCAAGAAAATCTATTAATCAGCAAGGAATCATTACTTTCAAGCTATTAAAACAGCAAAAAAGAATCATTAGAACGAATTCCTTGAAAAAGAGAATACTCAAACGATCTTCAAAGCAATATCATATACGAAAGATCTTCGAACCGAAAGGATCCCGAATATTCAATTTAGCCCCTCTCAATTTGAAAGCTCATTCGAAGGAAAATGTTCGGCTTTCAAATCTACCCTTTTCCCTCCCCCTCTATATACAATTGTATCTGAATAGGAAAAGTATAAACAATCGAAAAAATGAAAATAGTCTGATCTTACTGAAAATGAACTTCTCAATACTTGCTCGATTAAAATCAAAAGAAAGATCTCTAGCCCAAACAGAATTACTCAGGAGATCATTATTTGAACTTATAAAACAATCCCAAAAGCTTTCTTTACTCTTTTCAACAATTTAATTAATTTCGATTATCATTCTTCTTGCTGAAAACAAACTACTAGAACTATACTCAAAAAACCTTCAAAACCAGATTATTCTATTCCAAAAGCATATAGAGTTATCACTCTTTTGAATTGTCTAAACAAAATAAATGAAAGGATACTAACTCAAAGACTTAACTATTTTGCTAAAATAACAAAACTACTTCATCATTCCCAAATAGATGAAAGACAAAAGAAATCAACTATCGATACAACAATCCTGTTTACTACCGAAATCGAAAGGAATTCAAGAAACAAAAAGAAAACTTTAGCTTTTTTTCTAGATATCAAAGGAACCTTCGATTATATATCCAAGAATCGATTCTTAGATATCTACAAGAACCTCAATCTTCCAATTAGTCTTATTATATAGATTTCGTTATTTTTGAAAGAAAGATTACTCAAACTTTCGTTCGATGATCAGTTCGAAGCTTTTAAATCAATCAATATCGGAATCCCTTAAGGAAGTTCAATCTTATCAATTCTTTTCCTAATCTATATTCGAAATCTCTTTTAATCGAATTCGATTGAATATCTTTTATATATTGATAATATAATTATAATCATTCATTTTTTAAGCTGGAAAAAGAACATTCTTTTCTTCGAAAAAGCAGCTAAACAAATTTATACTTTCAATAAGAAAAACACTATCCAATTCGATTTAGCAAAGACGGAATTAATGTATTTCTCTATATTCAAATATATTAAAGATACTTCAATTAAGTTCTCAAATTCTGAGATTGTATAACCTTTATTATTGATTAGATGGTTAGGAATATAGTTCAATTCCGACTTCAATTTTAAACAGTATATTGTTATTCGAGCAACTCAAGTTAAGGCTTTATTCTATCGAATGATTAGATTAGTTAATACTGAGAAAGAGCTAAACTTTAAAGTATTAAGATAGCTTTATATAGTATATATTATTAGTATAATTGATTATAGATCAATTATCTAGTGCAAAGATCAAGCCTTATTCAAAAAGACTTTTCAATTATTTCAGAATCTTGCTTTATATAAGATTCTAGGAGTTTTCAAAATCTCATCAATAAAGCCAATAGAAGTGGAAATCGTTTTATACTTTCTAGAGATCAGATTAAATATTGAAATCAAACAATATACTTTCAGATTGTTGAAAATCTCGTTTTTCTATTCCGTCAATACAATTATAGATAAGTTAGTTACCGAAAAGAAAGCTCTAAATATAATAACAATCCCTCAAAAGAAACTATCAAAACTTATTTAGTTTGAAAAAATTATAAACTCAATCGAAGAAGATTTCGATCCTTTAATTCTAGAAAAGATCGATCACTTTCACTTTCCTTTTTGGAAAAGGAATATTCTATACAAAGTCAATATCAGCAAGCTAACAAAAGAGAATACTGCAATTGTTTATAATCTTGTATTCAAATATAGATACAAAAATACTATTATAATATATACTGATGCTTTATCTACTTTGGACGGAATCGAAATTGGTATCGGGATTGCAGTTATTCTGTCGAATAGTCAGATTTCACATTAGGAAATCATCAATATTGGGGTGAATTAGTTTGTTTACAATAGTGAACTTTTTGAAGTCATTAGAGCAATCGAATATACTAGCTTCATTGCTCAACCAAACGAGAAATTCAAAATCTACTCAGATAATCAAACTGGATTATACCGATTGAAAATACCCTTTGATACTTCTGACCAGATATACCAAATTAAAGCAATCAAGATTATAGAAACTCTTTTTAGAAAAAGAATTGAAGTCTTTTTTAATTGGGTTCTAAAATATACCTTTGTTGAAGGAAACGAATTAGCCGATACTTTGATAAAAGAAACTACAAAACAAAGATCATTATCAAACGAAACTAGTTTTGCCTTTTTAGGAATGGATATCAAAAAAATAAAATCCGAAGAATAGAATTCCTTTCTCTATTTATCTAATTCAATTTATTCAAAAATTTACCCTTGGAAAACTAATTCAAAAATCGGAATTCCAGAAAAAACCAAAAGAAATAATATCAGTGTATTATTCCAATTCAAAATCGGGTATGGATATTTCAAATCCTATTTACAACGATTCGGTATCTTAGCAAATGATAATTGTAGATGTGGAAAAAGAGAATCTTCTAATCATTTTCTACTTAGCTGTTTTTTATATAAATCAGCTAGAAGAATACTCAAAACAAACAATCCTACCTCTCGACTTTCTATGAAATATCTATTTCATACCAAAATAGGAATCATCAAAACCCTCGAATTTATCGAAACAACAAAAATAGCTATCAGATTATAGTATCTTGTTAGGATGCAAAAGGATACAGAACAAGAAAGCGAAGGAGAAGGGGGTGAACCAGAGGAAAATAGTTAATTGGATCAATTTGGTCAATTTGGTTATTTTGATCAATTTACCTTTTTATATAGGATAAATCATTCCAATTTCGACTTATATTATATTTCATTTGTTATTTTCTTTATTATATATGAGAGTATTTGTAAAGCAGGATTTGTTTTCCAGGATTAGTTTTCACTTTTTCTATTTAAAATTAGTAGATTGAAGTTATCTCAATCTCTTCAAATTGTACTAGTTATAGTTTAATACGGTTAGTATTTCATCAGTTGTTATTTGTTAGGAGCTTACAAAGCTTCTAGCCGTCTTAGATAGTCTTAGACTCAGTGTAGACGTTAATTTAATCAATCAATCAATCAATCAATTTGTGCACGCCTTATAGCTCTAATCCCTGCGAACTTCGAATTTGGAGATACCACAACCTTTCGTCTTTTTCTAGGTAATGTCTCATCTAATTGATGTTCTAACTTTTTAATCTTATTCTCTGCCTCTAAGAGCTCATAATCCTTGGCATCGAATCCTTTTATAATCTTACGAAATAGTAATCTTCGTGTTGGCAAATCGATATCTTTCTCTTGAATCATTATATCTCTATATTTCCTGATATCAGATCCTTTTTGAGGGGTTTCCTATTGTATAAACGATGAATATATATTCTATTGAAGAATGGGATTATCATCAGATTCAATAAAGTAATAACACTTCCAAAACTCGATTGAAACGATCACGAATCAACTACACCTAAAGGCTTTGAAGGAAGCCCCCTACTATGCTGCTGGTGACGCGTGCTCCTGGTGCATCGAGCGGCTCCCCAATTCAAGGAGCGATCCTTCTCCCTCAATCAAATACCGATGCCTTAGGGGCAAGCATTGTCCTCCTACCAATTATAAGATCGCTTGCGGGCTCTGCGTTCGGAGCAATTAAGGATTGATTCGAAAGAATCGATAAGACGGAGAGATAAAAGCGGGAGGTGATTGAAGCGTTCGTAGTACTAGCAGACAAGCTTGCAGAAGGCTTTAAGGGTCAACAATGTAAATTCGTAGTGAATGTCAAGGGTACAATTATCTCTACATTGCTAGAAGCAACAAAGGCTATACCTGATCAATGGATAGGGCTCACAACTGAGTAATCACAGCAGGAAAACCATATGCAGAAGACCTATACTGATACACTGAAAACTCAGATAGTGTTTGAAACAGAGAACCCCATTAGAGCTCTTACTACAATACGTTTTATTTACACCGAAGGTATAATCATTGAATGCACAGAAGTATGTAAACTCAAAAAGGAGAAGGATCGAATCAAGAAGACGATACTTATAATTGCTAATAGGGAAGTTTTGTTCTCAGAAATTAATCCTTTCCTATTAAGACTTAAAATAAAGAAGGCAATCATTGGATTCATACTTTTAAAGATCTCTTTTCTTCAAAGAAACAATACAGGCTGGATACTACAATGCAGTTCCAGTGCTATCCAGAAGAAGATCATGAAAGCAGAGAACTCTGAATGGGTAATTAAAACCCTCAATGCAATAAGCATGTATAGATTAGAAAAGTGGTTTATATATGCAATCCTACAAGTACCTTATAACTTTTATTATATTGAAGGAGCCCCTGTCCCTATGTTTACCGAGCTTATCAAAGAAGAGATTATAGCTCAAACTAGCAAGCAACCAGTTAGTTATCGGCTGGCACACAACAGAATCGATCTGCTTACCAAAAAAGCTATCTGGATCATCGGTTTCAGTACTTCAATTCCGAGGTTCCGATTATTTAATAATAGCTCCTACTCGGTCCTTTTAGATAAACCCCGGGAAATCCAATTTCATAATATTGAATATTAAGGGTACTGCAATCCCTTCACCTGTAACAAAGCTTTACGATGCTCGATATGCAGCAAGCTGAACATTGAACATAAGAATGCATTTGTACACCAACAATACATCAGAGCAGCTCAATGCACCAATTGCTATGGACCCTTCCGCGCTGGCCACTCCAATTGTTCAGCTGCCCCCAAAATCTATATCAAACAATAGATCATTCTAACTGCGAAGGAACTAATCGCAATCAGGGCTGTCGATAGAAAGGACTATAAGATACTGTATAGAGTAATCGCAAATAAGGCAAAATGTACCCTTGATTCGCTTCCGCTCTTCGTAGTAATACCCGTAGCTTTTACCATCCCAAGAACGAGAATCACAATATATGAGAATGAGCGCTTCAGCAAACGTCTATGCAAGCTCAGTACAAGTCTGCCGACAGTACCAACCACATCACGCATGCACCCAGCTCGCAGCCAAAGCCAATGGAATCTCAATATAGAAGCTTTAACGGAAAAAGTCTTCATTCCAATA
This sequence comes from Sclerotinia nivalis, assembly GCA_029531795.1. Lineage (NCBI taxonomy): Eukaryota > Fungi > Ascomycota > Leotiomycetes > Helotiales > Sclerotiniaceae > Sclerotinia > Sclerotinia nivalis. The sequence goes on from JAPEIS010000002.1 coordinate 1,774,544, forward strand.
AACCTAGATATGATCGATACAGAAACCTTTATAACAATTGATATTGCACCTAGACCCTCCTTATGAATAATACATCCAATAAGCACTCTCAAAGGAACGGGGGCCTCACTATCGCTTGGACGAACATAGGCCGAAAGCATGCGAACTATATTATATTACTACAACTAACTGCTGATGCTCGAATGGATATGATCTGTATACAAGAGCTAAGACTATACTGGAATTCAACAATACAAAACCACAATGTATATGATCGATATCAGTCGATCGACAATTGGAGTCTCCGAGGAGATCTGAAGAAGACTGATTAGAGTTCCAAGATTATAATTTATATACGAAAAGGAGCGAATCTAAAAGTACAGCAAATGAAGCAACTTGAAAACAGAGATCTACTCTGGATACAAGTTAACGGGTATTCGATCCTGAATGCTTATAGAACCCTGTACATTCTGAATACCATCAATTATATTATATACCTAGCCCCAAATGAGCGTACGATCGTAGAAGGGGACTTTAATACAAAGCATGAATTATGGGAACTGAGTGTAATCATAACAAACCAAGGGGCGCAGTTCGCAGCGTAGGCAAGTGAGCAGGGCATGGAGTTTCTAGACACCCTAGGCCTACTCACTCATACAAGAGGGCACGTACTAGATCTGACCTTCTCAAATGTACTATTCGCATATACAAAGGTCCTTGAGGAACTCCATTGCAGATCCGATTGATTGATTGATTGATTGATTGATTAAATTAACGTCTACATTGAGTCTAAGACTATCTAAGACGGCTAGAAGCTTTATAGGCTTTTAACAAATAACAAATGGAGAATTGCTGGTTATATTCGATTATAGCTAATACAATTTGGAAAGATTGAAGTAATTTTAATCTATTAATTTTTGAATAAAGGAAATGAAAACTAATCTTGAAGAACAAAGCCCACTTTACAAATACTCTCGTATATAATAAGAAAAATAACAAATGAAATATGATATAATTCGAAATTGGAACGATTTACCCTACATAGAGGGGTAAATTGACCAAATTGACCCAATTAATCATTTTCTCTCAGTTTACCCTTTTCACCTTCGCCTTCTTATTCTACATCCTCTTGCATTCTAATTAGATACTATAATCTGATAGCTATTTTTGTTTCCTCAATAAATTCAAGGGTCTTAATGATTCCTGTTTTGATATGAAGTAGATATTTCATAATAAATCGGAAAATAAGATTATTTTTCTTGAATATTCTTCTTATTGATTTGTATAACAAACAATTGAGTAAAAGATGATTAGGAGATTCTCTTTTTCTATATTTACAATTATCATTTACTGAGATTCCGAATCGTTGTAGATAAGATTTGAAATATTCATAATCGATTTTAAACTGAAACAAAGCATTAATAGAGTTTCTTTTGATGTTTTCTGGAATTCTGATCTTTGAGTTAATCTTCCAGAAGTATATTTTCGAATAGATCGAATTAGATGAATAAAGAAGAGTATTCCATTCTTTGAATTTCATTCTTTTGATATTCATTCCTAAAAAAGCAAAACTGATTTCGTTTAATGATGATCTTTGTTTTGTAGTTTTTTTTGCCAAAATATCAACCAATTCGTTTCCTTCAACAAAGATATATTCTGGAATTCAATTAAAGAAGATTTCAGTTCCTTTTCTAAGAAAAGCTTCTATAATCTTGATTGCTTTAATTTGGTATATCTGGTCAAAAGTATCAGAGAGTATTTTCAATCGATATAATCCGGTTTGATTATCTAAGTAGATTTTGAATTTCTTGTCTGATTGAACAATAGAGCTAGCATATTCGATTGCTCTAGTGATTTCAAGAAGTTCATCATTATAGATAAACTGATTCATTCCAATATTGATGGTTTCCTAATGTAAAACCTAATCATTCGACAAAATAACTATAATCCCGATACCAATTCCGATTCCATTCAAAATAAATAAAGCATCAATATATATTATAATAATATTCTTGTATTTATATTTGAATACAAGATTATAGACAATTATAGCATTCTTTTTTGTTAGCTTGTTAATATTGACTTTGTATAGAGTATTCCTTTTCCAAAAAGAGAAATGAAAATGATCGATCTTTTCTAGAATTAAAGAATCGAAATCTTTTTCGATTGATTTCATGATCTTTTCAAGCTGAGTAAGTTTCGATAGTTTCCTTTGAAGGGTTGCTATTGTATTTAGAACTTCTTTTTCGATAGCTAGCTTATCTATAATTGTATTGATAGGATGGGAAAACGAGATTTTCAACAATCTGAAAACATATTATCTGATTCCAGCATTTAATTTGATCTTTGAAAGGCATAAAGCGGCTTCCACTTTCATTGGCTTTATTGGTGAGATTTTGAAGACTTCTAGAATTTTATATAAAGCAAGATTCTGGAGTAATTGAAGAGTCTTTTTGAACGAAGTTTGATCTTTCTATTAGATGATTGATTTGTAATTAATTATATTAATAATATATATTATATAAAACTATCTTAATACTTTAGAACTTAGCCTTTTCTCAGTATTAGTTAATCTAATCATTCGATAGAATGAAGCTTTAACTTGAGTTGTTCGAATAGTAATATGCTGTTTGAAGTTGAGATCAGGATCGAATTATATTTCTAACTATCTAATCAATAATGAAGGTTGATTGATTGATTGATTGATTGATTTAATTAACATCTACACTGAGTCTAAGACTATTTAAGACGGCTAGAAGTTTTATAAGCTTTTAACAAATAATAAATGGTAATATGCTGGTCTAGCGATTATAGCAAGTACAAAGTTAAATCGATGGAGTTGATCTCCATCTCTTAATTGAATGGGGGAAGTGAAAACTAATCCTAGGGTTCAAAAACCCTCCTTATCAATATTATTATATATAATAAGGAAAATAACAAATGAAATGTAATATAATTCAAATTGGAATGGTTGTTTTTTGAAGGGGGGGGGGGGGGTAATTGGTCAGTTTGGTCAATTAAATTGACCAAATTGACCAAATTGACCAAATTTGATCAATCTAGCCGAGTTCATTTAATTGATCTCTTTCTTCTTCTTCTTCTTCTTGCAATTTAGTGAGGTGCTATGATCTAGTGATTATTTTCGTTGCTTTGATGAATTCAAGGGTTTTAATGATTCCCGTTTTGGTGTGAAGTAGGTATTTTATAGTTAATTGTAAGGTAGGGTTGTTTTTCTTGAGTATATTTTTTGATGATTTGTATACAAAGCAATTGAGAAGAAGATAATCAGAAGTTTTCCTTTTTCTGTATCTGCAATTATCGTTTGATGCAATTCCGAAACGTTTTAGATATGATTTGAAGTAGTTATATTCGATTTTGAACTGAAATAAAATACTGATATAGTTTCTTTTGGTGTTTTCTAGAGTTTCGATTTTCGAATCAATTTTCCAAGGGTATGATTTTGAATAATTTGAATTGATTGAATTGAGAAGGATTTTCTATTCTTGATCTTTTATTCTTTTGATTTTTATTCTTAAAAAAACGAAATTAGTTTTGTTAAATGATGATCTTAATTTTGTAGCTTCTTTTATTAGAGTATTGATTAATTCGTTTCCTTTTACTGAAATATATCCCGGAACCTAATTGAGTGAGATTTCGGTTTTCTTTTGTATAAAAGATTCTGTTGCTTTGATTGTTCTGATTTGACAAGCTTGATCAGGGACATCGGATGGTGTTCTCAATCGATATAGTCCGGCTTGATTATCTGAATAGATTTTGAATTTGTTGCCCGATTGGATTATAGAATTAGTATATTCGATCGCTTTAGTAATTCCAAGAAGCTTTCTATTGTATATCAATTGATTTATATCAATATTAAAAGTTTCCTTGTAGGAGATTTGGCTATTGGCTGAGATAACAATGATTCCGATATCTATTCCAATTTCTTCTAAGATTGAAAAAACATTTGTATAAATCATAATAGTATTTTTGTTTCTGTATTTGAAAACTAGATTATAAACGATTGTTGTCTTTTCTTTAGATAATTTGTTAATATTGATTTTATATAAAGTATCTTTCTTTCATAAAGGGAAATAAAAATGATTGATCTTCTTTAGAATAGAAAAATCGAAATCTTCTTTGATTGAATTCATAATTTTCTTGAGTTGTATAAGTTTTAGTAATTTCCTTTGAAGGGTTGCTATTAGATTTAGATCTGCTTTTTCGATGGTTAATTTTCGAGTAATTATATTGATTGGATGAAAAGACGAGATTTTTAATAATCTGAAGGTATATTATCTAATTCCAGTATTTAATCTGATTTTTGAGGGGTATAATATAGCTTTCATTTCTATTGGTTTGATTGGTGAGGTTTTGAAGACTTCTAAAATCTTTCGAAAAACAAGATTCTGAAGTGATTGAAGAATCTTTTTGAATGATGCTTGATTTTTTCATTATATAATTGATCTGTAATCGGTTATACTGGTCATATAGGCTATGTATAATTATCTTAATACTTTTGGACTGAACCCTTTTTCTATATTAATTAATCTGGTTATTCGATAAAATGCTGTTTTAGCTTGAATAATTCGAATTGAAACATATTGTTTAAAGTTGAGGCTAGAATTGAACTATATTCCTAATCATTTTATTAATATTGAAGGTTGTATAATTTCGGAATTTGGAAGTTTGATTGGGGTATCTTTGATGTATTTGAATATAGAGAAGTGTATAAGTTCTGTTTTGGCTAAATCGAATTGAATAGTATTTTTTTCATTTAGAGTATAGATTTGTCGAGCTGCTTTTTTGAGGGAAAGGATGTTCTTTTTCCAGCTTGTTGAATATATAATTAAAGCTATATCGTCTATATATAAAAGATATTCAACCGAATTCGATTGGAAGAGATCTCGGATATAGATTAAGAAAAGGATTAATGAAATAGGGCTTCTTTGTAGAATTTCAGTATTGATTGGTTTGAAGGTTTCTGTTTGATTATCGAATGAAAGTTTGAATAACCTGTTTTCCAAGAATAATGAAATCCAAATGATAAGATTGATTGGGAGTTTTAGATTCTTGTATATATCTAGAAGATGGTTCTTGGATATATAATCGAAAGTGCCTTTGATATTCAGAAAGAGAGTTGAAGTTTTCTTTTTGATTCTAGTATTCCTTTCGATTTCGATAATGAATAGAATTGCTGTATCAATTGTTGATTTCTTTTGTCTTCCATTCATTTATATATGATGAAGTAGTTTTATTGTTTTCGTTAGATAGCTAAGCTTTTGAGTTAGGATTCTTTCATTGATTTTGTTTAAGTAATTGAATAATGCGATAACCCTGTATACTTTTGGTATATTATAATCTGGTTTTGAAGGTTTTTTGAGGATAGTTCCTGTAGTTTATTTTCAACAAAAAGGATGATACTCTAAATTAATTAGATTGCTAAAAAGTATAAAGAATTCTTTCGGGATTGCTTTGTAGATCCGGATAATAATTTCTTGAGTAATGCTATCAGGGCCTAGAGTTTTCCTCTTGATTTTGGTTAAATATGTATTGAGAAGTTTGTTTTCAATAAGTTTGAATTAGTTCTATTGTTTTGATTATTTGTATTCTTTTTATATAGGTATAGGAATACTTGGGAAAGGGGGGAATAGGATCGATCTGAATACTGAGTATTTTCCTTCGAATAAACTTTCCAGTTTTGAAAGACTAGATCTGATGTTCGGGATCCTTTTGGTTCGAAGATCTTTTGTATAGGATATAGCTCTGAAAATCGTTTGGGTATTCTCCTTTTCCAGAAATTCATTTCAATGGTTTTTCTTAGTTGTTTTAATAGCTTGACAATAATAATTTCTTGTCGATTAATAAACTCTTTTGAGCAGATTGTTTTTAGGATATTGTTTGGTATCTTTATATATTGATATAAGTCTTTTTCGAAGATCTTTCAATTCTAGAATTCATCAGGGTTTTGCTTTTTTGGTTGATTTGCATTTAGGAATGCTTGTATTTGCTGAATATATAATGATTCGAATAAATTCTGTAATAGTATCATTGAATATTTGTGTATTCGATTTATTAATCAATAAGGAATCAAGGAAGTCAGATTCTGAAGTGAATAAATTAAGGTATTTATTCGAATTCAAGATTGATGATTTTGATATCTCGGTTTTCAGGGTGAATGCGAATTTATCTTAGTTAGTTAGTTTTGTATTGAATCTAGTTATTAAAGTAGTATTTGATGTATAGGAAGAGTTGTTTTTTATTTCAAAGAGAATATCTAAATGATCTGAGCTGAGATCAGGAAGAACTTGTCAATCGATAATGTTGAAGGAAATAGCTTCTGTAATTAGAATGAGATCTAGAATATTTGGGTTTGTTATATTTGTTCGATAAAAGGTATTGATATTCGGTTCGTTGAGTAGAATGAGATTGTAGTTTTCAAATCATTCCATTAATTGATCAGTATTCGAACTTTTGTTCGAGAATAGATTCTATCAAGAATGATGAGAATTGAAGTTTCCTGTAAGGATAGTATATTGAATAAAAGGAATATTGAATAGATATCTTTCGATTGTATAGTTTTTCTTTTTGGTTTGATCAACTTTATTGTAAATATTGAAGAATTGAATAGTATGATTCCTTTGAGTGATATTGATAATTTGGATATCTGGATCTTTAGAGGAATTCGGGGTTAAAGATATCAATGGTTTGTATGCCTTTGAAATGTATATCATCGTTCGAAGACGAAGGTTCGAAAAATAGTTGGGAAGGAGTTGGGAGAAACTGGAATGGGCGATCGATTTGGTTGAAGAATAATCTTTTTCAGGATTTGGAAGAATCTATGGTTTTTGAATGATTAGAAGATCGATGTTGAATTCTATAGCAAGTTGAAGAGTACTTTTTATAGCTTGAAGACTTTTGTTTAAATTGATTTAAAGGATGCGAGTATTATTGTACAGTATTAATTGGTTTTCTTCATAATTGCTTGATAGATTTCGTAGGATTTTGAATTGGCTTTATAATCTCTTTGGCAATTAGTACATTTGATCATTAGATATTGATAAGGTTTGCTTTTTGTTTGATAGATTAAATAGAAATATCTAACAGTAGAATGTTTATTGTTATATAGCTTATAAGTAGGAGGTTTCTTGCAATATAATTCGTTATGATCGAAACTTTGGCATTTCTGGTATTGAGAATTGGATTTGGAATTGTAGAACTTTTCGATTCTTATATTAATTCCAGTGATATATAATCTTTTTCGAATAACTAGATCTGTTTCTTTTTCGGTAGCAAAAGTTATTATAATAGTTCTTTCTCGTTAAATTGTTCTTCTGGTTGATGAAATAAATCAATATAATATTCTTACTAAAAAGTAATCAGAATTATATATTTTAATTTCTTTTAAAATAAGATCCATTCCTTTAGGTTCTGAGAATTCCTTAATTGGGATTTTGTGGATGATCACTTTGTATCATGTTTGATCTTTCTGAATTCTTTCAGATTTCAATATTTGATTTCAGATTCCTTTTTTATCTAATAAGAATTGAAAGATGAATGAATTGTTAGTGATTATAATAAAATTATTATTAATAGAAGTAGTAATGGTTGAGATTATAGGATCTTTGATATTAGTTGCTTTGAATGCTTCATTAATCTGGTTTCTTATTTGAAGGGATGAGAAGGAGAGAGGATATTCGATTTCTGGGTTGATAAGGATTAGGTGTTTTATTGAGATATTTTTTTTGTTTTTTTTTTGTTTTATAGATCTCTGTTTTGTAGGTTTTCCTTTTGTAATTAGGTTTTATTCTTCTATAATTTTAGCGATAATAGTATAGTTTGTATTATTGATTGATGTAATGATTATAGAAAAGGAGATTGAAGGATTTGGAAGATTGGAAAGATGATTAGTTTGTTTTTCGATTCGTTTGGTAGCGTTTTTCAAATGGGAGATTTGGGATATAATAATATTTGAGGTTTTTGTGAGCTTTTCTTTTTCGAGGTATTTATAGAATATTTCGATTAGATCAAGGAGTTTTGATTGTTCTTTATTATTCTTTTTCAGGGAAGTAGTTAGGATGAATAGATCTTTGATTTGTTTAATAGTTTTTTTTAATGAATTGATATAAGGTTTTGAATAATTAAGTTGCTATTTTCGTTTATTATTGAATTGAAGTATTGGAGGATTGGTTAGTGATTTGAATGGATTATCAGAGCTCAAGATATCATGTTGAGTTTGAAAGTTGAAAGATTGGAAGAGGGTAAAGTTGGAAAGGATGAATAAGGGATTATTGTTTCCTTTATGAATAATATATTCAGTATAATTCTTTTGGTATGAAGTGTTTAGTATCATTTTTGGATGATTGAATAGAGTAATGCCCGTTATAGAGATTTCTTTATTCATAATGAAGAAATGAAGAGGGTGAGAATTTTTGTGTTTTAGTACGATTTCATGCATTTTGGGCGCCGGCGATAGTATCACAACAACTATTGGTTCGATTTCTTTGGGGATAATTGTATTCAATTGGGATTGATTTGTTTAGTATAAATAAGGTATAAAAAGGGCGTATTTCGAAGAATAATTTTTCTTCAAAATTTGTTGAGTGGTGCAATAATGAAGGTTGTACAATCTCAGAATTTGGAAGCTTGATTGAAGTATCTTTAGTGTATTTGGATATGAAGAAATACATTAATTCTGTCTTTGCTAAATCGAATTGGATAGTGTTTTTTTTTATTGAAAGTATAAATTTGTTTGGCTGCTCTTTCGAGGAAAAGGATATTCTTTTTCCAGTTTGAAGAATGAATGATTATAGTTATATTATCAATATACAAAAGATATTCAATTAAATTCGATTAAAAGAGATCTCGAATATAGATTAGGAAAAGGATTGATGAGATTGGACTTTCTTAAGGGATTCCGGTATTGATTGGTTTAAAAGCTTCGATCTAATTATCGAACGAAAGTTTGAGTAATCTTTCTTTCAAAAATGACGAGATTCATACAATAAGACTAATTGGAAAATTGAGATTCTTATAGATATCTAAGAGTCGATTCTTGAATATATAATCGAAGGCTCTTTTGATATTTAGGAAAAGAACTAAAGTTTTCTTTTTGTTTTTTGAATTCCTTTCGATTTCGATGATAAGCAGGATTGCTATATCGATAACTGATTTCTTTTGTCTTCTACCCATTTGGGAATAATAAAGTAGTTTTATTATTTCAGCAAAATAGCTAAACCTTTGAGTTAATATCTTTTCACTTATCTTACCTAAACAATTCAAAAGAACAATAACTCTATATATTTTTGAAATAGAATAATCTAATTTTAAAGGTTTTTTAAATATAACTTCAATAGCTTATTTCCAGCAAAAAGAATGATAATCGAGGTTAATCAAATTGTTGAAAAAAGTAAAGAAAGCTTTTGAAATCACTTTATAAGTTCGAATAATAATCTCCTAAATAATTCTATCTAGATTAAAGGTCTTTCCTTTGATTTTAGTCGAGCAAGTATTGAGAAGTTCATTTTCAGTGAGATCAGACTATTCCCATTTTTTCGATTGTTTATACCCTTTTTATTCAAATACAATTGTATATAGAGGGAGAGGGAAAAAAGTAGATTTGAAAACCGAACATTTTTCTTTGAATAAACTTTCAAATTGAGAAGGACTAGATTGAATATTCGGGATCCTTTCGGTTCGAAGATCTTTTGTATATGATATTGCTTTGAAGATCGTTTGAGTATCCTCTTTTTCAAGGAATTCGTTCTAATAATTCTTTTTTGTTGTTTTAATAGCTTAAAAGTAATGATTCTTTATTGATTGATAGATTTTCTTGAATATATTATCTTCAAAGTATCGTTTAGTATTCTCATATATTGATAAGAGTTATTTACAAAAAGCTTTCAATTCTAGAAATCATTAAGGCTTTACTTTTTTGATCGATTTGGATCTAGATATACTAGCGTTTACTGAATTAATGATAATTCGAATGAATTCCATTACAGCTTTATCTAGTATTTATATATATAGGTTTTTGTTAAGAAAAGAATCGAAAGAATCGGATTCTAAAGTAAAAAGATTGAGGTATTTGTTCGAATTGAAGATTGTTGATATAGCTATCTCAATTTCGAAGGTTAATACAAATTTGTTTCAATCTGTTAGTTTTGTATTGAACTTTGCTAATAAAGCAATATTCGTAGTATAAAATGAAATACCTTTTATTTCAAACAGAATCCCTAAATGATTTAAACCAAGATCAGGAAGAACTTGTCAATCAATAATATTGAAGAATATTGTTTCAGTAACTAATATAAAATCTAAAATATTTGGATTTGTTATATTAATTCGATAGAAAGTATTAATCCCTAATTCATTAAGAAAAATAAGATTTTGATCTTCGAACTATTCAACTAATTGATTAGCATTCGAGCTTTTGTTTGAAAAAGAATTCTATTAAGGATAATAAAAGTTGAAGTTCTCTATAAAAATAATATAATAAGAAAAAAGAGTATTGAAAAAGTATCTTTCGATAATATAACCTTTCTTTTTAGCTTGATTAGCTTTGTTATATATATTGAATAATTGAATCGTGTGATTTCCCTAAATGATATCGATAATTTGAATATCTATATCTTTGAGAGAATTGGGGGCTAGAGCTATTAACGGTTTGAATCCTTTCGAGATATAGATCATTGTACGGAGACGAAGGTTCGAAGGATAATTTAAAAGGAATTGGAAAAAGCTAGAATGAGCAATCGATCTAATTGAAAAGTAATCTTTTTCAGGGTTTGAAAGGACCCAAGGTTCTTGAATGATTATAAGATCGATATCGAATTCTAAAACAAGTTGAAAAGCATTTTCGGTAGTTTGAAAGCTTTTGTTTAGATTGATTTGAAGAATGCGAATATTATTATATAATATTAATTGGATTTCCGAATGGTTGTTTGGTATATTTTGTATATTTTAGAGCTAGCTTTATATTCTTCTTTGCAATTAGTATATTTGATCACTAAATGCTAACAAGGTTTGCTTTTAGCTTGATAAATTAAACAAAAATGATCAGCTGTAGTATGATTATTGCTACAAAGTCCACAAACTAAAGGTTTTTTGCAATATGATTCGTTATAACCGAATTCTTGATATTTATTGCATTAAAAGAAAAAGGTAGAAAGATAGAATCTTTCAATTTTGATACTAATACTAACGATATATAGTTTTTTTCAAATAGCTAATTCTGCTTCCTTTTGTATAGCAAACATAATTACAATTGCTTCTTCTTATTGAGTAACTTTTTTAAAAGTATTAATGAGTTAATAAAGGGTATCTATTATAATAAGCCCTGAATTGAAAGTTTTAATTTCGTCTTTAATGAAATCCATTCCTTTTGGATTAGAGAATTCCTTGATTGGGATTTTATGTATAATCACTTTGTACCATAGTTTGTCGATTTGAAGTCTTTCTGATTCGAGAATATGATTTCAGACTTCTTTTTTTTCTATAAGGAATTGTACATTGAAGGGGCTATTAATAATTAGAATGATATTGTTGTTTCTAATTGTAGTAATAGCCGAAATAACTAATCCATTGATGTTAGCCTTTTTGAAGGCTTCGTTGATCTTGTTTTTTGTATATAATGGTATAAAAGAATTGGGTTGATGAAGAAATGGATTGATAAGGATTAATTGTTTGTTAGGAATATCATTCTTTTGTTTTACAAGCTTTTGTTTTGTAGAGTTCCCTTTGGAAACTACTTTCCATTTTCCTACTGATTTAGTAACAGTAACATAGCTTGCTTTGTCAATTGGTAAAGCGTTTATTGAAGGAATAATTGATTGATTAGAAAGATTGAAAAAATGATTAACTTGATTTTCAATCCTTTTGGTAGCCTTTTCGAAATAGGAGATTTGTAATATGATAATATTCGAAGCTCTTGTCAATTTTCCTTTTTCGAGATATTCACAGAATATTTCGATTAAATCTAGAATCTTCGATTGTTCTTCGATTTCCTTTTCCAAAGAAGCAGTTAGAATAAGAAGATCTCTAGCTTTTTGGATAGCTTCTTTTGGTTTTGTGGAGTTAAATCCTGATTGACTAAATTGTCTGATTTCAGAGTTGATTGATTATCGACAACGTTTGTTATTGATTTTAAAAGGAATTGATCTATCAGAAAATCGGAATGGATCATCTGAGCTGAGAATATCCAATTGGTTTTGCGAATTGAAAGATTGGGTTGGGGTAGGATTCAAGAGATTGGGTGATCTTTGTATTGTAAAGGGGTTTCTAGATAAAGGGATTGGATTAATGGTAAAGAAACTGGATATTGAAAAGCCTAGTATTACTATTACTTGTAGGAGAGTAGATTCAGGAGATGATCCAAGGGATCCTTCTATCGGAGAGTTCATTATTGAACTTGATAAATCTATCAAAGCTTTATACATTCAAATAAAGAGAAAAGTTGAAGGAAATTGAAAAGAGTTTTTACACGAATTTTCGTATAAGTTTCGTATTTTGAACAACGACAACAATATCACAACAACTACTGAACCGATTCACTTGGGAACAATTGAAATGAATTTTGGAAGTATTTCTTTATTAAATAAAGGGAAGAACTAATTGTATTTCGAAGAAATTTTGTTCTTCGAAATTTGTTGTGTGTTCTTGCGATAAAGAACTCTATCAGATAATAAAGTAATACAAATTGACCCCTGAAAGTATCTTGAAATCCCCTCCCCTAATAATCGACGAACAGGAGATCTGTGACACAAATGAGAAAACAGATGCTTTATTCACAACGGTTCTGGATCGGTTCAGAGCGGACAACGATCTACCAAACGATCCGCTACACAACCAATTATACAAAGGAACATTTCCCTGGAAAAGAACGATCTCTGTAGAAAAAGTGGAGAAACACGTTATAGGAGCTAAATGCACTTCATTAGGAGTGGACCGGGCCACCGTCCGCCTCCTTAAAGCATACTGGGTAAGCATCAAAGTACTGATCCGGGAGATCTTTGCATCATATCTAGCTCTGAACTACTATCCGAAAGGATAGAAACTAGCAGAGGTGGTTATGCTTCCCAAAATTGGCAAGAAAGATAAATCGTTACCGTGATCGTGGCGGCCGATAGCCTTGATCTCGTGTATCGAAAAGGGACTCGAAAGGTATATAACCAGTCAAATATCCTAGACAGCTCTACGATACAAGGTGATCAGTTCACAATACTGCGGAGCTCTCCCTAGGCGATTAGGAACAGATCTGATTGCTGTTTTCATTTACGATACAAAGCTAGCATTAGCGATTGGCAATGTAATCTCTATAGTTACAATAAACATATAGGGAGCCTTCGATGCTCTTTTAAAACGCTAACTCCTAAGCTGGATGATCAAGCAAGGATGGCCTCTCTCGTTGCTTAAGCTCATAGACTCGTTTCTTACGAATAGAAAAATCAAAGTAAGACTCGAAGGCATTATAATAAAAGAATATTTAGTAACCTGTAGTACTCCTTAGGGATCCCCACTATCATCTATACTCTACATACTATATCTCACAGAGCTTCTCAATCAGAATACAAGATACCGCTTCGATTATACCGACGATATCGCAATCTACTACTCCTCCAAGCATCTGTCTACAAACGCTAAGATCCTCCAACGATACGTTCGATAGATCATCCGATGGGGTAAGGAGAACAAAGTCCTTTTCGCTCCAGAGAAGTTCAAGCTCCTTCATATCACCAGACAGCATGACACAACTAACCCGCCGCTGATTATAAACCCGGATCTAATAATCACCCCGATACCTATCATATCAAATGAAAGTACACAACCTACTTTACACTGGCTCAGAATCTTCTTCGATCGTCGATTCTCCTTCTTACAACACATCAAGATACGCTCAGCGAAAGTTATGAGAATAGCTTCGCATATCAGATCAATAGCGCGCACTTTACATGGTCCACCAGCCCCTTATCTGAGGCAAGCAATTACAACTTGTGTCCTCCCAGTAGCCCTATTTGGCACTGAAGTATGGTATGCAGGTACACACAAACCCAGTCCGGGCCAAAGCGAATCAGGTATAAACACAGGCATCAAAGGCCATCTTTGCTATATCAACAACGTGATCAACTCGGCTGCAAGAGGGGCGATCTTGGTATACAAAACTACACCGATCGTTGCACTTATGAAAGAAGCTAACTTGTCATCAAGAATAATTGCAATAGAACAAGCCAAACTGAGATTCGCTCTCCATCTATAAACGATTGACAGCCAACATCCACTAGTAAGCCGCTTTAAACCCGTCTTACGGAAACGAGGGAAAGGCGCAGGTACAGCCAGAGGGCCTCTTACGAGGATCCAGCGGCTCGGCCTAATCATCCCAGAGACTCAGTGGCCGAAACTGCTCCGTCCACACTTTTCGCCAGGATGCAGAACCGATCCTACAGAGGGATTGACCAAAGAGGAGGCAGCACAGGCCTTCAAGGAATGATGGCCGAAGCTCCCGTTCGAGGACTATACGATCTTTTCAGACAGATCTGAGCAAATCATTGATTGCAAATACTACATTGGCTATGGTTATACGATCTATTGCAACAGTATACAAATCGTTACCGGATATAAACAAATCCAAAGCGACTTTCATATATTTGATACAGAAACGATCAGAGCATAACGTAGGCTAAAACATCTAATCAACATATTCGCGGAGCCCCTCAACGGCAGGATCTGGATGTGTATCGACAGTACATCGATTATCTGGGGTATACATGGAAATGCTCCGCCTACGTTGCAATAGGCCTTCTACAAATGCCATAGAGCTATAAAACAATTCGATGTTAAAATAAAATGGTCTTTAGGACACATAAAGATCAAAGGCAATAAAGAGACAGATCGTCTAGCAAACACAGAAGCGACCGGTCCTACAGACCGAGAGCTCACCAACTTACCCACGATCAGTGGCGTACGATCGACCTTCCGCGAGAAATGCCTACGTATAGAAACAGACTGGTGGAAAGAGATAAGCACCTCGCTCTTCTCTGATTATAAAAAGTGGTCCCCAAACTATAGTACAAAAGAGCCAAAAGAGTTAGCTCTGTCTAGAAGAGTCTTTCATCGACTATTAGCTATGAAAACGGGTCACGGCGATTACGCTGCTTACCATCAACGCTTGAACCACCAAAACGGCAAACCGAATTGTTCATACAGTAGTGCAAAAGAACCCTATCACTTCTTTAAGTGCTCAATAAACAACCAGTAGCGCCTGGACTGGCCTCTCTCTCCACCAAATATACGCTCAAACGAACAAGCGATCGTATACATTAAGAAACTTCTATATGCTCCTAATAAATTCACTCAACTGATCACAGAATCAGAATTCTACACCCGGATCTGCCCCAATTACTAAAGAACTCCTTTAAAAAAAAAAAAAAAAAAAAAAGAAAAAAATGCAATACTACTTCTAGAACTACGGATCAATAGAAATCTACGAACCCCTACTCCTTACACTACCTTCGATACAAGATCGAAGCGTCCCCTTTCTTATAAACCTACTACCCTCCCAATCTCTATATCACCCTAGCACTCGATCATCTTAAAACACTCCACTCTCAAAACCACAAAACACAAACACAATATATAGTGCGAAAGCACTGACGCTTAGCTAACCAAATAGCGCCCTCCCCCGCTCCCCCCCCTCAGCTAAGAGATCGGAACACAAACGAGCCTGCCCACCCAGGGACCGAGCTCTACCCCAACAACAACCCAGATCAGATGCGTCCCCTTAAGAAAAGAAGGGGATCGCACCCGTAGAGGAGCGAATAGTCCCTAGCATTGAAGTTAAACTGTTAAAATTGGCTGTAACGATTATACCGCTTAATAGCTCCTTTTCTTAGCACGTCTAGATACCCCAAAGGAGGTCCAAAGTAGACGTTAATTAATATAAATAAATAAATAAATTAAAATATATATAACTCTATTTCTCTTCTTATTAATAATTTTAATCTCTCTTTTATCTATAACTCTAATTCCCTTCTTCATAAATATTCCTAATCTTAATATCTTACTTTTTAAAAATATCTCAATAATTAATATCCTGTCACGGAATGGCAGCGGGTAAGTAACGGAAAGAGGGTCTAACAACAGATACAGAATTATAACAAAGATGTAGTTCAAAGAGCTACAACAGATTAACTAATTTACAGTATTTATATCATATGTGGCTCTATATATGATATAAGCGAAAGCCCGATACATATCCGCTGGATAAACATGGTGGCCCTGTAACAGTACCTCCCTTCTTAAAGCCGAGCTTCGTTGAAATATTCAAGGGTATAAAAGCCAGGTTTTTCAGGGTAATGATGGTGGAACGCCATTGTTAATTCAGAGCTATCTTCTAGATAGCTTACAAATTCTTCGATAGATTCATTGTAATCTACTCATTTGACAATATATTTCAGATGAAGCTCTTTATAATTTCTTCTTTCTAAATAAGAATCCAAGATTTCTTCGATCTCGAATTGTTCTATGCCTTCAACTTTTACAAGTAAGGGCAGCGGATTTCTTTGTCTGGGCAGCGGATCTTCAGCAGTAGAGTGCAAAAGGTTCATATTAAACACTGGGTGATTCCTTATAAAGGCAAACAGTTTCAATTTATAAATGTATAGATTAATTACTTCGATTACTTTGAATGGATCTAAGTTCTTCCAATCTAATTTCTTCTGCAAACAAAGGGTTTTGATATTCCGAACGTTCAACTATACAAGGTTACCTACGGAATACCGGCGGGTAGAGATACAGTGGGTATTAGTATTCTTCGAGTAGTACGCTTAACTAGCAATCAATTCGATCTATAGGTACTAGGAGATAGCTTTCATTTTCTTGATCAACTCTTCAACATCTCGGATAGTAAGTTTATTTGCAACGGGAGCAAATTCGAATCCAATTGAGGGTGGTACTTATAATTGATGAAGAACGGAGTCAGACGGAAACTTTCGGACCAGATAGTATTAGCAAAGAACTCGGCTAACAGTAGTTATTCAGTCCAATCGTCCTGTAGGTAAGCAACGTAGAACCGCAGATATTATTCCAGAACAGTATTAGCTCTTTCGATCTGATTATCGGTTTCAGGATAGAATGCGATGAACAGTTTTACATCGATATCTAAACGTTTACAAATATATCTCCAGAAATCGATAATGAATTGTACTCCTCGATTAGAGATTACAAATAGGGGTAAACCATAAAACTTTCAAATATATTTCAAAAACACTTCGCTATACTTTCAGCATTATAGATACTTTGATAAAATAGAAAATGCTTCATCTTGATCAAATAGTCTACAACTATAAATATAGCATCGTAACCAGAACTAACAAACAGATATATAACAAAATCAACAAAAATATATTACCAAACTCGTTACAGAATCAGAAGCAAATACAAAACGCTTTTTTATCCTCTACAATTCGGAATAGCGTAATGATAGCTATAGCAATTATGTACCGAACAGATTATATAATTGTAATAATCAAACCAATAATAATCTCGGGACAATAATTCGAATATTCGAGTACAATGCGGATATCCGGCGGCAAAGGATTTATAGTACAAACAAAGCAGATCAGTTTTTAGAATATCCAAATCAGGTATATATAATTTATTACAATAGTACAACAAACCATTATTTTCTTTACAATCAACAAATGTAATCTTCGAATGATAAGAACTTCCATTTCGCAAAGCTTCGAATACCGATAATAGAATCGGATTGATTGTATAACCTTCTTCGAATAAAGATTTCAGAGTTTCAAACAGTTCTATTAGATCAGGATCAGAAATACAGAGCTTAGAAGACAAAGTAAATTCTCTCAGGAATTTTTCGGGTATTGATACAATAATGGCAGAGACAGAAGGATTAAGTAGAAATAGACTGTTAGTTTTATTCGTTTGATTTTTTGTAATTACAATAAACCTTACCTTTTTAACAAATCGGATTGGCAAAACAGGAGTAAAAACAAACAAAATAGTAACGAAAGCGATCGGGAATATATCAGATTCGAAATTTTCTTGTTTCAATACAGTTTGGTTTTGATGCAGAAAGTGTTCATTCTTCTCCTTAGGTAGGTCTTCTGATCTTCTAGTTAGGGCATCAGATTTTGTATCTTGTTTTCTGGGACAATAGATAATTCAGAAATTAAAACAGAACAGAAATTCGGATCAATAAGTTTAACAGCAATTCAACAGCTTTATAATAGTGAAGTACTTCAGATTTTTGTAATCAGTTATTATCTTAATTGAGGACGATACTTCTTTTAATTCGGGATGCTATTCTTCAAAACATCGAATAATAGCCAGCAGTTCTTTATTGTAGATCTCATAATTGTATTCGATAACCGAATACTTCTTTGAAAAAAATGCTACAGGTTTAAATACCCCCTCGTTATTATATTAAAAGAATACATCAGCGGATATATAATCTAAAGTATTAGTCTTTACAATCGTTTCCTTTTCCCAATCAAAGAAGACCAGAACAGAAACTTCAATGAAAACGGTTTTCAAATAGACAAAGGATTCAGTATAAACAGAACTCCAGCGGAACAGGGTATCTTTCTTAATCAGGTTCACTATTGATTTTATAATCTTTGAGAACCCTTTGATGAATTGTTTATAAAAGTTCGAAAACCCTATAAAGGCTTGTATATCGATAACAATACAAGAAGTTTGCTATTCGATGATAATGTATATCTTTTCGGAGTTTATACAAATACTATGTTCCTCTATAATCAGACCTAGAAAGATAGTTTCGGATTTCAGGAATTCACATTTCGATAACTTTGTTTACAAGCTAGTATTCTTTAAAGCCTCCAGAACTTTCCGAATATGGATTATATACTTTTTGCAAATCTTATTATAGATTAGGATATCGTTTAAGTAAGTAATACAGAATAGATCTAGATATTTCTGTAGGGTATCGTTAATGAACTATTAGAAGATTGTTGGGGCATCAATCAATCCAAACAATATAATTAGAGATTCGTATAGACTGAAACAGATGTAGAATGTAATTAAATATTCTTATCTCTTTTTTATACAAATATTATTGAAAACAGAAATAATATCGATCTTGATGAAATATTTTATACTTTTCAAATTATTCAAGGATTCTTTGATCAAAGGTAATAGGTAACGATCTTTTGCGGACAGATTGTTCAGCGTATGGTAATCGATACAGAAGCGCAGATCTTCATTGGGTTTCTTAACAAACAAAACAGACGAAATAGTAGACGACGAACTTAAACAAATAAACTCCTTATGTAAATTCTCTTCAAGCCATTCTTTCAGAGCTTCCAATTCTAGTTTCGACATCGAATACAACGGCCCGAACGGCAAGCTAGCTTCTTCTTGTAGACGGATCTCATAATCATACAGGCAATACAGAGACAGTTTCTCGGCGTTCTTGGAAAAGAAGATTTCTTTCTATTTGCGAAATTTCTACAGAATCTTGTTTATATCAAAAAGGTCAGGTTTCTTTAGAGATTCTTCAATATCCTTTATTATAATACTAAACATTTTGTACCCACAATGGGTATAAATATTGCAGATACATATTGAAACAATAGCGATATCTTTTCAGTGTAGGGCAGACGGGCAAGCAGGTAGGTAAAAGGGTTTACCTCTTTTAAATACATCGATTAGAGTACGGACACAGATCGGCTGAGATGGGGTACTATAGTAGATCCGGCAATATTCGCTATCAAATCGAAATGTATTCGATAAGAATTGAACTCTAGGATTGTATTTCTTAAACCAAATGATCTTTAAAATAATAGGATAATAAATTAATTCGGTAATATACATCCGAATCTTCTTTTCGATATGATTATTAATTCTTAAACCAATAGAGATATAAAAGCTCATTCGGTTCTTGAACAGGGTTCTACTATCGAATCCTATAATTTCGAACAGCACGGATAGAACGGAAATAGACATTTTCTAAGCTTCGATCCAACTTCGATCTGTAAAAACAAGATCTTCGTAATTACTATCAATTATAGTATATATCAATAAATCTGCGGACCCTAGTAGTAGAACGGTAATAGACAGAACTATTAGTTTCGTATAGCTTATAAGTTTATCAATCAGATCTATTTCAAAAGTAGTAGCGGTAGATAGGTATAAAACATATGGTTCAAACATCTGGTACAACTTTAATCCAGGTATATCCCGTTTCTCGAACCAATCGAACTAGCTGAAGAACGAGAAGAGGAGGCAGGCGGGGAATGTATAGAAGTATAGCTTTTGGATGAATTATACAAAACGATAGAACTGGGTATAGAGCTATTTACAATAGTACAGATTTGAGTAGGGCGGGTATCCGAATACAGATAATCTCGAATCTTATATTCAATAGATCTGCAACGATAACATTTGCTATATTCATATTGGGAAAATCCAGCACCAACAATACAGTATTGGGAATTGAGATTCATCGGATCTTTAGCGAAGGTAAACGAGGATACAATTTTGCTAACATAAATCGGAGCAGATATAACAGAACGAAGAACAAGAATTAAAACCAATATAAAAGTCCAAACGGATTGAACAGGAACAACAGTCAAACGGCTATGCTTCAAATACTTACAACGATTTTCCAGTTTTTGATAGAATATAATGTAAACATCGATACTATATATCAGCAGCTCAACGATAATGATTTAGTCTGCCAATTTGTTTAACAATTTTTGCTTTAACAGAATAATTAGAGTAACATTGTTATCAATCATTTTAGCCTCTAACAAGAGTCGTTGGAACTCTGTATAGAAGGTATAGAATAATTAATCTTTCTGGTGTAAAACCATCAATTGCTTTCGGATTTTGATAGTTTTGTTTATATTTCTGTAAACTCTTTCCAATATTTCCAGTAGATCAATATAATCCTTTAATCGGACGAATTCTCCTTTTATATTGTACAGACGGATCTGGGTAGCAATAACTCCGATAAGCCTTTCGGTGATATAGAACAAGCGGGTATGGATGGTGGTAAAGCAATCAATGTTAGTATACATCTTGTTCTGGATTTGATTAACGAAATGATCAAGGTTGGATTTGGTATCATTGAACAGAGCAGGATCGGACAGCTTTTCACTTAATTGAATCTTGGTAGAAAAGACAATAGAAAGAAACAAAGTAGATAAGATAAATAGTACGACAAAAGCAAGCGGGGTGATAGTAATAGCTGGTAGAGCAGAAGCAGATCTGAATTTTTGTATAACACGCGAAATCGTATTATTATATTGTTCGATTGTACGAGCAAATAAGGCTTTTTCAATTTTCAATCCTTGGGCCGATTTTTCGGCTTGGAAACAGGTAACAAGGGTTTCGGATTCGAAGCTCTCAATTTGAACCTCGATTCTTCGGATATAATCCATTTGAGACGAAAAGTAATAGTATTATATAGTAAAATCATGAGCAACAATAGCAACAAAAGTCTTTTGGGAATCAAAGTTAATCGAAGTACAGGGACAGGCCGACATCTTGAAAGTATTGATATAAATAGAAGCTATATAATATCACGGAATAATAGCGGATAAGTAATAAAAAGAAAGTCTAATAATAGATACAAAATTATAATAAAAATGTAGTTCAAAGAGTTACAATAGACTAACTAATTTACAGTATTTATATCATATATAGCCCTACATATAATATAAGCGAGGGCCCAACGTATATCCGCTGGATAAACGTGGTGGCCCCGTGATATATCCCTATATTAATTTTTTTTTCTCTTTTTCTTCTTCAAATTTAATTTCTTATCTTTTTTTTTATTTCATTTCTTTTATTTCACGTCTTTTATTTCACATCTTTTATTTCACATCTTTTATTTATAACCCTAATTCCTCTTTTTATTAATAATTCTAATCTTTTCCTTATTAATATTCTTATTTTCTTTTCTATCTATATTCTCTTGAATCTTTTTTATCTTATTGTTTTTAATCTCTTTTTCAACAATAACTATAATCCTCTCTTTCACCATCACTAATAACCCTAACCCCAATATCTTATTTTCCCTTTTTTTCTATATCAACTTCGTATCAATTTTCTTTTCTTCATCCCTTTCCATTTTGATCTTCTTTATAATCTCTTTTCATATACTTCATTTCATTTCTTTCTCATGAATCATTTCTATATTTATTTCATTCTTACTTCAATTTCATTTCTCTTTCTTTTTATTTAATTTTCATTTTCATTCTTCTCTTTTATTTAATATTTATTTTCATTCTTCTCTTTTCTTTAATTTTCTTATATTTCATTCATAATGATAATCTCTTCTTTTTATTCTAATATTAAAAATCTTAATCTTTTCTTTATATTAATATTTTCATTCTTTTTAATTTTTCAACTCTTCTATTTTATTCTAATACGAATATCTTTTTTCAAATATCTTTTCTCTCAATCCTTCTTGATAATTCCGAATTTTCATTCACTTTTTTATTAATAATCGAAATCCTATTCATGAAATCTTTATAACAAATTCTTCCTCTATCAATTATGATCTTCTTCTAATTTCTTGTATTCGTTTTATTCTTTTATATTCTTAACATTCATTCTCTTTATATAATCAATCTCGTTATTTTATAACCCTAAACATTGTGATATAATTCATTTCTTAATTTGTTAAATTCATATCCATTCTTTTTTTATAATTTAATCTTGCCCTAAATCTTTTTTTTACTGATCAATATTGATGACTTCTTATTATTTATTTCCCCATCAAAATGAAATTCAATCTTTCTCTATAATACACAAATATGTATTTCCCTGCAACCCTACGGGGTCACAATGGGCGCTCCGCGCTGTTGGGTTTGGGCGGGGTTGTGTATTGGAATCTTGCTATATATTCGCTTACTTATCGATCCCTCTGTATATCCTCGCTTGCTACCCTACACCTCAAACTCTTCCCAAATTGGATGGAATAACCCGAACCCCCTTTCCATCTTTCTATCCGACTCGGCCGTGCCCTATGCCGAAATACCCTCCTCCATCATCCTTGCATATATCTCACATACCATACGCCACGTCTTCATCCAATTGCTCTCCCAATCCCGCCCAAACCCCTCTCCCACCTCCCGTAACCACTCCCAAATGTCAACCGTATAATCCCCGTGGAATTTCGCCGCTTCAACAATCGCTGGTAAATGCTGCTGTTGGTATAATATAAATATCCCGGGCAACATCACCTCGGGGTACTCACACCATCCGTCGTCTTCTAAGCGCCGGCATATCCTCTGGGATAATCCACACTTCCAACAATGTTGAAATGATCCTAAATCAATCTTCTCTCGCCATGCCTGATATGCTGTACGGCCGCACCCGGATGCAACTGCGTGCGGATAATCCTTATACGCATGTGCCCTGCCTCTCGCGTGCGCCTTCTGTATTAATCCGCAATATATACAATCACCTTGTAATCGATCCATGACCGCGATCATCTGCTCCTGGAATGCTTGGACCTGCCCTAACCTGCGCTGGATGATATCCGCTCCCGCAATCGAACCGCTATCCTCGATCGTACCTATCTCCTGCTCGTCCCTTGCTGCATCGAGTATTGGGCCCCGCGCCCTGCTACCTATCCAACACTGGTCACAATATACACTGTCTGTTTGGCTGCAACTGCTTCCACCCGTGTTTCCGTCCATATGCCGACCTAACACCTGACGTCGACACCCGGGGCCCTGGATAAACTCCGTCATCGCGTCCTCATCGATCTGCTCGACGGAATATTCGCTCATGATCTCGCTCCGTCTCCGCCCACTACTATGCTCAACCCGGGTAATGATAATCGACTCACTAACCTCGCCATTCCGCCCCCCGCGTCCAGATTGCTGCACGAAACTGGTTAATCCATATGGTCGCCCAACGTGGACCACGTAAACGATCCCTTCGATGTTGATCCCCGTCCCTAATGCCCCGGTGGCCACGATCCACCCGCCGGGACCCTGGACCCACTGTTGTAACACCTCCCCCTTCGATTCCGCTCGAGCTCGATAAAATGGGCATTCCAATGCTCCACTGACTGCTCGTCCGGTCTCATAACTCCGTACGTATATCACCCCTCTCTTACCTGCGCTCAAATGGGTCCGTTGGACATACACGATGGCGATCTGGGATGGGGCTGTATGCTTGCTATCCCTCACCTGATATCGAATGGTCTTCCGTGCTGTGCTCCGCCGGAATATCTGTGCATTATCAATGCATAACCGCTCCCGTAATACATCTTCTAAATCCACCATTAAAGTTGCCGTCAATCCGGTAAATGGACAATCCAAATATCGTAATGTCCATAACTCTCGCAACCGCTCGCGGTATGATGTATCGGTAAATGCAACATGAACCTCATCGAAAAACACATGGGCCAACTGCCCTTCCAACTCCAACCCCTTGGCATAATGTAAAAACTGTCCCTGGACTGCCCGGTCAGCGCTGACCACGACCAACTGCGACAATTCATGTCCGGACGTCTCATTAATCCATTCTGTGCAATCTAACCCGGCCGCTCGTCCACGCTCAATAATGTCATCAACCAACGCGGCAAATGGTACCACGACGACCACCGTCTGCTGCTGAGTCATCGCCGCCACCGAAAAAAACAATGCTGACTTGCCACTGCTGGTGGGTAATACGATGACCAACGGCTGTATTTTGGACGGATGATGGACTAATTGCAACGCGGACGCCTGTCCTTCGGATCGTGGTTTGGCCTGGGGATCATGGTATATTCGCTGCAATCCAACTAACGCGGGATCTGATGACTCAATCCGCCCTCTCTTGATGGCCCGACTGGTTAACTGCTGGCTGGCGTCGCGTCGATGACCGATCCCTCCGACACGACTACTATGGCGACTGCCCACACCGTTGCTGCTTAATTTCCATAATCCATGCCATGCCATAGACGCTTGCTCATATGCCGTAATCAAGTCGGGCCCTAGTCGATGTAAAAATGCCCCGTCGATAGCATAATGAGCTTGCGCAACCCTACGTCCATGCCCGGATTGCCTATACCCATGTCAACTAAGCATTCGATATCTACGATTTCCCCCACCCGGCTGGCGAAATCAAACCTACCGGACCATAATATGTCGAAACGTATCCAACTCTAATTCCTCATCATCATCCCCCTCAGCAAACTCGTCACCTCTATCCTCAGGATCTTCATGCTCCTTCTCCCACGTCTTGCTGGCTCTCATCAAATACCGGGTAGCAATCCCAATGGCGGTGTGCCTCCATCCGGACGCCCTTAAATATACTCCTAAATGCTTCCTGGTGGCACTCCCTAACGCCTGGCTTAACTCCTCGCCGGCCCATGGTCCTCGCAAATCCCCAAACAAATACTCCGACTCCCGATGATCTAACGCCCGAGCAAATGGTCGAACCCGCACTAAGTACTGGGTCACGATTTGGCTGACCTCATCTGATAAACACCGTATAATATACTCGGTATTCCCTCGTCTTTTTCGCGCCTTATCGTACATGGTCAAAAAACATACCCGTCCGTTGATGATATATATATTACGTGCCGAATATATACTATTGCTTACTTTGATGGAACCTAATTCGGGTCCACGTGCCGGCTGGCCCCCTGATCTAATAAGCAACTGTATCATGGATGGAATGGGTGAACATACCGGTGATATGCATACATACCATCAACTTCCGTAAAAACTGACGTTCCTTGGTCAAATATGCTGTGACTTGGGAATCCACCCACTCGACCTTCTTGGTTGTGGGGTGGGTCTGTAATAACCTCCATAACCCCCCCTTTTTCCGTGCTCGCTCTAACAAAAATCCATACTCCCCGCCGACCTGGTCCTGGTTCTGGGCATGAGTGATAAAACTGAAATTCTGTCGCCGAAATGCCTGGCTCCATGCCATGCTATCGACGATACGACTCAAATCGATAGGGGGTACCGGGGAACCAAATGTTAACACATTCATCAATGCCTGCAATTCGCCAATCAACGTGTGACACATCCTCTCGATCTTGGCTAATATAACTGGCTGGCCCAAATAATTGATCGTCTGCTCGTCATCCGACCAATGGATATTGGACGGCGACTGGTGTGTCTTGTTGAACTTCTTTCCCATGGCCAATTGCGTCAAAATACTGGATGTGGGTGAAAATGAACCCTCACATAAATGCAACGCTCGTAACTGATGGATCCGGTCGGGCACGGAATCAACGTCGGCTTTGCCGTTTAGCTGTAATTCCGGCCACGGCTCGCATGGGACAGCCACTTCCAACATGATCAACCGATTGATCCATAACATGCCGGCCAAAATAGGCGTATAACAAAATGCAGATCGTAGTGACTGGCTCTGTTCATCAACTCCTCGAACAGCTAAGTAATGCATCATAGGCGAATGGTACAATCCAATTCGGCTGGTGTCCTGCATCACCGTCAACATACACAAACACATCAATGCATTGGTCAATGGTCGATCTTCGGCCTCATCATCTGCGGGGGTACCCTCATCTAATTCGCCCCGGATTCTTTGGATGCATTTCCATTGTGCGTTGGTGTATTTCACTCCGGTTTCTGTGGTCGTGGTCAAATTTGATATGATATTTGAGAAATGATATTGGAAACCTTAAAAACAACCCTAACATACCTGTTTCATCTGTATGATTCTCTAATGGCGCCGTACGCATCATGTAACAAATGAAACATGCAAAAATCCGACTATACTTATCAACGCTTTTGGCATTTTGTGGTAATTCAAATGGGCGCTGGTCCGCGGCTTCATTTTTGGGGGATGCCTACCACTTTAATGCATCTTTGTAGTCTGTCGTTTCCAATGTATTCAAACAACGCTTCAAAATTCGATTCCATATACGTAATAACTGCTCCAATTGCGGTTCATCTGGGTCGGGTATATGGGTATAATGGAATGTTTCGACCAAATTGTGCTTGGATTGGTTTAATACCTCATTCCATTTGGTATACCGCAATTACGAATCCATTTCAACGATAGGCACTTCTTTTAATGTTTGTAATCGCTGTTCTTGTGTTTTGCTCTTTCATTTTTCGATATCCTGAATAATTTGATCATCGATATCATTCTAATCGCTTTTGCTTTTCTCATCATCATTGTTGTTATCATCTGAATCGTCGGTTTCTTCTCCTACGTCATATATCATGGCTCGACTTACCTGGCGCTTTTGCTCTTGTCCTTTAGTTTTATCGACAACTCAATATCGGGCCTTCTTCTCATTGAACCATGATTGTAATCTGACAATATGGAATAAATCCTTATCTGCTACCCTCTGTTTGTTGTGGGCACTATTATTATGCTTCTTTAGCACCTCTCTGCTCTGGCTTTTGAATGGGCACTCTTGGCATTGAAACCCATTCACAACTGGAATGATGGGTTGTGGGACGGATTTATCGCCTGGTAATATAACCGTCATATGATCGTATACAAATGGGAACTCCCGAATGTATTCATCGACCTGCTTTCGTAATTTAATATCGGTCTTATGTTGATCCCGCAAATGTCGGACAATGTCATACGGACCCATGGGAAGGCACGTGACGAAGGTATGTGATATATGCATTGGGTATGCAATCACATGTGAGATAAGCTGTGATATGATTCTAAGAATTATATTCGATATATATTGCTTGCAATGTTTAGGCTAAGAAAAAGATGGTTTGATTCATAAAGGAATTTGTATACATTTCATATGTATTTTGTATATATAAACAGAACAATTTCCTCCTTTTGGGAACCCGAATGGAAATGAGAATCCTTAGGAACCTTAAAAGGTTATTAGTTGAACAATCCAAGCCTTTTACCCTTGTCACATTCTACCTCCCCTCTTCTTAAGGCTCGTCTCGAGTCCTGCCATTGATCTCTTGGACTTCCTTAGCCGCCGGTTTGTCAGGGAATCGGAGATGAAATGCTAACACCATCCTTTTAGCCTCGTCGCCGTAGAAGTGCTCATAAGGTTCCCAAGTCCAATACCTCTTGGCAGGCCAACCTGTCCACTTGACGAGATACTTCACATTGCCCTTGGTTTCAATGGAGTCCTTCATTCTCACACACAACAAATTTCGAAGAACAAAATTTCTTCGAAATACAATCAATTCTTTCCTTTATTTAATAAAGAAATACTTCCAAAATCCATTCCAATTATTTTTAAATGAATCGATCCAGTAATTATTGTGATATTGTTGTTGTTGCTCAAAATACAAAACTTATATGAAAATTCGTGTAAAAACTTTTTCCAATTTCTCTTAATTCTTTTTTTTATTGAGTGTATAAGGCTTTGATAGGTTTATCAAGTCCAATAATAGATTCTTTGATGAAAAGATCCCTTAGATTATTTTCTGAACCTATTTCCCCACAAGTAATAATAATACTAGGCTTTCCAACATTTAACTTTTCCACTATAGATCCAATTCTCTCATCTAGAAATTTCTTCACAATACAAAAATCATTTAATCTCTTGAATTTCATTTCAGCCCAATCTTTCAATTCGCAAAGGTAGTTAGATATTCTCAGTTCAGATGATTCCTTTTAATCTTTTGACAAATCTATCCCTTTCGAAATTAATAACAAACGATGCCGATAATTAATCAATTCCGGAATCAAGCTATCATTTGTTAAACAAACAATTGAAGAAGTTAAAAATCTTCTAGTTTTAATAATATCATTAAAGAAATCCTTTAAAGAATAATTTAAGATTCTAGATCTAATCGAAATCTTCAAAGAATATCTTGAAAAAGGGAAACTTTCGAAGGCTTTCAATATCATTATTTCTCAAATCAATTATCTCGAAATTGCTATTAGAAAAATCGAAATACAAGTAAATCATTTAGTCGATCTTTCTAATCAATCTACTTCTTTCATTATTGGGAAAAAACCTTCTGTATCTAACAATACTAATTATGCTTCAACTGTAAAAATCAATAAATGGAATATTGTCTTCAAAGGCAAAACCAATAAACAAAATCCTCTGGAAAAATCATAAAAGAAAAAAGATGGTTCAAATAAACATTTAATTTTTATCAATCCCTTTATTTTCAATCTAGATTCCTTTTCTTCTTTTATGATGAGAAACCAAATGAACAAAGTATTCATAAAAGCCGGAATCAAAGATTCCATTATCTTAATTATTATTATTTCTGTCAATAATAATATTATTATAACTATTAATAATTTATTCACTTTTCAATTCTTTATGGAAAAAATATCAATTTGGAATTAGTTCTTAAAATTCGAGAGGATTCAAAAGGATCAAATTTGGTATAAAATGATTATTTATAAAATTCTTATAAAGGAATTCTTAGGGCCTAAAGGTATAGATCTTATCAAAGATAAGATCAAAATCTTTAATATTGATCTTTTTTTAATAGAAACTCTTTATTAATTTATTTTGATAATTAAATGATCGATTCAGAAAAAAAAAATAATAATTATTGTTTTTGCTATCGAAAGAAAAGCTGAGTTGGTTATTCGAAAAAGATTATATATTACAAAAATTAATGTGAGAGTAGAAAAATTCTATTTTTCTTCTTCAAGCTTTTAATATCAAAAATGCTAAGGATTTGGCTATCAAGAATCATATTGCAGAAAACCTTTTGTTTGTGGATTTTGTAGTAACAAATACTTTATAATTGGTTATTTCTGTATGGTCTGCTAAACAAAAGACAAACTATACTAATATCTTATAATTAAATGCATCAATTGTCAAGGAGAGTATAAAGCAAATTCGAAAATCTATAAAATATATTAAGCAATTATAAAGAAATCTAATTAATATTATATAATGATATTTGTATCCTTCAAATTAATTTAAATAAGAGTCCTCAAGCTACCAAAAGTGCTCTTCAATTGATCTTGGAATTTAATATCGATCTGATATTCATTCAAAAATCGTAAATCCTTTCAAATCCTGAGAAAGATTATTCGTTTACTAAATCGATTATATATTTCAGTTTTACTCAACTTTTCCCAAATTACCCTTCAAACCTTTATCTCCATACTTTAATTTATATCTCGAAAAACTTCAAACCATTAATCGTTTTAGCTTTCGATTTTCCAAAAAACCCTGATATACAAATTATCGATATTTCAGAAAGAAATCATATAATCCAATTCCTAAATATCTACAATGAAATTAATCAAATGAAAAAAAAAGAATATATTATTGAACGATACCTTTTCGATACTTCTTTTTCTTATTATACTATCCTTATCGGAGATTTTAATTCCTATCATCTATAATGGGATTCTTTTTCGAACAAAAATTCAAATGTCGATTAATTAGTTAAATAGTTTGAAGATTATAATTTTATAATTATAAATGAATCAGGTATAAGTATATTTTATCGAACAAATATAACAAACCTAAGTATACTAGATCTCACTTTAATTATAAAAACTATATCACTTAATATATTTGATTAATAAATTCTCCCTGATTTTGGATTAAATCATTTAAGGGTTATATTCGAAATGAAAAATATATCGTTTTTTATATAATAAATTCTGTTATTAAGATACAATACAAAACGAATAGATTGGGATAAATTCATTTCAATATTCAAAACAAAAATTTCGATATCCATAATCCTAAACTTTAAGGATTATATTGATCTTTCTATTTTAGAATTCGATTTCTTTGATACCTTGAATATTCAAAATCAATTAGTAAAAACATTCGATTAAGTTGCTAAAGAATTCATTCAAATTATTATTAAATCAACGAAAGCTAGTATTCCGAAATTCAAAACAATTAAGAAAGCGAAGCTTTAATAATCTATTGAATTGAAAGTCCTTCGGAAATATCTCGCATCGATTTATAATACTTCCAAACAATACTTCGAGAACGATATGTTCAAGAAGATTTATCAATCGATAAGAAATCATTACTTTCAAATTATTAAAACAATTAAAAAGAATTATTGGAATGAATTTCTTGAAAAGAAGGATACTCAAACGATTTTCAAAGCAATATTCTATACAAAAGATCTTTAAACTGAAAGGATTCTGAATATCCATTCCAATTCTTCTCAACTCGAAAATTCATTCGAAAGAAAATGTTCGATATTCAGATCAACCTTGTTCCCTTCCCCCCCAATTACTTCAGCATTTATATAGGAAAAGTATAAACAATCGAATAAATAGGATTAGTTCAAATTCACCGAAAACGAGTTTTTTAATGCTTGTTCAATCAAGATAAAAAAAAAGATTCTTGATCCAAACGAAATTATTCAGGAAATCATTATCCAAGTTTACAAAACAATCTCAACAATTTATTTTATTTTATTCAACAATTTAATCAATCTCGAGTATCACCCTTCTTACTGGAAATAAGTTACAAGAGTTATATTCAAGAAATCCTCAAAACCAGATTATTCTATTCCAAAAGTATATAGAATTATTACTCTTCTCAATTGTTTAAACAAAATAAACAAAAGAATTTTAACTTAAAGACTTAATTATCTAACTAAAACAACAAAATTGCTTCACCATTCTCAAATGAATAATAAATAAAAGAAATCAGCAATTAATATAGTTCTTCTACTTACTACAGAAATCGAAAGAAATTCAAGGATCAAAAAGAAAACCTCAGCCCTTTTTTTGAACATTAAAAAAGCTTTCGATTATATATCCAAAAACCGGTTCTTAGATATCTATAAGAAGTTACATCTTCCAATTAATCTCATAACTTGGATCTCATCATTTCTGAAAGAAAGATTATTCAAACTTACATTCGATACTCAAACAAAATCGTTCAAACCAATCAATACTGGAATCCCTCAAGGAAACTCTATATTATTAATCCTTTTCTTAATCTATATCCAAAATCTCTTTTAATCGAATTCGATTGGATTTCTCTCATATATTAATAATATAACCTTGATCACTTACTTTACCAATTAAAAAAAGAATATTCTCATTTTCGAAAAAGCAATTACAAATATCTATACTCTTGATGAGAAAAATGCTATCTAATTCGATTTAGTAAAAACAGAGTTAATATATTTCTCTACATTCAAATATACAAAAGATATTTCAATCAAGCTATTCAATCTTGAGATTGTTTAATCTTCGACATTAATCAGATGATTAGATGTATAGTTCGATCCTGATTTTAGCTTCAAATAATACGTTACAATTAGAGTTACTTAAACCAAAACTTCGTTTTATCGAATAACGAGGTTAGCTAATACTGAGAAAGGATTTAGTCCCAAAATCATAAGACAATTATATATAACTTGTATAATCAGTATAATTGATTACGATTCTATCATTTGATGGAAAGGCTAAATTCAATTCAAGAAAACTTTTCAATCAATTCAGAACCTAGCTTTTCGCAAGATTTTAGAAATCTTCAAAACCTCATCTATCAAATCAATAAAAGTAGAAGCAGCCCTTTGCCCTTCAGAAGTCAGATTAAATGTTGAAATAAAGCAATATGCTTTCAGATTATTAAAAATCTTTCGATTATATTCAATCAATCAAATTATATCGAAGTTAATTGTTGAAAAGGAGAATCAGGATGCGATTTCTACTTTACAAAGAAAGTATCCAAAACCCATCCAACTCGAAAGAATTAATAATTCAATCAGAAAAGAATACGATTCTCTTGTTTTAGAAAAAATTGATTATTTCTATTTCCCCCTTTAGAAAAGGGATACTCTATACAAAATCAATATCAGTAAACTATTCAAAAAAGATGCTGTAATTATATACAATCTAGCTTTCAAATATAAAAGCAAAAATACCATTATTATATATATAGATACTTTATTAATTTTGGAAGAGATAAAAGTAAGAATCGGGATCATCGTTATTTCAGTTAGTAATCAAGTTCTTCACAAAGAAACATTCAATATTGAAGTAAATCAATTAATATATAATAATAAACTTCTTGGAATTACAAAAGTAATCAAATACACAAGTTCTACAATTCAACCAGATCAGAAATTCAAGATCTACTCCGATAATCAAACTGGACTTTATCGATTGAAAACACCTTCAAATGCTCCTAATCAAATATACCAAATCAGAACAATCAAAACTATAGAAACTTTTATAAGAAAAGAAGCCGAGATCTCCCTCAATTAGATCCCTGGGTATACCTTGGTAAAAGGAAACGAATTAACCAATACCCTTGCAAAAGAAGCTACAAAACTAAAATCATCGTCGAACAAAACTAACTTTGCTTTATTAGAAATGGATATCAAAAAAACCAAATCTGAAGATTAGATTATATTTCTCAATACAAATAACTCTTGATAATTACTATCATTATATACAAAAACTTACCCTTGGAAAACCAATTCAAAAATCGATATCTTAGGGAATATCAAAAGAAATATCATCAATACCCTTTTTCAATTAAAGATTGATTACAGATACTTCAAATCATATTTACAACACTTTGGAATCTCGGCAAATGATAAATATAGATATAGAAAAAAAGAAACTCTTAATCATTTATTACTCAACTACTCTTTATATAAGAAAACAAAAAGAAAACTCAAAGAAAATAACCTATCATCCAAACTCATTATAAAATATCTACTTCATATCAAAATAAGAATAATCAAAACCCTCGAATTCATCGATACAACAAGAATAACTATTAGATCATAACATCTCAAACAAATACAAAAAGAAGAAGGAAAGATAGAAACAAAAGGAACAAAAGGAATAAAAGAAACAGGGGAAAAGATAAATAATGAAATTGAAAGAAGAGTATAAATCCTTCTACAATTTTAAATAAATATTATTTCTTTTATTATCCTTATAATATACTTCAACATCTATAAAACAGGATTATTCCTCAGGATTAGTTTTCATTTCCCTTATTCAACTCAAAAGATTGAGTTTACTTCAATCATTTAAATTATATACTTAGCTAGGTCTATAAGCCAGCTTACCTTCATTATATTATCTGTTAGGGGTTCGTAAGAGCCTCTAGCCGTCTTAGATAGTCTTAGACTCAGTGTAGACGTTAATTTAATCAATCAATCAATCAATCAATGGAGTCCATAATTTCTTTAACCGTAAACTCTGGTTCAATTGAGTCTGCCTTTCGCAGGACCTGGTCAGGGTCAGGTAATTCCTGATTGCCAGCGCGATAGGGTTCAATGAGAGAGACATGGAAAGAGTTATGGATTCTCCATCCCTTAGGTAATGTGAGTCTGACAGCGGTAGGAGAGATTACCTTTTGGATCTTGAAGGGTCCTAGCATCTTCTTGTCCAGCTTCTTCGCAGGCCTTTTGGTTTTGATGTTCTTTGCATTTAACATCACCAACTGTCCTTCTTTATATTCCGGAGCTTCTTTTCTCTTCTTGTCTGCCCATTCCTTCATACGGTGACGGCTCTTCTCCAACTGCTGTTTTGCTTCCTCGTGTACTTGCGTCATCCAATGTGCGTAAAGCTGGCTACCGGGGTTGCGTACAGGAGCAGTGGAGGGGTTGTGCGCCGTGAGGTTGTATCCGTAGTTAGCGTAGAAGGGGGACATGCCTGTTGTCGACGAGACGGCGTTGTTGTAGGCGAACTCGGCGGTGACCAAGAGGTCTTCCCAGTTCGACATCTCGTAGTTGACAAAGGCTCGTAGGTAGATCTCGAGAATTTGATTGAGGCGTTCTGTCTGTCCGTCAGTCTGAGGGTGAAAGGACGTACTCATTCTTGTTTTGATTCCCACAAACTTAAGGAAATCCTTCCAAAGATCCGAAGTAAATCTGGAGTCACGATCCGAAACGATATCTGTCGGTACCCCGTGTAACCGCCAGTACGTTCGGGCAAAAATCCTGATGAGATCTTCAGATTTCTTTTCGTTTACTCTTAGGGACACAAAGTGAGCCATCTTTGTGAAGGGATCAACCATAACCCAGATGGAATCACAACCGTTCGACAGGGGAAGGTCAGTAATGAAGTCCATGGTGACCGTATGCCATGGTTTGTAGTGCAGCTCAATGGGCTGTAACTTGCCATATGCACCATGCCTCGGGGTCTTATTTCTTTGGCATTCAAGGCATCCGGAGACATATCCTCGGACTGAATCTTCGAGGTTCGGCCACCAGAAGTTCCGTGTGATGAGTTCCATCGTTTTGTCTGTTCCCATGTGTCCCGCAACTCGTGTATCATGTTCCGATTCGAAGATACTCTTACGAAGGCTAGTTGGGACCCATAAGCGATTCTTACGGTAGAGGAGGCCTTCTCGTAACTCCACGTCCTTATCAGGGGATTCAATTTGTTTCTGATAGTCTGGGTCTTGTTGTCCTTCCTTCTTCACCTTTTTTATGAATTCAGGAAGCCACTGGGGTATAGGGATACTGCTTATTCTTGCTGATGTTACCAATACTGCAGGTGCTGATCCATTTGAAAAATGTTTAGGACTCAAGACCGTCGTGATCGGCTGGTCTTCATCTCCCCCTTTCTCAGGTCTGTGCTGGGGAAGTCGAGAAAGGATGTCCGCTTTATCGTTGAGCCTGCCAGGTCTATAGTATATGATAAACCAGTAGGCCGACAGTAACTCCGCCCATCTTGCTTGCCTTCTGTTCAGGATTTTCGTGGTGGTGAAGTAGGCAAGGTTCTGATGATCAGAATATATTTCAATTCGGTGTAACGCTCCTTCCAAGTATTGGCGCCATCTTGTAAGACAGTCCACTATAGCCAAGAGTTCTTTGTCATGGATTTCGTAGTTCATTTCTGCAGGTTGAAGCTTTCGGGAGTGGAATGCAACAGGGTGCATTTTTCCATCATCCCCTAGTTGAGAAAGTAATCCTCCAAGAGCAAAGTCCGATGCATCGGCCTCTATTATCGCCTGTTTCTGAGGAGCAAAATGTGCCAGAATTGGTGCTGAAGCAAACGCTTTCTTGAGTTGTTCGAAGGATTGATTCATTTCCTCCGTCCAGTTCCAATTCTTCTTGTCCGTCTTATTTGCATCAGTCAGAGGTTTAACAATGGCTGAAAACCCATGAATGAATCGTCGATAAAAGTTCGTGAATCCAACGAATTGTTGGCATTCTTTGAGTGATTGCGGGGTTCTCCAGTCCTTGATACATTTAACTTTATCGTCAGACATCTTGATACCTTCAGGACCGATTTCGTATCCCAAGAATTCTACACTGTTGACTCGCCAACGACATTTCTTCGGGGCTACCGCAAGGTTATGAGTCGAGAGTCTCGTCAGCACTTCTTTGACTAGTCGGTCATGTTCTTCGATCGTCTCTGCGTAAATTAAAAGGTCGTCAAGATAAACTAAAACGCCTGCGTCGATTAAGTCTCGGAAAATTCCATTCATCATTCCTTGGAATGTCGCTGGGGCATTCATAAGTCCCATAGGCATGACTCGGTACTCGAAGAGTCCATATTTGCACCTGAAGGCTGTTTTCCATTCATCTCCCTCCTTGATTCGTACGAGAAAGAATCCTGATTTCAGGTCAATTTTGGTGAACCATCGAGCAGATCCAAGTTGGGCCTGAAGTTCATTGATGAGTGGAATCGGGTATCTGACTGGGATTGTAACTTTGTTCAATCCTCGATAATCCACAACAGGTCGTAACGGATCGGCCGGGTCTGGCTTGTCTACGAACATTAGAGGAGCGCTGCACTTTGCCGTAGAGGGTCTGATCCGTCCTGACTTGAGCATTTCTTCAAGCCATGGCTTAAGTGTGCATAGTTCTCGGAGAGTCATTGCGTAAAGCGGTCCCCACGGGGGAGTGGCTCCTTCTTGAAGGTTTATCGCATGATCCCATGGTTGGTGATCCGGAAGACGGAGTGAGGCTTCCTTGCTCATTATAGGCAAGAAGGTACGAAACTCTGCTGGTACAAGGTCTTCGGGATTGGTCTCCTGGACAGTTGAGCTGATAGTGGTTTTGATACAGTTGTCACACTTTTTTGAGTCGAATCGTATCGGATCGATTGAACTGAAGAAGTTGGATGGGGGATGCTCTTCTAGCCACTATTGGGGAAGGATAGCATTACAATTATCATCTAGCTTAGAAATCTCGAAGGATACTTGTGAAAAGTGTTGATCGTGTTGTATTGTTAACTCCGGAGTATAGCTTTTTCCACTATCGGCAATTGTCGAGTCATCGAAGGCTGTCATTATTCGTGGTATCTTTCTTTCTATCGTGGGAATTTCCCATTCCGCGACTCGCGCGGAGGATAGCACAGGTACCGTGCTACCGGAGTCCAGAAGTACTCGGATGGCTTGCTTACTTTTAACGTGTAAGGTCATCAGGACTACAGGACGTAACCCCGCTTGAGGCTCAAGTTTGAGTCTTTTCACATCTATCTCCTCCTCAACGGACTTTCGTTTAATCATGGAGATTTCACCTCTCGAGGGTCGGGTTCCACGCGGTGATGGGTGGGACCCTCTTAAAAATCCTCATCGGAGAATTCCGTTTCCATGAACTGGTGTCCTATATTAGGAGTGATATCGGTATGTATTGCATCGATTCGTACTTTCTTTTTAGGTTCTTGGCTTGGCTGGTTTTCAGTCCTCTTTCTTTTGGTTGCTGACACCTTACCCGGGGGTGTCGGAAGATCCTTTCCCTTGGTATCCTTTCTTGCAAAGCATTCTAGGGTATGGTGATTATTTCGACCGCATCGCCAACAACCACAACCGTCCTTCTTGCGTTGGTCGATGTCAGCTTGGTCGATTCCCTGAAGTGCTTCCTTAGTTGATTGCCATTTTTTGTCTTTTGTAGAAGAAGGTTTCTCCCGTTTGTCGTCCTTTTTTAAGGATGGATTTTGGCCCCGGTTGGAGCGGGTGTCGCTGTGGCCTGGGTCTCGTTGGCCCGACTTCGAGTGCTCCGTCGTCGAAGTGGGCCCGTCTTTTCCCGACGGATTTAGCCCCGGATTTACGAGCATGTTTTCGTAAATTTGTCCTGCTTCCTGTATCGCAGCTATGAAGTCCTCATCTGTGGTAGGCATTCCACCCAAACGCGAGTAAACCAGACGCGAAATTTCAGCAGGAATGGTACGGGTTACGTGCTGTTGGAATGTGGTTCCTGACCATTGAACGACTTCATTAAGGTCCATAAGCTCTGTTAAGTATTGTGCAATGTCTTTATCATACTTGAGTCTCCGCATTTTCTCGGCGTTACGGTGAGCTTCGGCATTATCCTTGAAGCGATCCTTCAAAGCTAAGACATATCCGTCCCATCTGTCAACTAGGGCCATACGCTTTACTTGACTGACTCGTTGTTGATGCCATAGCTGGGCTTTGTCAGTAAGAAGGGAGCCAACCCAGTTGATGCGATGGTTGTCATGCGGAAAGCTTTCTTCGTAGGTCTCTATATATGACTCAACCTTCATCCACCAGGGCCTGAATTTAGATAAGTCCCGACCATCATAGGTAGGGGGCTTATTCAAGTGGACAGGGTTGATGATTGGGGCGGCCTGAGACGGTCGTGCCATTCTTTCGAGTGCCTGAAGAAGGCGGTCCTCCGCATTGCGGGGTGGACGAGGAGGTTCCTCATCTCCTTGACCAAAGTCGTCGTGTGGAGGTCGAGGTGGGCCACGGGGTGGACCACGGGGAGGTCCTCGAGGCGTACCGTCGTCATCGTCGTCATCATCGTCAGGATCAAAACTTGTCCTATGGGGACGGAATGGAGGTTGTCCGCCATTTCCATTATTGCTACCCGTAATAGGTCCTGCTTGAGTAGCACTGAACTGAGCCCTCGCCGTTTCTGCAGTACGACGGACTTGGCTTCGTAGCAGGGCATCATTAGATAGGCTCTGTCTGATGCGGGACTCAGAGCTAGGATGATTTGACGAGGTGCGACGGAGAGGTTCAGCCAGAGTGATACCACGAGATGCAGGATCTGGTGAAGTTTCGATGCTTATTCTTGGCTCAGGGTTTAATGAGGCTGCCCTTTCACTGAGAGAGCGAAAAAGGGACTCAGCATTCACAGAACGATCCACGAGTTTCTGACTTTTTAACTCGTTGAGGATATCACGGGTGTAGGACTTAAGGTCGTCCGCCTGACGCCGAATTCGCTCATCGACATGAGCTGGGTCCATATATTCCCGGGCTAGGAGATCAGATATCTGTATTTCCTTAGTTCCGGCCCAACTGGTAACATTTTGTTGGAACTCTTTCTGCCGTTCCAATTCTTTGTTGAGGTTCGTTAGGGCCTCATGGTGGAATTGCGCCACTTCCTGGAGTTTGAGAATAGCCTCTTGCCTGACCTGGTCTGTTTCCGCAAATTGTGCTACCACACCCCAAATTTTTTGTGAGAAGATATGAGTGGAGTTCTCGGCGTGTCGTTGGAATTGTTGGATCTGAGTTTCAGTAGCTACCATATGGGCACGATGCATTATTACCATGGTCTCATAGTCTTCTCGGACCGTATTGTACTGTGCCTTAAGCTCCATGAGGTTTCCTCGCTGTTGGATTCCAACATTCCGAGAGAAAGTAGCTATAGCGGTGATGGCTTCACGCATATGGTTATGCATGTGGGCCATCCAATCTGGAGGACTACTGACAACAACGTCCGTAGGAAGGATCTCCGGGGCGTCGCTCATAGCGACTTCAAACGAAGGAGGGGAGAAGAGAACAAGCCCTTGTTCCTCAAAGGTTGCTCTACCAGTAATAGGTTGGCTCGTCATCTCAGGAGGATTGTTTAGTTGAGTCTCTTCTTCTTCTTCTTCTTCGTTTAAGTCCTCAGGGATCTCGTCGCTGAGTCGGGTCTTAGGAGGGTGTTGTTGTTTTGCCTGGTGAAGCCGTTGTAGCTTCTGGAGTTGCTGGTGCTGAACCCGGGCGAGTGCCTGGTAGCTTGATCCTTCCTCAGGCTGGAAGATCGTATGGGTTCGATCAGGTAAGGCCTGAGGAGGGGCTACTTGTTCCTTATCAGTCGTCTCCTTCAAAAGAATATTGTTGCTTGGGGGGATGGGTGATGAGGTGGTTGGTTTGTTTGATTGTTGCACTATTGGTTTATCCGACATGAAGTAATAGTGGGGTAGTCTTCGTGCGGAGATATCCGTAGTATGATAAGTAAATGCCTTATATACAAGGCCTAAGTGTCGAGGTTTGAGTGGATCGGTGTGGAGATTGCTCTTAATAGGTGGGGTAGAGGCTTCTTAGAGAAGTAAAAGATTATAATGTGATAAAGGTAAAAGGCTTGGATTATTCAACTAATAATCTTTTAAAGTTTCTAAAAACTCTCATTTTCATTCGAATTCTCAAAGAAAGGAAATTGTCCTGTTTATATACACAAAATATATATGAAATGTATACAAATTCCCTTATAAATCAAATCACCTTTTTCTTAGCCTAAACATTGCAAACAATATGTATTGAATATAATTCTTAGAATCATATTATAGCTTATCTCATGTGTGATTGCGTACCCAATGTATATATCACATGCCTTCGTCACGTGCCTTCCCATAGGTCCGTATGACAGACAATGGCGCTTGGGGCAACTGCAAACTTGCACGGGTACAAATCAACACATTAAACTCAACATTCAATACCACCAATTGAATTAATTCTTGGGGGATGGGGTGTACCATGACTGTGCTTGGTATCTTGCGATTTTTTAAATGAATTAGATACTTGTATGGATGGGATTTGTGAGCTTGGGGTTAATCGGATTACACTGTATTCCTGTACGGACCAAACCTTAATTTCACCACCCAAAAAAAACCAGATTACACTGTACTCTCCGAAAACTAATGTTAGAAGGATCTTCTAGTCCTGTAGACTTTTAAGTTTTCTTCTTAAGTTATAGTATGAGTCTCATGTCTACTTGAGCATAAGTCCGTAATGTCCGAAAAACTTAAATCTTGATTATCCGACGTTGCCGATGGATATAGAAAATAACCACACTCAAAAACCCACAATATGCTTTCTTGGGCATCAATGGTATTGAGTTTCGCAATCAAGCGTTCCCATCCCACTTTTGCAGCAAAAAGCCACATATCGATTTGAAATCTGGGAAAACAAGATTTCCCTCACCCCTCTAGTCGTACAATGAGTTTTTGTGCTGTCGACAGGTAATCCAATACTCCCTTCTCCCGACTTTCTATCATTCGCAGCAATAGCCATTCGCTTTCTGAAGTAATTCAAGAGATCAGGATCGTATAATACTTTCTGACCTTTTGTCGTTCTTCCCTGTGGGGCTCACCAATGTAAAAGAGTAGAAGGTGGTAGAGGTCACATAAAAAAAGCCTTCGTATATACCATAGATCAAGCCTAAATAGCTACACATAGTAGACAGAACGAATAGTCACATAGCGACAGAGAAAAAAGGTTTCTTCCGATACGACCTCTCTTTAATCTATACAAGATAGAATCTACTACAATTAGCTAGACAGTCAATGCCAGAGCCTCTTCCACTACAATAAACCTAATAAGGCGGTTAGTGTACATATGTATTTCAACGAAAATTAATCGTAGTATATACCCTCGGACTTACGGGAATATAGGATAAGTCCACTACCCCTGTGATTATACGGACTCCTGGAGCGCTCTACAGTCCCCGTACCACTGTCAGTCAACTCATTCACATAATAAACCAGCCGTAACACCTAGGACACGTGAGGTCCTGGGATGATATACCTAGGATCACTTGAATCCCGGTGTGGGTTGTGACAGCAAAGCTCTAGATTTTACCCACCTATACTCGAAGTCCGAAAACCTTATCTTTACCATAATTAATCTATAGCCCCATTAGACGTCGGGTATTGATCGCTATACCAGGCCGGATTGATTGATTGATTGATTGATTAAATTAACGTCTACACTGAGTCTAAGACTATCTAAGACGGCTAGGAGCTTTATAGGCTTCTAACAAGTAACAAATGGAGAATTGCTGGCCATATTCGGCTGTAGCTAATACAATTTGGGAAGATTGAAGTGGCCTCAATCTACTAATTTTTGAATGGGGGAAGTGAAAACTAATCTTGGGGAACAAAGCCCACCTACCAGGCCGGATTGTCTTGTCCCTGCAGCAACATTCGATGTTTTAGAAATCCGTGGGAGGGATTATGAACACGTAAGTTACTTCCCCGTCTTAAACTATGTTATCGTTTACAGGGAATGAAAATGGAAATTGCCGTGACCCGAACGCGAAGCACTGAGAGCATAGAAGTAAAATAGGAGATGCTTGAAGGATTTAAGTCTTGCCCTCTTGGAATATATATAGCTTCTCATATCCGACACTCTTTTCGTTCTATATCTGATTTAGACTCCACTTCATTTATCTTCAATCTTCATTCATAACTCAATTATAAACCATAAACTCACTTCAAAATTCGCAACATTCGCTCTCAAGTTAGCTTGTTTTACTTTGAACGAGTATTAAGTATCATCGCTTCACTAAGTCTATACCCAAAGCCAATCAAACATTGAGCAAAAGCCCCTGCAACTACACTCTTACTTGTCAAATTCTCAGTCAAGAACGCTTACCATTTGCACCGTCAAAATGAGTCAGATAATTACTGTCGATTACCTTGTCATTGGTGCGGGTGCCATGGGAATGGCTTTCGTCGACACCCTGTTCACCGATAACAAGGACGCCACGTTCGCTATTGTCGACCGCTACAACCGCCCAGGTGGTCACTGGAATAAGGCCTATCCCTTTGTCCGCCTCCACCAGCCATCTAACTTCTACGGCGTCAATTCCAGAGACCTTGGTGAGGACAAGATTGACATGGTTGGCTGGAACAGCGGTTTGGCCGAGCTCGCGACCAGCGACGAGATCCTGGCCTATTACACCCGGGTCCTAACGCAGCAATTCCTACCATCTAACCGGGTCACCTACTATCCTTTGTGCGAATATACTAGTGGCGGCGAGTTTTACTCCACCGTCACCGGGAAGATGTATTCTGTCGGAAACGAAACTCGGATTGTCGATGCCACCTTCATGCGCGTGAAGGTCCCCTCTATGAGCCCGCCTGTCTATAGTGTCGCGGACGATGTGAAACTTATTACACCGAATGAGTTGGCTCAAGTCTCTCGACCTTATGCTAATTATACTGTTGTTGGTGCTGGCAAGACTGGCATTGATGCCTGCCTGTGGATGCTAAGCATGGGCATTGACCCGTCAAAAATTACGTGGATTATGCCACGCGACTCGTGGTTGTTTGATCGGAATTCCATCCAGCCCGCGGAATCATCTGTCCAGAAGATACGAGAGACCCTTCAATTACAGGTCGAAGCGGCCATGGCCGCCACATCGGTAGATG
Source organism: Sclerotinia nivalis (assembly GCA_029531795.1). Lineage (NCBI taxonomy): Eukaryota > Fungi > Ascomycota > Leotiomycetes > Helotiales > Sclerotiniaceae > Sclerotinia > Sclerotinia nivalis. The sequence goes on from JAPEIS010000002.1 coordinate 1,817,741, forward strand.
ACTTGTTCAAACGGCTAGATGCATCCGGGGTCCTGTTGCGCGTGTCTAAGAACGACTGGCCTACCATGTTCCGCTGCGCTACTGTATCTTTGGCGGAATATGAGCAGATTAAGAAGATCGAGCATATCGTTCGCATGGGCCGGGTGAAACAGATCGCTGCGGATCAGGTGACTCTGGAAGGCGGCAAATTCAGTCCTGTGCTCGATACGCTCTATATCGATTGTACGGCTGATGGGCTCAAGGGATGCGAACCGGTTCCCGTGTTCAACGGCAAACATATCACTCTTCAGGCTGTCCGCAGCTGCCAGCAAGTATTTAGTGCCGCCTTCATTGCCCATGTCGAGGCTGAGTACGATAATGACAAAAAGAAGAATTCTCTCTGCGGCCCGATATCGCACCCTAGCAAATCTATTGACTGGCTTAGAACCAAAGTCCAGGATCATGAGAATATGTTATTATGGAACGCAGAGCCAAAGATGGTCATCTGGCTGAGCCAATCCCGCCTTAATATGTTCAAGAACTTGCAACCATTGCTGCCAGAGGATCGCGAGGAGCGGCGGCTCGTATTGCAAGCAATCGAGGAAAAGGAGGTAGCATATATTAACAAGATCCGAAAGCTTCTTAACGATTATAAAGCGGGAAATGTGAAGGTGCAATAGCATATCGCTATTAAGGGCAGACTTGCTTCGGAGGGCTAGGATTTGAGTGAAGCGTTCAATTTGTAGTTCCTTAAGAGAAAGCACAGTAAATATTACGGTACACTCTAGCGTCAAAACAAGCGAATTCTAGTATCTTTAATAGCTTCCATTTTACTAGGAATAAGAATGAAGTTTATCTCTCCTTTAATACACTTTTAGTTCTTTTTCTTTAAGAGAAGAGAATTAATTGATTGATTTTATTAACGTTCTTCCTCAATTCGCGACTATATAGGACGGCTAGGCCTTATAAACACTAGTAGGTAACTTTCTGTTACGTCGGACTCCACAAAGTACCGTGTCACATGACCAAGTCACGAGACTAGCAGGAGAATGGATAGATTAATTGATTGATTGATTGATTAAATTAACGTCTACACTGAGTCTAAGACTATCTAAGACGACTGGAGGCTCTTTCAAACCCCTAACAGGTAACATAATGAAGGTAAGCTGGCTTATAGGCCTGGCTAAATACATAATTTGAACGATTGAGATTGACTCAATTTTTTGAATTGAATAAAGGAAGTGAAAACTAGTCCTGGAGAATGATCCCGCCCTATAAATATCGAAACATATAATAGAGATAACAAAAAAAATAATATTTATTTAAAATTGTAAAAGGATTTATACCCTTCTTTCAATTTTATCATTCGTCTCTTCCCCTACTCCTCTTACTTCTTCTGTTCCTCTTGCTTCTATTTTTTTTCCTTTTTTTTGTATTCGTTTGAGATACTATGATCTAGTAGCTATTCTTGTTATATCGATGAACTCGAAGGTTTTGATTGTTTCTGCTTTGATATGAAATAGGTATTTCATAATGAATCTAAACAATGGATTATTTTCTTTGAGTTTTCTTCTTGTTTTCTTATATAAAAGGTAGTTGAATAATAAATGATTAAAAGTTTCTCTTTTTCCATATCTACATTTATCATTTGCCGAAATTCCAAAGCATTATAAATATGATTTGAAGTATCCGTGATCAATCTTTAATTGGAAAAGAATACTAATGATATTTCTTTTAATATTCCCTGGGATACCGATTTTTGAACTGGTTTTCCAAAGATAAGTTTTTACATATGATAATGGTGATTATCGGGGATTGTTTGTATTAAAAAGGATAATCCAATCTTCAGATTTCGTTCTTTTGATATTCATTCCTAATAAGGCAAAGCTAGTTTCGTTCGACGATGATCTGAGAATGGATAGACTGGATAGACTGGATAGACTGTATAGAGTCTATCCAGGCTACCCAGGCTATCCAGGCTACCCTAAGGTACGAAGGTCTATATAATCAAGATGGATTTCCTTACTATAGAGCTTCGTGCTCAAGATCAATCATTTAGTATACTCTACTATTAGTTACGAATTGTATATCATTATTGTTGTTACTTAAGTCTCTGCTTGACGCCTAGTTATAAACCACCTCGAGAGCCTAGAGCACTTCCACGTGATCTAGACGGCAAACCTCGTAACACTTTCGATCTATAAAATTGAAAATAAACTAATCGAGGAAGTGAAAAAAAAAAATGTTGGGGACTAGTACGCTCTTATTATACGTATTATATAACAAGAAAATATAAAGATTTTAGAGGATATAAAAGGATTACCCCTCGAATCCCTTTATTTCCTCTACTACTACTTCTTCCTCTACTCCTACTACTCTTCTCTCTTCTATTACTTTCTCTTTCTCTCTTTCCTCTTATAAAGAACTGTTATAAAAGAATTCAATTCTATCTTAGAATCTAAAACTAAAGAAGAAAGAAAAAGAAAGAAAGAGAACTATAAGAGCTCAAAAACAACAAATTTCAAAAAAAAAATTTCCTTCGAAATACAACCTTTTCAGGATCAACTTAGATCTAATATATCAAGTCAAATCGATTACAACTTTCCCTAAGTAATTCTAATTAGTAGTTGTTATACTATTACTATCGTCGCTTCAAACGCGAAACGTTTATAAAAAATCGTATCAAAAATCTCTAATTCATAGCTTCAAAGCCTCTATATTCAAAGAAATCAAGGTGAACTTCTCTAATTATATTAAATTACAAATCCTATATACTAATCAAAGAACTATTAACAATATAGAAAAGAAAAAGGACTAAAAGCGTATTAAAGAAGAAATAAACTTGATTCTTATTCCTAATAAACAAACAAAAGCAACTTTTGGAAATTTTGAAGAAAAATAATTCTTCGAAATACGCCCTTTTTATACCTTATATTGATTAAACAAATCAATCCAAATTGAATACAATTGTTCCCAAAGAAATTAAACCAGTAATTGTTGTAATACTGTCGTCGCTACACAAAACACGAAATACACATGAAAAGTCGCGTCAAAATCGAAGATTCTTCATCCTTCTATTATGGACGAAGAGATCAGTATGACCGATACTATCCCATCCAGCTTTCCAAGAGTCATTTTAGGTATTCTATTTCAAAAAGAGGTTGTACTATTCCTTTATGAGGAGAGCTTCAATAGTCCTTTATTTATCTTTTCTAGCCCAACCCTTTTCTAATCCTTCAACTTCCAAACTTAATATAATATTCTTAGTTTTGATGATCCTTTCAGATCATCTATTAATCTTCTATTACTCCAAATCAATAACAAACGAAGACGGTAATTTAGTTAATCAGGATCTAATTCTACAAAGCTAAAAAAAGCTATTCAAAAAGCTAGAGATTTCCTTATTTTAATTGTTTCTTTGGAAAAGGAAATCGAAGAACAATTGAAGATTCTAGATCTAATCGAAATATTCTATGAATATCTCGAAAAAGGAAAATTGATAAAAGCTTCGAATATTATCACATCACAAATCTTCCATTTCGAAAAGGCTATCAAAAGGATTGAAAATCAAATTAAATACTTTTCTAATTTTTTCAATTAATCAATTATTCCTTTAACAAATACTTTATTCATTGATAAAGCAAACTATGCTATTGTTATCAAATCGGTAAAGGAATGGAAAGTAATTTCCAAAGGAAATCCTACAAAATATAAGCCTATAGAGCAAAAGTGTCACGGGGTCCCCGTATATGGTATACGGAGACCGCTCGGGTTCCGACCCATAGGAGTCGGACCTCGGATAAGTGTAGGCTAACCTTGGTCGGGGTTAGCATTACATATAAATATATTTAAGGAACCATTCCTTCTATAGAAATATAACTTTTCGAGCTACATCTTATTAATAAAAGTGATTCTTGTTATTCTGCCTATTGCCTCTGTAATACTACATAGCTCCGATACTACCTGTACCGATACTTCTACGATATCGTCCCATCCGCACCCACCTAGCCAACCCGGCTCCCCTGAAGAATTCGCTACTACCGTAACCAACGATACCGCGATCTGATATCATTATCTCACCTCCCTTTACAACTATAGTATAAGAGTAAAAACAAAAATAACCGATCTGCAATCTATAATTCAAAAACTTACTCTCAATCTGCAAATCGAGAAAACCGTATTCATACGATAGAAAGAGAAGAACGATAAATTGATTACCCATCTAACTCAACTTCATCCCATCCCCGTCGCTCCACCTATTTCAACCCCCACCGACCCCTCGCCCCTGACGCCCGTTACAACCCTGGCTACCGCTCCTATTCTGTCGAAGCCTCAATTGAGTGAAAAAGTACCTAACCCCGTATTGTTTGATAAAACGAAAATCGATCTTGATCGATTTATCGATCAAATACAGAATAAAACGCATACCAATTCCAATTGTTTTATTTCTCTGCATTCCCGTCTGATTTATATAACTAAAAGATTAACTAGATTTGTTGCTGTACAAATTCGATTATATAATATCAAAGGGCAATTTATTAAATTTACTGATTATAAAAATCTATTGTAAATACTGGAAAGAGTTTATAGAAATCAGAACAAACAAATCGAAACCCGAAAACTCTTGATCAATTTGAAATAAAGGAATCAGTTGTTCTATATCTTCTATGCTGAATTCCAAAGATTAACATTGAAAGCCAGGATGGCCGATAACAATAATACCCTGATTATTTTGTTAGAACAAATCCTGTCGAGTGAATTGAAGAACCAGATTGTTATTGTTGAACCATCCACAAATAATGCCAATACATTCATTACTTTTGTATAGATATTGAAGAATCGTTATCTGTACCTGATAGAACCGACCAACTCCGATCGTAATTTAATCGTCCTGTTGTTTCATACTATGATTCAAAACCTGAATCCTGTTAACTATACCCTTGCTCCGTTCCCGAATACTATTACTCGATTTGTTACTTCTACTACGATTATACTTGCTGAAGATCCAATGGATTTCAGTTCCCAAAAATATACTAATAAATATAAACAAAAGGAATACTTCCATTATAAATCTATCGATCATTATATAAAAGATTATCTATTCTCAAACAATCGTCCTGTACAAACTAGAGCTAGCTTTACCAATCCTGCCCTGCTATCCCCTATTCCATCTTCCGCCCAAATTCAACCATATACTATATCACCATACAGTCTATCCCTTCCCGGCTCCCCGAATTCGGGAAACGGAGTCTGCCTGACATAAATCGTTATCAGACGAAAGCCCCACGCATATTATACTTATCAGTTACCGCAATTCGAGGCTTATCTTTCATTGAAGAAACAAGCAATCAAGCAAATCTGATAATATTGCCTATTACTATCCTACCGACACCTAATCGATCCTGTCCCATTTACACTATAATAGATAACGGATACAAAAGATATACTTTCACAAACCGAAATTGAATTGAAACTATTAAACTTCCAATATATAAATTATTTGTTCCATTCAAAATCATTGGATTCGATAGAAAAATACTACCTGAAAACCGAATGAATCGTTATATCCTAATTGATTTGCAAATCAATGATCATTATAAGAAAAAATCGAAAATCTATATTACTGAACTAACTTATTATCCAATTATCCTAATACTGATCTAATTAAAGAAATATAATCTCTATATCGGATTCGCATCCAATACCTTTCACTTCGATAACAAATTCTGCCGGAAATCCTGTAATATATTTGCATAATTATCGAGTATCCAAGCTCTATTCGATATCCCTATTAAAACCCATCCTGTTTATCTACTATCCTGTTCTGAAGCATTAAAGAAAAAAGATATAACAAATGTTTCAATTCAAACTTGCTCGATATACACCCATCGAAACTACAAAATATTCCAAACTAGTATCAACTTGATAAACCAAATCCTGAAAGAAAAAGAAGATTCTGCTCCCGAAAACCTGTCTGTTGAATTCCGTTCGTGGATCGATATATTTTCTCTATATAATACTAACAAATTACCTCCGCACTACCTATACGATTATGATATCCGATTGCAAGATAAAGTTAAGCTATCGTTTGAAGTTCTATATTCGATATTTTGGGATGAATTAAAAGCTTTGTAAGAATAGTTAAGGGAAAACCTAACAAAAAGATTCATCCGATCGAATTCCTTCGCTTCCGTTTCGCCTATTTTATTTATTAAGAAATCTAATAATGATCTTTGATTCTATATAAACTATTATATATTGAATAATCTATCTATAAAAAACCGATACCCATTGCCTTTAATCAAAGAATCCTTGAATAACCTGAAAGAGATGAAGTATTTTACGAAAATAGATATCATCTCGGTTTTCAATAATATCCGAATTAAGGAAGAATAGAAATACCTGATTATATTCTGTACCCGATTCGGCTTATTCGAAACCTTGGTTATACTATTCGGGCTGATTAAAGCCCCAACGATATTTCAACGATTTATCAACGATACTTTGAAAGAATATCTGGATATATTCTGTACTACTTATTTGAATGATATTCTGATCTACAACAAAACTTGTTCTGAACATATTAAGTATATACAAAAAGTACTAGATGCTTTACAGAAAACTAGATTGTATATCAATTTATCGAAATGCGAATTCCTGAAACCTGAAACGAAATTCCTGGGTTTAATTATAGATCGAAAGGGAATCCGAATAGACTCAATCAAGATTAAAATAATAATTGATTAGAAAACACTAAAGAACCTAACAGATATACAAATGTTTATAAAATTTAGCAATTTCTATCGATGCTTTATTCGCGATTTCTTCTCGATCATTCGCCCGATAGTAAATCTAATCAAGAAGGATATAACCTTTCAATAGGATCCTACTTATAAGAAATCGTTCTCGAATCTGAAAGCTGTATTTACGGCAGCACCTGTATTAGCCTTTTTCGATTAAGAGAAGGATGTGATCCTAAAGATAGACATATCGGATTATGTATCTGCTAAAATCCTTTCCTAATATGATAACAATAGGATTCTAAAACCTGTTGTATATTTCTCAAAGAAGTATTCGATTGCAGAATATAATTACAAGATTTATAATAAAGAATTACTGACAATTATTCGCTATTTCGAAGAGTAGCGATCCGAATTAAAAGATATCTCTTCTTCGATCAAGATCATCACAAACCATAAGAATCTGAAGTACTTCATAACAACAAAACTATTGAATCGTTATCAAACCCGCTGATCTGAATTTCTATTCCATTTCAATTTCAAAATTACATACCGTTCCGGAAAGCAAGAAGCGAAATCCGATACTCTAATCAGAAGATCAGAGGATTTGCCTAAAGAAGGGGATGAACATCTCCTTCATCAAAATCAGATTATTCTGAAAACCGAAAATCTAGATACAAATCTATTTCCTATTGTTAATTCAAAGAAGAAAATCCGTTTCGCGATTACAATCTATAACCAAACCCATACCGATATTCTATCGTCTATCCGCAATCCCGAATTATCTATTCGCGAACCCGGATTACCTATTTGTGAACCTGAACCATCTGTGATACCCGATAACCCAATCCCTGTCCAATTGCTTGAATCTATACAATTGAAACCCCTTAAAGAACTGAAACCCCTACTCATTGAAACTTACCTGTCCGGTCCGTTTTCGTTATCGATTTTAAAGGCTTTAAAAAAGAATACTGCTAAACACTTGTATATTACATTATCTGAATATATTATGAACAATGATCTATTATATTATCATAAAAAGTTTTATATCCCTAACTACAATCCTCTGAAAACAAAGCTCCTCCGAATGATCCACGATCCCCCTATTGTCAAATATCTACACTGTACTTATACTTTCGAACTACTTTCCCGAAACTACTATTGGCCTGAATATTACGATTACATCTCCCGTTAAATACACAATTGTTATAATTGTCATCGAACCGTCCCGAATTGTAAAGGACAAAAAGGAATCTTACGTTTTCTCCCGATCCCGTAACAAGCCTGGAAAGATATCTCAATCGATTTCATCACCCATCTTCCGAAAAACTCTGAATACGATACAATATTTATCGTAATCGATCGATTAATCAAAATAAAGCATTTCCTGCTCTACCGAAGAACCTATAACTCTGAAGAAATCTCCCGACTATTCCTGAAGTATATATAGAAGCTTTACAGCCTACCACAGACTATTATATCCGATCATAGAACTCAATTTATTTCTGACTTCTGAAAGTATATCTGTAAACGACTAAATACTGCTTCAAAGCTGTTGATAACTTATCATTCTGAAACCGATGAACAAACGGAAAGAACGAACACAATACTCAAACAATACCTTCGCTTGTATATATCCTACTTGTAGAACAACTGATCCGAATAATTACCGATCGCCGAATTCTCGATTAACTCTACTTAATCCGAAAGCTTCTGTTTATCGCTATTCTTTACCAATTACAATTTCCATCCCCAAATGAATTTCGAATCCGTTGCATTCTTCGATCGCCCTGGAATCCTGAACGCTGAGGAATTCGTCAAAAAGATGAAATCGATCGTCGACCACCTAAAGACCGAACTGACTACTAATCAAACCCGCTATTCGAAGAATGCCGATTCCTGCCGTTCGCCTGCCCGTCAATACCAACTTGGAGATCTAATCTGGCTTAATATTAAGAATATCCGAATTCTTCGTTTTTAGAAAAAGCTAAATTGGAAAAACTTAAATCCCTTCCGAATTCTAAAGGCCATAAACTCATACACTTATGAACTAGAATTTCTTGTTTTTATAAGGAATCATTTAATCTTTCATATTAATTTATTGTATCCCATCAATGATAACCCTATCTCTAATCAATGCAACCCGCTTCCCCCTTTTATCGAAATCAAAAGTATTAAACAATTCGATATAAAAGAAATCCTGGATTCCTAATAGGAATATTAGAACTATAATAGTCCCCACCTGAAATATACTATCCAATAGATAGATTATGATATACTTACCAAAGAGCCTACAAAGTATTTAGAGAATACTCAAGAATTGATCTATAATTATCACTATTGTTATCCAAATAAACCTGGTCCTTCTAATTATCTCAACAAAACTCAATCCTAAAAAGAAAAATACTATTACAAAGTCCCCGTATATAATATACGGAGACCGCTCGGGTTCCGACCCATAGAAATCGGACCTTGGATAAATGTAGGCTAGCCTCGGTCAGGGCTAGCGCTACACATAAATATATTTAAGGAACCGTTCCTTTTATAGAAATATAACTTTTCGAACTACATCTTATTAATAAAAGTGATTTCTGTTATTCTGCCTGTTGCCTCCATGATAAAAAGGATAATATTCTTAGCAAACGATTAATCCTTATCAATCTATTTCTTCATCAATCCAATTTTTTTATACCAATATATACAAGAAACAAGATCAACGAAGCCTTTAAAAAAACTGGTATCAATGGGTTAATCATCTTGGTTATTATTATAATTAGAAGCAACAATATCATATTAATCATCAATAACCCTTTCAATGTATAGTTCCTTATAGAAAAGAAAGAGATCTGGAATCGTATCCTCGAATCAGAGAGATTTCAAATCGATAAACTATGATACAAAGTGATTATATACAAGATCCCAATCAAGGAATTCTTTAGTTCAAAAGGAATAGATATGATTAAAGATGAAATTAAAATCTTCAATTCAGGGTTTATTATAATGAGTATTTTTTATTGATTGATTAATGTTTCTAAAAGAGTTAATCAATAAGAAGGAGTAATTGTGATTGCATTTGTTATACAAAAAGAAGCAGAGTTAGTTATTCGAAAAAGATTATATATTGTTGGTATTAGCGTTAGAGTTGAAAGATTTTATCCTTTCATTTCTTTCTCTTAATACAACAAATGTTAAGGATTCGGTTATAATGAATCATATTGTAAAAAACCCTTAATTTGTAGATTTTGTAGCAATAATTATATTATAGTTGATTATTTTTGTTTAATTTGTCAAACTAAAAGTAAACCCTGTTAACATTTAGTGATTAAATGTGCTAATTGCAAAGGAGAGCATAAAGCTAGCTTTAAGGTATGCGAAATATACTAAGCAACTATTTGGAAATCTAATTAATGTTGTATAACAATATTCGCATTCTTCAAATCAATTTAAATAAGAGCTTTCAAGCTACCGAAAGTGCTTTTCAACTTGTTTTAGAATTCGATATCGATCTTATAATTATTCAAGAACCTTGAGTCCTTTCAAACTTTGAGAAAGATTACTCTTTAACTAGATCGATTGCTCATTCTAGCTTTTCCCAACTCCTTCTAAATTATCCTTCGAATCTTCGTCTCTGTACAATGATCTATATCTCGAAAGGATTCAAATCGCTAGTAGCTCTAGCCCTTAACTTTTCCAAAGATACAGATATTCAAATTATCGATATCATTTAGGGAAATCATATAATTCAATTATTCAATATATACAACGAAGCTGATGTCACGGGGTCCCCGTATATGGTATACGGAGACCGCTCGGGTTCCGACCCGTAGGAGTCGGACCTCGGATAAGTGTAGGCTAGCCCCGGTCGGGGCTAGCGCTACACATAAATGTGTTTAAGGAACCGTTCCTTCTATAGAAACGTAGCTCTTCGAGCTACGTCTTATCAATAAAAGTGATTTCTGTTATCCTGTCTGCTGCCTCCGTGATAGCTGATTAAACTAAAGAGAAAGGTTATATTATCGAAAGATGCTTTTTCAATACTTCTTTCTTTCATTATATTATTCTTACAGGGGACTTCAATTCTCATTATTCTTAATAGGACCCTTTTTCAAACAAAAGCTCGAATGCTGATCAATTAGTTGAATGGTTTGAAGATCAAAACCTTATTCTTCTCAATGAATTAGGGACTAGTATTTTCTATTGAACTAATATAACAAATCCAAGTGTTTTAGATCTTATTGATTGATTGATTTAATTAACGTCCACACTGAGTCAAAGACTATCTAGAACGGTTAAGAGCTCAATCGAGCTCTTAACAGATAGCTATGGATAGTGCTATCTAAATAGCATACAAATTTGTATATATTTTTGATAAGGGAAGTGAAAACTAATACTGGGAAGCAAAGCCCGACCTCTATATAGCATCGCATATAAAAATAAAAATACCAATCAAAGTATTACACTCATAATTTTCCAAATCCGATCCCTCTATTAATCAAATCCAAACAATCTTTTTTTATATCAACTTTTTGTCTTATTCGTAACTTCCCAACAATCATGCTTTATCTAATATTGATTTTATAGAACTCTCCAAATCATAAGGATATTGACTCTACAAGATGCTTCAATCCTGTATATAGTATATCCTCCACTGAATTCTATAGCAGATACATTATTAGCTCGGGTCGTTCTATACAGTTCCTCCAAGTATATGAATTGTTGTTGTTTCGATTCGAATCGAAGGAGGTAAGGTCTGAATCTTAAAACTGAATTTGATAAATCGCGTTCGATGCTTTAGAAAGATCTTGGAGATGATTTTGTGGTATATTGTCGTAGATGATAGTGTTGTCCTTTGTTTCGTAATAAAAGTAGTGTTGTAGAAAGCACAATCCGATAATACGATTGTCAAAAAACCGAGATCTGGTTTTTGCCATCAGTCAACTCGGAGGCAAAAAACGTCGCGATCGGGTGTCTCTTCCTCTTCCAATCATTACGACTTCATCAAATGACTCAAACTTAGCTCTGCAGACTCTAATAATTAAATAAAAGAACTGGAGGTTCGTAGAGGACACCGCGTACAGGTGTTGAGTCTTGTCCTCCTTTTAGATCTTATATTAGCTACTGAAATAATATCCTTCAATATTATTGATTAACAAGTTCTTCCTGATTTTGGTTTAGATCATTTAGGGATTCTGTTTGAAATGAAAGGTAGTTCATTTTATACTACGAATATTGTTTTATTAGCAAAGTTCAATACAAAACTAATGAATTAGAACAAATTTATATTAACTTTCGAAATTGAGATAGCTATATCAACAATCTTCAATTCGAGCGAATATCTCAATCTCCTTATTCTAGAATCCGATTTTCTTGATTCTCTTCTTAACAAAAACCTGTATACACAAATACTAGATAAAGCTGCAATGGAATTCATTCGAATTATCATCAATTCAACAAATGCTAGTATATCTAGATCCAAATCGATCAAAAAAGCAAAGCTTTGATGGTCTTCAGAATTGAAAGTCTTTTGTAAACAGCTTTCATCAGTATATGAGAATACTAAACAATACTTTGAAAACGATATATTCAAGAAAATCTATCAATCAACAAGGAATCATTACTTTCAAGTTATTAAAACAGCAAAAAAGAATCACTGAAACGAATTTCTTGAAAAAGAGGATACTCAAATGATATTCAAAGTAATGTTATATACGAAAGATCTTCGAATCGAAAGGATCCCGAATATTCAATTTAGTCTCTTTCAGTTTGAAAACTTATTTGAAGGAAAATGTTCGGCTTTCAGATTTACCTTTTTCTTTCCCCCTTTATATACAATTACATCTGAATGGGAAGAGTATAAACAATCGAAAAAATGAGAATAGTCTGATCTTATTGAAAATGAACTTCTCAATGTTTGTTCGGCTAAAATCAAAGGAAAGATCTTTGATCCAAACGGAATTACTCAGGAGATCATTATTCAAGTTTACAAAGCGATCCCAAAAGTTTTCTTTATTTTTTTCAGCAATTTGATTAATCTTGATTATTATCTTTCTTACTGGAAACAAGCTATTGGAGTTATACTTAAAAAAAACTTTCGAAATCAGATTATTCTATTTCAAAAGTATATAGAGTTATTGCTTTTTTGAATTGTTTAGATAAGATAAATGAAAGGATATTAGTTTAAAGGTTTAACTATTTTGCTAAAACAACAAAACCATTTCATTATTTCCAAATAAATGGAAGATAAAAGAAATCAATTATCGATATAGTAATCCTGTTTATTATCGAAATCGAAAGGAATTCAAAAAACAAAAAGAAAACCTCAACTCTTTTTCTAGATATCAAAAGGGCCTTCGATTATATATTCAAGAATCGATTTTTAGATATCTATAAGAATCTCAATCTTTTAATTAGTTTTATTATATAGATCTCGTTATTTTTGGAAGAAAGATTACTCAAACTTTGTTTGATGATCAGATTGAAGCTTTTAAACCAATCAATACCGGAATCCTTCAAGGAAGTTCAATCTCATTAATTCTTTTTTTAATCTATATTCGAGATCTTTTTTAATCGAATTCGATTGAATATCTTTTGTATATTGATAATATAATTATGATTATTTATTCTTCAAATTGGAAAAAGAATATACTTTCCCTCGAAAAAGCAGCCAAACAAATTTATACTCTTGATAAGAAAAACGTTATCCAATTCGATTTAGCAAAAACGGAATTAATACATTTCTTTACATCCAAATACACTAAAGATACTTCAATCAAACTCCCAAATTCTGAGATTATACAATCTTCATCATTGATCAAATAATTAGACATATAGTTCGATTCCAGCCTCAACTTTAAACAGTATATTACTATTCGAATAACTCAAGCTAAAGCTTCATTCTATCGAATAACTAGGTTAACTAATATTGAGAAAGGGCTAAGCTTTAAAACACTAAGACAACTTTATATAATATATATTACTAGCATAATTGATTACAGATCAATCATTTAATAGAAAAATCAAGCCTCATTCAAAAAGACTCTTCAATTACTCTAGAATCTTGCTTTATATAAAATTCTAAAAGTCTTCAAAACCTCATCAATAAAGCCAATAGAAATAGAAATTGCTTTATACTTTCCGAAAATCAAATTAAACACTGGAATCAGACAATATACTTTCAAATTATTGAAAATCTCGTCTTCCCATTCCGTCAATACAATTATAGATAAACTAATTATCGAAAAGGAAGCTCTAAATACAATAGCAATCCCTCAAAGGAAACTATCGAAACTTATTCAATTTGAAAAGATTATGAAATCAATCGAAAAAGATTTCGATCCTTTAATCCTAGAAAAGATTGATTATTTTCATTTCCTTTTTTGGAAAAGGAATATTCTATATAAAATCAATATCAACAAGTTAACAAAAGAAGATACTACAATTGTTTATAATCTTATATTCAAATATAGATATAAGAATATTATTATAATATATATTGATACTTTATTCATTTTGGACAAAATCGGAATTAATATCGGGATTGCAATTATTCTGTCGAATAATTAGGTTTTATATCAGGAAATCATCAATATTGAAGTGAATTAGTTTATCTACAATAGTAAACTTCTTGAAGTCATTAGAGTAATCGAATATACTAGCTCTATTGCTCAATCAAACGAGAAATTCAAAATCTACTTAAATAATCAAACCGGATTATATCGATTGAAAATACCCTTTGATGTTTTTGATTAAATATACCAAATTAGAGCAATCAAGGCTATAGAAGTTTTTTTTAGAAAAGAAGTTGAAATCTCCTTTAATTGGATTTCAGGGTATATCTTCGTTGAAGGAAACAAATTGATTGATATTTTAGCAAAAGAAGCTACAAAATAAAGATCATTATCAAACGAAATCAGCTTTGCCTTCTTAGAAATGGATATCAAAAAAACGAAATCCGAAGAATAAAATACTTTTCTCTATTCATCTAATTCGGCCTATTCGAAAATATACCTCTGGAAGATTAGCTCAAAGATCAGAATTCCAGAAAACATTAAAAGAAGCTTTATTAATACTTTATTTCAGTTTAAAATCGGTTATGGATATTTCAAATCTTATCTATAACAATTCGGAATCTCAGCAAATGATAATTGTAGATATAGAAAAGGAGAATCTTCTAATCATCTTTTGTTCAGTTATTTGTTATACAAATCAATAAAAAGAATATTCAAGAAAAACAACCCTATTTCCCGATTCATTATGAAATATCTATTTCATATCAAAACAGGAATCATTAAGATTCTTGAATTTATTAAGGAAACAAAAATAGCCACCAGATTATGATATCTAATTAAAATGCAAAAGGATATAAAACAAAAAGGCAAAGGTGAAGAGAGTGAACTGAAAGAAAATGATTAATTAAATCAATTTGGTTAATTTGGTCAATTTGATCAATTTGATCAATTTACTTTTCTATATGAGGTAAATCGTTCTAATTTCGAATTATATTATATTTCATTTATTATTTTTCTTATTATATACAAAAGTATTTGTAAGGTGGACTTTGTTTCCTAAGATTAGTTTTTATTTTTTTTATTCAAAAATTAGTAGATTGAGACTATTTCAATCTTCCCAAATTGTATTAGCTACAATTGAATATGGCCAGCAATTCTCCATTTGTTATTTGTTAGAAGCTTATAAAGCTTCTAGCCGTCTTAGATAGTCTTAGACTCAGTGTAGACGTTAATTTAATCAATCAATCAATCAATCAATCGCTTTATCTCTATCGTATAACATCTATTACAACTATACAAGTATAGTCTTTCCAGTCAAATTGCTCCTATATTGTGTTGTGTACAAGAGTTGTATCTTACAGTCTCTGCTGTTTAGAACAACCCTGGCGGCGGTTACGTCCTTACAGTACCTACTGTTTAGAACAACTTCAACACAATTCATATAGTAGCTTTTCTTGATCACTTCTACATCTCATTTTATTCGAAGAGTCAAGACTGCTCTATAGCCTGGGTGGATGGGAAGCACACATAGAATGTGGGCTAGCATTGTTTTAAATGCAATTATTCTTCAACTACGTTCTATTGCTAATTATAATCATAGGACTAAACATATCGATATCGATACCGATCGAAAAACTTCAACTAGAAAAACTTCTTGACAAGAGGGTATTTGTAAAATGAGTAGATGAATCAGATACAACATTCACACTAGGTTCTTGCTTGTATAACAACAAACAGACACCTAGTTTTTTCATGACTATATATCATAATACAAAAGAACAGATTCATATTCATTTTAAATTTCAAATGTTTATTAAGTTTGCCAGCAAGAAAAAACAAATAGATATATTATTGGTTGTTCCTCCAGATACCGATTTTGCAAATACCTCTACACCTTATCCAATATCGAATATTGATGATTTATCTTACAATGTTTCTACTATTCACGAAGCCGGTTTAAACAATACACAATATATTTTCCTTATACAATTCGATCTTATTACAAAGGGATTCATCGTTACAAAGAAAAAGACTACTACAATCAGACCTCACACTACGATTACAAACATATTGATTCGTAACCTTGAATCTCTATCTAATACCACAACCTTCAATATATTCATCAGGCCAAGTACTTATACAAAAGTGCACCTGGAAAAACTCTATATACATATTAGCAAAACTACAACCGATACCTACAAAACCAACTTAAAGAAAATGTATATTCAACAAAGAACTATGTTACTAGAATAAAATAAATTCGTATATAAGAAGCAACAACGCCCAATACCGCCACCATATGCTCAGGCATCTCCGGAAGTACAGAGTCCTCGGTCACCGCCACTGTATGCTCAGCCATGTCCAGAAGTACAAGTTCCTCGGTCACCGCCTCTATATACTCAGCTATCTCCAGAAGCGCAGGTTTCTTAGTCATCACTCGTCATTCTCAAAGAAACGATTGAAGAAACACCGCCTCGAATTCCAACTAGTTCCAACTCTATATCAGTACATAACATTTTCTCTAACTATAAAGAGTCATCAGATAGCGAAGTGAACTTGGACGATACCGAAAAGCATATCAGAATAGACTTCGATGTGGATTCGGATGAGGAAGAGCTTACTAAGAAACAATTTGTCAACTTGAATTCTCGAGAACTAAATCAGCAATTCTATTGTAATAAAGAAACGTCACAGATACTTAACTCGAAGTTGAAGAAATGGATAGAAACAATATTATCGATAAACTTCAATGTTCACCATCATACACATTTAACTACTAAATTATCAATTCTTGGTAATTGTATCCATACATCAAATACTAATGTATTTGATATTACTTTACTTTGGTACTCTGCACTGTTTTTCTACGATCCATTCGACTCCGATTCTAATAACACTTTCGGATTATAGGGAAAGAGAAATTCATGGCTTATTCGAGATATAATAGAACAGATTCAATGGGCTAATAAAATATACAATAGTACTGAGATAAGTTCGTCATTCAACCATCACACAACAAATTTCGAAGAACAAAATTTCTTCGAAATACAACCGGTTCTTCCCTTTATTTAATAAAGAAATACTCTCAAAATTCATTCCAATTGTTCCCAAGTGAATCGGCTTAGTAGTTGTTGTGATACTGTTGTCGTTGCTCAAAACACGAAACTTACACGAAAATTCGCGTAAAAACTCTTTCCAATTTTTTTCAACTTTTTTCCTTATTTGAATGTATAAGGCTTTGATAGGTTTATCAAGTCCAATAATAGACTTTCCGATAGAAGGATCCTTTGGATCATCTCTTAAATTTATTTTCTCATAAGTAATAATGATATTAGATTCTTCAATATTCAGCTTCTTTATCATTGATCCAATCCTCCTATCTAGAAACCCCTTCACAATACAAAGATCACCCAATCTCTTAAATCCTACTCTAGTCCAATCTTTCAATTCGCAAAACCAATTGGATATTCTCAATTCAGATGATCTATTCCGATCGGTCACAACAAATTTTGAAGAAAAATTATTCTTCGAAATACGCCCTTTTTATACCTTATTTACACTAAACAAATCAATCCAAATTGAATGTAATTGTTTCCAAAGAAATCGAACCAGTAGTTGTTGTGATATTATCGCCGGCACTCAAAACATATGAAATCGTATTAAAACATAAAAATTCTTATTCCTTTCATCCCTTCACTATAAGTAAAGAAATCTTTATAACAGACATTATTCCATTCAATCATTCAGAAATGATATTAGACACTCTATACCAAAAGAACTATATTGAATATACCATTTATAAAAAGAATAATAACCCCTCATTCATCCTTTTCAATTTTACCCCCTTTCAACCCTTCAACTTTCAAGCTCAATACGATATTTTGAGTTCTGATGATTTATTCAAATCACCAACCAATTCTCCAATACTTCAATTCAATAATAAACGAAAGCAGCAATTCAATCATTCAGAATTTTGTATCAATTCATCAAAAGAAGCTATCAAACAAACCAGAGATCTACTCATCCTAACTGCTTCCTTAGAAAAGAATAATTAAGAACAATCAAAACTCCTCGATCTAATCGAAATATTCCGCGAATACTTTGAAAAAGGAAAGCTTACAAGAACCTCAAATATTATTATATCCCAAATCTCTCATTTGGAAAACACCATCAAACGAATCGAAAAACAAACTAATCATTTTTCCAATCTTCCGAATCCTTCAATCCCCTTTTCTATAATCACTATATCAATCAATAATATAAACTATGCTATTATCGCTAAAACCATAAGAGAATAGAATCTAATTACAAAAGGAAACCCTGCAAAACAGAGATCTACAAAACAAAAGGAAAAGAAAAAGGATATCTCAATAAGATACCTAATCCTTATCAATCCAGAAATCGAATATCTCTTCTCTTTCTCATCTCTTCAAATAAGAAACCAAATCAATGAAGTATTCAAAGCAGCTAGTATCAAAAGTTCCGTTATCTCAACTATTACCACTTCTATCAATAATAATCTTATTATAATCACTAACAATCCATTCACCTTTCAATTTTTATTGAATAAAAAAGGAATCTGAAACCAAATATTGAAATCTGAAAGAATTCAAAAAGATCAAATATAATACAAAATGATCATCTACAAAATCCCAATCAAGGAATTCTCAGGATTTAAAAAAATGGATTTTATTTTAGAAAAAATTAAAATATATAATTCTGATTGCTTTTTAGTAAGAATACTATATTGACTCACCTCATCAATCAGAAAAACAACTCAACGAAAAGGAACTATTGTAATAATTTTTGCTACCAAAAAAGAAGCAGATCTAGTCATTCGAAAAAGACTATATATCACTAGAATTAATATAAAAATCGAAAAGTTCTACGATTCCAAACCCAATTCTCAATACCAGAAATGCCAAGGTTTCGATTACAACGAATTATATTACAAGAAATCTCCTACTTATAAGCTATATAACAATAAATATTCTATTATCGAACATTTCTGTTTAATCTATCAAGCAAAAAACAAACCTTATCAATATTTAGTAATCAAATATACTAATTGCCAAAAAGATCATAAAGCTAATTCGAAATCCTGCGAAATCTATCAAACAATTATAAAGAAAACCAATTAATGCTGTATAACAATACTTGTATCCTTCAAATCAACTTAAACAAAAGCCCTCAAACTACAAAGAATACTCTTCAATTTATCATAAAACTCAATATCGATCTTCTAATCATTCAAAAACCATAAATCCTTTCAAATCCTAAAAAAGATTATTCTTCAACCAAATCAATCATCCATTCCAGTTTCTCCCAACTCCTCCCTAACTACCCTTCGAACCTTCATCTTCGAACGATGATATACATTTCAAAGATATACAAACCACTAATATCTTTAACCCCGAATTCCTCTAGAGATCCAGATATCCAAATTGTCAATATCATTCAAAGGAATCATACTATTCAACTCTTCAATATTTATAATAAAACCGATTAAACGAAAGAGAAAGATTATACAATCAAAAGATACCTATTTAACACTCCCCTCATCCAACATACTATCCTTACAAAAAACTTCAACTTTCATCATCCTTAATAAGATCCATTCTCGAACAAAAGTTCGAATACTGATCAATTAGCAAAATAATTTGAAAACCACAATCTCATTCTATTCAACGAACCAGATATCAATACCTTTTATCAAACAAATATAACAAACCCAAACATTCTGGATCTCACTTTAACTACAGAAACTATTTCCTCCAACATTATCGATTAACAAGTTCTTCCTGATCTCGGCTCAAACCATTTAGATATTCTTTTTGAAATAAAAAGTAACTCTTCCTATATATCAAACACTACTTCAATAACTAGATTCAATACAAAACTAGCTAACTGAAATAAATTCGCATTCACCCTGAAAACCAAGATATCGAGATCATCAATCTTGAATTCGAATGAATACCTTAATTTATTCATTTCAGAATCCGATTCTTTTGATTCCCTATTGATTAACAAATCGAATACACAAATACTCAATAATACCACTACAGAATTTACTCGAATCATTATATATTCAGCAAATACAAGTATTCCTAAATGTAAATCAACCAAAAAAACAAAACCCTAATGAATTCTAGAATTGAAAGATCTTCGAAAAAGACTTATATCAATATATAAAGATACCAAACAATATCCTAAAAACGATCTGCTCAAGAGAGTTTATCAATCAACAAGAAATCATTATTATCAAGCTATTAAAACAACTAAGAAAAACCATTGAAATGAATTTCTAGAAAAAAAGAATACCCAAACGATTTTCAGAGCTATATTCTATATAAAAGATCTTCGAACCGAAAGGATCCTGAATATCAAATCTAGCCTTTTAAAACTGGAAAACTCATTCAAAGGAAAATACTCAGCATTCAGATCAGTTCTATTTTTTTTTCCCCCAAGTATTCCTGTATTTATATAAGAAGAATACAAACAATCAAAACAATAGAACTAATTCAAACTTATTGAAAACGAACTTCTCAATGTATACTCAGCCAAAATCAAAGGGAAAATTTTAAACCTTGATAACATTATTCAAGAAATTATTATCTGAATTTACAAAGCAATCCCGAAAGAATTCTTTATACTTTTTAGTAATCTAATCAATCTAGAATATTATTTTTCTTGTTGGAAACAAATTACAAAAGCTATCCTCAAGAAATTTTCGAAACCAGATTACAATATACCAAAAGTATACAGGGTTATCGTATTACTCAACTGTTTAGATAAGATCAATGAAAGAATCCTAGCTCAAAAGTTTAGTTATCTAACGGAAACAACGAAATTACTTTATTATATACAAATAAATAAAAAACAAAAGAAATCAATAATTGATACAATAATCTTATTCACTACCGAAATCGAAAGGAATACTAAAATCAAAAAGAAAACTTCAGCTTTCTTTCTGAATATCAAAAATACTTTCGATTATATATCCAAAAACCATTTTCTAGATATATACAAGAATTTAAAACTCCTGATTAATTTTATCATTTGGATTTCATCATTCTTAGAAAACAGATTATTCAAACTCTCATTCGATAATTAAATAAAAATCTTCAAACCAATCAATACTGGAATTCCACAAAGAAGCCCTATTTCACCAATCCTTTTCTTAATCTATATTTGAAACCTCTTTCAATCGAATTCAGTTGGATATCTTTCGTATATAAACAATATAGCCTTAATCATATATTCAACAAACTAGAAAAAGAACATCCTTTCCCTCAAAAAAACAATTCGACAAATCTATACTCTAAATGAAAAGAATACTATTCAATTCGACCTAACCAAAACAGAACTCATATACTTCTCTATATTCAAATACATCAAAAATACCTCAATCAAACTTCCAAATTCCGAAATTGTACAATCTTCAACACTAATAAAATAATTAGGAATATAATTCGATTCTAACCTCAACTTTAAATAATATATTTCAATCCGAACTACTCAAACTAAAACAGTATTTTATTGAATAACCAGATTAACTAATATAGAAAAAGAACTCAATCTGAAAACATTAAGATAACTATATATAACCTATATAATCAATATAACCGATTACAGATTAATCATATAATAGAAAAATCAAGCATTATTCAAAAAGATCCTTCAATCATTTCAGAACCTTGTTCTTCGAAAGATCTTAAAAGTCTTCAAAACTTTATCAATCAAACCAATAGAAATAGAAACTATATTATACCCTCCAAAAATCAAATTAAATATTAGAATCAAACAATATACCTTCAGATTATTAAAAATCTCGCCTTCTCATTTAATCAATATAATCATTCGAAAATTAGTCATCGAAAAAGCAAATCTAAATTTAATAACAACCCCTTAAAGGAAATTACTAAAACCTATACAATTCAAGAAAATTATAAATTCAATCGAAAAAGATTTCGATCCTTCTACCTTAAAAAAGATCGATCATTTTTATTTCCCTTCATAAAAGAAAGATACTCTATATAAAATCAATATTAACAAATCACCTAAAGAAAAAACAGCAATCGTTCACAATCTAACCTTCAAATACAAAAACAAAAATACTATTATGATTTATATAAATACCTTCTCAACCTTGAAAGGAATTGAAATAAGCATCGGAATCGTTGTTATCTCAATCAATGACCAAATCTTCTACAAAGAAACTTTTAATATTGGTATAAATCAATTGGTATACAATAAAAAGCTTCTTGGAATCACCAAAGCGATCGAATATACTAATTCTATAATCCAATCGGACAATAAATTCAAAATCTACTCAGATAATCAAGCCGGACTATATCGATTGAGAACACCATCCGATGCCCCTAATCAAGTTTGCCAAATCAAAGCAATCAAAGCAACAGAATCTCTTATACAAAAGGGAGCCGAAATCTCATTCAATTGGGTTCCGGAATATACCTCAATAAAAAGAAACGAACTAACCAATGCTTTAACAAAAGAAACTACAAAATTAAAATCATCATCTAACAAAACTAGTTTCGTCTCTTTATGAATGGAAATCAAAAAAACAAAAGATCAAGAATAGAAAATCCTCCTCAATTCAATCAACTCAAATTATTCAAAATCATATTCTTGGAAAATTGGTTCGAAAATCGGAACCCCAGAAAACACCAAAAGAAACTATATCAATGCTTTATTTCAGCTCAAAATCGGATATAGCTACTTCAAATTATACCTAAAACATTTCGGAATTGTATCAAACGACAATTGCAAATACAGAAAAAGGGAAACTCCTAATCATCTACTCCTTAATTGCCCTATATACAAATCATCAAAAAATATACTCAAGAAAAACAACCCTACCTTACAATTAACTATAAAATATCTACTTTACACCAAAACAGAAATCATTAAAACTCTCGAATTCATTGAGACAACGAAAATAATCATTAGATCATAACACCTCACTAAACTGCAAAAAAAAAAAAAAGAAGAAAGGGATCAATTAGATGAACTCGACTAGATTGATCAAATTTGGTCAATTTGGTCAATTTGATCAATTTAATTGACCAAATTGACCAATTACCCCCCCCCCCCCCCCCTTCAAAAAACAACCATTCCAATTTGAATTATATTATATTTCATTTGTTATTTTTCTTATTATATATAATAATATTGATAAAGAGGGTTTTAGAACCCCAGGATTAGTTTTCACTTCCCTCACTCAATTAAAAAATAGAGATCAACTCTATCGATTTAACTCTATACTTACTATAATCGCTAAGCCAGCATATTACCATTTATTATTTGTTAAAAGCTTATAAAGCTTCTAGCCATCTTAAATAGTCTTAGACTCAGTGTAGACGTTAATTAAATCAATCAATCAATCAATCAATCAATCGATCTATTCCGATCCCTTAATAGATCGATTCCTTTTAAAATCAATAACAAACGTTATCGACAATCAATCAACTCCGGAATTAAGCAATTTAGTCAATCAGGATCTAACTCTACAAAACCAAAAAAAGCTATTCAAAAAGCTAAAGATCTTCTTATTCTAACTACCTCTTTGGAAAAGGAAATCGAAGAACAATCGAAGATCTTAGATCTAATCGAAATATTCCATGAATACCTCGAAAAAGGAAAATTGACAAGAGCTTCGAATATTATCACATTACAAATCTCCCATCTCGAAAAGACTACCAAAAGGATTGAAAATCAAACTAATCATCTTTCCAACCTTCTCAATCAATCAATTACTCCATCAACAAATGTTTCATCAATTAATAAAGCAAGCTATACTACTATTATTAAATCAGTAGAAGAATAAAAAGTAGTTTCTAAAGGGAACTCTACAAAACAAAAGCTTGTAAAGCAAAAGAATAATATTTCTAGCAAACGATTAATCCTTATTAATCCATTTCTTCATTAATCCAATTCTTTTATATTATTATATACAAGAAACAAGATCAATAAAGCTTTCAAAAAGGCTGGCATCAACAAACCAATTATCTCGGCTATTACTACAACCAGAAGCAACAATATCATCCTAATCATTAATAGCCCCTTCAATGCACAATTCCTTATAAAAAAAAAAAAGTCTGGAATCGTATCTTCGAATCAGAAAGACTTCAAATCGACAAACCATAGTACAAAGTGATTATATACAAGATCCCAATCAAGGAATTCTTTGGTCCAAAAGGAATGGATTTGATTAAAGACGAAATTAAAACCTTCAATTCAGGATTCATTATAATGGATATCCCTTATTGGTTCATTAATGTTTCTAAAAGAGTTATTCAATAAGAAAGAGCAATTGTAATTGTGTTTGCTATACAAAAGAAAGCAGAATTAGCTATTCGAAAAAAACTATATATCGCTGATATTAATATCAGAGTTGAAAGATTCTATTCTTTTATTCTTTTCTTTCAATGTAATAAATATCAAGGATTCAATTATAATGAATTATATTGCAAAAAATCTTCAGTTTGTAGATTTTGTAGTAATAATTATATTACAACTGATCATTTTTGTTTAATTTGTTAAGCTAAAGGTAAACCTTGTTAGCATTTAGTAATCAAATGTGTTAATTGTAAAAAAGAGTATAAAGCTAATTCTAAAGTATACAAAATATATCAAATAACCGTTTGGAAATCCAATTAATGTTATACAACAATATTCGTATTCTTCAAATCAATCTAAACAAAAATCCTCAAGCTATCAAAAGTGTTCTTCAATTTGTCTTAGAATTCGATATCGATCTTATAATCATTCAAGAATTATGGGTCCTTTCAAATTCTGAGAAAGATTACTCTTCAATTAGATCGATTGCTCATTCTAGCTTTTCCCAATTCCTTCCAAATTATCCTTCGAACTTTTGTCCCTATACAATGACCTACATCTCGAAAGGATTCAAACCGTTAGTAGCCCTAGTTTCTAACTATCTCAAAGATACAGATATTCAAATTATCGATATCATTTAGAGAAATCATACGATTCAATTATTTAATATATATAATAAAGTTGATCAAGCTAAAGAGAAAGATTATATTATCGAAAGATGTTTTTTTAATATTTCTTTCTTTTATTATATTATTCTTATAGGGGACTTTAACTTTTATTATTTTTGGTAAGATCCTTTTTCAAACAAAAGCTCGAATATTGATTAATTAGTCGAATGGTTCGAAGACCAAAATCTTATTCTTTTTAATAAATCAGGAACTAATACTTTCTATCGAATTAATATACCAAATCCAAGTGTTTTAGATTTTATATTAACTATTGAAATAATATCCTTCAATATTATTGATTAATAAGTTCTTTCTGATTTTGATTCAGATCATTTAGAGATCCTGTTTGAAATAAAAGGTATTTCATTTTATACTACGAATATTGCTTCATTAACAAAGTTCAATACAAAACTAACGGATTGGAACAAATTTGTATTAACTTTCGAAATTGAGATAGCTATATCAATAATCCTCAATTCGAGCGAATACCTCAATCTTTTTACTTTAGAATCCGATTCTCTCGATTCTCTTTTTAACAAAAACCTGTATATACAAATACTAGATAAAACTACAATAGAATTCATTCGAATTATTACTAATTCAGCAAATGCTAGTATATCTAGATCCAAATCGACCAAAAAAGCAAAGCCCTGGTAATCTTTAGAATTGAAAGCTCTTCGTAAATAACTCTTATCAGTATATAAGAATACTAAACGATACTCTGAAAACGATATATTTAAGAAAATCTATCAATCAACAAGGAATCATTACTTTCAAGTTATTAAAACAGCAAAAAAGAATTACTGAAACGAATTCCTTGAAAAAGAGGATATTCAAACGATCTTCAAAACAATATCATATATAAAAGATCTTCGAATCGAAAAGATCCTGAATATTCAATCTAGTCTTTTTCAACTTGAAAACTTATTCGAAAGAAAATGTTTGGTTTTTAGATCTACCTTTTTCCCTTCCCTTTTATATACAATTGTATTTGAATAGAAAGAATATAAACAATCGAAAAAATAAAAATAATCTAATCTCACTGAAAATGAACTTCTCAATACCTGCTCGATTAAAATCAAAAGAAAAATCTCTAGCCCAAACGGAATTACTTAGAAGATCATTATTCGAGCTTACAAAGCAATCCCAAAAGCTTTCTTTACTTTTTTCAACAATTTGATTAATCTCGATTATCATCTTTCTTATTGGAAACAAGCTATTGGAGTTATATTCAAAAACCCTTCGAAACTAAATTATTCTATTCCAAAAGTATATAAAGTTATCACTCTTTTGAATTGTTTAAACAAGATAAATAAAAGGATATTAGCTCAAAGATTTAGCTATTTTACTGAAACAACAAAACTATTTTATCATTCCCAAATAAATAAAAGACAAAAGAAATCAGCCATCGATATAGCAATCCTATTTATTATCGAAATCGAAAGGAATTTAAAAAATAAAAAGAAAACCTTAATTCTTTTCCTAGATATCAAAAGGGCCTTCGATTATATATCCAAAAATCGATTTTTAGATATCTACAAAAACCTCAATCTTCTAATTAATCTTATTATATGGATCTCGTTATTTTTGAAAGAAAGATTACTCAAACTTTCGTTCGATAATCAGATCGAAGTTTTTAAACCAATCAATATCGGAATCCCTTAAAAAAATTCAATCTCATTAATCCTTTTCCTAATCTATATTCGAGATTTCTTTCAATCGAATTCAATTGAATATCTTTCGTATATTGATGATATAACTATAATCATTTATTTTTCAAATTGGAAAAAGAATATCTTTTCCTTCGAAAAAACAGCCAAACAAATTTATACTTTCGATAAAAAAAACGCTATCCAATTCGATTTAGCAAAGACGGAATTAATACATTTCTCTACATTCAAATACACTAAAGATGCTTCAATTAAGCTTCTAAATTCTGAGATTGTACAACCTTTATTATTAATCAGATAATTAGGAATATAGTTCGATCCTGGCCTCAACTTCAAATAATATATTGCTATTCGAACAATTCAAGTTAAGGTTTTATTCTATCGAATAACTAAGTTAATTAATATTGAGAAAGAGTTAAGCTTTAAAGTATTAAAATAGTTTTATATAACATATATCACTAGTATAATTGATTACGAATCAATCATTTGATAAAAAGATCAAGCTTCGTTCAAAAAGACTCTTCAATTACTTCAGAATCTTACTTTATATAAGATTCTAGAAGTCTTCAAACCCTTACCAATAAAGCCAATAGAAATAGAAACTGTTTTATACCTTTCAAAAATCAGATTAAACATTAGAATCAAACAATATACTTTCAGATTATTGAAAATCTCGTCTTTCCATTTCGTCAATATAATTGTAGATAAACTAACTACCGAAAGAGAAGCTTTAAATACAATAACAATCCTTCAAAGAAAACTATCGAAACTTACTCAACTTGAAAAGATCATAAAAACAATCGAAGAAGATTTCGATCCTTTAACTCTAGAAAAGATCGATCACTTTCATTTCCCTTCTTGAAAAAGGAATACTCTATACAAAATCAATATCAGCAAACTAACAAAGAAGAATACTGCAATTACCCATAACCTTACATTCAAATACAGATGCAAAAATACCATTACAATATATACTA
This sequence comes from Sclerotinia nivalis, assembly GCA_029531795.1. Taxonomy (NCBI): domain Eukaryota; kingdom Fungi; phylum Ascomycota; class Leotiomycetes; order Helotiales; family Sclerotiniaceae; genus Sclerotinia; species Sclerotinia nivalis. Next base: position 1,845,642 of record JAPEIS010000002.1, read on the forward strand.
ATGCCTCATCCATCTTGAATGAAATCGGAATTGGAATCGGGATTGCAATTATTCTATCGAATAATCAGATTTCACATTAGGAAACCATCAATATTGGGATGAATCAGCTTATCTATAATGATGAACTTCTTGAAGTTACTAAAGCAATCGAATATGCTAGTTCCATTGCTCAACTAAACGAAAAATTCAAAATCTATTCAAACAATCAAACTGGATTATACCGATTGAAAACACCCTCTAATGCTTTTAATCAGTTATACCAAATTAGAGCAATCAAAACTACAAAAACTCTTCTTAAAAAAGAAGCTGAAATCTTTCTTAATTGGATTTTAGAGTATACCTTCATTGAAAGAAACGAATTGATTGATACTTTAACAAAAGAAATTACAAAACAAAGATCATCATCAAACAAAACCAACTTTACTTCATTGGGAATGAATATCAAAAGAACGAAATCCGAAGAATGAAACACCCCCCCCTATTCATCTAATTCAATTTATTCGAAAATATACCCTTAAAAGATTAGCTCAAAGATCAAAATTCTAGAAAACACCAAAAGAAGCTCTATAAACGCTTTATTCCAATTTAAAATCGATCACGGATATTTCAAATCCTATTTATAACGATTCGGAATCTCATCAAACGACAAATGTAGATATAGAAAAAGAGAATCCCCTAATCATCTTCTTCTCAACTATCCTTTATACAAAACAACTAGAAAAACATTCAATAAAGATAACCCTACTTCTCGATTCATTATGAAATATCTATTATATACTAAAATAGGAATCATTAAAACCTTCGAATTCATCGAGACAACGAAAATAGCTATTAGATCGTAGCATTTCATTAGACAACAAGAAGAAAATGAGATAATCGAAGGGGAAGAAAACGAAGAAGGAAAAAGTGAGGAAGAAGAGTGTGATCAATTTAATCAATCTGGCTAATTTGGTCAATTTGGTTAATGTGATCAATTTGGTCAATATAGTCAATTTGATCAATTTGATCAATTTGGTCAAATTGGTCAAAATGGTCAATCGAATTATGTGATCAATATAGCCAAAACTATCAACACAATCATTATTTCATTTGTTATATTCCCTTAGTATATACGAGAGTATTTATAAGGCGGGCTTTGTTCTCCAAGATTAGTTTTCACTTCCCCTATTCAAATTATAGAATGGAGACCGTCTCCATCCATTCAATCTTGTATTAGCTACAGCCTATTAGATCAGCATTTCACTATATATCATTTGTTAGGAGCCTTTAAGGCTCCCAGCCGTCTTAGATAGTCTTAGACTCAGTGTAGACGTTAATTAAATCAATCAATCAAGTTCGTCATTATTGGAGCATTTTACAAAGCTGGGTCAAGCTGCTCGTACTATTGCTCTAGACATTATATATAACAAAGGCGTCTATTTTAAACAGAAAAGTGTCTTTATTGCTTATATATTAGCGGAGTTTGGCAAGCCGGGTAGGAAGCCTGTTTCTCGAAAAAGATCGGAAACTGATAGCTGTGCGTCTAAGCGGGTAAAAATGTAATTAGCAACAATCTTAATCGAGGCTATCAAGCTCATATACAAGGTCCCGAAGCTATAGCCCCAAGTAAGATTATTGTTCACATGTACTACAGCCTATACGTTTTACAGCCCTCCAGACGTACTCCCTTCAAAGAAGCTTGCCTTCGAATCCAGGGACATTAAAATCGCATGACTCTAATAATGGTCTATTTCAATACAATAAAGACTGTGATAAGTTATACACACACTATCTTGATTTCAAAAATCATATGAGGGTTCACTCTAAGGCTACTCACAAGTGTGAGTACCCGGGTTGTACCAAAATATTCAAATTTCCTAGTAATTTATGGAATCATCAAGATCGGGATCGTCACTTTACACTGTCACCAGTTTCACCAGCTCAAAAATCACATAGGATACGAAAATATTGACACAAAGGGCAAAAGAAAACTCGTCAACAATCTCATCACAGGGGTCATGAATAATCTCGACTCGCTTGTCACATTTAAGATGCTGGACACCTCCCAGCCGCGGTGTTCGGCACCTAGCTATACTTTTTTCCTGTGTAAGATAGACGCTCTATCTTTAATGATTGTTTTCTCCTGTGTAGATACTTCGGGATAGAAGCTATCAGATACCTCACGTTCTCCTTTTTTGGGTCCTGCAAATCGATGGAATGAATGGTCTTTTTGGGATGAGGGTCTCCTACGATATAATAGAAAAACTAAGATTCAAAAGAACATAATATTTAAATCAAGCAAAGAAATATAATGTATTATAATACAACAGATACTGAAATGTGAAACATATATATCCAAATAATCCAATATCTATAACATGAAAATTACATCTTGTATCTATCAAAACATAGCACTGTCAAGCGTATGCACAGTTTTCAACCACGAGGGACAGCATCCATATCCTGTCTTGTTACCTTGACTTTCCAACAGATAGCACCGAATCCGTTACGAAATATGGGTAGTGAATGGCGTTATAGGGGCGGGGAATAGGGAAGGGAGGACTGTATGACACTGAGCAAACGGAATGGGAATGCGGTGGATCCTCATTTTGTGTTAAATCAATCACATGCTCGTCACCGTCAAATTGATCATTTCCTCATCTTGGGTCAGGTCGATGACATTGTCATCTCCTGAGAAGTTGATCGCTTCTTCACCTTGTAGATTGATTGATTGATTGATTGATTAAATTAACGTCTACACTGAGTCTAAGATTATCTAAGATGGCTAGGAGCTTTATAGGCTTCTAACAAGTAACAAATGGAGAATTGCTGGCCATATTCGATTGTAGCTAATACAATTTGGGAAGATTGAAGTGGTCTCAATCTACTAATTTTTGAATGGGGGAAATGAAAACTAATTTTAAGGAACAAAGCTCATTTTACAAATATTCTTGTATATAATAAGAAAAATAACAAATGAAATATGATATAATTCGAAATTAGAACGATTTACCTTACATAGAGGGGTAAATTGACCAAATTGACCAAATTGATCCAATTAACCATTTTCTCTCAGTTCATCCTTTTCATCTTCGCTTTTTTGTTCTATATCCTCTTGTATTCTAGTTAGATGCTATGATTTGGTGGCTATTTTTGTTTCCTTGATAAATTCAAGGGTTTTAATGATTCCTATTTTGGTGTGAAGTAGGTATTTTATAGTGAATTGGAAGATAGGGTTGTTTTTCTTGAATATTTTTCTTGTTGATTTGTATAATGGGCAATTGAGTAGAAGATGATTAGGAGATTCTTTCTTTCTATATTTATAATTATCATTTGCTGAGATTCCGAATTATTGTAGATAAGATTTGAAATATCTACGATCGATTTTAAGTTGAAATAAAGTATTAATAGAATTTCTCTTAGTGTTTTCTGGAATTTTAATCTTTGAGTTAGTTTTTCAGGGGTATATTTTCGAATAGGCCGAATTAGATAAATAGAAAAGAGTATTTTATTCTTCGGATTTTGTTCTTTTGATATCCATTTCTAAGGAGGCAAAGCTGGTTTTGTTTGATGATAATCTTTGTTTTGTAGTTTCTTTTGCTAAAGTATCAACCAATTCGTTTCCTTCAATGGAGGTATATTCTGGAATCCAATTAAGGGAGATTTCAGTTTCTTTTCTAAGGAGAGTTTTTGTAGTCTTGATTACTCTAATTTGATATATTTGGTTAGGAGCATTAGAAGGTATTTTCAATCGGTATAATCCGGCTTGATTATCTAAGTAGATTTTGAATTTTTCGTTTGGTTGAACAATAAAGCTAGTATATTCGATTGCTCTAGTGATTCCAAGAAGTTTATTATTATAGATAAGCTGATTCATTTCAATATTGATGGTTTCCTGATGTGAAACCTGATTATTCGATAGAATAATTGCAATCCCGATATCAATTCCGATTCTGTCCAAAGTGGATGAAGTATCAGTATATATTGTAATAGTGTTCTTGCATTTGTATTTGAATATAAAGTTATGAATAATTGCGGTATTCTTTTTTGCTAGTTTGCTGATATTGATTTTATATGGAGTATTCCTTTTCCAAAGAAGGAAATGAAAGTGATTGATCTTTTCTAGGGTTAAAGGATCGAAATCTTTTTCGATTGATTTCATAATCTTTTCAAGCTGAGTAAGTTTCGATAGTTTCTTTTGAGAGGTTGCTATTGTATTTAGAGTTTCCCTTTCGGTAGCTAGTTTGTCTATAATTGTATTGATGAGATGGGAAGACAAGATTTTCAACAATCTGAAAGTATATTGTTTGATTCCAGTGTTTAATTTGATCTTCGGAGGGTATAAAGCGGCTTTTATTTCCATTGGCTTTATTAGTGAGGTTTTGAAGATTTTTAGAATCTTATATAGAGCAAGATTCTGAAATAATTGAAGAGTCTTTTTGAACGAGGTTTGATCTTTCTATTAGATGATTGATTTGTAATCAGTTATGCTAGTGATATATGTTATATAGAATTGTTTTAGTGTTTTAGAGTTTAGCCTTTTCTTAGTATTAATTAATTTGGTTATTTGATAGAATGAAGTCTTAGTTTGAATTGCTCGAATAGCAATATATTGTTTGAAGTTGAGGCCGGGATCGAATTATATTTTTAATTATTTGATTAATGATGAAGGTTATACAATTTCAGAATTTGGGAGTTTGATTGAAGCATCTTTAGTGTATTTGGATATGAAGAAATGTATTAATTCCGTTTTTGCTAAATCGAATTGGATAGCGTTTTTCTTATCGAGAATATAAATTTGTTTGATTGTTCTTTCGAAAAAAAGGATGTTCTTTTTTCAACTTGAAGAATGAATGATTATGGTTATATTATCAATATACGAAAGATATTCAATCGAATTCGATTGAAAGAGATCTCGAATATAGATTAGGAAAAGGATTGGTGAGATTGGATTTCCTTGAAGAATTCTGGTGTTGATTGGTTTAAAAGTTTCGGTTTGATTATCGAACGAAAGTTTGAGTAATTTTTCTTTCAAAAATGATGAGATTTATGTAATAAGATTAATTGAAAGATTGAGATTCTTGTAGATATCTAAGAGTCGATTCTTAGATACATAATCGAAGGCCTCTTTGATATCTAGGAAAAGAACTAAGGTTTTCTTTTTGTTTCTTAAATTCCTTTCGATTTCGGTGGTAAACAAGATTGCTGTATCTATGATTGATTTCTTTTGTTTTCTATTTATTTGGGAATAATAAAGTAGTTTTGTTGTTTCAACAAAGTAGCTAAACCTTTGAGTTAGTATTCTTTCATTTATTTTGTCTAAATAATTCAAAAGAGTGATAACTCTATATACTTTTGAAATAGAATAATCTGATTTCGAAGGTTTTTTGAATATAACTTCAATAACTTATTTCCAATAAAAAGGATGATAATCGAGATTAATCAAATTGCTGAAAAAAATAAAGAAAGCTTTTGGAATCACTTTATAAATTCGAATAATAATCTCCTGAATAATTCCGTCTAGGCTAAAGGTTTTTCCTTTGATTTTAGCTAAACAGATATTGAGAAGTTCATTTTCAGTAAAATCAAGTTATTCCCATTTTTTCAATTGTTTATATTTTTTCTATTTAGATGCAATTGTATATAAAGGGGAAAGGAAAAGAGTAGATCTGAAAACCGAACATTTTCCTTCGAATGAGCTTTCAAGCTGAGAAAGACTAGATTGAATATTCAGGATCCTTTTAGTTCGAAGATCTTTCATATATAACATTGCTTTGAAAATCGTTTGAGTATTCTCTTTTTCAAGGAATTCGTTCCAATGATTCTTTTTTGCTGTTTTAATAACTTGAAAATAATGATTCCTTGCTGATTAATAGATTTTCTTAAATATATCGTTTTCAAAGTATCGTTTAGTATTCTCATATACTGATAAGAGCTATTTACAAAAGACTTTCAATTCTGGAGACCATCAAGACTTTGTTTTTTTGATCGATTTGAATTTAAGTATACTAGCGTTTGCTGAATTGATAATAATTCGAATGAATTCCATTACAGCTTTATCTAATATTTGTATATACAGGTTTTTGTTAAGAAGAGAATCAAAAGAATCAGATTCTAAAATAAGGAGATTAAAGTATTCACTCGAATTGAGGATTGTTAATATAGCTATCTCAATTTCGAAGGTTAATGCAAATTTGTTTCAATCCACTAATTTTGTATTGAACTTTGTTAATAAAACAATATTCGTAGTATAAGATGAAATATCTTTCATTTCAAATAAAATCTCTAAATGATTTGAACCAAGATCAGGAAGAATTTATCAATCAATAATATTGAAGGATATTATTTCAGTAACTAATATAAGATCTAAAACACTTGGATTTGTTATATTAGTTCGATAGAAAATACTAATCTCTGATTCATTGAAAAGAATAAGGTTTTGGTTTTCGAATTATTCGACTAATTGATCAACATTCGAATTTTTGTTTGAAAAAGGATCTCACCAAAGATAATGAAAGTTGAAGTTCCCTGTAAGAATAGTATAATGAAAAAGAAAAGTATTGAAAAGGTATCTTTTGATAATATAATCTTTCTCTTTAGCTTGATCAGTTTCGTTGTATATATTGAATAATTAAATCGTGTGATTTTCCTGAATGATATCGATAATTTGAATATCTATATCTTTGGGAGAGTTAAGGGCTAGGGCTATTAACGGTTTGAATTCTTTCGAGATGTAGGTGTTACGATCACGGATCTTACAGTAACCGATCGTGTGAATACACGTTATGATTTGATCGAATTAGTATAAGGTGGTTGTAGTGTGTGTGTGTGTGTGTGATATTTTTCGTCCGAGGCTCTGTGCGAAGCACAGGCCTCAAATTCCCAATTGGGACAAAGGACGCCAGGGGAGGAAGGCCCCTGGGTTTCTAACTAGCTAATCTAAATTTACTAGTATTATATATGCTAAATGCTTCAGCAGGGTTTACATGATTGCCGTTGCGTATTGAGTTAATCCCTTGGGTAGATATTTCAGCTGTCCTCCACAATACAGTTAGATCCCTCGATTCCTGATCTCCTCTCCTTCGTCATCGCAATCGAGCTTTTTAATATGATTTTGTTAATATAAAGATTTTTTTTTTTTTTTAAAGTTTATACAAACTCAATCTTTCCGAACCAAAACCCAATGTTTTATACAAAGAAAATCCAAAAATAATATAAAATAAAAATAAAAAATAAAAATCAAAGTAATCCTTCAATCAATAAGTTATATAGGGAATCGAGGATATATATCTTGATAAAACCTTGTAGATTTGAACCAAACTATTAGTTTCGCTACTCCTTTTATGCTTCCCAAAAGATATAGGATGGTTTCAGATGGTGATAACTTTGAAAGAGTTTTTTGAGCATTTCCAATTTTACAAAAGTAAAAACGAAAAGGGGATTTTCTTTTTCTATATGAGTATAATATATAAATATCTTCGTGATTGAAGCAATCGTGATATGCTACGAAATCGCTGTATTGAAATCTAACTACTAGAATATATTCTAGTATCATTCGATCAAAAGAAAGTATAATCGATTTGTTGTTGTAAGTTATAAAAAGATTATTGTAGCTTTGTAATGCTGTAATTGTCCATAATTTAGTTCTTACTGATTTGATATTCGTTTTAATGATTCTTTTTAAGAAAACAAAAGTACAGATAGGATCAAATAGGAATAAAAGAATTGCTCCCTTTTTAGCTACTTTATTCGCTACTTTGTTTCCGGGGATATCCAAGTGCCCAAGAACCCATCGAATTCGAATTGAACCAGGGCAAGTATATGACAAACGGGGCTTGAAAGGCCAAGCTGTAGTTAGTTTGCAGAATTCTTCGAATATAGATTGAGAGGATCCAATAGAATGAAAGCCTAATCGTATAACAATTTCTAGATTATCTAAGAAAATCCAGAGGTCTATAACGAATCTAGTTGAGGGTAATTGTATTGTTGTTTAAGCACTTTTCAAAGTTGCAGCTGTTTCAGCATCGAAGACTTCAGTATTATAGTCTAATGAGAAAGTCTATCGATCTACTTGTAGATTGTATTGATAAATCACTGATCCATTTTCTGTAGTATTATTCAAAACTTTGCTTTTCGAATTATCGGAAAAGACTTGCAAATCATTTCTTGGAATCATAGATATAAATCTTTCGAAATCCTTAGCTATTTGTTTCTTTAAACGATCGAGAGGATTACCGATCTGGGTTTCTATGATAATATACGATTCTTTGTTTCTTCAAAAAGGAAAAGCAATTGGATTGATATATTCAGCTTTTGGAAAAGCTAAAATAATTCTTGAGAATCTTGATTCAGCAATTCTAGCTCTAGTTTTAGTTAGGATATTTTTGGTTCGAATTCGAAAGGGATGTTTAGGATCTAATCGAGTTGTTTGGGTAACAAAGTTTTAAGATATCAAATTTAGCTCAATCTCAGAAAACATCAGATTTGATTCCTTGTATAGAGCAACAGTATTAGTTATACAGAATACAAAAAGGATTACTCGAGTACTAGCTAATACAATCTTATTCAAAAGCTTTAAATATCTATCCATTTGATTCGAGATTGTAAAGTTTAGACTTCGTTTCCTAATTCGGCTAAGTTATCAGGTTTCGGTTGTAAAGTAGTATTTCTTCAGAATACAGATTGTAATTACTTTTTGAAACAAAATTGATAAAATGCTTCGGATTATCCTTTCAAGCGAATACAATGTATTTGCAATTGTAAAAGCTTTAGCTGAAAGGTTCTAGATATAAAGTTTGAAATTCAGTTCTTTATCGAAGTAAATCCCCAATCATCTTAATAGGTTTGGTTTCTTCATTATTGAAAGATTTTCTGTATGGATAATAAAACTTTCGATACCTTTCTTGAAATCTTTGAAAAAATGAATCAGTTCAGACTTTATAGAATCGAAAATGATCCCTTCAGATTTACCTCAATCCAAAACCTTTAACATTTCGGATTGTAATTGATTATAATTAGATTGTAAATTTGAAGAAAAAGCTATTAATACAATATCGTTTGTATATCCAAATTTTCGAGTAGAATTATCTAACCAAAACAAAAGGGCTATATAAAGTATGAAAAGAATAGGCGAAATTGGGGAGCTTTATAGCAAATCATATTCAATACTAGTATTGGGCTTTGTTTTGTTATCAAGTTGAATACAAATTGTTCGATTTGTAGAGAACGATTGTATTCATCGAATTAGATTATCAGATTATCTTTGTTCCCTAAATCAACAAACCAAATGTTTTGGGAGAATAGTATCAAAAGCACCTTTGATATCTATAGTTAATAAGATAATTTTAGAATCTGAATTCAAAATCATTTCCAAATCATATGTAAGGCAAATTGTAAGATTGATTGATGAACGCAGGAGAAGTATTCCGAATTGTTGTTTGGTTAGTATTTTGAGGGTTATAGTAATCCAGAATATTTTCTTTGTAATCAAATATTCGAGATCTTTTTCTAATACTGAAAGCAGGGTTATTGGTTTATAGGATTTAGGGTTTGTGTGATCTGATTTGTTCGGTTTCGGAACGATGGTTACAATCGCTGATCGGAAGTATTTAGAGTGGTGACCTATTTCGAGGCATTTTTGAAAGAGTTGTAAGATATATGGTTCGATTAGTGGCCATGCTAATTGTAGGATCTTGGTAGGGATCTCGTCTATTCCTGGAGCTGTATTACCTGTACGAAGGATAGCAGTTTGAATATCCTGAATTGTGATAGCAGGAAAGGCAATTGAACGAATGGAAGTTGAAGGTGAATCAAATGGGATATCGTTAACTTCAGCTGTATTGGTCAGCAGATTATTGATGAGTAGATCTTTTTTAGTTTGAATTGTTGTAGCAAAAGAATGATTTAAAGGATCTATTAGAGGAGGAGTTCGATATGTTCTAGTTGATTGATGCCATTTTGTTATTTTAAAGATATCTTTTATTTCCTTGATTGAATCAAGTTTAGAAAACCAGAATTCTTTTTTCACTTTTTTGATAACCTTTCGAAGATTTTGTTTTGATTCTGAAGAGTTGTTCGTTTGGTTTTCTTGAATAGTTGTCCGGTAGGTTTCGTTTCATTATAATTGATCTATATTTCGGCCGAGTGATTTTTGAACTGATCCTATATATGCTGATTGTAGAACTTGAATAATATCTAAAGCTAATTTATTAAGATCTATGATTATGTTCAGAGTTAGTAGATTTAGATTCAATAGATTTTTTGTTAATAAAATAGAGAAGAGTTTTTTGTTTAATGTATTGATTCGGAGTCTTTGGATCGGGTTCTGAAACCTTGTATTCCAATTCAAAGTTGTCAATAAGGATCGATAATCGGAAGTTGTATCCAAATGCAATACAGAAGTTGTATTGGCTGTATATAATCCTGAAAGAAAAGCTAAATCGAGAACGTTGCTCAAATTGTGGATAGGTTCATCGATTGTAGAAAGAAAATTGAAAGAATTTGTATCTAGTCAGATTGTAAAAGATTCTGTAGAATTTGAATGTGAAGAACAAAAGGGATTCCATTTCGAATGATGAAGGTTTAGATCCCCTGCAAGAAGTGTAGAATTTAAAATATTTGAAGGTAAATCAAAGAGAGTTTGTATTGCTTGGTTTTCATTTGTACAATTTCTAGAAGTATTATAAATATTAATGATTGTAAGAATAGAATCAATTAAAAATTGAATTTGTAAAAATAATAAATCCTGGAAGGATACAGACCGGAGCTGATTAGTTTGAATGTCTGTATTTTTTCGGGTATAAGATATTACACGAGGTTGGGTTTCCTAATTGTCGAATGGTGTGAAAGTTTTATAAACAAAATGAGATTTAGTGATTCGATATAAAATATCTGAAAATGTATAAGGTTCTTGAATCAGAATTATATCAATACAAGAATCATTGATTAAGGAAAGTGCTAATTCGTATGAAATAATGTTTTTAACTACATTAGTTTATAAAATAATCAATGGTTTAGAAGATAATCTAGGATTATATATTAAAAAGAATCGGAAGAGGAGGAGCTTTTAATGTTATGAAACGATTAGAAAGATTAAAAGGGAATAATATCAATGAAGATAGTATCGAAGAAGTTCGAATTGGAATTGAAGGAACAATAGGTTCTTCTATAGGGGAATCGGCTTTTGGGATTCGAGAGCATTTTGTATTAGTATAAGTTCTAGCCTTAACTTCTTTTGAGGTTTTCTGAATAACTTGTTTTTCCGATTTGCTTTTGGGGCCTTTGTTAATAAGACAAAAAAGGCAATGTAGATCGTCTGCAGGATAGAGGCCTCCACAATGTAGACACCTCGTTAGGCAAGTATGAGTTGTATTGTATCGAATTGAATGATTCTTTTCTGTATATTCGGTTGTATCACAGATTCGGTATCTTTCTGGACGAGAGCAAGTTTGAGTATTGTACCATTGAAAGTATCGAGTATATTGGATTATCTTGGATTTGAAGATGATTTGGGAAATGTTAATTGTAATTCCTAGAATCCGAAGGTTCTTGAAAAGGGCTGTATATTGTAAAGCTGGAAAACTCAAGAACCAAATAGAATTATACAATCCGGATTCTTTGCTTTGTATAGATTCAATTACTTGGATCGTTTGTTGTTCTGTATTATCGTTGATAGCATCGAGTATAGTTTCCGATTCGATTGGGACGATGATCAATTGTTATGAATCTCCCAGAATTGTAACGGTTCGTGGAATATAATTCAATCGATATGTAATCCATGATTGTTGTTATTCGATTTTACAGGTTTCGAATACTTTTTCGATTATATTTGAAAGATTTTCTAAAGTTGTTAAGTTCGCTAGAGAGTTCGTATATAGTGCAAACCCAGTATTTATTGTTTGGACTTCTTTCAAAAGTTTAGTATCGTTTCCTAATTGTCCTTTCAATACACTAAATACAGCGAAAGAACCGGCTTTTCGAATTGGATGATCGAATCCAATTCGAACAAAAAGGTGAATATCAATTTTGTGTAAGATTTGAGATTGAGTTTTGGATTGAGATCCGGTTCGGTTCCCAGTTTTTGGGTTTGTAGGTTGTATAATTGATAGTAAAGGAATCGCAGCCTTTTGAGTATAAATAAAATCCTTAAAATATTGGATTATAGAAAAGCCTCTTATAGGTTTAGCGATTTCAAACGCGAATACTGGTTGAAAGGTTTGTATATCAAGGCCAAGAAGATTAACAGAAGTTTTGATAGAAGGTTTGATAGATCAAGAAGGATGAGATCCATTGATAAATACATCGAAATGCTTATTTGCTGTAAGAAAGATATCAGTACATAATGCAATCAAAGGTTTTCGAAGTTGGACAAGAAAAGCCCGAACTGCTTCGGTATTGAAATAGTCGTCCCATAACGAAACAATAGAACTAAAAATCTATTAACCTTTATTTGCTCTATTAATAGCAATATTAACTGTATTAATAAAGGCTTAAAAGAGGGAAAGAATCGAAGGGGCGGGAGGCATGGTGGCGGAAACGCGTCCGTACAGCACCTGCCGGGGCTGAAAAGTTTCGTTTTTAAATCCTATAAATAATAAAAACGATCGATTAATCAATAAAACGTAATAATAAACACATTTTTCGAAAAATTCAATTTTTCGAAAATGTTATATAAGGTGATCGTAGTGTGTGTGTGTGTGTGTGTGATATTTTTCGTCCGAGGCTCTGTGCGAAGCACAGGCCTCAAATTCCCAATTGGGACAAAGGACGCCAGGGGAGGAAGGCCCCTGGGTTTCTAACTAGCTAATCTAAATTTACTAGTATTATATATGCTAAATGCTTCAGTAGGGTTTATATGATTGCCGTTGCGTATTGAGTTAATCCCTTGGGTAGATATTTCAGCTGTCCTCCACAATACAGTTAGATCCCTCGATTCCTGATCTCCTCTCCTTCGTTATCGCAATCGAGCTTTTTAATATGGTTTTGTTAATATAAAGATTTTTTTTTTTTTTTTAAAGTTTATACAAACTCAATCTTTCCGAACCAAAACCCAACGCCTTATACAAAGAAAATCCAAAAAAATAATATAAAATAAAAATAAAAATAAAAATCAAAACAATCCTTCAATCAATAAATTGTATAGGGAATCGAGGACATATATCCTGATAGAACCTTGTAGATTTGAGCCAAACTGTTAGTTTCGTTGTTCCTTTTATACTTCCCAAAAGATAGGGGATGGCTTCAGATGATGGTAACTTTGAAAGGGTTTTTTGAGCATTTCCAATTTTACAAAAGTAAAAATGAAGAGGGGATTTTCTTTTCCTACATGAGCATAGCATATAAGCATCTTCGTGATTGAAGCGGTCGTGATACGCTGCGAAATCGCTGTGTTGAGATCTGGTTGCTAGGATATATCCTAGTATCGTTCGATCAAAAGAAAGCATAATCGATTTGTTATTGTAAATTATAAAAAGATCATTATAGTTTAATGGTGCTGTGATTGTTTATAGCTTTGATCTTGCTAATTTAGCATTCGATTTAGCGATCCTTTTCAAAGAGGCAAGAGTGCAAATAGGATCAGGTGGGGATGGGAGTGTTGTTCCCTCTTTAGCTGCTTTGTCCGCTGCTTCATTTCCGGGGATATTTAGATGCCCAGGAACCTATCGGATTCGAATTGAACCAGGGCGGGTATGTGGCAAACGGGGCCTGAAAGGCCAAGCTGTAGCTAGTTCGCAGAATTCTTCAAATACAGATTGAGAGGATCCAGTGGAATGAAAGCCTAATCGTATAGCAACCTCTAGGTTATCCAAGAAAACCCAGAGGTCTGTAGCGAACCTAGTTGAGGGTAGCTGTATTGCTGCTTGAGCACCTTTCAAAGCTGCAGCTGCTTCGGTATCGAAGACTTCAGCATTACAGCCTAGTGAGAAAGCCTGTCGATCCATTTGCAGATTGTATTAATAAATCACTGATCCACCTCCTGTAGCACCATCCAGAGCTTCGCTTTTCGAACCATCGGAGAAGACTTGCAAATCACTTTTTGGAATCGTAGATATAAACCTTTCGAAATCCTTAGCTGCTCGTTCCTTCGAACGATCGAGAGGGCCACCGATCCGGGTTTCTGTGATAATACGCGGTTCTTTGTTCCTCCAAGGGGGAAGAGCAATTGGATTGATATATTCAGCTTTTGGAAGAGCTAGGATAATTCTTGAAAACCTTGATTCGGCAGTTCTGATACCAGCTTTAGCTAGGATGTTTTTGGTTCGGATTCGGAGGGGGCAAGGTGATCGTAGGAACAAACAAGTACAGACCATATTAATATCAGATCATGTGATGAAGCATTGAAGCTTCGAAGGCTCCCAACGCTCCTGGAGCATTGGAGCTTCGAAGGCTCCCGACGCTCCTGGAGCATTGGAACTTCGAGGGCTCCTAAGGCTCCCAAGTACAAAGGTCTATATAAGCAGGATGGATTCCTTTATTTGTAGAACTTCGTGCTCAAGAATAATCATTAATTTAAACACTATAGTTACCATACAATACAATCGTTATATCTTCATTCTCACCAAGCCTCTGTTTGATCTTTAGTAGAAATCACCACGGCCTTTCTATAAGTCCCTTGATCGCTTCTTAGTGATAAAGGATTGTAGCGGCGTAACACTAATCTGCATAGCTGCCTAAAGCACCCATCCCCTATATAATCGGCGCTCTTCCTAGCACCTTCTTCCTTCTTCGTAGAATATCATCATATCTTAAAGTACCCAACCACCACCGTGATATGAGTATTAAAGTGAATTTATTCCAATTTATTCATTTTGTATTGTATCTTAACAATGGGATTTATTGTATAAAAGGCGATATACCTTTCATTTCGAATATAACTCCTAAATGATCTAATCCAAGATCAAGAAGAACTTACCAATCAAGTATATTAAATAATATAGCTTCTATAGCTAAAATAAGATCTAGTATACTTGGGTTTATTATATTCGTTCGATAAAATGTACTAATATCTGATTCATTCATAATTATAAGATTATAATCTTCAAATTACTCAGTTAATTAATCGGCGTTTGAATTTTTGTTCAAAAAAGGGTCCCATTATAGATGATAGAAATTGAAATCTTCAACAAGGATAATATGATGAGAAAGAGAGGTATTGAAAAGGCATCGTTCAATAGTATATCCTTTTTCTTTTGCTTGATCGGCTTTGTTGTAGATATTTAGGAGTTGGATTATGTGATTTCCCTTTGAAATATCGATAATTTGTATATCAAGGTCTTTTGGGGAATCAGAAGTTAAAGCGATTAATGGCTTGAAGCTTTTCGAGATATAAGTTAGAGTACAGGGATAAAGGTTTGAAAGATGATTTGGAAAGAGTTGAGTAAAACTGGAATATATAATCGATCTAGTAGACGAGTAATCTTTTTCAGGATTTGAAAGGATCTACGGTTCTTGAATGAATATCAGATCGATATTAAGTTCCAAGGTCAATTGAAAAGTACTCTTGATAGTTTGAGGATTTTTATTTAAGTTAATTTGAAGGATACAAATATCGTTGTATAACATTAATTAGATTTCTTTATAGTTGTTTGGTATATTTTATAGATTTTCGAGTTTGTTTTATACTCTTCTTAATAATTGGTGCATTTAATTATAAGATATTAGTATGGTTTGCTTTTTGTTTGGCAAACTATACAGAAGTAACCGGTTGTAGAATGTTTGTTACTACAAAGTCTACAAGCAGGAGGTTTTCTACAATATAATTCTTAATGATCAAATCCTTGGCATTTTTGATATTGAGAGCTTGAAGAAGAGGAATAGAATTTTTCTATTTTCATATTGATCCTTACAATATATAATCTTTTTCGGATAGTCAATTCAGTTTCTCTTTCAATAGCAAAAACACTAATTATTGTTCCCTTTTTCTGAATCGATCATTTGGTTATCAAAGTAAACCAATAAAAAGTTCTTATTAAGAAAAAACCAATATTGAAGATCTTGATCTCATCTTTGATAAGATCTATACCTTTAGACCCTGAGAATTCCTTTATAGGGATTTTGTGAATAATCATTTTGTATCAGATTTGATTCTTTTGAATCTTTTCGAATTTTAAGAACTGGTCTCAAATTGATATCTTTTCTATAAGGAATTGAGAGGTGAATGGATTATTAGTAGTTATAATGATATTGTTATTGATGGAAATGATAATAGCTGAGATAACGGAATCTTTGATTCTGGTTTTTATAAATGCTTCGTTTATTTGGTTTCTTATTATAAGAGAAGAAAAGGAATCTGGATTGAGAATAAAAGGATTGATAAGGATTAAATGTTTATTTGAACTATCTTCTTTCTTTTGTGATTTTTCCAAAGGATTTTGTTTATTGGTTTTGTTTTTGGAAACGATATTCCATTTGTTGGTTTTTACAGTTGAAGTATAGCTAGTATTATTAAGTGTAGAAGGTTTTTTTTTAATAATGAGGGAAATAGATTGATTAAAGAAATCGGCTAAATGGTTTGCTTGTATTTCGATTTTTCTAATGACAGTTTCGAGATAATTGATTTAAGAAGTAATAATATTGGAAGCCTTCGAAAGTTTCTCTTTTTCAAGGTATTTTTTAAAGATTTCGATTAGATTTAGAACTTTAGATTGTTTTTCGAAGGATTTCTCTAATGATACTGTTAGAATTAGAAGATCTTTAGTTTCTTCAATTGCTTGTTTAGCAGATGATAATTTGATTCCGGAATTGATTGATTATCGGTATCGCTTGTTATTAATTTTGAAAAGGATAGATTTGTTAGGGGATCGAAAGGGATCATCTGAATTGAGAATATCTAACTGTCTTTGCGAATTGAAGGATTAGGCTGGAATGGGATTCAAGAGATTTGGTGATTTTTGTATTGTAAAGGGGTTTCTGAATAAAGGGATTGGGTCTATAGTGGAGGAACTAGATGTTAGAGAGTCTAGTATCATTATTATTCGTGGGGGAGTAGGTTCAGGAGATGATCTAAGAGATCCTTCCATCGGAGAGTCCATTATTGGATTTGATAAATCTATCAGAGCTTTATATATTCAATAAAAAGAAGAATTAAAGAAAGTTAGAAAGAGTTTTTATACAAATTTTCGTATAAATTTCGTATTTTGAGCAACGACGACAATATCACAACAACTACTGAACCGATTCACTTAGGAACAATTAGAATGGATTTTGGGAATATTTCTTTATTAAATAAAGAGAAGAACTGGTCGTATTTCGAAGAAATTTTGTTCTTCGAAATTTGTTGTGTGTGTCGAAGAGCAGATATGCGGTACTCACCAAACTGGAAATCACATCAGACTTTATCTAATCACACAACCCAAATTCGTTTTACATTGCACGAAGTATACTAAGACTTGGCAATCTCAGACAAAGTCTTTTGCCTCCATTTATTACAGGCCATTGAAGACACTGGCCTTTCAGTTGCTATGCAGCGCGTATCAACTAATCTTCGAGAGATTTCAGAACCTCTCAAGGACTTCAATGACGAATGGCTATGTTCATGCCTATCGGTACACGACAAGAAAGAATCTCATGTCGTGGCAAAACTTAGCTGTCAGCCCGGAGAACAGCTCCTTATTGGAGCCTTGCCTTGACCCATACATCATTTGGCGCGCCAATCACGTGCATTGCTATTACTTGCTTTTGTGGATGTTGTCCGTTAAGACAGGCTTCGCAAAAATTAGACGTAAGGTTCAGCCTAGTGACGTATCTAGGGACATTTACCAGCTGCTTGCTGTTCCAGAATGATATTTGAGTCATGTCGGTGTGCTGGAGATTGAAGTCATTCTGCCAGAAGAAGCAGGGGCCATCCTGACCCAAGCCATTTGCCTGCCTTTTTCTCCTCGCCCATTTCCTCATGCAAATTTCCCCGAATACATTCACCGAAGTCCTTTTCCATCGGGAAAGCGCTTCCGTGTGCATACCCGGCTGCCAGTGATATTGTGTGCGACTTTGCCGCACATGTATGCCATGCTTCGAAGCCAACAGTTTTATGCCAAAAAAGCGGGGGTATAATTAGGCCGAGAAATTATGTTTTATCGATACGATTAGCACAGCCAGGATGAAAAATCCCAAACGAGTCACAGTTCTTCCTATCATCGCACAACATTGATTCGAGGCAAATATTGGCAACCAATTGGGCCCCTTACCAAATTATGGCTGCAAATCACACCTCAGCCGAAGCGAATCTGAACCTACCATTCATTATCAGAATGTATGTTTTTTGGATAATGGTTGTCAAGTCATGATAATAGCTGCTACAATTTTTTTTTAGCAGCTCATCGCATATTAATACTTTGATAAGGTTCATGTTCCCGAGGATCGGCAAGGATTTAAGTAAAACAATAAGCCATCGCTGCTTCGGTCGATTTAACCGGACGGTCTATACGAATTTCGGGCACAATGTCCGAAAGAATATTGAAGGATGAATCTGGAATTGGTTGCCTCGCTGCAAGCTGCTTCTTATATTACTTCTGAGCCGGCCGGGTTACATCGGAGACGCTTCGTGTTTAACATTAGTATATCCACCCCGCTCTCTGGCAGCTAAGCTATTTATCCTCAAATGTGGCTGGCGAGTTAATTTAAGCTGTCAGGACCTCAAACATGCATGGCTGTTCAAAGTGTTTTTGGCCGCAGATCCTAATCAAAATGATTATGTGTATATCATGTGCTCGTGACGCGGAAGACATTCAGAATGAAACTCGCAATCCCTTGGCAATCAAAATCGTAGGCCATCAATATCGTGTTTCAGTTGCTGATCAAGGATTCGTTGAACGATATTAGAATTCTGGAATGCTTCGTTTTAGAGGACCGCGTTGCGCCTTGTGATTTCTACCTAGCGATTTGTTAATTTTGAGGAGGTAATGATATGTTACTCGAGGCTTTAACTCACCGATAAGGCAAGTATCATTGCAGGCTGCTCATATCGCAAAACAGCGTAGCCTGGGATTGCGCTGGTGGGGGGTGGCATGGCGTTGTTACTGTACGTGTAGATTCAATAACCAGTCTCTTTACATGAGCTTCTGAGGCGATATCAATTGCATGATTGAAGTTGTACACGCAGACGCATCATTGAGAATTCACTGGTCTGAAAAGCAGCACAGACTAGCGGTAAGGGGGCTGCGCGGTGACGATTCTATGAAGACTGCGAGTAGCGATGCTAGCTACAGCAGGAAAGCCTGAAAAGCATGTACTGAGACTGTGTTGGCAGAATTTAGGCCCGGGCTCATTGATTTCAGCCCAATGTGGGCCATATGAGGTGTCGCGAGGCAAATTCGCTACTCATTAGACACTGAAAGAAAAAAAGGCAATCAGCTATCTGATGAGACTTTGGACTAATCAACAAACCCAAGGAAGTCAGCGTAGAAGATTTTCTGATTGATGCGCCCTAAAACGCACCCGGAGAGAGGAAGTGGTCAGTATAGGACCATCTCAAAAGTAAGGGACCATGGGTTCGAAGAAGATGTCCAATATCCCGATATTGGAGCCTCCAATGCCGCAGCGTCAGGCACATAATTGCATAGAGTGACCGAGATTTCTCCTACCGTGTAGAAGTTGCTAGTACCCAGCCCGCGCTCCCGACTGGTACTGACTGTGGTGACTCAATCCCAAAATTTTAACCCGATGCTATTGTAGCCTGATTGATTGCTTGTGCATGCGGTGAAGCATTAGATACCAGGTGTTTAGCAAACAGGAAACTTCCTGTAATCATGAGCTTTTCGAGTACCACTTTACTACCCAACGAAAGGATTTCTTACGGCAGAGCAAAAACCTCACAGCCACTCGGACACGAGGTAGACACCTTCGACTGCTACGACGTAGAGTGGATAACAAAGCTTGTCATAGGAAATTTTTTGTAACCTCGACTTGTAATATACTATCATATTACAATCTATGCCAAAAATACATCCTACCTTTTCAGCCCGGAAATATAATTAAATCATGAAACTCGCCGTCATGATTCCACGAAGGCCATTGGAAGAGAAATAAAGATTGGGATTCAGATATGAAAACTTACGTTCTTCGCATGAATCAGAAAGTAGAATAACTATGCCAAAGTTGTATTCTAGGACCAATGACAAGTAGACGCTTAAACGCAAGAATAGGAAGCAGCTTGACTTTCGAAGTGATCACATTCCCTCTTCGTCCCCAATATCAAGTCGTTGGAATCCAAAAATACACGCAATCTAACAATATGGTATCAATCATCAACTTTGATGTGATATAGACAAGAGACTTTCGTGTCGACGATTGAAGTATGCTGGTGCTTGCCTTGGCATCTAGTCCCATTGGCACGGCTATGAGCACGAGTCACGACAACATCCATCAAAGTACAAAACGGCTCCGTTTTGAGCAAATTTACTTCATTACTGTTACGACAGTCTACCACAACGGTCATCACATGACCATTATGCTTAAGTAATCCGATCATTAGGATCAGTACTGATCCAACTGAGCGGATCAAGAGGATCATTAATGATTTAATTGATCCATAGAGAACGAAGGTCTATATAATCAAGATGGATTTCCTTTGTATAGAGCTTTGTGCTCAAGATCAATCATTTAGTATACTCTACTATTAGTTACGAATTGCATATCGTTATTATCATTACTTAAGTCCCTGCTTGACGCCTAGTTATAAACCATTTCGAGAACCTAGAACACTTCCACGTGATCTAGACGGCAAACCTCGTAACAATTACCACTGTTGCTCATTCTCAAAGAGATATTGGGTCGGGCCAATGTTAGACCGCCTCTGTGATTGGCGAGATTATTGTGGGTACATAATATGCCTGACGAGCCACAGAACATTTTTCCGAGCAGAATCGGTTCAATATTTGTCCGTTTAGGGATGGCCCAATACGAAGCATAATGTGTCACGTGATTTTTATGTTTCAAAAAAATCGAAATCATATTATTTTACTATTTGAATTAAAAGTAAAAGTTCTATTATAACTCGTAATTTTAATTTTAATTATAATCATTTACAAAGACTTTCTTCAAAAGTCGTATTATAATCAAATGATATTTTATTAAATCATGAAAATATCTTATATAATCATGATGACTAATTAGTGAATGATGGATTGGGTGGGGGGACAGACTTCTGCTGAACCTCAGTTGGGCGCACAATACCACAAATGACTACGGAAGTGCAATAAAAGCCCCGCTGGTTCGTTCTCGCCAATATCACACACGATCTCTATCTTCCGCTCCTTGAAGTCACAATCGATAACTATTGCCTCAATAGTTTCCAGCTGTACATCGGGTTGGTTCAACGTTCTACAATATAATATGTCTTCTCCAACCCCATACAGCACAATATTTGCCGGGCTATGAGACTGATGCACGGCACCAGTACAGTAATGGCCATTCACGTCTTTTTCCGAACGATATGGTACTACTGAAGGTCTTTTCTGGCGATAAAATGTTTCTTGTTGGTCTAGTTTCTCCTGAGTGTGTGTTTCACCTGGTACAATGCAATGGTTTTATACTATAGTGCATGTTGTACGCAAATTGGTTTCTCTTGTGCGAACGTTCTAATTAGCAGAGCCTTGAGATGCTTCAACTTTGGCCATTAGACTGACCCAAAACTTGGTGCGGTAGTATCAGAATGATGCTGTGTTTGACGCCCACCGGCCTGGGAACTGGTAGCGCCAACGGGTAGTTGCTATTCGTATGTATGCAAATGTAGTATCGTGCGGGTGAGTATAATTAAGGGGATTCTCTGTCTGAGAAAGATGTGTCTTCAATGGGATGTCTATCTCTCTACAATCCATATCTTCAGCAACATAGATTGAATTCCATGGTTATTTCCAGCTCTATGGGCCATGAGCGATTTCTTACCTTTTCTGTCACTTATCACATTATTAGGTACGGTCACAAGCATGATATATCGGCAAAAGCTGTTTCACATAAGGCGAGGCAAATTCTATTATGCTACGCATGAAGCGAAAGGCTCACTATAGTATTAATTGGGCATCAACTTATAGCAAGGTGAACACATCATCTGCGCGAACAAGACAATAGTCGTCAATCATATGGACCCGGCCTGACGTTGTGATGCTGTTGGCCCATTGCTTTCTATCGAATTGGGAATAATGTGCATTTAGTGCAGCACATTGCACTCTGGTGATTTGAAGCTCTTTATCACTACCAGCAGTTTATCCAATAGGCTCGGGTCTCGAAACTTGAAATTCGATCCATTATTAAGTATGGTTGACCTTCCAATGGATTCACCATTTCAAACAATCCAATATACCAGACAGATTTAATATGTCGAGGGTTAGGACTATTCTTAACCAGAGAATCTCTAGCCCGAATTGTTAGAATCCCAAGGAGCGGCGAAGCCTACATTCAAATTTCATAGCGGTTCATACGGACCAATGCATTTCGTATCTTCCTACCAGCCTCATTTCCGTCTCATTTACGTCTCACAATGTCTTCTGGCCCCGCCAGCGTATTTGCAGCGGGTCCCGGAGAATGTGTACTCATCACATTGCTTGGATAAGTCATGTACCGTCAAATTTTCCAACCACGTCGACCGCGGCCTCCAGTTACAATTTGGGATGAGACTTATAGATTGACCGAGAAATAACACCGAGGGCAGGGCAGTTGATGATCGGGACATTGGCTTCCGTACAGTCCTTGAATCCCTACACCGTCTACACGCAAGTATACCGTTGCCTACCAGTGCCAATTTCATTGCTATTCCCTGCCAGCTGTAACGACTGCCTCAACCACTGTCAGCATATCAAAGCGACCGTCCCGCAAAGGCGAACGCGCTAGATGAGCCTGAAGGAGTGATGATGCGCTATTGAATCTTCACCGAGTCTAGCAGGTTGATGGATTGGACGAGGTACGTCGTACTGAACAGATACGATCTCCGGTAGTACCCTAAGCACACCGATATTGGATGGCAAAGTTAGTCATAGTTAATCTACTGGGCCACAAGTGTCCAAAAGGTGTTGACGATGACATGCTCAGCATTAGCTTTTCAGGGGGAACCATGGTCATCCAAGCTTCAGCGCTCGACAATAGACATTCCTGAGAACATGATTAGTTGATGGGACGAACGTTCGTAAAAGAGGGAACTGCGTATTCGGTGCAGCTTAAGCATCGATGGTAATCAAGTAATCTAGATCCAGACAACTTGAGCTTGGCTCATCGGGTAGCGTATCAGTCATCACAAATGGCATGGTAATAACGGACGTATTCGTAATCATTGAGTCGTAACATTGGAACTTGAAGGCGAATATTGATTGTAGGTAATTTGAATTTCTATCAATCTGTTAAGATCACATAGGCAAAGAATCAATTAGTCGTAAAACAGTAGCCAAACTTTTCATTACCCTTTCTAATCATAAATAAGTTATTACTTTTGAGTTCAATCAATAAAAAGATATCAAAATGTTTATAGTTTGTTATCATTCTTGTTTTTTTATAAATAATATAAAGAAGCTTATTTATTAAACATTCCAAATTAATCGATGATATTTCTACACTGATGATTCGAAATGAGAACGCCTCCGTATAGGTTTCTTGTTTTGACGAAACTGTTGCGTGGTCGTAACACAATCAGCTCCGCCACCGCAGCGGAACTGGAAATGATGTTGCAAGTATCCTGAATGGCGCAAAGCCGATTTGATTACAATTGCCAATGTGTCTATAGAGTTCGAAATTTTTGATGAAGAAGATTCAGAAAGGTAGTTTCTAATTATAACCTCACAGCCTTCTTCGGAGTATGCAATGTGCCACGATTCACCAAGCGTACAGCCACTCGGTTCTAAAGCCAATGAGATGCCATTCAGGGTGCACAAGCCAATCGGATTTCTTTACCGTAAACACGACTTTTCAACTTGCAGCCCAATAATCTCAATTTTTGTTCTCGTTTGCTAAAATATTCTCTTTAGAATGTAGAGAATTTTGCAGCGGGCATAGACGGAATGTTTGATCCCACGAGCGGGCCACGAGCGGGATTGAACGAAATTAAGGAATTGTAATGCAATTCTAGTACGGTAGGAATAGGCTCAGTCGCCTCTTCGCCTCCTTCGGGTTTCGCCGGCCGCTTAGGTCCGAAAGAACAGGAGATAGTTTTCATACCACCATCATGATATTCTAGGAGAAACGTTGTCTTTCCGCCGTAAGGCAAACGCCAGGCTTCTACTTTTGGTAGATATTGAAGAGAAAGCGAAACGAAAATAGGGGGCGCTTACAAACAGAATAGCCTACTCCCGTGACGCTGACCCGATTCGCCTCGTCATGTGTTTAACGGGTGGGAGCATGACATTAACTTGGCTCCGGATGGGTATGTGCAGAAGTCCGGTGCGCTCTATGGTCGATGTTGCACAGGTTTATATGCTAGACCCGCGTTTGTCACGATGGAAAACGCGGCAACTTCCTTTTCGCCAGTTTCCATTTTCATGAAATGTACGGAGGTTGAAGGGGTAAGTATTGTAAGATATACTAAGGCCCTATAGACCTTTGTAGAATTTAAACGAAAGGTTTTAATTGGCCATTTTACTTTATTTTGATATTACTTTAATAAATATAATACGATTCAGAAATTCGAAGTATTTTATAGAAAAACTACAAGAATCACTATAATCAATAATAAAAACAGAAATTTATATCTTTAAATTTATTAAAATAAAAATATAATAACTATTAAAAGACTTTTTCTTATTATTTTTTTTGTTTTTATTATTATCGTTTATATTTAAAATACTTTCTCGAAAGGAAATAATTCGAAATCAATATATCGAAACAAAAGTTTTTTATCGATTTAGAAAATAATTTATTAAGATTAAATTCTTTTTTCTTATTTAGAATACTAATTTGAATTATAAATTATAAATAATATATACTATATTCAAAAAGTATTTTGATCGATTTTTTCTTTTGATTTTTTTTCAAATTGATCAAATTATCGAATTTATAAATACTTCGAAAACGAATCAATATATATTATATTGAAAAGTTATTTTTATATTAAATTAAAAAAAATTAAAAAAAATATTATATATTTTGTTCTTCGTAGAGTAGATTACAAATATTATATTGTTTTTCGAAAATCTTTTATTTTAGAAAAAAATTATCGTTTTCGATTATAATTTATATTAGAAATTAAAAATTGAATAGATAAATAATAGAATACTATTCTATAATTAAACGAAATATAAATAATATTAGAAAATTATCGAAAAACCTATATTATATATCGAAAAAATGAAGTTTATAATTCTATATATATAATAGAAAAAACAAAAAAAAAACTAGAGAATAGATATTTTAAAAATACTTTTCAAAAAGTATAACGATGGTTTTAATTCAAGATATAATAGAAAGAATCAATTAATCTATATTTGTGACGATGGTCTTAATTCAAGGCATAATAAAATGAATCAATTAATCTATATTAGAGAATAATAAACTATTGTATAAAAGATAATGAAGTTGAGTCTTTTATGATCCCTTCGAAGGGGATCAAAACCTAAGCGAATATAGGGTGAAATAAATGATCCTTTCGGAAGGGATCAAAGAACGAAATAAAGAATGGCCTAAGGCATTAATACAGGATTGTCACAATATTAGAGAATAACAAACTACAATACAAAAGATAATAGAGTTGAGTCTTTTATAGTCCTCTCGGAGAGGATCAAAACCTAAGTGTGACGATCCTGTATTAATACCTTAGATTATTCTTTATTTTGTTCTTTGATCTCTTCCGAGGGGACCAAAATGCTTTAGGTTGTCTTTCATTTATTTCACTCTATATTCGCTTAGGTTTTGGTCCCCTCCAAGGGGATTATAAAAGGCTCAACCTCATTATCTTTTGTACGACAGTTTGTTATTCTCTAGTATAGATTAATTGATTCATTCTATTATGCCTTGAATTAAGACCATTGTCACGGGGTCTCCGTATAAGGTATACGGAGACCGTTCGGGTTCCGACCCATAGGAGTCGGCCCTCGGATAAGTGTAGGCTAGCCCCGGTCGGGGCTAGCGCTACACACAAATATATTTAAGGAACCGTTTCTTCTATAGAATCGTAGCTCTTCGAGCTACGTCTTATTAATAAAAGTGATATCTGTTATCGTCACACTAAGCAAATATAGAGTGAAATAAATGAAAGACAATCTAAAATATTTTGATCCTCTCGAAAGGGATCAAAGAACAAAATAAAGAATAATCTAAAGTATTAATATAGAATCGTTATAAAAAGAGTAGAAAAAGATTCTAAAGTATTTTGAAAAAAAAAATAAAGTTCTATTAATATTGAATATTATTAGATTCGAATAGTTTCTATTATTTATAAATAAATAAGATTGTATTTAGATTATATATTTATATAGAATAGAGCTCTAGACTATATAGCTAATATAACTATTATAGAGTTTTTTGAAAAAAAAATTTAAAAAATAGATTAATCTTTTTATCTCTTCGATTTCAATTCTATTAAAAATATATAGAATTAAATAAAAAAATAGATATTAAATTATTATTTAGAGAATAATATAAATTATAATAGACTTAGAGTAATTATAAAGAAAGTATAAGAAGTAATATCAAAAGAATATCTAATAGAATTATTTAAATTTATAAAAAAATATTACAAAGTTATAATATTATCGAATAATATATATATATAAAATTTTAATAATTCTTATAATTTCCTTATAATACTTTAATCATTTGATTTCTACTATATAAATTTTTAGAGAGTATAATGTTTTTATTAATTAAAACCCTTATATATAGAGAAAAGCACAGTCGTTTTTTAGTGTGTCTTATAATACTTACCCCTTCAACCTCTGTATGTTTGCACTCGCAAATGAAATCTTATTAGACTTGCGCAAGCGGGTGGCTGGAAGTTATGCAAATACCAAATTATTCGCGTCTTTTTGTACCCAGCCTCAATATCTTCGTCAAACTGCTTATGAAAGCTAGATAAAACTCGCGATTTTCGCCTTGGACATTTATTGTGAATCATCGGTTTGTGTATCCAAAAGCGATGACTGAGCCGCGCATGAAACGCGATGAGAGGCTTCCAAGTATATTTGTGCTTCTAAGATTCAGCTGATGCCCATGAACCTTGAGATTGCCCGGAAAAGAAGCAATTCGGTAAACAAATAAGAGCGTAGGATTTGAGAACAAGGAGGATCCCTCATCCTGAAAGCACGTCGAATAAGAAAATGCAATCATGCCGTTGTCCCTAACACAGGTGGATTTCTCAGCCCAGAACGAGGCATTTAAAAGCTCAATCTTGCGAAGCGGTGAAATCAAAATTTAAATCAAACTTTTGATCATTGTTTGTATAGCGATCTGTGCTGCACTTGCTCATAGAGACACCCGCTTAGATTCCGCATTAAAGGAGGATTGAAGGCAGCAAAGCAACAATCTTAAAGTTTCAAAGCTCCTTTTTTTGTTAGCAAATAAGTCACCTGAAGGCTGGAAAACGTGTAGGATTTCAGAGTTTGGACATGTGGGTAATTTAGGCGACCCGTCAATATGCCTAAATTCTTAAACGCTATACTCCGTAAAATGACAGCGTCAAGAGATTAACGGTCTGTCCCATGTGTTTTCGAAGGTGCTAAATGCGTAGTCTTTAATGGAGGAATTGAAGTTGTTACGAAATTTTGAAACGTGCACCGCCATTCAGGCGTCGTGATCTTCCTCGATTGTGATGAGTCAACTCCTACATGCTACCGGTGAGGAATGGGCTTGGTTTCGAACGAGTTAGTTTTTTGAAATTGAGATGAGATGAGGTGCGTAGGTATGGTGGTTGGAAAGGAGAGCAGGCGAATGAATGACCGGTAGCATCAGCAAGTTGGAAAGCTGAGACTTCAGCGCGAAAGCATGTACAACAAGAGGCCGCCTGTATGTTGTCTTAAACTCATGCTCACGTCGTAAACCAGGGAATAGATGTTGAGGATATGAATGTGAGTGTCATGATGAAGGAAGAAAATGCGAATGTGAGTCGGTGGGGCAGAACGTTGAGAATCTTATGTCAACTTAATGATAGGGAATTCTGAACTACACGTCTATGGTTTGGAGAATACTGGCGAACGACTTATGAGAAAGGAACTGTCTTATCTAAGACTTAGGCTGGATGAA
This sequence comes from Sclerotinia nivalis, assembly GCA_029531795.1. Taxonomy (NCBI): domain Eukaryota; kingdom Fungi; phylum Ascomycota; class Leotiomycetes; order Helotiales; family Sclerotiniaceae; genus Sclerotinia; species Sclerotinia nivalis. The sequence goes on from JAPEIS010000002.1 coordinate 1,873,770, forward strand.
TTCCAGTGTGTGTGTGGGAGGTTGGATGTTTGGGGGCGATCTAAAGTATTATCCTGCTTGCGTTCATATGCAGATTGACTGTGTCTAGATACAGAATATCCAGCGATCAATCAATATTATATAGATACGGAAACTCGTAATTAGGTAGGTACAAGCTCAACCCCTACTCAAAGACCAAAGCAAAGTATTGAATAAATTTTAGGGCAATGTACAAATGTTGTATTTTCATGAATACGTGTATAGTTAAATAATTTCTTTTCCCCCAGAATGCAACAGTAACCGTCATGGTGGTCTGTCTGTATTACAATATATCTTGAACTGATGAGAACCTCATTGACCAGAATGACCTTTTCAGAACTTTTCCGAGATCTTTCTTTTCGACAACTTCATTTTGATTCAATTCTTGATATTTGAAATTCCAAAAGTAGGAATATAGAAAAGAATTAATATATCTTAATGTACATTGATATTATTTGATATTATTAAATAAATATATAATTTCTTTCAAATATCTGAGTGAGAAGATAGGGCTGGATCAAAATCGGTGAACTGTTTGGGTCGGTGTGGGGGTTGGGTTTGAAATAAATGTGGTTTGTAAAATGGTTCGCAATCGCCATTCGTTGCCTTGTTTCCAGCCTTGAGGCTCATTCTTGTAGTCACTGAGTATAATAACGGCAATGTTTCCCTCACTTTTTAAATATCATTGATATATTTCAATTGACCATGAATTATTCAATGAACTTCACCATCAATTCGTTGTAAGCCGATACAATCAATAAATTTGTTGTTCAAACCAGCACATAAAACCCATCTGTCAACCAGAACCTAAAAATCCAGGCTGCATGTACTTCTTATTACCAGTCCACACTTCAACTCCGAATCCAACTCGGTATGTTAATGTTGAAGCCGCGCCTCGAATAATGATGATTAGACATGGCGCTGACAAGAATTTAGAAATGAAGAAAGCAGCAGATGTAAGCGATCTATGGATACAGCATCAGCGTCGAAACACGAAGACAACCCAATCTTGGGCCTGCACATTATGCCCGGAGCGCAGGATATACCATTCCGAAATCGACTTGTGGAACCATGCAGAAAAGGACCATCAGGGTGAAATCCCATCTGACCAAGACGAACTTAAACGATTCCGCAAATCTTATGAGAGTGCTAGCGCATTGAAGAGGTTAGTTGATCCGCTGACAATTGTACCTGCCTGTGGGGGCAAGACATGCAAGGCTGCGACGACCTTTGAAGGAAAAGTAGGGCTGACTCAAAGAACAAAGAACGGCAAAAGATGACTCCCAACCCCGGAAACCTTCACACAATGAGGCTGCCACTGCTCAACCAGACACTCCAACTCCACACTTACAATCTAAGCGACCCCTCAACTCTTCCCAACCTAGTCGATCGCTTTCTGGCCTTCAAGCATTGAACCTAGGACCAAATGAGGGCAATACTATGGAGGATGAAGAAACCGCAGCGGATAAGCCGCGCAAGAGAGCTGCTGTCGGAGATGGTATATCAGCAGGTTCAGCATCACCATTCCGCGAAGAATCGGAATCGCCTCCGCCGCGAAGATCTCTAGCTCGACTAACTTCTGGACCAATTTCCGCATCAGATACTGAAACTCGGCGACAGGCTACAAAGGGACAACTGTGGACTCCTGATCAAGATTCGCCATTCACAAGATCATCCTTTGATCCCCTCAACATTGCTTCCACGCAAGCCTCAAAATCTCGATCTCAGATGTTCAAACCAGTTAATCGAAGACCTATGAAAACATCTGCACCTCAAACTTCATCTCGCCCAGCACTTTATGCAAATCAACCTCAGCAGCAACACCATCATCACACTCAGGCCAATACACCATCTGTAATCTTACCCAATAGGATAGCCTCAGAAACTGAATCAAGATCCCAAAGTGAAGAGTACAGCATTATTCTGCAGCCGGAGACAAGGCCTATCTCTCAAGAACAACTCGTAGCAGAGGTCAAAGGCATATATGCTGGTCTTGTAATGGTTGAAGCCAAGTGTATTGAAGTTGATAATAAGCAAGCTACACTTACACAAGGTAATCCCCCAACTCTACCGAAGCTCAACAATGAACAATGGCAAGCTCTTATCGCTTTGCACCGTACTTTACTCCACGAGCATCACGACTTTTTTCTAGCTTCCCAGCATCCATCAGCTAGTCCTGCTCTACGTCGCTTAGCATCAAAATATGCTATGCCTGCTAGGATGTGGCGTCATGGTATTCATTCCTTCCTGGAACTTCTCAGACATCGACTCCCTGCCTCACTTGATCATATGCTTGCATTCATATACTTGGCATATTCGATGATGGCTTTGTTGTATGAGACCGTACCCGCTTTCGAAGATACTTGGATTGAGTGCTTGGGAGATCTAGGACGATATAGAATGGCCATTGAGGATGACGACATCAGAGACAGAGAGGTCTGGACTGGCGTAGCACGCCATTGGTATTCGAAGGCTTCCGATAAAGCCCCTACAACTGGCAGGCTGTATCATCACCTTGCTATTCTAGCACGCCCAAATGCTCTTCAACAATTGTATTATTATGCAAAATCGTTGTGTGTTGTAGTGCCCTTTACGTCTGCACGAGAATCGATACTTACACTCTTCGATCCTGTCCTCAATGCTGAGAATGGGCAAGGTCAGTATCGATTGCCACCCTTGGATGCTGCATTTATCCGAGCTCACGGGCATTTGTTCACAAACAGAACCATGGAGAGGTTTGAACCTGCGGTTCAAGAGTTCCTTGCACTACTTGACAGCCAAATAGGCCGAGTAACGAAGAAGTTCATGGAGCAAGGCTGTCATATTGCCATCTCCAATAACGTTGCAATGCTTGGATTTGCGTCTAAAGAAAATCCCCTCATGAAAGCTATTGCGCCTTCTTCAGAAGATAAAGGAGTTGATGTTGATATGGATGAGGCTCGGGACGAATCTTCTCCTTCCATGATGGCATTCAAACATGCGCAGAACCTCAGCAATGCTGTGTTGGAGATCGTATTGCAAAGAATAGGCGATCCAAATGCTCTTCCTTTTATTCATGTCTCTCTCGTTTTCATATTCCGTATGTCTCATTTTTCAGGCGCAATGGACCTTTTGGCACCAGTGTTCCCATGGCAGTCTCTGGCTATTATGCTCAATACGTTACTTAAGTCCTACAAGTCTCTAAGCCGCATTGAAGATAGCAAGTTCCCACTGCCAGAGAAAGATGATGTTCGCCCCTTTCCGGAAGATTTTAAAATGCGCGGGTTACTATGGGCTGAAAAATACTTCCCTGAAAAATGGTTTCTCAACGAGAAGACTGATGAAGAAGAGAAATATCATGAGCTTCCGTCTATGCTCGAGCAACGAAAGGAACGCATATTATGGCTAGCTTGTCGTATTGCTGATGCCGGCCCATGGATCAACTTCGATGTTTCCAAGCCAGAATTTTCTGTTCAGAGTAGTGATGCAGAGTTGGAGTTCATGGAGTCCCAGTCGTTGACCTTCGCTTCGGCGACTACTAATGATGATATTAGAAGTTGGCCATCAGTAAAAACTTATCCTGATGCTGAAGAAGACATGTCATCGATTACGATGGTTGCGGCAGATACGTCACCTCATGCATGAGAGCATGGGGGAGCTCCATTACTGGAAAATACCATCACAATTCAAATACTCTACAATGTTAGGAGAAATCGATTCAAGAATGATAAATGGAACTGTATCAAATTGATGGTATGTGCCATGGTAACCTCATGGTAGCATTGAACCTGATGAAATGTGCAGATTTCATGGCAAAAAGTAGTTCAACATGCTTTGTGAAACGGGGAAATTTTTCAATGCCTGAAAAATGGCCTTCGCGGACAACTTTTACGTCTTCTATGGACAATGGCAACGGTACAAACATTTAGGCAGCCTAATAACATGTGGTCTTTCCTTTGGTGGTAGGATGGGAAATTGGCTTTCATTAATGGTTCCAAGTTTGAGCATGCTGGCAGGGTCAAATCCAGTCTCTCGTAGCCATACGTTATTCACTTATCATGCATCATTTTCTTTTTCGAGTCCCCTTTTCATCCCTCGGCTGTCGAGGCTGGGATCTTTTACTACAATTGTAATGCAGCCATGAGAATCACGATTGATGAATTTTACGCATGTGTTTACAGGTTTTGGCATTTTTGGTGAAAACGATTCGAGTGACTTGACAGGGACGATTGTGTGCTCTACAGAGGTTTAGTTGTTAATACAACCAGCAAGCAACTTATATAGCATGATTCGAAGAAAGGCAGACTTCAAGTTTAGCTATGAAATTTCAGAGGACGATGTGTGGATGCCCATGGCGACAACCCGCCATTGAAACGATCTAGCCCCGTATCACGGGATGCCAAAGCGGATACCTGACCGAAGCACAAATCAACGGTCCAAATTCGGTACTTTCGGCTGAATCGTCGGTATCGGTTAAATGCTACTTAGCCGATGTATCACATCTTTGTCCTAAACAGTCATGTCACATATTGTGGCTGAATCTATAGCTGGAGAGTCGTACCACATCATTCCCAACCAAAAGTTTTCTTCTACGTGGTTAGAAATGATGATGGTTGCTCAACCCAGCTCAGAAATTTTCTTCAATAGCATCGCTCCCTTTTTAATTGTTTACTCATAGTTTGATTTAATACCTTTGGTTCTTCTGCATGACAACTCGGACTCGAGCCTATATTCACCTATTGTCTCCAATTATTGCTGCACACGTACACAGAAAAATAGCCTGACAGCCTAACCGCCTCGCTCTATACGATGGATGGTTCAAGTATACACTGAAAGTGTCTCCGATTCCTTCCTTGCAGTTGTCATCGATGTCTGGCCAACAAGCGTCTTCAAAAATCATTGACGATAGGCAAACTTTGAGGCATCATTCTGCCAAATGTCTGTCTTTCACCATCATACGCTACGGCCTTGCGATCCAGAGGATTCTTCGGCAGGAATAAGCAGTGAAAGCCTCTATTACAGTTCCGCGGTCGGAGTTGTGTGTGCTCGTATGACCTTGGAAGCAGGTCAATGCATTGCGGTTACATATATAAAAGGCGTCGTCAGTTTCATCCATCCAGCCTTCTTGCATCATGAAAGCCTCCATATGTGCGCGTAGGCTTACTCTTTCCCGAGTACAGCCTCATCGTTGCAAGATGATAGATGCCCAACAATGCTGAAGGCTTTCTCAAAATAATATTCCCTGTTTTACCACGAAGGAAATGGAGGTCCGATTAGACGAATCAATGTTACATGTCATATGTAAGAACTACGTTTCTACAAAGCTTTTGATTCCTTCTATCGTTTTTAGAACTCATCGGCTGACCTTCTTCTTTTCAAAGCATTTTCCTCCAAGGGCTCGAAACTTACCGAATATTCAGCCTTATCGCGTCATTTATTCCCGCGTGGAAAGCGCGCCAATACAATTCATGCGCTGTTGTTGATCAATGAACTTGTATCTACGATCTTACCCCTCGTTCTTCTTAATGAAGTCACAGAGTTGAAAAATGAAGGCAATGAGCGAATATCTTACATGCATTCTTGGGATGATGCCATTGTAAGAACTGATCTCACAACGGATTTAGTTCCCAGCATCGCGTATACGTCGTGTGCTTCATTCCTTAGAAATGGCGTTACAATCCCGCATCCTTTCACTTGTGCCTTCCATGTACTGAGAGTCGGTGACGTAAGTTTAAATCTTCCTTTTGCGGCTTTGCAGATTGGGGTACAATCTTTCGATCGCGATAAGGCAGTATGGTCTATTCTAGAGGCTGCACCATCATAAATAGAGCCCCATGACCCTCTGAGGACTGGGTTTCCCCATCTCGTGGCTTTCTCTGTCGATGGTTGCGGGACAATGCGGGGTAATACTGTATAAGGCTACCTCAGATCAATGGTCAAGTGATCGCTGCTATGTGTAAGGAGTGGCTATAGGGCTGATCAAGAAACTGACTCGGTGTAATAATCGAGCTATTGACCGAGAGTATTCTCTATCTCAAGTCTCAGATACGAGTCCAATCTGCGTTCCATTTCATTCTATCAAACAGATAACATTGTGAGGTCTCATGTCATGCGACAACGAAGCTTCCACGAGAGGGCTGAGAACCCCACGCTTGGACCGCGCCACGAGTCTGCCGCGTGCATCAATGTAGTATTGCATGAACTGTCTGACTGATAAGGGTATTGCTTATCACACAAATACAACGAATCTCTAGGATATTCATCGGCAGACCACTTTGCAGAAACATCCTACGTTGAAATATTACCGGGGTTTTGGCTGACGTTCCTCGTGTATTATCCCACTCTTCACCGATGTCAATAAGAATAGTATGCATTAAAGGATGCCTCATATGTTAACATAGCGGTCAATAATGTGTTACCCCACCATCGTCGTCTGCGCTTATTTCCTATGTCAAACTATTCCTTTGTCCTGCATTTCATACCCTCTGATCAAGCCTTCGATCGAAATCGAAACCTGCTCACGGCCAATTTATTCGAGATGCTTTTGTATATAGTCCTGCAAGAAGATCATTCGGAGCAGTCCTTACTATTGTTGGTTGGCGAGGCGACCAGGCAGCCGAGAAAACCCATGTACCTGGGCCTATTCTAAGCTGACTGCATGAGGCTCGAACGCGGGAAAACCTCTGTGAAAAATTGTGCCGCAGCGGAATTCATTGGGTTAGTTGTTAAAATAAACTCTGCGAGGCTCGCGAGCGGAGGAATAGAATTGCTTCCCAAGTCCTCAAACACGAGATAGATCAAGTCTAATGTGCATGTAAATCTCGAGAAAATAAGGCAGGTCCCGCCACGGAGTCCGAACCCGGAGGCTCGGAGCTGATGACGATCTTAGGTATGATTGTTAAATGTGTGATTGTAAGTCAATGGTGCATACATTACAACGTCAGTTCGTTCTTCCCCTCAATTATTATATCGCCGACGCAGTGAGAAATTTGCCTTGCGAGTATTTTTTGCTACTGGGCGATGGCACTTGCAGATCCGACGAAATGGAGAAATAGAAGGTTGTTAATTTTTTTTGTTTCCTTGTTGTTATTTATCAGCAAGGCTTGCGCAATTATCCTTACGTAATAGATTAGCTCTATACTTTCACAAATGACAAAGTCACAGTTCTTTTATTTATATCCTTCACTCCGAAACCTTAAAATAACGGGAAAATACATATTCTTCAATTCACGATATCATGCGTCTGGATCTGATAAACAAATGACGTGCATGAGTCGCACTTATTAATCAGGTCATGTGTCGGATCGATCAACACCATTTGCCAAAGTATCCGTGTTACACTGTCTCAGATTTTCAGCTCGCAAGATCCTCATGGCGCACTATTAAGTAGCAAGAACCGCACAGCTACTTTCCTTTCTGGTGCTTCTAAAACCCTCCCACAAGATTATGTGTTGGAAGTATCAATGTACTTTTCTCAATGTAGGGTAGCAGAGCGGGCCAAGCTCAGCTCGTCGTCCATCTTGAACACAATAGATGACGCCCGCATTTTCTTTTGTGACTAGATGGTTTGTGTTGCAGAGTGGTAAATTGGACGTGTTGATACACAGTAAATTAGCAAATTCTAGCATATTCCCAGAATGTTGAATCTCAAAGTCTCGATTGTAAAATACATTTTTATGTTTATGCGGAAAGGGTGACACGATGGCATTTTCATTTCTTACTCATCGCTCGAAATCCAAGCCTTCGAATGTGAAAAATGAAAGAGATGGGCAATCGAATCTAAATGAGAGTTCGTCTCATCACGATGAAAAGTCCCACTCAGCCACGATCAGTACTCCTGTACCCCTCATATTCCCCTCCCAGCGTTCCTCTCTCGATCCAAATCTACCTCTACCTATCCCTATCCATTCGATCCCATCTCGCGCATCCCTCTCTCCCGACCCCGAGAAATCTTCAGAACCATCTATCGATATCTCGTTAAACTCACCTTATCCGCAAGTGCGCGCCGCGGTGCGCAATACAGGTATATAATATTCAAATCCAAGCCTGGGCAGGAAATAAAGCTGCACTCAAGTGCTATAGCGGAAGAGTAGAGCACAGGACCGAGGCACAAAGAGCTAAAGCATAATAACAGATGATGCGTCGCTTCCCTGTAACACGATTCGAGCTTGGTGTATTGGGTTAGCACTTACGACGGTGGGGGCGGGCATTAATTGTTTGTTTAGTTTGAGGAGTCCGAGTATTGCTATTACTACTGTTGTGAGTTCTTCCTTTGGCAAATTCGGGATAGACTTCCAGGGCGGGCGATTGAGATATGCTAAATCCGCGTGGAAATTAATCTTTTCGTGAAAATACCTCACTAATACAAATATCACCCCAGTGCGTCCAACTAATCGCCTGGCCTTTAGGTAAAGGATGGGATCTCCTCCTGCCCGACTGGAGCTGGGACCTTCACCTCTGGTTCTGCGGCTCCAGGACATGGAAAATTAAATTAAAGGAAGGAAAGTGGAATATGAAGGAACATACTATCGTGGTAGTGATGGCTAATGCTGGGTATGCTGGTGCTTCGATCTATGCTACTGATATACTTATTTCGCAGGAAGTGTTTTATGGGCAGAAATTCGGGTATGATTTCCTGTTATTCTTTTGATTTGGTGAAATTTTGAGAGGGAAGGGTGAGTTGTGGATGTGGAGTTTGAGGTGAGCTAACTGTTGTGCGGAATAGGTGGGCTTTCCAATTACTTTTTGCGGTCACGAATCAAATGCTGGGGTTTGGGTTGGCGGGTGTTTGTCGGAGGTGGTTGGTTTGGCCTGCGGTGATGATTTGGCCGAGTGATTTGGTTAATTGTGCGTTGATGTATGCGTAAGTTGACGATTTCTCTGCGCTTGATTTGGGAGGTTTCACGATGCACAAAAGAAGATGTGTATATCTCCGGGGACGAGAATTTGTATTTGAGTATGTATGCTAATTCTTTCTCGTTTGTATGGGGCATAGTTTGCATGACCATAGTCCGTCGAACCCAGCTGAAACAAATGGTTGGAGTATCTCGAAATATAAGTGGTTTATGTATATCATGAGCGGTATGCTATCCTTTGAGTCAAGCCAATAGCGGCTGCTAATTTTTTCACTCCACCAGGGTCATTCATATGGTATTTCTTTCCCGGCTGGATCTTCCAAGGTCTCTCATATTTTACATTTGCCTGCTGGATAGCACCCAAAAATCCCGTTGTCAACCAGCTCTTCGGCGGTGTCACGGGTTTGGGATTAATTCCTATTACATTCGATTGGACTGTTGTTTCTGGATATTTGTATTCGCCCTTGATACCGTGAGTGAACTTCTCTTAAACAAGGTTAACGATACATCCGGCAGTATGAAAACAATGTAAAAGCCTCAACTCATATTAATATATAATAGTCCTTGGTATGCTATCGCCAATACCTTAATCGGTCTATTTATATTCGTCATCATTAGCTCGCTAGGTGTGCATTATACCGGAACATGGTATGCGGATTATCTTCCCATGAGCGATTCGCACAGCTATGATAATACGGGGAAACCATATAACGTCAGTCGAATTCTCGATGCGAATCTAGAATTTAGTGAGAAGTTGTATAGAAAGTATTCGCCGGTTTTTTTGTCGACCGGTTTTGCGTTGAATTATGGTAAGATCTTAGGTGTCTATTTAGTATATCTATGCATTTTGGATGTGCGGTTACTGATTGAGGTCTGTTCGTTGTAGGATTTTCTTTTGCGGCTATTAGTAGTGTTATTGTCCATACGATTTTGTGAGTCGAATTGATGAGATGAGTTGGGGGAGAAGTTTGGGAAACTGATTGATTTCATGGTAGATACGAAGGCAAAACCATTTGGAGGCAATGGAAACAAGCTCGGAATCAAGAAGATGATATTCACATGAAACTAATGAAGAAATATAAAGATGCACCAGATTGGTATTTTCCCCTTCCAAGCTTGCTATATTTCGTATCATGAACAAGAAATTTCTAAATGCTGATGAACTTATACATAGGTGGTACATCACTCTTGGACTTATCATGCTCGCACTCTCCTTTGTCGTTATTCTTTTCTGGGATACTCATTTAACATGGTGGGCTTTTGTAGTTTGTATTGCTATTCCCCTCATCTGGACAGTACCCGTTGGTATTATATTCGCCACGACCAATATCCAAATTGGACTTAATGTATTTACGGAATTCGTGATTGGATATATGTTACCTGGACGTCCAGTAGCATTGATGTTGTTTAAGGCCTATGGTTAGTTTTTATCTTCTCTCATTCATCTCCCAATTATACGATGCATGTCATCTTGCGTTCATGATGTTTGATGTACTCAATAATAATGTAGGCTATATAACAATGACACAAGCCCAATTTTTCCTACAAGATTTAAAACTAGGCCATTACCTCAAAGTTCCTCCAAGAACAATGTTCGTCGCACAGTGTGTAGCCGCTTTCTGGTCCTCTATTGTACAAATCGCCGTAATGAACTGGGCAATCTCGCATATTCCGGAGTTAGTACTTATCCCAAAACCATTCACGACTTCCCTTTTCTTTTCTGAGCTCCCAAATTAACAAGAAGTTAAAAACTCACTCCACCAACAGAATCTGCACACCCCTCCAGCCCAACTCCTATACCTGTCCCGGTCCTTCCATGTTCTTCACCACCAGCATAATCTGGGGCGTCATCGGCCCCTCGCGTATCTTCTCCTCCCCAGAATCATACTACCAACCTCTTCTTTATTATTTCCTACTGGGAGCTCTCCTACCCATTCTCACCTACATTCTAAGTCGAGTGTACCCTCGTTCTTCCTTTAAATACCTTATCATCCCCGTTATGTTTGGAGGATTACAACTCATACCTCCTGCTACTGGGTATGATTATTTATGTTGGGGTTTTGTGGGATTTGTTTTTCAGTATTGGATTAGGAGAAGATGGAGGGGTTGGTGGGAAGGTTATGTATGTTTTCCCGCTTTTTATTCTGGGCCCTTTTCGGGCATGGGACGGGCTCGATGGTGGTTTTAACAATGCTATGAAAACTGACCGATTCTTGATGTATAGAACTACGTAACCTCCGCCGCGCTAGACACTGGTCTAATACTCTGCACCCTTCTCATCTTCTTCACATTAGAACTCACCAACGCTAAACCACCCCAAGTAGGTCTCTAATCCTCCATTACGCCTCTCAGATACATTTATATACCCAATCGATACTCATCTCATCCTACTCCAATGCTTTAATACTAACGGAAACACAGTGGTTTGGAAACATAGATGTATTCCAAACAATGGACGTGACAGGTACCGCAGTGCGAAAAGTACTTCCCGAAGGAGAGACGTTTGGCCCGAAGAGTTGGTCTTGATGCGTGATGATGGGATAGAATGGAGCTGGGAGGAATGGATGGGAAAGGTAAAGTATGAAGCTATGAGAGAAAGACCTTCATTGCATTTCTGTATTTTCAATGTGAGATATCTAGTAGCTTGAAGCGTATTGCCCAATAAAGTATTTCCAATGGTAATGATATACTTACTTACTGAATATTGTAGGAGTTATTAAATACTAGCATTAGTTTATTTATGAAGTGGTTGATTTTTGTTTATATAGTGAAGAATGAATAGAGTGAATAGAGTAAGTATGTAATATTCTCATAATATAGTCTTGTCAATCCTATTCATCCCATCATGAGTAATTCACAACGGAGAAAGAGATCCAAATTCAGATTCCGATCCAGATACAAACCTCCATCTCAAATGAAGCAAAGAAACGCGAACCTCAAGCCCATCTACAAATTCCCCAAAACAAATATATTTAGTATGTATGAACCATATTTTAACACCTAGAGCAAAATTGTCCAACCAGATTGGGTAGATACATACCAGCATACCAGCATACGGAGTACAAAATACCAACCTCAACCAACGGAAATGAAGATGAAAACACGGATATGCGATTAGAGTACGAATGCAAAGACGGCTGTGCATTAGCCCATCGCGGCCCTCTATCCGGCTATAGCCAAGACGGTTTTCCGGATACCGGATATGCGGAAATTTTTAACACAAGTCCAGACAAAAGAAATGTAACATATTATGCGTTTGCCGGATATGGGTTGTTTGATTATGAAGTATTGGGTTGATTGAGTATGAATTGGAGGAAAATAATATGTGGTCCGCGGTTGTTCTTGGGACCAAGGGTAGAGGCCTAGTTATGATGGCTGCATGGGTTTTTTGATGCAAAAGATCACCTGGGAAACAAATATGGAGGCGTAAATATCACATGTAGCACATATTGGTACCACTTGGAGATCTAGATGTATCACGGAGTAAGAAAGATGAGGAGGGGTTTCCATACTCCATCTGCTCTCATCTTATTCATTTCTAGCAGGTTGAATATATGCTGCTTTTCTGCACTCAAGATTCAAGCACCAGACAGGAAACGAAAGATACCAGGCCATAAACTTTGTGTGAATTGGTATATCCTTATATCCATAAACGCCTCGACGCCATACGCTATGCATGTACATAAAACAGGGATCGAAAGATCCTGTCGCCCACTTCCCATGATCTCTAAAACGGTTTCGCAACCTTTCTACTCTCACTCGCTCCCGTTTCCGGATCTTTATATTCCTTCCAACTAACCGGATACATCGCATTACCCGCCTCACTTGTTGCCATAATAACGCCCAACTCATTTCTCGCCGTACTAAGGTAATAATTCGATTGATCACCCAATGAAATCTGGCATCATTGTACCATTAGCATCCACTTCATCTCTATAAATAGACATTTCATAAACGAGAAAGAAACTCACCACTACAGCCCTCACAATATCCCCCGGTCTAAAACTCTCAAAAATCTTAACCTTATCTTTCTCCGTAGCCCTTACATCCTGCACTCTAATCAAACCCTGCCATTCCCCATCCAAAACGGTCTCTCCTACAACCAATATCGCCACTGTCGCTTGTCGCGGCGTGATTCTCGTAACTCGGCATAAAACCGCGCTATTCACCTCAGGTATAATCTCCGCCTTGTCTCCCGTAACAGTAGCTCTTTCAATAGAGATAGTAGAGAGGGCCGTGGGTGCCGCAGGCGTAATCTTCGTGGCTCGTTTTTGCGGATAGCTGGGTTTGGGCGGTGCTACTGTTTTGATGGGTCCGAGGATGGAGGCATAGAGATTCGAGGAATGGATGTGTGTACCGGGACCTGGAAGATATTCACTACTGGGACCAAGCAGCTGGCCAGGAACGGCTACGAGTGGAATTTGTGACATTGCGATATGGTTGTTTATCTTAATGTGAGCGGAATCAATAGCTCGTGGCGGTGGATGGAAGCTTGAATTGAGCTTAGAACTTACTATGAAATTGGGGTTCTTCAGTGTTCGGAAAAAGATTTTGGTGCCCCCACGGTTTTGCCGGCTTAAGCCCCCACGAAAGGATTTGTCCCTCTCGCGGATCCCTGCATCCACCCCGCATTAACATGAATGCCCCGCTTCCAGCTTGTTGATCTCCTTGACCAACGGTTAAACATTGCAGTGATGTGATGAAAAAGTATGCATATTTAATCCGCCTTGGTTAGAGTCATTCGCCCCTTCTATTCTTTTTCTTTCCTCCAATTTCTTATACTTCTACTTCCTAATATCTACTGTATATAGGGATTCACTCGACAACTCTCCTACTTCTACTCTACAACTTTCCCACTACTATTCTATCACTACTCTCATCTCACTCTGCATCCTTCTCTCCTACATAAAACCTATCAACTATCTGTAATTACGATATAAACAATGGCAGCAAAACATTTTGTCAATGATCCCACTCTCTTGGTGAATTCCGCTCTCCATGCCCTCACTCTCACCAATCCCTCCGTGGCCCTCGACGAAGAAAACAAAATTATCTACAGACGACCCGGCCATGCTTCTCAAGTATCTATAATATCTGGTGGAGGAAGTGGACATGAACCTAGTTTCGGAGCATTCGTCGGTGATGGATTACTGGCAGCATCTGTTGCAGGTACTATATTTGCTTCACCGAGTGCCGAGCAAATTCGCAGATGTGTAATGTCAAGAGTTGATACCGAGAAGGGAATCTTGGTTACGGTTATGAATTATACAGGAGATGTGTTGAATTTCGGTATGGCAGTTGAGAAAGCAAAGGCTGCAGGACTAAAGGTCGAGATGCTAGTAGTTGGAGATGATGTTGGAGTTGGTCGTGAGAAGGCTGGAAAGGTTGGCAGAAGAGGTATTGCTGGCACAGTACTGGTGCACAAGATCACAGGAGCATTGGCAGCCACTGGCGCTAGCCTGGAGGATGTTTATAAGGTTGGGAAACTAACCGCAGATAACATTGCAAGTGTGGGAGCTTCCCTTGACCATGTTCATGTTCCAGGTCGAGCACCTCCAAATCCAAATTCCGAGGAAAGTCTCGCTTTTGAAGAGGTCGAGATTGGAATGGGAATTCACAATGAGCCTGGTAGTGGTAGAGCCAAGGTTGATCTACCGGAACTTGTCAAAAGAATGCTTACGCAATTATTGGATTCGAAAGACAAGGACCGAGCATTCTTGAATGTCAACTCGAATGAAGTCGTACTTTTAGTCAACAATCTTGGAGGTGTTAGCGTGCTGGAGTTAGGTGGTATTACAGCAGAAGTTGCTGGTCAGCTTGAAAAGTCCTATAACATCAAGCCGGTCAGAATTCTTGCTGGAACTTATATGACAAGTTTGAATGGTCTTGGATTTAGTATATCACTTCTCAATGTTGTCAATACGAATATTGGCGGACCTAGTATGTTACAGTTGTTGGATGCATCGACTGAGGCGACTGGATGGGCGGCCCCTATCAGAAAGGAAACATGGGAGGCTAAATCTACAGCAACTAGAATCGGCTCCGCTGGTGCTGAAGAAGAGGTTAAACCTAGCGATTTGAAATTGGACCCGCAAACAACAAAGACGGCTTTAATAGCTGGACTCCAAAGAATGATTGCCGCTGAACCTGATGTCACTCGATTTGATACGGTTGTTGGGGATGGAGATTGCGGCATTGGCCTCAAGAGAGGAGCTGAAGGTAAGTGTTCCAATTTAATGATTCTACAGCGAGCTTATGAAGTGTGCAGCTGTGCTCTCAACGATCTCGAAAGAGAACTTATCCGGTGATGCTATTGTCGACCTTGCAAAAATCGTTCAAGTAGTCGAAAATAGTATGGATGGTACCTCTGGAGCTCTCTATGCTATCTTCCTAAATTCCCTCTTAGCTGCTCTCCGCGAAACTGCTTTTGCCGGACAAGCAACACCAGAATTTTGGGCAAAGGCATTGCAATCCGCTTCCGAAGCCCTTGCAAGGTATACACCAGCCAAGCCCGGAGACCGTACTCTAGTAGACGCCTTACATCCATTCGTTGAGACCTTAAACAAGACAGGAGATATTAAGAAAGCAGCTGAAGCATCCAGGAAAGGTGCTGAGGGTACAATAGGAATGAAGGCTAGTTTAGGAAGAACTGTGTATATTGGCGGTACTGGTTTCGAACAGGTTCCGGATCCTGGAGCTTGGGGATTGAGTGAGTTCTTCCTGGGGCTCGCTGGGCTTGGAGATTCGGATTATGAATTGGTTTGAGGTGATTCAAAGTTTTATGCCTTGCTAGTAACGTAGCGCTTAATCAACATGCATAATGGAACTTATACTTTAGAGATGTGTCTGTATTTGGAATGTCAGTTTGATCTGGAAACCATGTGATTTTGAACAGGTAGCAAGAAATCAAAAGCATTCAGGAAAAAATTAGAGTTGTTTTTTTTGGTCTTCAAGGTACGTAAATACCATTAAGGGTTAAAAAGCTATGATTTGTTCATCACAATTCTGGAAGTGGAAGACAAAATAGAAGAGAGAAACATAGTAGACTAACCTTCGAGAGATGATCGACTAGTGATATTCATATCACAATATCAAGTCACCAGCAATGTATCCCATCTGAAATTTAAAGAGAGTTTCTTTCTCATCTAACATTCTTATTCTCCATAAAATTGGTTCCCTATTTAGCATGAACTTTCTCATGCGTGCATTGAATTCATAGCTATAAGCTGATTTGGTATGCGCGTTGATCTTGACAACGCCCGAAGCTATCACATTTATTTCCTCCACAGATCCTGTCCGGTGTTTTTTGATATTTATCCTTAGCTGATCCCCTCTTCTATCCATCCATATATCGTGAGATTCGAATGTCGACCGTTCAGCTTAGAAGGACTAGAATGACGGAATCTCCTCTTAAGAACCTGGAAGAATCGAATCGTATTAGCGGTGTTCCCCATGCTCTCTTCCATCAACTTATACGTGGTATCATTTATGGTTTCCACTCGTAGTTTCTCGTCCAACTCTGATCTCACCATCCGCGCAATGTCCAAGTGACAATCCAAGTACGGAATACTCACATCTTACTGATAAATCTATCCTTATTGACTGGTCTTCCTTTTCCGCCACCGCTCAACCTTGGCGTCTCAGTCCACATCTCCTTCACATTCTCCAACACCATATTGCAATGACGATCAAAAGCCTTGACGCGCGCAAGTAATTTTCGATTGTTACGGCAGGAAATCAATACTTGTCCATGAGAGCGGACAGCAGCTTGAAGAAGGGAGAGGGGACCGGATGTGAATTCATGTTCTTCGATTTGGGCGACCTCGAACTCGCTGATGAAGGTTAGCTTGATAAGCCTGGTGCATAGTTAGAGAGAGGTGCTGGACATACGTGAGCTCATTGCGAGGCTTGGCGAGAAGTTCTCTGGAGAAGAAGTTAGTATGTGCAGAGATAGTCTAGATAAGTACAGGATTCTTACTGTATCTTTGCTGCATCCGCCATGATTAAAATGTTAATTTCGTAGATTAATAAATCAATAACTTCATCAATAATCTATGTCGTCAAAGTTTCCAGGCACCAAAAATTCCCATCGCGGTCGCGAGCTCCAAGAATAGCTTAGCGTAAAACCTTAAATCTGCCCGGGCTGGATTTTGCGCGGGACAAAAATAACCGACCAGACTTTACTTCCGAGGTCCAGAGAACTTTACTTTCTCCGCGTTCTTTTAAAGCGCGGCGGTGTGATCCTTCTTTCTTGATGTTCAGAGTATATTTGGGTTGTAGAGCTGGAGCGGCAGTTCGCTCTTGTGGCTCAAGATTTCCAATTATGCCTTTGAGAGCCAAGGTTACCAATCCTGCATTTGCGGGGAGAGCACAGGTTTGGGGAATTTTTCTTGATGTTTACGAGTGAATGCTAATATCTATTATAGATGGGGATGGCTTCCGATGCTCCTTCATATGCCCAGGCCAAAGCTATCAAGGAACTGGAAGGTGACGAAAAGGAAGATGTGCTATTCAATACCTTATATGGGGTGAGAACGATCGAGCTCAACAGACCTGCAAAGTTACATTCCCTCAATGGATCGATGATTCGAAAAATTGTACCAAGACTGCAAGAATGGTCGAAATCGGACATGGCGAATGTGATCATTATCAAAGGATCTGGACCCAAGGCTTTC
This sequence comes from Sclerotinia nivalis, assembly GCA_029531795.1. NCBI lineage: Eukaryota > Fungi > Ascomycota > Leotiomycetes > Helotiales > Sclerotiniaceae > Sclerotinia > Sclerotinia nivalis. The sequence continues at coordinate 1,891,297 of JAPEIS010000002.1, forward strand.
TGTGCCGGTGGAGATGTGGTAGCGCTTGCTAAGGATAATACCCAAGGACCAGAAGGACAAGCCCGGTCTACAGACTACTTTGCTCTCGAATATAAGCTCGATCACCTTATTGCAACTTATCAAAAACCCTACATCGCTTTTATGGACGGAGTTACGATGGGTGGTGGTGTTGGACTGAGTATACATGCTCCATTTCGAATAGCTACTGAAAGGACGGTGTTCGCTATGCCTGAAACTACTATAGGCTTCTTTCCAGATGTTGGAGCTTCATTCTTTTTACCTAGGATGGCTGGATCTGTTGGAACTTACCTCGCGCTGACTAGTGAGCGACTGAAGGGAGTCAATGCCTTTTATTCTGGAATTGCAACACATTATATCCATTCGACTTCTTTACCGAGTTTGGAGAAGCGTTTGGCGGAATTACGATTTAAGGATTTCGAAAACTTAGAGCAAAGAGCACAATTGATCAATAGCACTATTGAGGAATACTGCACAGGTCTGCCTCATGATGAGCCAATGCTCATCAGTGGCGAATTGCGAAAGGCTATCGATCGTCACTTCAGTAAATCAAGCGTTTCCGAAATTATTGCTGGTCTAAAAACCGAGCATGCTCTCCTGGAGGCCGAAGCGGCAGATGCGGCAGCGGCGGCGGCGCAATACGGTCTGGAGGCCCCGGAAAACCCAATTAAGGGATGGATTGAAAAGACTCTTGCTACCTTGCACCAACGATCACCTACGAGTGTTCATGTAGCACTACGCCAAATGCGCATTGGCAAAGATTGGTCGATTACCGAGACTTTCCAAAGAGAATACCAAATTGCCGCTAAATTTATGCGTCATCCGGATTTCACGGAAGGCATACATTCACTGCTTGTCCGCAAGGATAACTCTCCCCAATGGCAGCCAAAAACCTTGGAAGACATCAGCCCAGAGGACAAAATTGCAGACCCATTCTTTCAAGTTGAAGGATCACAGCGGATAAAACTACTCAGCGATCGCGATTACCATGAATATCCATTTAAGTTTGGAGTTCCAAGAGAAAATGAAGTCGAGAAGGTAGTGAGGGAAGGCGGAAAGTCGATGTTCCAAGTTGTCAATCACTTCCTTCAGGCGACGGAAGGAAAACAGGGTGTAAAGGAAGTGGTGGCGGAGATCATCGAAAGAAAAACAACGAAGAATGAACTAGGACATCTTGTATGGGAGCAAGAGCAAGTTCTCGAGTCCTAAATCCTCACAGTGAGAGCTTTTATTAAGTCATGTACATGTTTTTAATGTATGATATGGGTATTTGTGCAATGATGGGAAGGATAAAAGCCATCGCCTAACGTAAAATTATTCTGTGATGTCCATAAATTATTAGCGGTCGCATGAAAAAAGAAATGCGAATGAAATGTTAAAATCTCATTGGAAGATATTATCATGTGATTGAGGCTGTCGGATCGAAATAGGGGCTGAGTCATTGATTCATTGATTAGGCGGGACATCAAAAGATTCGTCTCTAGCCGAAAAGTATATAAAGCTATAGATATCCCCCGAATACTTGAACGTCGAAACATTTACTCAAATAACTTGTGTTCTTGATCTGGCTGATGGTGCTGCCTTTCGATACTGACGCAATTCTCATTTCTATATTTGATCTTTCGCCGCTTATTGGTCGATAGCCGAATCGACAGCCTTGCGCTAGAATGCACACTACGAGGCTAGGATATCCTTGCTAGTTTATTGTTCAATTATTCACGACATCTAGATTGGAAAGAGGGTACAATTCAATAGGTACCTTCAAACCTTCATTCAAGATACCCATATATTCACAATCAATTACTTCATATCTACTTGAATAACCTCCACAAATCGAAGAAATCAAGAACTCCTGCCGACAATTTTGGAATTTCAGCTTTTTACATATAACAAAGATCAAATTAAGAGTTACTGGTTCTCTTGTTAGCGCCAACTTCATAAAGTTCTCAACGCGTAAACAGCGGTAGCGGTACACGTTTGGACGCGAAATTTACCTTAGGGCCACCAAAATTCCTCACGTTTTCATTACAACCTTTAATGGATGATTTTATACCAATCTCGACAGTCTTAATTGATCAGATTCAACCACGATTCAATACTTTAGGACTTTAGGAGCCAGGTATTGAAGCTGAGGAAAGTTCACCATGTCGTCTCCGGCAGGGGTACCAATGGGAAATCCTCAATTACAAAATCAACCACCTCAAGCTCCTCCGCCAGCAAATAACAATGATTCTGGTGACAATGGGATGATGGTTAGACCAATGAGACGTAGGTACATTGCTATAGAGCTTTAAATTGATCACAGTGCTTACAGTAGGAAATCTCATAGTCAAGGTACTCTATACTTTCGATGATGAATGCAAAACCAATTGTTTGGCACGATGGCCACAAGTACTGCAAATTCAATCTATCGCTATGGACGAGAAGAATTCAATCGGTGTTATCGATCTTTACACATGTTTACAAGCAATTATCGAATGTAGTCCAGAACTGCTTCCTCGACCCGGACGAGATTTTACCGTTTATGCCTACGATTATTCTGAAGATGATAGTCCTCTGGTAGGACAAGGGATGCTTTCTCGGGCTTTGGCGATGCCTCCTACGCCAAATAACTCAATACATCAATCCCAAAAGCTCATTACTGGGCGAGTATGCAAGAATATCATGGGTTTATTTGCGAATGGAGTGAAGGAAACTTTGGAAGTCAAGCTTCGTCTGGTCCCACAAACAGTATCACCAATCGAGTATAGAAACACCATGGGAAATTCCAATCAAAACATGTCAACACCGAGATATGATCAGAAAGAATGGAATTCTCTATCAAAATCGCAGGAAAACGCCCCTCCTCAAATGTCGAATAGGACACCAACCCCGGCCGCCATGTCGAATAACAAAGGAACTACCATGGAAGTAGTCAATCAGCTTCTCAGCCCCAGCCTTCCACCGGTAAATCCTTATAATCAAACTTTACCCCCAGCACCTGCAACCGTGCGTGAGGAACCAGTACCGATTGCTGCCAGAGACCATAAGATAGCTAGGCCCCCTTCTAGGACGACTGTCAAGAGGGGAAGACGTGGTCGCCCTCCGAAGAACCCACGCCCTGAAGTTGGAGGCAACACTTCTGGATATGAAGAAGGGACGGAGGGAGAAGATGGCCCCGCTCCGAAAAGAAGGGCGAAGATTACTCAGGCGGACTGGAGTAATAGGTCGGCATTTGGGTCAGGGTCTGACTCACTTCGAGTCACAGCAAGTACTGCAGGTTCTATACGTGCTTTCAGACCCCTAGCTCCGTCTGGCGGCTTAGCGGCAGGTAATCATTTACAGGAAATTCCTCGATCCCCCACCCCAGTACCAATCTTACCACAGCCAGTCAATCAGCACAGACCACAGTCACAAAGCGGGCTCCGACAGGGGTCAAATCCTCAATTAGATATGCCTCAAGCGCACTCACCAGCCTATTCGCAATTAGAGCCTTCACTCCCTCCAGAAGATCGTCTCAGACTCTCCATTGAATCAGCCCACCCCTCACCGGAACACATTGCTAGTCCAGGATTTACACCTCAAGACATCGCGTCATCCCCACCAGTCTTACGAAATGCAACACCATCAATACGATCAAGTCCCCCTTGTCTTTCGAGTCCTTCATTGCCACCTATGCCTAGATTAGATTCCGGCTTCATGAGCGGTAACTTAGATGATCTCGACGACCTTTTCAGAGAAGATGATGAAATCTCACGCCCAATTGATGAAGAGGATATTGTGGTTGCAAAAAAGAGCACCAAACGACGAGGTCCTCGCAAAACACAGCCTACGAATTCGAATCTTAATGGTGGATTCCATATCCAAGAAGAAACACCAGGCCCCATGGAACTGCTCCCTAAACGAATGCTTCTCAGTGAACAGGTCAAACCAAAACCTTCCAAGGCAGCACAACCAAAATCTAGACGAAATAGTGACATGTCCGAAGATGGACAATCATTACCCCCCTTAAAGCCAGATACCCGTCCCAATTCTCGGCCGCCTTCTCAGGCTCAAACTGCTCCTAGTGTGGATCCACCACCACCGACCTTGCATCTACCCACTCCACCAACCAGTGAGTTCACAAAGCAACCAATATCCCAAATGCATGTCCCTGCAGGACCTCCACCACCGCAACCTCGTCCAGCATCTGGAAACTTTTCTCGGACCGCTTCCACTGGATCCATAGCTCTTCCGACTATTCCTGCGAATGAACCCATTCTTCCGCCTACCTTTCAGCGATCTCAGACCTGGTCTGAGAATCCACATTATATGACTGAAGCTCCCAATGCACCTAGCCAAACAGAAGCCAAGAAAGCGTCTATTAAGCAGAAGTTGGAGAATGCCCTCAGAAATGGACAAATGCCTCAGTATTGTGAGAATTGTGGCGCCATAGAGACTCCAACTTGGCGCAGGGCATGGTCACAAGAATGTCAAGGTGCTCCAGGCTACCATGAATACTCTGAAGAAGCCGGAAGAGTAACAGCCATTAACATTCTCTCAAGAGATGATACCGGACTCCCCACTTCGTATCTCCTTATCAAAAAAGCCCTTGCTGCTGGTGAAGATCAAAAACAGTACAAGGCATTCATTCTTTGCAATCGTAAGTTTACATAACGTTTGAGATATTCAGTCACTAATTATTTTAGCTTGTGGTATATGGATGTCGAAGTATAAGTCTCAACGTCCAGAAGCTAAGTGGGGCAAAGACCCGGATACAAAGAAAAAGCGACCCAAAGCTAAGGTTGCTGCTACTATGCCCACATCTGAAGCAAACTTCCCACCATCAGAGATCAATTTAACCCCATCAGAGGCCTTCTATCAACAACCTGTGGCTCCTTCTGGCACTGACCGTATGTCCCCCATTGACCTCGACGGATTAAACTCTGCCGATCAGATACCTAATGGTCATGATCGTCCAAATGGAGTGCGCCGAGCAAACAGTCTCCGTCCTACTAAAAAGATGAACGCAATGACCTCAGATTCAGCTTCCGCAGCACTGAGGAGGGCTTTACAATCTAGTCCAGCTAGGTGGACACATAACAGTCATGTTGAAGTAGGAGATGAGCCAGAAGGGGACACAACACGAAGAATTTTATTTCCATCACCACGTAAAGATTCATCCCCCAAAGTCCTAGGCGAAGTTACAGCGAATGTTGTTCAAATTGCTGTTGACATTCACAACGCCAAAGATGTAGTCAATGGAACGATGAACAAGGAGAATTGTTCGACTCCATTTGATCTAGAAGAGGAAGCTGAACTTATGAGATTAATTGAGGAGCAATTTGCTCGACCAACCACGCCAGTTCAAAAAACCCCAGTCGCAAATCCATTCAAAACTCCAACTCGAGTAACTCCAAGCCATAGGCCCATTACTAGGAGTGTAACAAGATCTAGTCGCTCGGTAAAATCACCAAGCCATCTTTTGGCACCTCCTAAAACACCAAGCAAAACCCCTGGATCAAGTCGTCGAACACCTCGTGGCAACGCTATTTTCGAGTCACCATTTACTGCCCAATTGAACCAGCTTATGTCTGATAATCCCATCAACTCCCCCTCTCAACACCTCGATTTTAATCATTTACCTGATCTTCCTAACTTCGAAAATGGATCTTACAATCTTCAACAATACGATGAAGATTTCTTTTCAACAGATGTGCCGATGCCTTCTTCGCCACCACGAATTTTTCCCGGGTTTAATAATACTTCGGCGGGAGGACCTCTTGATTGGGATAATTTTGGTTTCGATTCTGTTCCTACACAAAATGAAAAAGAAAAGCAAAAGGAGAAAAATGTGGAGATCAAGCAGGAACCGACGGAGGAAGCAACGATAGATGAGACGGCCTGATTCGTTTACGACGTCTTTCACTTACGAACAAATAACACGAACTTTGAATTTATATTCTCTCATGATTAATAGGTTGCATTATTGTGGTGTTTGGATTTTTTTGGGTAACGTTGGGATATATAGGTAGGTATGGAAAAAGAATGGAGTTCCCAACTTTCCTAATAGCGCGACGTTTTTTTGTCATTCGTGCTAAGCTAAACGCATTTGATGATGTGTCTGGGTTTGCGGAGTATGAGGTCTTGGGATTGGAGATTGGAGATTTTACCATTGTATAGGTAGATACCTAGGTACAGGTAGTCATTAGTAACTTTATGATATTATCGAGGCTTTACCAATTTTTTTGGGTAGTTGAAGTATTGAAGGGGGCGCTTGCGTACTAGGTAGATAAAAACAATGGAGAGGTTATATTATATGATACATATGTGTGCTTGGTTGTCTGTTTTGGACTGGCAAAGTGAGGATGTGAAATTCGTGGATGAAATTCTGTGTTCCTTCTGTGGGCTTTAATGTTTAGGGTTTATGTTCATATATATCTATAATGGTCTTGTATTGTTTGTATATGTGTGTGTATTTTTGGGACAAGATCAGCATCTTGCTATTCATTCGTTAGAAATGATATTGCAGGCTATGATGTATCATAGAAGCGCTCCTCGTCTGTGCATCATCTATCCCATTTGTATATTTCTTCATCTGCATTCCGCGAGCCACTTCTCTGCCTATATTTTTGTCTCCCTTTTGTCTGTAGAATATTGTATCATATCTTGTCTTATTATCTCATATCATAACCTATCTTCCTCTCTTCTCAAATTAATGGAAACCCTGTCATCTGTAACGTTGTTCTCAAGTGTCCATCCTATCGCAAGCCAATATCACAGTGTTTCGATTTATTCCCTTGACGCGATTGGATAAATTGGTAGTAGTGTATGTAATTAATCCTCGCTATACCAAATTTCCTTGTATCGATGATTTGCGTCGACTAGGGCGTTCATTGCTGCGAAATCTGAGGGGAGTGGGGGATTAGTGGGTTTGTTTATTTTTTTTAATGGTTGGGCAAAAAGAGGAATGCTTGAGAAGGGTGAGAAGTATGGCGGGAGGGAGGAGAGTGGAAGAAGAGTTGAGAGGAAAGGAGAAGGAGATGAGAAGGAGATGAGGAAACATACTGAAATTCGTGCCGAAATCTGTGGCTTTTAATACTTTGACACTGAGATCTTGATTTACTTTTCCGACGATCTCGATGGCAGAGCCGACTTGAAGGTGGGAATCCTGGTTTGGTGATAGTTTAGCTTTTGGTTTGTGATTTTGTGCCGATGTTCTGCTGGAGGGGAAAAGAGGGGAGGAGAGATGGGGGATAGTTGGGAGAGGAAAGATATAAACAGGATTTGAACAGGATTATAACTAAGGAATGCATAGAGGATGTAGATGTACGAATTATGAACAGTGAAATATGAGCATGTGAAATGAAAAAAAGGAAAAGAACGGCCAAAAGAACAAAACTCACCCGACTAAGAATAACAGTAACAGGCCCATCACAATCAATACTCGCCTGCTCACCCCTCAACTGCGTAACTTTTCCCACCATACGTACAGTGCGCGAGGTGAAGGAATTAAGATAAGAACAGGTTATGCGGGGAGTGCTGGGGGGTTCGGACATGGTGAGATTGTGAGTGAGTTTGTTGGTTTGGTAAATATCTGGTCCTTGAAGGTTTGGGTTATGGATTTGGATCGAGTTGAAATATTTGAGGCTGAGGGTTGTTTGGATAATGTGATGAGACGAGGCTGAGCTGTTGATGTTTTGTGGGTTTGTTTAAAAAAACAAATCCACAAAAACGCGTTGGATGGAACGCGAGGGCATGTGATGAGCTAAAGAGGCTAGCGTTAGTGGGGAAATTGTGGGGTGAAACTAAGCGAGTTGTTATATGGTTTAATTTTTAATTTCCCCAACATATGAAAACGTGAATCTCCAAGGACTTGGGGTGGAATGTATAGGTTGTATGAGGAGGAATGATTCTCGGGAGGTGTGCTGGGTGAATTATTATACACTGGTTGTGTGACTTGGGACGAGTATATGTACTCGGACGACTGTTTACAAATGAGGATACTTCTTACATCAAGTCTACAATATAAGAAAAGAAGTTCAAGTACTTGGAGCCATGTGCTACTCATCGAAATTTTGAATTTTGGACGACATCCGAGTGTGGTAAGACACTCTAAGAAGATTGGGAACAAGTGCCACGAGGTCGGAACACTCATGTTGAGCTGAGTCTAATTAGGGTGATGCTATGGGGCTAGTGTCTTGAGCTATAATCTTAGATTTTACCTTATTTAGGTTTTTTAATTTACGGCAGATAATGTAGCAAGAATGTGAGACGAGTGTTATGTGGTTAAATACTTCGAATTTTACGGTGTGAAAATGGCACCAAGTGGTCGTGAGAGGCATAGTGTTCGGAAGTATCCGTCGATGCCAAAAAGGTAGCTGTATATGAAAGGGTAGTGGCATCCGGATATTTACACAATGCCGTCGGATGCTCATCAGCGGCTGCTACTCAATAAATGAGAGGAAGTTAATCAATGGGCATTGGTCCTAAACACCCAAAGCAAATTCTGAAAAATTTAAACGCAAAGACATGAGACGAGACTACCATTCGGATCACAGCCTGGAAAGCGCTGCTCGAAAAAGGCTTTGAAGTTTCGTAGTCATCTATCCATATATCCATTCATCTCCAGCTTCATTTCGCAATCCATCACGGAAAAATTCTCTAGTTGCTCCAATTGTATCATCGTTCACAGCCTGTACGAAACTCGTAATCTCATATAGCGAAATTGAAGACTATGTAACAAGTGTTATAGTACCAAATTATCATATCATTACAAGCAATGGAATATTGAAAAGTATAAGAGAAAATTGATTAGATGAAAGTCTTCAATACAAGTTGATTTGATATACATTTATAAATCTATTCGCTAATCAGTATCAGAGTAAATAAACCTAGATGGGAGATATGACATATGCCGAATGTCGTCAGATCAAATCATCATGTTATGATAGGGATGGAGGATATTTACGACTACTTTAAATGGCAACGTTGAAAGTACAACGTAGGATAGAAGAATCACAATTTGTACAACGAAAGTCTCAGATGAGAGTACTTCAAAGTATAGTCTACGAAGAATCAAAACTATCAACAGATATTACCGAATCGTTAAATTTCAAAAAACAGCCGGAGCACCAACAACCACAAGTTATACTTTGCTACTCATACATATGATTCCCTTTCGAAGCTACCTATAAGCTTTATTTGATCTTATTGCCCTGATCATCAAATCGACGAAAGAATTTGCCCTTGTATGCAAGGCCGGGCGCCTCTTCAAACTCCAATCCATGCTCACAGAGTCCCCAAACTTCTAATCTCGGGTTACGCCATATGAATCGACCACCGTCCTCATTCACAATACCTTTCGCAACCTTTTTGAGCTTAGCTCTGTAGCTCAAAGCTTTGTCGATAGCCCAGTGGTAGGTGTGTCTCCAATCCTTGCGCATGAAATTACCAGAAACGAGGTGTGTTCGTCGCGACTGTCCTTTTTGCGTCTTACGTTGACAAGAATGCCAAGGAGGCTGGAGGTATGCTCTCAAATTTTCCTTTAGGATTTCCCGGTCGTATTTTATCCAGGCTGGACTCTTGCGGCCAGTCATGGTGTCGACGCGATCCACTCTACTAGGCTCGCGGACCATACTGTCCTTGCAGGCAGGTACGGCCTCCGCATCGATCGTCTTAGGGTTGACAAAGCTTTTGAATAGAACCATGAGCTTTTCAATGTGGGGAAACGCGTGAGGGAAGGCGTTCCAGGTACTCAATGACTGAGTTCTTTCAAGGTGCTCGTTATACATGGCCAGGTGTCTGACTCGGCTTGTATCATGGGAATTCATGTTATCGCGCAAGAACTCCAGCTGTTCTTTGGTGGCACTAGCACGTGGGTATAGGATGTCTAGCTCGAAATTGAAATAGACAGGGGCGACAGCGCCTGGGTGAAAAAACGCCAGTTCGTAGTATTTCAGTGCGAAATCTCTAGACTCGTGGCAGAGGTGGAGGATAGCTGGAATATCCGCGATAAAGTCATGAGTATTGCAGTTCTGAATTCCCTCGTTTCTGGTGAATCGTATTTCAACTATTGAACGATATATTAGCAAGCTCGTACAATACAGTCACTACTTCCAGTTTTCAAGGTTGAGCATGGAAAGAATCGGTCGGAGGCTTCGAGGACAGTTGGGGCCAGTGTATAGTCTAATCGCTAGTTCAAAGACGCGTAAGTACGTACCTAATCGTTGTTTGATGGTCATCCCCCAAATCATGTTGCGAATCTCGGCAGGGAACTCCTTAATTCGAAGCTCCTTTTTTTCTGGTAATACTCGAGGGACAATCGCGTTTGAGCGTGTGTTATCGAAAAGGGCCTCGTTATTAGGTGAGGTCATGTTGATAGAAGAAGCCATTATGGTGTTTGTGATTGAGTACAAGGAGGTAATTCTGCTAGACAAAGATAAATTTGATCTTTACAGAAGTAGTAGTGTCCACTGTAAGTTTGAAGAACAAGTTTGACTCTTGAATGTTCTCAATGAAGTTGTTTCTAGAGGATGTAGTGTCTAGGTTCAAGTGAAATCACGTCGCGTAGGAGGATGTTTAAATAACTTCATGAAAACAAGTGTCCCCCATCACCCGAGGTGGTCCAGGCTCTACTAACAAAGACCCCTGTTTACTACAGGAGTCTTTTTGTTTTTATATCACTTTGATCAAACCATAGGCTATACTTTGTGGTTGATATTGGATGGTATTGGTATGATAAATAATCCTGGGGGTATCTGCTGTAGTAAAAATTAGCACAGTTGAAATTCTGGGTTTGAGGTAATTCTCTTACATTGGGATTTCTCTGTCCCAATTCAACTTGAGCATCCTATCAGTACTTCCTGTATTGGAAGGGCAATGCAGAAGATCTCTTCTGCTTAGACTAGTAAGCTTCCTGGTGTCTGATCTTTTGCAAAACACCAGAAGAGGTCATGAGCTTGCAAGGCCTAGAGGAATCTAAAGAAAGAGATTAGCTAACATGTCATACCAGATCCCATCAGTGAGGACTGATAGCATAAAGTCAGATGAACCTTACATTCATAGCCAGCCAAAGCCTCAGATCAAAGTCTTCACAAGTCCTCCAAAAGTCTAGACTGCTCTCCAACAATGAGTGGTTCTCGATCCTCGAATCCATATGGACATTGAGTGCACCTTCAATGATTGATCTGTGTTTAAAGCCCCACATGCCCTCGGAAACCCTTTCCCACACGAAAGTCCTCCAGTAGTTAAAGATTTTGATATATAGGGTAAGAACAAAAGAGGTAGGAAGGATACAAAAGCCTGAGAGTACAATGAGGATGAAAATACATTGAGGCAATTTTGCAAGTGATAGGATTCAGTGAACCCACCCTTTCATCATTGAGTTAGCAAAATTATTCCTGGTTTCGGAGTGGAATGGATGATAACATACATCTTTTGTGTCTGTGGTCGTCAGGTACCTTTCTATTATATCATTACTGGTTATATATAGAAGTGTGGAGCGGTGGTGATTGAAGCGGGATGTGGTGTTTTGTTCATAAGTAGTGGGATGAAAAGAGGTCTTTTTGCAGGTACTTCAAGAATGAAGACATTGTGGCAATTATAGGTTTTGGGTATTCACTACTATTTTCCAAACGAAGTTTTAGGAAGGCATTGAGGGGGAGGTTCGTAGAATATTTTGACTACGGGAATATGTATAGTATGAGGTATTTTGATCCTGAGATTGACCATGGCAGCGGATGAGATGGGATATGATACTTTTCCTAGAAGGATTGAAGGGAAGAAAGGATTAATTTTACCTAATCATGATTTTATATTAGTACTAGTATAGCTGTTGAACATACATGTTTTGACTGTTGTTATTTCACTGTAATTGTTTTAGATAAACAGACACATAATGAATGGATGGCGGTGATGGGTGATATGACCATAATTATATTACCCATTTGATAGCATTCATCAAATATATATGATGTTTTGTCTATCAATCTGGCTCTCAAGAGCTTGATACTTTCTCACCACAAAGCCTACAATCAAAAGCCAATCAATAATCCAACTAAAGGCAAATCTTTATTGATTTTAAGCTATTTATCCATCTACAGCTTCATGTTAATGAAGTCATTGCATACGAAATGTAAATTAGAAGCCTAAATGACACAATCTGAATCACAGAGTCAGTGTAGACTCTATATACCAATTGATGGGGAGATTATTGTTTGCCAGAACCTGCACAAAAACAAGCATTTTATGTCTAAAATGGAATCCTAATCTCACAATCTCATGGAAAATCACATGTCAAACAGCATCTCTTCAATCATATAATAACTGTGAATTCTTCGTACATAGAAATTATTATTTGAACAAGCACAAACTCCTACAAAAATAAAAATGGTACATCACATGCCCCCACCCCGCTACCCTTCTCTCAGAATCTTTTTGATATCTGACCATTAAATCTAAACTAAAGATTCTTACTTTGAATTCTCCCACTAAAACAAGCAGGACGCATTGCTACAATTTTCTCCCAAACTCAATCAAGCTTGCCCTGCATCAAGGAACTCTACGCTTAGTCTTGAGTGCAATCCATTGATTTCATCCCATGATTAGCTACAAAGTTCTTCTAGCAAACTTTTAGTTGTGCTTCAAGACTCACTACCAATATTAGGCACCCATAATATTCATACCCAGGAGTTGATGAAGGGTGAGACCCAGCCATTTGTTCCATCCCCTTTAATTTTTCAAGAAACTTTGTCAAAAGTGATATGCGCAAAATGATTAGCATTATTTTTGGACATGGAGTTTATGAGTTAACTTGCCTGCGACCCATCATTTCCTTCATCTAATCCTCCTGTATTAAATGCAGCAGAATAGAGGCATTTGTGATAATGTTTCCGCATGTGTGCTGTTCTATCTGATTTCCAAGGAAGCAATAATAATTAGCATGTTGATTTTACAGTGGAGTTCATATTTCAACTAGCCTCTTTATTCTGCAATTTTCCTTCCGTGGAAAGGGTTGTGTCAATTGAGGTCTAAAGGTTTGGGTTGGTTGGAGGAAGCGGGGAGGTCAGCATTTTTCTAAAGATTCGGAAAATAACTCTCCTGATATCATAAATGCAATCTGTTTCTAAAAGGGGTTTGAGATCCTAGTTTTTAGGCAGAGTTGAAGAAAATAATCAACATTGTCTTTTGTGGAAAGTTTATAAATTAACTTGCCTTATTGTTGGCAAGTGCCATCTAGTTTTAGATGAGGAAGGAACTCTAGTATTTGATATTTCAGAAGGGAACCTGTGAGCCAGCTTTCCTGTGATCTGTGTTTAAAACAGCATGGGCACTGAAGTTTGGAATGATTTTATGAATAAAGGTTAGCATTACCTCTTTTAAGGGGAATACAATAGTCAACTTACCTCCAGAGTGAACTGTGGGAATTGAACTTTGGATGTTTGGAATGAGCAGAGGAGAAAAAGTTAGCATGTCATTCTGGAGAAGAATTGAGGAGTCAACTTAATTTTGTTGGCAGTTGCCATTTGCTTTTAGAAGAAGCTGTGTCAATTGAGCTTTTCAATGCTTCGGGTTTAGCTGACAAAGAATTACTAGCATTTTCTTTCTCGTAAAAGAATTCATGGGTCACTTACATTTTGTTGGCCGAAGTCATCGATTTGGATTGAGTTGAAGAAAAGAAGAGCTACCGTTCAGATTGCAGAGGCTTGAGAAATAAAATGAGGAAGGAAATAAGCAAGTCTTATATAGATATTTTGGAATGGGCCGTGCGAGCTCAGTTGATGCAAATAGGACAAACTTCTTCAGAAACAAGACTGTGTCCTGAAAAGCAGACTCATAATGAAGGTTAAATTGTGTCAGTAGTACTACCTTCTAGGTTAACTAGATCATATAAAGGGAGGAGATTTGGTAATTTTTCGACCTAGACGCTCTAGCTTGAGGTGATCATCAAGTCTATGAAGCTAAATAATGCTAATTACAGAGGGGCGGGTTCCTCATGTGGCCCGGGTCACACAGTATAGCGCCCCTTTAATCTAGCGAAAACTACCCCTCCATTAGATATTTTTCAGCAGACTTCTCAGCTAAATAGTGTTTCGCACTGTCACTCGATATCGACAAGCATGATATTCTATGTTTCGATCCAGATATGAATCCTGATCTACCCTAACAAAATCTACATATCCCGTTACACCTTCAAGTGATTTGCTAATTCTGCCAAAAGCTTGAAAGAAATCAAATCGGATTTAGGACCCAGAAGCTCATTCGCTGCATCATGATACGTCTTGCATCGAGTTTCTACAATAGCTCTAGTCAACCTCCGCATGCCACCGTCCATGGGATATCCAACGCAGACGGCACTTTGAACGCCCTGACGCTACAGAACCAATATTTACCTAGTTCAAGCACGCACCATTAACACGGCCGCTGGATCACCGCATTCGGAGCAGGTATCATGATGGAAATTGGGTTACACATCATGGTGGTAATTACTATTAGCAATGGGTTCAAAGTCTATAAACAGTCAACTGAAACTAATCCTGCTTTGAGTCAATTCGGAACATGAGACGGGCACAATAATATTGAATATGGAAATATTAGGCCCCGACAGCCGGCACTAAAACTACTTAATTACACAGTTTTTCCTTCATCTAGTGGAATGGAAAATAGGAGACTAGCATACTCCGAGGTGGTCAATTCAGCTAGGTTCCTCCTCGAGTAATTTTCTTGAGCAGTTGCCAAGTCATCAGGTTCTGAATTTTTGCGAAAGTGCTAAGCTAAAATGTTCAGGTAGGAAGATAATAAATTCTTGACGCACTATATGGTGAGCGGATACGATGGAGGAGAGGAATGAGAAAAGAAGGACGAGGTTAATAGGTCTAGTGGTGGTGGGAAATTCCACTTGGAGAGCGGCGTACCTGATAGTGACATTGTAAAAAGCCTAATGTTTGGACCCCGCATATACTGAAATCCTTCAATGGTATCATTGAACCGGTAATACGGGTATTTTGAATACCACTATCTCTGTTTCTGGACAACTTTATCCCATCTACAATGATTAGACTTACATGATTTATCCCTCAAATTTTAGAAATTTAAAAACTCCACGCTTCTCTCTTTCTTCTCCTCATCACCACCCCGAGGGGCCTGGCCCCTAACTGACGCTTCCATTTCAACGGGCATTACTTTTATACACAAAGGGAAAGCGAAATTCAACAACAATTATCTAGCACAAGGGCACCATAGAAGAGATCTTCAGTTATGCGGACAAGAAATAGCCATGAATTATCCTTGGTTGTAGAAAACATTTGACTAGAGAGCAGTAGCATACCTTCATGGCCATTTTCCATATTGGAACGAGTGAGGGCGGAGAATGGAATGAAGCAGATAATAGATATGCAGTAAACATTAAAAGATCAAGGCGATTCAGATAGTATGTCTTGCCAAGTGAATCCCCTCCATCGCACTGTTACCTCCCTTTGGCCTGCCAGTTTGTTGCATATCAGCGGATTTCGACACTCGTAGCTTCGGTACTTCTAGCTTCAATACATCATCATTCTGTTGCATATTGACCGATTTCGGCACTCCTTAGCTTGATGAATAGCTTCAGTATTGATGTTTTGAAACCTTCTGTTGCACATCTAATGGATTTCGGCACTCTTAGCTTCCGTAGCTAGCTTCAGTATTGGTAATTTGCCACCTCGCTGTTGCACATCTCATGGTCTCGGCACTTCTAGCATCGGTGTTTAGCTTCGGCACTTCCAAGTTTAGCATGTCAATCTCTTTACATCTGACCATTCTTGGTATTGCAAGCTTCATCTTGTCAAGGCATCTAGATTTCTGACACAGGGTGTCCAAATAGTCCGGACTAGCAGATAAGATGCGAAACCGTGCAATGTTTAATTATTACAATGTTAACAATAACAACAATGGTATTGGCGATTCCGGCTATATATGAACTTCCATGTATACTAGATTCTAGCCTCACTACTTCAAGATCTCCATGTTCTCCGAGATGTGTCTAGAAGATTTAGAGATGTAGGAGATCACCATAGTACGCAACTTAGAACACTCTCTCCCTTCCCAGAAACGTAGATGGTTATATGAGGAGTTGATAAGCGAGATCGAGTTGGCTGAAACATTTTTGTCTGGATCAGCTGAGAATGGAACCAACATCGCAAGCATGATTGGGACTACGGGCTATAAGAGAAAAGACAATATGCCGGGCAGAGGGTTTCGTGCGAGATACATACAAGTGCAAACTCCTCCACGCTTCACGCACGAAGGAAATACTACCCTCTCATACACGGAATCACTGCTTGTCCGCTATCGAATGTAGCTGCAGATACAATCAGCTCCAAAATTCCATATATCTCCTGCATCATACCATGTTGCAATAGAAGTATGCCGAACAAATATCAGTATTTTCACCAATAGAGACTTCTCTCGAGCAGGGACCAGTACTATGCCTTCCATCTAGAAATCGTTACATTTTTCGTACAATACTCTATACACAAGAGAAAGAGGTTGAAATATATTACCATAGCTCATTCATCACGCAGCACTCCTAACCTTCTTAACAAGATCACTCTGATGCTCTTGCAATATATGATCCAACGCACTCTTCTCTATCACAACCCTCGACAACTCCAACAAATCCTTAACATCCACATCACTCACATCCAACACCGTCGCATCATGCTTGTCCACGACGCTGGCCAGGTTCTTCCTGAAACCATCCGTCACAATCAACGTCCTCCCATTCTGCTTTCCCCATCCCAAATCCTCAAAAACTCTCTTCGCATATCTCGTCTTTGGATACTCAAATGCCATTCCATCTTCACAGACTATCAATTGTCCTCTTCTGTATCTCCAACTCAGCGCCGTCCGCCACGCAATATCGTACATTTTTCTCGGTAAGTCTGTTCCGAAATCTCGTGGGTGAGGACCAAATGATTTTCCTCCTCCAACGATTAATGGCGATTGCTTCCAACCAAGACGAGCACTACCGGTTCCTTTTTGCGGACGGACTTTTCGATGAGAACCATGGACATCCCAGCGAGTTTTGGACGATGCAGTTCCTTGACGGGTATTGTCGCCTTCGAATACTACAGCGCGGTGAAGAAGATCTCGACGGAGAGGAAGGTAAAGATGTTTACTTGGGTAGGATTCGAAACGGAGAGGTTCCATGGTGGGGAATTTGTAGATGGTGGTTAGAACTGGGGGGTCTGCGGGGTGTTAGCGAATAGATGGAGGAATTTCGCATGGAATATGTACTGAAAGGATCAGATACGATATCTGATGTATTCGTGAGAATACTGGGTTCATATTCTTGGGAGATACTGGACGGTAATGGCGCCTCTGTTGCCATTGACCTCGTAAATTGTGGTGCTAGACATTGCTATAGTAAAATCAGTACTCAGGTTTCCAATTGTCAATCTTCACAACATACTGTTAATGGATCCCTCGCACTGTTTATTGATGTGCGGAAAGCATTCAAGCTTCTTGTGAAGCTCTGAAGTCCTTTCGTCGCCATATTCGTGCGACTTAATTTTTGTGAGGTCGCTGTCGTCGTTGATTTCAATGAATCTCGACGAGGCTAGGCCAAAATTAAATTTCCTCGGCAATTCTTCGGCAAGTCCCGCCAATATTTGATATGGCCTTCGATAATTTTATCAGAACATCACGTATCAACACCACATCGCCATGCCTCCTTGTCAAAAGGCCGTAGGGCCTATGGCACGATGCCTACAAAAAACTCCGTCATTATGTCTACCTGCAAGATCAATACGAACGTTTACGAGCTCCACGACATTCAATGCAGAAGCTGCGGTTCAGGAAGCAGCACCCTCTGGTCTCGACCCGGCAACGGTTGTAAGGCCACAAAATGAACGGAAGTTGATGAGGCAGGGTATTATGCCTATAGGATCCAGACGTCGTCGTGCGGCGCTGAAGAGTTCCGCCAATGTCCCTTTCGAACAACTACCATATCAATGTTTCCAGGAAGCTCGAAAGATCTTACAAGCGGACAGAGAGGAAAAGTTAGAGATGATCGCGAAGGAGAGATTACGGCTCAAGAACTTGGAGGCACAGGATGTTTCAATTAGCGGGGGCGAGAGGCAGAAACAGACCAGACTGGACAGTATAAGGAGGTATATCGAGTATTTAAAGATCCAGGCAGACATCAATGATCCTTTGATCAAGAAGCGATTTGAGGATGGTGAAGGTATGGAAATTGCAAAAGCTGTTGCTTTCTGTCGCATTGCTAAATCTCTTAGGTGATATGAATAAACCAATTTACCGCTACCTAGCAGATCGAAAATGGCGCGAGTATCAACGCAAAGTGATTGTTCAACGTATAGAGCAATTTTCGATCGTCCCTGATCTTCTTCCTCATTTCGAACCTACCGCCGAAGTCCGTCTCGCTTTCCAAAGCCGAAATGTTCAACCGGGAGACTATGTGGATTCCAGAGTCAGCGAATTTCCAGCTAGATTAAAGGTTCGGGTCTTCGACAAAGGGGAGAGACTCGTCAGTGTGGTGGTTGTGGATGCAGATGTTCCGAATGTGGAGAACGATCACTTTAACACGAGATGTCATTATCTCGCTGCCAATATTCCAATCTCGCCGGTACAAGACTCTCTACCGCTATCTAAAGCCGACCCAGAAAGCCAATTGATCCTCCCGTGGCTACCACCATTCGCGCAAAAAGGATCACCATATCACCGATACTCGATATTCGTATTGGAGCAAAAGCCCGGACAAGTTCTGGACGTAGCAGCACTCAAAGCATTATATCAGCGTGATCGATTCAACTTGAGAGGTTTCAAAGATAGACATGATGTACAACCCATAGGACTGGGGCTTTTCAGAAGTGAATGGGATGAAGGTACTAAGGGAGTTATGCAGAGAGCAGGAATCGAAGGATGGGATATTGAGTTCAAGAGGACGAGAATCCCAGCGCTGAAGCCAAAACAGAAGGCTAGAGGTTGGGAGGCTCGTCATGCTAGTGATAAGTATAAGTCTTTGAGGAGATAATATTTATGATAGCTAAAAATGTATCATATTTGTAATATCTGCTGAACTTTGGTCTTCATAATGCTCAAGCTGAGTATGATCGTTGCTACTGTATGACTACGTATGTTTTCATGGTGTTGAGATCAATAGCCACCTCGAATACAAGTCAAGTATCCCTTATCTTATTCCTCTTTCCTTTCTCACAGGAAATCTTATATTCTCAAATGGATATGCCCAAAAGGAATACCTGAAAGCTTTGATCAAGCGATTGTGTCGTTAGCTAACAAACTTGGAATTCCTGTTTTTGGAGATGATAGCTCACCGGGGACTTCAGAAGAAAATACTCACAGCGAACTTCTATTTGTTAAAAAGGAGTTTGATTGAGCTCACGGTGTTGGATCAATTGAAGCCGTTTTGACCGAAGTATATATATTCGGCAAATTACTCTCATACCCTTCAAAGTGAAATAAATACACATGAAGTGCTAATGGTTGTGTTACCTTGTTCACAGCATTGTATTGTTATTTTCCTCACTATTAAATATGGCATTAGCATCCCTCTATCGATTAATTATATGATCTAACTAGTCAGGTCAGTCGTTTTTGAGGCCTAACAACAATTAGGTTTGTACGTAAAGTGTAGAGATATATACGTTACTTACTTAATGTCTTCTTGCGATGGGATTTTGGGCTATCTTTTACAGCCTGAGAGGAGGCAAATATTGGAGTCTGATAACCTACCATTTGTAAAGTTCGCAGCCACAATCTTTTAGCCATATAAGCTCCGAAGCTTCAAATTGCAAGTTTAGATATCACCCAAACGATAGCAATAATCTAAATCGATTATGATTTAATATGCCTATGGCTTACTTAGGCTTCGATTGCAAATGGCTGCAACGGTTTTGCTGCATAAAGCATAAATGTGGCCATCCTACCAGCACTAAGATTGGCCCTAATGTACGCGGTCTTGTAGGAAAAATTGAAAGGCCAGGCGGAGCGGTGGTGGTGGGAAAGGGCTAGCAGATGTGAAGAAAACAGAAGAGGATTAACTGGCTAAAGGAAAGATGTGCCCAGTAGATGGTGGAAGTGATTATGACTTGGTAAAGGGATACCTATTCTGTGCGGACTCTTTATTTGATTATTGTTCCTGCGGCTTATCGACGCAAATGTTGTGTTTTTTAGCCCTCTCAGATATTGTGGATTGTAATCGTATTTTCTGAATCGGAGTAAAATTGGAAACGGCAACACTAGGAGGAGAGCGAGATGCCTTCTTGTTGCAATTATTGCTAGTTGGGGAGGTAAGTGAGTGCTTTGATTCGGTATACTGTTTGTACACTGGTATCCATGATCAGCCAAAAGTACTCAATCGAGATGAATGGCCTACTTTGGCTTTCTGGCATTGAGGATTGCCGTTAAAGCTTTTGGATGTCTTCTTTTACTTGGTGAGTGGCCATATCAACTGGAGGGAGGAATGTTGATGAACAGGTAGTTGGACAGAGATGGTGGATGGAAGAGCTAGAGGTATGACAGATGAGAGGTGGTAGAAAGTGGAATGTTATGAGTTGAAAGGGATGTGGATTTAGAATCTATGGGAAGCTCTATATAAGTGCAAGGATAAGCGGAGCCTGGTTCTATTTAGGACGTCATCCGACTCAATAGATTCAACCCTTCCACAGATGATGAATTGAAACGTCCATTACCCCAGTCTACACAAGTGCACGAAAACCGAACGTATCTCCATTGCCTTCTTAGCTAATTGAATATCCTCGCCGTCTCCAAATTTGATGACCGAAAGGTCTTGTAATCATACATAAACACAAGTATCTGTAAAGGTGGAAAGGTATGCTTCGTTCCATACAATTTTCTAGATCTTTGGTTTTACAATTACTAACCATTAGCAAAGGAAACAAGAATATTTCACTCACACTATGAGATAGATAATGACCATGGCGCTTTACGATCAAGTCCGACCCCCTACAATATCTTCTGACCATGAGCTACAACAGGTGGTCAAGAAAGTGGGCGAAGACGAGGAGGATACTGAACAAGAAGCGACTTTCAAAATCGCGCTCTCCAAAACCATTCAAGATCATGATACCGATGCTCAAGATATTGAAAAGAGCGACATCAAAGTCGACTTCGAGGCTGATACTCCGTCAATTCTTTCTGACAATTAAGAGTTGTTGATTTCGAAATCTCGAAAGAATGTACAGATATGTGGCTTTGGCATTGCGATTATGCACAAAGAAACGGGAAGAAACTTCCAAATATTCAAGAGCAAAGCATTATAGATTTGGACAGTTTTTTAATTTTGGAATCGATCCTTTCTTCGAACGAGATTGGGGAGAGATTGGAAAAGGCGACATGTATTTCTTAAGCTCTATAAACGGAAACAATTTTCGGAAGCTAATTTGCCGATACAGATTAGATTTCCGCATTTCCTCTCCTATTATCCAGCTGCCCTGTCCTTTTACTCTCGCTCCATCTCAAATGCCACTTGTAAGCCAGACAGACAAACCTCGCGACCCACCTCGCTCCTGCTTTTACCTCATCCTTAAAATGAGACACTAGAAAATAGTTGAATACCTACCTATTGATTTTTAAAAGTAAAAGTATACAGAAAATTTCGCCATGAATCCAACTGGGGTGGCTAGGACAAACAAAATGCAAGAGAGATTCATTAGACAATGATTTCTATTGATTCTTTATTACATCTCGTCTTATCATTTCATAATCTAACAGCATGCAAGCATGAATTCCTTCCCAAAGATATATAATATATTTTATAACGCCATCCCAAAGAGCTCCAGATATTAGGTTTGTCCTAATATCCGCAAGCGATGCAATGTAATTCGTCCAACCGTATGATCATTAATTAACACCATTAGATATCAACCTTCCCAGATCCCCATCCACCGCATCCAGATCTTTCTATGACCTATCCCATCATCTATCCTCCTACAGCCGCCATCTCCATAAATAACTTCTCTCTCTTCAACAAGAAACTCAAGAGTAACGTCAAAGCCGCACCAGCCACTACCAAATAATAAGTTTGGTCAATCGCCTGCACAATACCCTCAATCGCCTTATCCCTCAGTTCCTGCGACACACTTTGAAACAGCGCACTTTGGGACCCGGCAATTGCACTTCTGATTTGGTCCGCCGAGAAGTGCTGGCTTTCGAATGCCGCATTAACATTTTTAAATGCGGTACTTTGAAAGACTGTACCAGAGACCGCAAGACCGATGACTACACCGCCGATTTGAGCTACATTGATATATCCAATTGAGGCAGGGACTTCTTGGCCACGACCATCGCGACCGAGGATAGCGGGTGCGATACTGTATGAGGCTTGGGTGATCATACCGCAACCAATGGCGATGAGGATACTCCAGCCGTAGATGGAACCTGCGTTTGTGGAGGTGGTGACTGTGGTCATTGCGGCGCCTCCGCTGAGAGCAAACATACCCCAGAGAACGAAGAACGGCCAGTAATAGCCTACCTTGGGCATGAGTATTCCTTGTGACATGACGGTTACAATGTAGAGGACGATAAATGGCATGAGTCTGACAGCGGCTTCAATACCATCGTCTCCTTTGGAGAATTGGAAGAAGAGGGGGATATAGAAGATAGGAACGAAGAGTGCTGTTCCTGCTGCTGCGGTACAGATGAATAGGAGAAGCATAGTTCGTGATTTGAGGAATTGGACTGGGAATAGTCGATCCTCAGGTGTGGTGAAAATGCAAAATTGTTGTTGGACTGCGAAAAGGATGAAGATAACACCACAAGCGACGAATGTACCAATCGTGCGACCATCATTCCAGGCCCAGTTGGCACCACCAAAGGTAAGAGCGATGACGAATGAGGTAAAGAGACCAGCGTTCAATAGAGCTCCAATCCAGTCAACATGCTTGACTTTGTGGAGTATGTCTAGGTCAGGCTGTGGATCGAATGATGGGATCAGAAGGAGAGCAGGCACTGCGATACCAAAGATGACGAGATTGATATAGAAAGCCTAATCAGGCTGTTAGTATTTGTGAGTTAACTTTTTAGCAGGATACTCACCCATCTCCAGGTTGCTCCTGAATCTGCGAAAGCTCCTCCAATCACAGGGCCAAGAATCGTTCCAAGACCCCAAGTAATACCAACGCCTCCAAGATAAAGGGGACGTTCTTGAATGGTAGTATTGATGGCGACCAAATTCAAGGTTCCGAGGTACATGCCAGCTCCTCCTACACCAGCAATCACTCTTCCAACAATGAGCGCATTCATGTTTGGAGCAGCACCGCATACAGCACTACCAACGATGAAGATGACGACTGAAACGACATGGGTCCACTTGACATTGAAAGTACTATAAGCTTTACCACTAAGAATATAATTAGTATCTACGTGATCATCAAAGGATGTCATACTTACATAGTAAGGATCGTAGCAATAGACCCTAGCGGGAAACCAGTACCCAACCAAGATAACTTTGAAATATCACCATAAGTTCCGAGTACAGCAGATTGAATATCAGCGGCAATAGTATTGTCCAAGCCATACAAGAAAGTAGCGACATAGAAACCAACACAAATGACAATCCATTTCCAACCAGTAACTGTTCTCACTTGTCCCGGCTCAGAGGGTGGACTGCTGTATATTGGACCCTTCTCTGAATCTGTTGTAAAGGCATCCCCCTCCGATCGTTCGAGTCTCACAGGTTTGTCATCTAAGGATGAGGTTGAGGAGGCGAGTGTGGAGTTTCTACCTGGTTGGGAAGCAGTTTCTGTTGTACTTGAAGACATTGTTGGGTTTCCACAACTCTCACAGTACATGTGAATGAAAACGTGAATGAGGTTGAAAAAATGAAGAGTAAAAAAGATAATGAAACATTGGAGTAGGAAATATTATATCAATATATAAGCAAACGAAGTTAGGATACTTCCAGCCTGTCTTTCATGTGCCGTGCCGAACGACATGATTCCGTGCCAGATTGGAAAGCAAAAGGAGTGTGGGTAAATTGAATCGGCCATAATGCTCAATGATCCCGAAAAATTATACAATTCTTGTTGGTATTTGCCAAGATACGTTCCCAAAGATTGAGAAATAGACGCGTTTGCGCATAGCACTTCCAGAAATAATGTGATCTGATGGGGTTTCGGAGATGTTTGTCGGACTAAAATCTGATAGAATATCGGAGTTAGGTGATATTGTAAGATTTATCACATTGAAAGGGACAATATTTGATTGCATTTGATTGGATAAAAGATGAGATGCTGAATATTCCGCGGAGGTCTTAAAATCTTCTCCTCACTATTTGATAAATTGATATTGCTTTCTGAGATAATCTTTTGGTCTTCCACTTGGGCAGGCAATAATTAGTTGTTGTTGTTGTTGTTATTGTGATGGTGAAATTAGAAAATTGATCGGTGTTTGTGGGGAAGATCTCCGAAGATGTTGACGCTAGCTGTGATAGTACTAGCATACTCGTACCTCCTTAACAACTTTATCATATCAAGCTACCGGAGCCCAACAATAAAGAATGTGACAACAACACATTGTCTCCAAAGCTATGGACCCGAGTACAAAATATCCATTAAAAGTGTCTACCTACTTCAGGAGTGTTCTTGGCTTTTTGGTGTTGTCATCTTTTTCTTACCGTAGAATGATCTTAGGGTCATGTCAAAGACCATTAACTCATTCTGCAAATGTTTTGCATACTAACAATTCTGACTCACTTTCTAATACTCACCGAGTCGGGCCGTAACCCTGACCCTACAAAGTCTCCCGCTCAAGCTCTATTAAGAATTGGTGCCGAAGTTGTGTCTGCTCATTTGGGTGTTCTTGACTCCATCAAGGTTGCTCTATCCGGAGGCTTTACTTGCTATCACAAATTCCGTGACCAAATCCCATTTGATATTGAAGTTTCTCAAGCCAAAACGATTAATCTAATGGCTTTCAAGCTTCCTCACCTCGAGCATATATTCTGAGTAGTTTGCCCGATGGAAGGACATTAGCTGAAGGTAAACTTTAGAGTATTCTACCACATAACGCTAAAACACCCATCCGACATGATTTGGTTGAGAATTATCCGAGTTTGTGGAAAGAAACTACACAGGCGGTTATCGAATACTACCTTCAAGATTAGATCAAGTATTCAGTGGTCCTAGATCTTAATAAGGTTCGTTTTTGTTTATCTTCGGTATAGGATACGGCTTACAATGAGGCTCGATAGGCGTCGGATCGGTCGATCGTATCTTCAATGCCATATTGATGTGGTACTCGAGTTCATTATTCCGATTCTGAAGACTCAAAAATGGCACTTTTAGGGATCTTGAGACGGCGAAAGGAATTGTTTGGCAAGCAAGTCGTGCATTTTGAAGATACAATTACAAAAAATGAAAGAGTAAAGATATAACCCGATAGTAAGTTGTCCTCATCGGTTTCGAAGCCCTGATATTCTAATGGTACTCTATAGAACTCGATATCAAAAGTAGCTTTGAGCAAGCATCCTCTGAGCAGTGTGCCAAGCAGTTTTCGAGATATGGCCTTCCAACAGATATAGTCGTGACTAGCACAGAGCTTGTCGAGGCTTTGCAATGCGAAGATGAGTTGATGAAGGACAAGAAACATGTTCAGACTGAAGAAATAAAGATTTCATGAGCCATTTACCTCGGAGGTACAAGGCTCGTCGGCCCAAGAATTCGAACAAATTGTCGAAAATGTCGACAATGATATAGAGGCCCTCTACGATTGGATGGCAGAACCATGTATTCCACTTTTCCAGCAATTGGCGCAAGCTCCAACAACGTTCAAGCCTTTGAGCTTACAGGAATATTTCTGGCCCGCAGCGAAGTTCAGTCTTCGCAGACTGGCTGATGTCAATGGAAAGCCAAAAATAGAGCTAATGACTTTTGATACCAAAATAGAAGCTCAATTCACGCCAAGTATCTCGTTCCCTTCTAATACTTACCCTGATATAAAACGAATCGCTTCATCCCAGGTCATTATTGTACCAAATCCTCTTTTGATGGAATTCGCATTGGCTCATGGACCATCGAAAGTTCTCGTGGAAAACTTGGGGGAATACTATTTTAAGGAAGCTCTGGATAGAGAGAGCTTGGAAAGTGAGATCGGAATTCTATTCAAGTTAAAGAATACAGTTTTGGGGAAGGAAAATCGAATACCACAACTCTATGCTGTTGTCCAAGATACTTCTGATGGTCCTATACTCGGTTTCCTCACACACTTCATCAAGGGGGAAACATTACCAGATGTGATGAAAAAGTTGCCGTCAGCATCCTTGAAACATAAGTGGATCTCGCAACTTCAAAAAACTGTGGACGAAATTCATCAAGAAGGCATCGTCTGGGGGGATGCAAAGCCCGATAATATCCTCGTCGATCAAGATGATAATCTGGTAGTGTTAGATTTTAATGGAGGTCGTACAGAAGGCTGGGTGGCAGCTGAGTATATGGATACTATGATTGGGGATAATCTCGCGACTGCAAAAATCAAGGACATGATCTTAGAGAATTCGAGTTAGCAAAAATATATACACCATCCTAACTCTCTCAAACAACGATTCATTCCTCTGATGTTTATCACAACCTGATTGATGCTATACACATCATGGCCAGTCATGGCAACCGGCATCAGTGCATGATAAAGGTAGGTGTACAGACGGTTTAGCTGGAAATGCCACCAGTGAGATCATATCACGACGGGAGATAATGCGTGTGCCGGACCAACTTGCACCCACTAGGCTCGCGTTTTATGTAAGTTAAACTGGGTCTAGCATATCTGTTGTTTCTTCAAGGTCAGTATCAGTTTTGAATATCACGCTCTGCGTACTGATGATACGACTTGTACAAAGAGAGACCGCAGGGTGCCGAATTACGAGGTCGCTGTTTGGTGGGGCAAGCGGACGACGGATATTCTATACGCGGGCAGAGAGAGGGAGAGATATCACAGGGAAGGCTTAATTTAAGGAATACAAAGTACTTTGTGGTGCCACATAAGAGTTCTGGTCCGGACTCACCGCACACTAAGCGAAATCACACCAAAATTGACGAATTTTCAACTTCTCACACTCTTGCTTTTTATATAAAGAATGAAGATAATTCATCAAAATTTATATTTATATAGAGATAATCAATTAAAATTTAGTAAAAATTAAATAGAATATTTTTATATATTTTTGTTTTGAAATTATATATATTCGAAGTCAAAAAAGCAAAAAAGTTCAAAAAAATCGCTTATTTTGTATAGGAAATGTAATACAATTGTAGGAAAGAGCCGAGAAATCAGAGTTCAATTATCCTTAGAATCTATAACTAGAAAACAAAAAATCGATAACCCCAAAAGGATTATCTATAGCTACAGACATGTGATCGACCTCGAGCGACTAGCGCTCGGGACCCGATCGAATGATCGGCTTATATAATCCTTCGAACCGTGACACGCTTTATCGTATAAATCTCCAAATAAAACAAATATAAATATTCCAAAAATCCCCATCACTTATCTACTATAGAAAACACAATGAATAAATACAAAAACCCACTTTATCACGAAAGCCGGCGTTAGGAATTGAATCTAAATAGATATGAATAATATCTCTGGTCAACAACTATTTATATATCTACTCGAGTACTCTGTACAATCAATTATTCCTCTCCGTATAAAACACTCCTTCTCAAAATCCTCCTCAAAATCCCACTTCCCCCTTCCCCCCTAAAAATTCTCCTCCTCCCCCTCCTCCTCCTCCCCCCTCCTCCTCCTCCCTCTCCCCCTTCTCCCCCCTCCAAGAACCCCAAAACCAATTACCCCCGTTTTCTCCATCCATCCCAACCACCCACCCACAAAAAAAAGACACTGCCCGTTCTAGGAATCGAACCTAGGATCTCATCATTCATCCATTCACCAATTCCCATCATTCTATAAACTGGGTTTCGACAAACTACTAGTGATGCGCTTTACCGCTAAGCCAAACGGGCTATTTTCTTTGTAAGATTACCAGTGACACGTGCTTGATAATCGGAATTTGTGCTGGGAATGCGCGTTATATTTTAGTGAGAGGAGCGGGAGGAGGGTTTACAGGCGAGATTTCGGCGTAGTTTATGGATCGGATCTTATTTCTTGGGTTGAGTGGATGGAGGATGGATAAAAAATCGTGAATTGCTATATCAATTATCAATCAAGAAAGGGTATCGTAACAACCGCAACTAAAACCGCAACTTAAAACCAAAACCAAGAACTAACTAATCTGGTATCTCCTAGTAACTATATTCCATTCCATTCCGTTTCCATTCCACCTTCCACCTCCCGCTATCCATATCAAAAAATAATAAGATAAGATAAGATTATATTTCGCAAACCATGTGAAATCAACGAAACTTTCTTATTAGAGGGGAAAACTCCACGATAATTTCATTCTTCGTCGTTGCTCGTCTTTCTTATATCCTGCCCTTCTTGCCTCGCCATGGCCTATTGATGCTCGTTCCTTAAGATGGTTGTTAAGTGGATGATGGGATTTGTTTGTGGTGTTGTGTTTGATTTTTGGGAAGGTATCGCGATTGCTGGAAGCTGATGGAGGGCCATGAACACTGTAGGGGATGATGAAGATGGCGATTCTATCGATATCGACCGATAAGGTGCTACTTGGTAGCATATTTCAATCAATAACCCCCAAACCCTCACATCCTCTCTCATACCTTATTCTCCCCTCCCTCATCCCCTCTCCATCCCACCACCACCTAAACCCCCGGACTACCAGCTCTCCCACTCGCCCTCCCCGTCCACCTAGTCCTCTTCTCCCTACTCCAAAAAAGCACCATGCCCGCCGTACTCCCCGCCCACAAAAGCGCATTAACCAAATCCACCCAAACGGCATTTTTCATCCTCTGCACCCCCGCATCTCCTTCCGCTCTCTCATGTATATACATATTTCCAAAGAGACCAAAGAGGGCAATCCAAAGAATAAATAGGATCGCATCCCAGAGAAAGAGGACGGGGATGAGGTTAAAGAGGGGAATTAGATGGAGGAGAGAGGTTGCTGCGGAGAGGGAGGCGGTTGTTACGGCGTAGACCTGGGAAGGATGGATGTTAGTTTTTGATGGGAGTTTGGGGAGGATGAGAGGAGGGAGAAAACAAAACATACCCATTTCCCATCCGAATATTTATGTTCTCTATTCGCTTTAGCCAGATCAGTTCCATACAATCCAATAACAGTAAGAGCCATGACGAATTGTAAAAATCTCCATATCGCATGCGTGGTACGTCCAACTCCGTACCCGAGCGGATTCATACGATCGAGGATTGACATCTTGAACCGAGTGAGTGATTTGTATTTATTCGCGCGTCGGTATTTCGTATTTTGGGCGAAGGTGGAAGATTGTTGGACGAAAGGAATGAGTTGCCGCGTATCGATCTCGATTGTGATTGTGATTTCGAAGATATAAATACTAGGTAAACGTATAGAGAATTTCGTCCTGCCAAACAAATATCCGTATCGCGAACTCGAAGCTATTCACAATCTTATCTCGTAAATGTCGTATGCATTTGTATCTGAATTTCCTTTCCTTTCCTTTCCTTTCCTTTCCTTTGCTTTGCTTTGCTTTGCTTTCGTATCCTCTCCTTTCAACCTATAAATCCAAATCTCGAATCTCGAATCTCGTACCTTATTATTATAATCCGTCGTATCGCCCTTACCCCAATAACATGCAATTGCAATATTCTTTCTCAAAAGTAAATACCGTAAATACCGTAAATACCTACCTAATAACCAGAGCGCTTTAGAATTTCATTGAAAAACAGCAAGCAGCATACCAACTTCCACGAATATAAACACCAAACCCAAAAACACCAATCCTTTCCCTTCCCCAAAAGAACCAAAAAAAGAAGAAAAAAAAAACCAGGGAAGCGCGATGCCCTTACCTTCCAACTTCCAACATTATTTACCTACCTATCACTTTACATTCAAACACCTAGATTCAAACACTTACATTCAAACGCCCTATCCAAACACCCGCCTATCTATGAATTAATAAATGAAAAAAACCAAATCCAACAAAAACCACGCGCGCGACTACACAGTCCGTCCATACGGTCAGCCATCCAAAACGATGACGTAATAAATTATTACTAGGTAATCAATTGGCCCTGGCTTATCCAGTACTTGCCTTGAAAAAGTGGGATACATCGGAAATAAAAATATTTTTAGCATTTTTGATGTTTTAGCATTTTAGCATTTCATTTCATTTCATTTCCATTTACAGCAAACAAAGAATTATAATTGGATATGATGAATGGTTTGTTGTGTCTAATGATGCTATCATCCATCATCCATCATCTATCATCTACCTCTATCATGATTCATCAATCATGCTCTGCCCTACGATGAGAGGGTGTTAGGGTGGAGCTTGACGGCGGTTAGGCAATCAGGTGCAAAATGACAATGTATTGGGCACCTAGAAGGGACCCATGATCATTCGAGGAAACATAAAAATTATTTGTCACCATGACCTTATTAATCAGACCTCTCTCTTCCAGTCGCTCACCCTTCATGTCGGCAAAACATGGAGCCCTACCATATTTGATCTATAATCCCCGGCCCCATATCCGCATATTCGTATCTCCGCTTTGAAAACATCAATGTATCCATATTGGTATCCATACGCTGAAAATTTCTCCACCTACAATTCCAAATTTCGCACTCAGTTTTGGGATTAGCAATAGAGACGAGCAAGAACAGCTTCTCCCATACATCAAGTCTTTAAAATTTCAAAAGTGTAGGAATCAAAAAGATATCGACGTCGGCATGATTCGAACATGCGCCCCCGAAAGGAATTGATTTCTAGTCAATCACGTTAACCACTCCGTCACGACGCCTTTGTGAACTTGTTGAAGGTTGTGGGAACATGAGGTGTATTGTATGAGCGTTTAGGGCTCGAATTTTAGGGTTCTTCTTGCCAAGTATATCTGCCGTGTAGATTCAATGTCGGAGTGAAGTGAGTATTTGTCTGGCTATCCTTCGTGCATGTCGACTTTTCTTTTGGCGTGAGCTAAGGGGTGTTCTTGAAAATACAATTAGTTGCCAAATCCTCTGGACAAATTAGTAATGTAAACACATTGGTTGACTGCTCCCACCGACATGTTTCCACCATACGAAATTCATAGTATTATTCTGTTCGGTAGGAACGAATCAATACCTCCAAAAAAATGAAGAACAAGAGGATTTTGTCGTGCAAATGGGGACATTGCAAATATTCCTTTGCTACCCTAGCAAATAGCCATACTTCTTTGAAATGAGACTTAGAGGTGTTCCTCTGACTTCACCATCATTAACAGTAGTCATATATTTGACTTTTACTGCCAGCCAAAAGTGGCGCTTTGACTTCATGACGGGTATTGACACCTGTCGAGGAAGCTAAATCACCACTAGCATGATATCCTAGATTTTGTGATTGTGCAGAATATGAAGAAATTATCGGCCATACGGAAAACGTTTGGCTCTGTGGCGAGTATGTAGAAAGTTTGAATAGAGATAATCTCAATGAAACTCAGGTCCATCTCGGCACTCGCCGTTTAATCAACACTGCACGTATCTTTCCCAGCTTGATGATCCTCAATAAATAGGTATGAACTTCGATAATCAAACTTGGCACATGAATAGCATCTTCCTAAGTTACTATTCAACATCGTAATACTCCAACTCTTCCAGTCAACATGAGAACTACCTTCATGATTCAGGCGAAAATGAAGAGTGACGAAACGGAACGCAATAAGCTGGTGGTTCATGCTCCACCACAAATATGCTGTGTCAGTATCAAAATTTTGGGAATGACGTGAGACCATACGCCTTGCATATATCTGTGGCATGAGTCAACGAGTCGGATCACGACATAAAAAGAGATACGTCCCTTTGAAAGTTTTAAACCCCTCAACGTTATAACTTGGCGAGGCTGCATGTTACTGCAAGAAATCACAAAGATCTTCTTCAGCCTTTCCGCAAAGGAAAAAGCATCTCCGGGTAAGAGTATAATGTGAGGATTTACGATTTTGCTATGAAATAAGGCGCCCAACCAAATCCAAAAAGCGGTAGATCAACAGATTATCCATGGCGGTGATAAGGACTTCATTATCTTCAAATAATCACTAAGATAGGATTGGTGAATACTTGAAAGGGTCCATCTGGAGAAATATGAGAAGTCATAATTTAACGCCATAAAGGTCCCATAATGGAAATAACGACGTGGTGGTTGCAGCATTGGTGTTGGTAAAGCTGAATATGGAAATAATCGACGTTGATAAGGAAGTAAATGTGGATCTTTCGGGTTTTAGAAGTACTTACAGGTTACAACAAAACACCTATGATGTTGCTTAAAGATGTTGGGCATCGTGGTATGTCGCAGAAAGTAGGGACTTTGCATGATACATTACCGCCATGATATGTACAAAATGTAGACTGACCCATAAATTAAAAGAGAAAAGTCGGTATATATACCAAAGAGGATTGGGAAGGAGAAAAGGTGCAGGGTGAAGAGTGAAGAGTGAAGAGTGAAGAGTGAAGAGTGAAGAGGAAAATAAAACCCCGGTAAGATCTAGCACCTTCCTCAACGACCTGAAGAAGTTGACCTTCTTTTGTTGGGTATTTAAAGGAAAAGAAAATTAGAACAGGGCCGTGTTGTGTTTCGAGAAACGAAAGGAATTTCAAATTGACCCAAAGATTGAGGAAGCGTTTACTAGGTTTACTAGGTACGAACCGTAGCTTCCCATAAAAGCGTCGTACAGCCCCGATACCAAGTGTTCTTGGTACTTCCTTCCGTACATGGTGTAAAGGTAGAAGATCAATCACACAATGATCCAAACGAGGAAGCGGGAATTCCGGAAGCTAGTTTAAGAGTTTTAGCGTAATCTGTCAAGACCAGGAGACACATTGAATGAGAATTAGGTAGACACGGTGGGTAGACTGATAGGGAGGATATTTTTGTACTCGAAGATGTGTGTGTATGGTATGTAGGTATGATCTTAGAAATGCGAAATGCGAAATGCGAAATACGAAAATACGAAAATACGAAAATAGTCAAAAGTTTCGGAAGTATATATCCAAAGTAGGTATGTTATCTATTGAAGTAATACCTTCGTGACCTTCAAAGGTTTCCAATCAAAAATTGTATGGTCACTTTCTATTATCAAAAGCATCAATTTTCCAATTTTCCCGGGAATAAAAAAAATCATTTTTATGTGGGCTGACATCACCAAGAGGTGGTTTAACCCACGCTGACCCACACGGATCCATAAACAACAAAACAAAACCAAAAGGTTGTTAAACCGTTAATTAATTAATTAATCAATTAATCAATTAATCAACTAATTCTTTTCTTTTCTTTTCTTTTCACCCTTGACCCTTTCTGCAGATCTTGCGGAGATTCACACAAAACCACCAAAGCAAAAAGGCTTGGATGATATGGATGAGATGGACGAGATGGATGATACGACTTTTTCTTTGCCCATATTTCTTTGACTCATTTCAATTAAGAATTCGAGAAGAAATTTCACTTGACAACAAAAGTAAAACAAATAAACCTACTAAGCAAGTAGTTGAATTAACTACATACAACAAGGAATTCGTTTTGTTTTTTCTTCTCTAAAATCATACCTCCCATATACATATACCTCGCACTTCGTACCCATAAGATTATAAGATAGCAATATATACCTGTTCCTCATTCATCATATCATACATACTCCCTCGCTCCCTCCCTCTCTCCCTCCCTATCACAAAGGACCAAAGGACCAAAGGACCACAGAAACAAAAACACCAAGAGCCATCCACCATTCATCAATAAGATAAAATCGAAAAATAAACCCCGAGACTTTAAATTCGGCACAAAAGATCCGAATCTTCTTGGCTTGGTTACCGTTGCTTCCTTCATACACTTGTACCATTTGTTTTTAATACAGAGTAAGCATAGACGACGAATGCTTTATCATCTCCGACGATCTATTCCCCACGTTTATAAGCTATCAGTGCAACACTATCACTTACTTGGCTTGCTGGACGGAAATCAAATTCAAAAGACAAAGCAGAGAAGGCCAAACCCTACCTACATGCTCCGCACATAAGCATTGAGTTCCATATCTCCATATCACGCAACTACATACGTACTTCACGCTACACCAATCCAAAAACGAATCCCAAAAATCCTAGGAAAACAAAATCAAATGCCAACACCATACCAAAGTAAGAAAGTGGAACAACATTTAACTCACCAAACCAATTTTGTACTCAAGCAATATACCAGCCAAGATCACTTGACTTGACCTTTCATCAATTCCACCAATTACCATTCACTCGACTTGTTTTGCTACCCCCAGTGTGATTAGATTACCTTGCGCAAGACCATTATCAATCTACATTCCACGGATCACGATTTCACGATTCACGTTTCACGTTTCACCATTTACCATTCTCACGATTCAAGCCCTTCAGCTTTTCTACAGATACATAAACAAACGACCAGTGAACCGAGCAAGAGCTTCCTCCGCAAACGCCAAGAAAGGATAGACCACTTGCATTGCCCCAGGAAATTTCAAAGGTGCAAATAAATACCAATTCATATGAATGAATGTACCCAAGAATTACACGCCAACCATTTGTTTCTCCTCTTTCAAGATGGCCAGTTATCATTCCTATAAGACCTCTTCTTACTATACTGCAGATGGTAGTAGAGGTGATAACTTTACTACTTCCGAACGTCCTCACACAAAACCATCCTATTCATCTTCTTCAGATGAAGAAATTATTGCATCTTTAAAGGGTCTTGCCTTGCAATCAAGAACTAAAGAGATTATTAGTACTAGCAATAGTCCCGGTAGTACAAATTCATCTCCACGTTATGGTACTCCCGGAGCACATGGTATGTTACGCTTCTACCCTTCTAAATGCAAGCTCAAGCCCTTTCCGCTTTCTACCCCGCCGCCACCCACGAATTAGTATAAATATCCCAAGACTGACTCGTGATTTGGAATCTATTCAGTTGATACAGTATCTACATTCAATACTCCAAAGAAAAGCGATTCAATCCCTATTACCATCGAACAATCTACAACAAGAAAACGAGTTTATACACCATTGACAGGTCGTGGAGAATTACCAGGGTAAGCATAATTTGTTTTGTTGGGAGGTTATCGAGGAGCAAGGACTATGCCGGGAAACTTTTTATGCCGTTGTTCTGACGAAAAGATTTATAGAGGATACTTTCCCGGATTTGCAGATGAAAACCCAGAAACCCTCAAATCAGCAGTTCTATTATCAACTTCACGTTCAAGAGCTTCACCAGAGGTGAAACCACTTGCAATGTCTTCCGTGTTATCACCAATGGATTCACCATCTTCCGATACCACCGTTCGTGGACCTCATTCAATCGTCAGCTCTCCATTTACCTTACCAGAAACTTTGGTAATGCCGAAAGGAAAATACTATCCTTCAAACTATAAGCCAGCACCCACATCTCCCGCCCCAAATGTCGCTTCACCGATACTAAATGGTGGCGATCTTCAACTTCCCCCTAGGAATCAACGTCAAAAATCTACAAATCCAAATCATCAGAGACGATCTTCGGACATTAAACGAAAGCTACAAAAATACCAAAGAGATATGATTGAACAAGCACGTATGGTACATGCTTCAGTAACTTCATCTCCTGGTGTACCATCCGCACCAGGATCTAAACCTATCAGTCCTAGATTACTTCCTTTGGGTAGTCCGGGTCCTATTACACCATTTGAATTGGAAGAAAGTTCTGGATATCTGATTGCAGGTCAAATTAGATCTGGTGGATTAGCCGAAGGTGGATTGAGAGAAAATGAAGCGGTTGCAAGAATGATTAGAGTTGAAGAAGAAAGACGAAGACGAGAAGGGCAAAGTTCACCAGTTGCTCGAGTTTGAAGGGGTTTGGAAGTTTGAAAAAATTGAGCGACGAACACACGATTTCTTCCGGGAGATTCGCATCTTCGAAAAAAGAACCATCGATCAAACTCAATATTTTCGATTACGATTCACGATCTCATGCATCGGATATTTCACGTTCGGCGATTACATCGAAATACTCCACAAAATCACCCACACTTCATGCAAAACATCAATCAATATTTTTGATGAACTTCCCCCACAAAATACAACTTTACACGTCAGCTCGCATAACATATCCCTTCTCGACATGCATCACGAATTACTCACGGCTCCTTTTTCCTTTGTCAACCGGATATTCAAAGGAGTTTTTATCGGATATCCATATATGGTCATTCAATAAGATTTGACTATGCACACTACTCAGCTTTTCTTTTCTTCACATGACCTAAATACCAAGTGCTGGTATATTAGCTTTGGTTCTTTTTTTGTTTTGCATTCTTTTGCGTTGGGTTTAGATTGCAGTGATATTTCTTTTTTATGGGGTTTAGGATGGTGATGTGATAGAATTTGGGTTGGACTCTGTCTAGGGTTGGGAATGCGGATGGATCTGGGTAGGGGAGGGTAGGGTTTGGAGTTACTGGTTATGGTTGATTTCTATGGGTTCCATGGGTTATGGATGGGATTGAGGGAAAGGAGGGATATTCCGTTGGTGGAATTGCAATTGCATAGGTATGGATTGAAATTGAGTGGAGTGGGATGGAGTGGAATGGAGTGGATAAAGAAAATGAAACGCTTGATGCGTCTTGCTTGGGGAGTTCTTCATTTGGCTTTGCCACTTTCTTTCTCACCAAAGCTCTCGGAGTATAGCATTGCATAGCAGAAGATGCAGTAAGAAGAGAGGAGATGAGATTAGAGGGGAAAATAGCATGAGAAAAAAAAAAATTTATATACTCTTTTTATATTTCGTGATTTGGTTCGTGTATAATAACTGTGATTGTAGCTGGTGTCTATGTTCTATTTACAAGAATATTTATATTTTCCTTTCTTTAGAAAGTGAGAGATCTGGTTGAGATTTGGAGTTTTTCTTTTACTATCTATCTATGTGATATAATTTCTTGAAATTTAGTATGGGATATCTAACCTTTCATATTACAAAAACACTTAAAAAATATGAATGGTCAATGTATATTTATAAACTGTTTTTTTTTTGGAAATATCATATGTAACCTTTCGAAATTCTTTAAATTTAATACAAATCGAGAAATAATTGAATAAATTGAAAAATAATAATAGTAAAATAATTATAAGAATTAGGGTTTTCAAATGATATAATTATTCCTCCGAAAGACAAGTTGCGAAGTAGGTTTTGAGCTGCCTTAAAAAAAATCATTCGAGGAGTGACAACGATGCGAATTATTTTTCAGGCGTCGAGGGGGCTGGACTCAAAGCTCGTTGTATATGGTATAAAGTATCCACCGTGAGATGAGAATACAGATACCTCTTTTCTGTGGCTGGAATAATTGAAATAGTCTTGTGTTGAGAGATGTATGGCTTTGGGGATGATATTATTAATTCTTTAACTATTTATCAACTTCGATTTAAACCCCTCCCTCAGTTGGCCGCTTCTATTTTGTGACTCTCCTCTTCTATTTTCTCAGCTTCCTCTTCCTGCTTTTCACCCTCGTCTTCCATTTTCTCACCCTCACCCTCCCCCTCACTCTCCTCCTTCCCCTCCTTTCTCACCACCCTCCCCTCAAAATACAAAACCGCCTGAACCCCCACCACCCCCTCCATCTTCCTACTCTCCCTCGCCCCGCTCACCCCCTCCACAAACCCCCTCACGCTCCCCAGCAGCCCCTCCGCCTCCTCCCCCGTCGCCTTCCTCCCCTTCCTCTTCCCCGCCAACACCACCTCCACCTTATTCCCCTTTTCCAAAAACTCCCTAATCCGCTGCAACCGATGTCCCAAATCATTCCTCTCAATCGCCCAATTCATCTCAATCGTCTTCGTGACAGCCGCAGGATTCTTCCTCTTCTTCGCTAACCGCTTCTGTCGCGCAGCCTCCTGCTTATCGATGACTTTCGCAATCGGCGCTTCGCCATCCTCGCTATAAGCGATGATTTGCAACATGTGCGTTTTGAGGTTGATAGATTTGAGGATTTCGGAGGTGCGGGCTGGGGGGTCGAGTTTTTGTTCGGCGTTTTTGAGACGGAGGTAGGGAGAGGTGATTTCTTCATCGCGTGGAAGTCGCTGTTCCGGAACGGCGTTGGAGGTGCTTTTTAGGAGCGTGCGCTGCTGTGTATGTGTTGCGTGGATGCTGGTGAGGTGGGAGGAGAAGGTGGGGGTGCGTAGGAGAGATGTGGATGGGTGCTCAATGGGTGCGAGGAATACGCGCCGGAGAGCAGATGCTGCGTTGAATACGCAGCGGGTGGTTGACATGTTTGGTGGTGGTTGCAATTGTCTGTGGTTGCGATAAAGCTTGAGAGCTTGGTGTGGGTGATGTGGGAGAGAATTTATTATTGTTGCTTATGTAATCTTAAATATTCATACATCATCATATCACGGGTATCAAAACGTGCTGAAAGGACTTCGCACCCACACAAAACTACATGTTAAATGTCCCAACCCCCAAGAAAAAGCATGCCATGATATTCAAACCCCTCCTCCGACCCCTCTCCACCAAATCCCCCCTTCCCCTCCACCTCCCGCACCGCATCCCCCATAGCCGCAACCTAAGCATCCTCCGCCGGCCATCCTGGGCCCAAAACCCCAACCTACCGCACTACCTCCGCATCCTCACCTGGACCATAAAATCCCTCTTCATATACCACTGCTTCCACACATACATATATTCGATCGAAACAGCCACGGGTCCCTCGATGCTCCCCACTATCTCCGTATCGGACGAATGGTTTCTCATAGATCGATCGCGACGACGGGGGCGCCACGTGAAAGTAGGGGATATAGTGAGTTTTGACTCGGTGGTGGAGCCGGGAGAAAAGGCTTTCAAGAGGGTTTTGGGCTTGGAGGGGGATTGTGTTATGATGGGGACGCCGGGGACGGGGGATTCGAAGATGATTAGGGTGAGTTTCTAGGGGTGTGAGGAGATGGGCTTAGAGGGGGAAAGGTGCTAATTGGCTTGTAGATTCCTCAGGGTCATTGTTGGTTGGTGGGGGATAATTTGGAATGGTCGAGGGATTCGAGATTGTTTGGCCCGGTACCTATGGCTCTTATTAAGGGGAAAATCATTGCTAGAGTTCTGCCATGGGGCGATAGGAAATGGTTCGAGAATGATTTGCAACCAGAGCTGAGGAGAACTTGGTTTCAGAGTATATATACCTGGTTTACGACATGATGCACAGATGAAACGCATTGATTTAGAGGAAAAGCGTCTCAAGACGAACAATTCGTTTATGAATAAGTACATATGATTCTTTCGAAGTGATCTGATGGTAGATGGCCGGTGAAGCCCTAATATAATCACAAATAAAGATCACCAAGTCCCAATAAGACACGTCATTTTGTTGTCCTTTAGCCACGAATGTCATGTGAGAATTCCTGATATTCCTAGCAATTATTGAAATTGGATATCATAACGTCCTATCTAATTACACGAATAACAAGTAAAGTTCCATATGAGCTGTAATAAGTTATTGAAGGGAGACGTCGTGAAAAGATATACTGCAGTAACAAGAACCTCTGAAGGTTTGTCATGAAAAACAGAAATAAACTTGTGCAGCGCCCCCGCTCTGCCAATGCTCGCTACAAACTATTATACCTTTGGTTATACTCCTAACACCGTGCCCTTCCCATAGCTAGATGCAAATAACAAAGAAATCTTTTCCCGTGTAATGGCTCAACCTTCGATATGGGATGACTTTCCACTTTGTCCGAGTAGTTGTAATGATCTTTGAGCAAGTTGAACAACTTCTCCTTCGCCATCTTCTTCACCCTCGTCGTCAGATTCAATTTGTTTGTCGGAAATAGTCTTAATCATTTGTACAATCTCTTCCGATTTCCCAATCAAAGCTATCAACTTCTTATCCTCGGATTCTAATAGTTGTAATAATGTCCAGATTGCAATGTGTTGGAAGGTTGGATCTCCGCTGGCAAGGAAGCGTTTTAGATAACCGTGAATGCCTCCATGTGGTTCTGTCCAGGCTGAAATGAAGATAGAGTAATCACCGACTGCAATTGATTAGCATTGAAAGTCGTAAAGCATGAAACCATTATTAAAACTTACCTTTGGAAGACAAGTTACCAAGCGCGGCAGCACTATTACCTTGAACTTCGATACTCGCGGAATCTGTTAATGGAATAAGGACATCGAACACCCCTAGATTGAGAAGTTGGGTCTTGAGATCGTCACTTAATGCCAACACAGCGATTGCGGCAGTCATTTCGGATTGAACACTAAGAGCCACATCCAGAACAAGCTGTTTGCATTTTTGAACAGCTCCGGCTTGTAGAACAAGCTCCTTGTTTCGATCAGAACTAGCAGCAAGGTTACGAAGTGTCGAAATGGCGTGGCACTGAATTTCTTCATTATCGGTGGAACCTAGTAAATCGACTAATGGTTTAAGGAAGCCAGCATCAATAATTGGGGATTCGTTTAATGGATGTATCGATATGTTGCGTATGCAAGCGACAGCTGAAAGTATTAATGGTAGATATGAGGATTGTAAAAGTCGTAATAATGGAGCTAAACCGCGAGCGCGCACAATTTCCAGTTGGTACTTCTCGTCGGAAGCTAAATTTCGTAGAGCTAGAGCTGCTTGACATTGAACTTTAGGTGATGATGAATCCATGAGGTTCACAAGAGACTGTATGAGTCTATTCTCGTTCAGAGCGAGTTTTTTGCGGTTATTAGCATCAACGGCGATATTACTCAAAGCTGTTGTGCAGTAGTATTGTACATCTACGTCTGAAGATGAGAGGAGCTGTACTAGAACTGGTATGGCACCAGCATTAACCAGCTGCTGGCGATTCTCATCTAAATACCGTCAGCGTCGGGAGATATCATGTCGACAAAGTTATTGCTTACCGGAATGGGTCATGTTCAATAAAGCACCAGTAGCATTTCTCTGCACACGCATGTCTTTAGATTTTGCTAGACGAGTAAGAGGCCCCAGTGCCCCTGATCGTGCGATCTTGGCCTTATTATCCTCGTGTGTTGCTAAATTGGTAATACAACCAACTGCGTTACATTGCACCTCGACATTTGGGGACATCATCTGTCGGATGAGAGGTGTAAGGCCCCCAAGAAGTACGATTGCTACTTTGTTTTCCGCTACGTCGTGTGTTAGCTTAGTTCGGACAGCAGGGAGGAAGCATAACTCACTGTTAACTGCGAGATTCCCAAGAGCTGCGCTAGCCGCTCGTTGCACCTCGATATCGGGACTTTGCAGGAGGAAGAGTATCGGCTCGAGGGTATCTCTATCTACTTCACGGACATCTGAAAGGCGTCAGTACTTAAACCCCTGCAATAGAAATATTCTAATCCTCTCCGCCCTGAGCTCTGCCATCGGAGTACTTGTATGCGAGGCGGTCCATCGTCGATACGAGCCATGCACTCCCTGCTCGAGTCCGACATTGCGTAATTACATCCATCCAGGTGTATAACAAAGACGTACCTCGTTCGGTTATCTCAGCAAATGTTAAACTAGCACTTCGCTGAAGATCGACATTATCAGAAAATACCAAGGTACTCAAAGCTCGTAGAGGTTCGCCGGAGAAAAAGTCGGTCTCGCCGCGCTGAGAAGATCGTTAGACATCAAATATATTATCAGCATAGTCACTCCTTACGTTCTCGAGATATTGTAGAAGGTCTGCCACCGCTTCTCTTTCGCTTTCTGCAAGCACTGGCTCATATAAGCCATCTCGGGATTTACCTGCACAGTTCATAAATAAGTAAATGATTTCAAAGATATGATCTCACGATGCATACCTCCGCAGCAGGAAGAGCAGACACCACCCATTTCTCGATGTTTAGTCCCGTAGGACTAGTGATGGTGGTAAATTGTAAGGTCGGGATTCAGTTGTTTTTGTTGTTGGAATGAGGGCGAGTAGTCGGACAAAGCGAAGCTAGAGGAAGGGGAAATGGCATCAATTTCCGTTTCGTATTATATTATAGGAAGGTTCTATGACCATTCGAAGGGGAGTAGCGATGTAAATTATTGAGTGGATTAAATCTTGATAAAGAAGGTTCGAGGATTGAGTTGGGTGGAAGCTTTTTTGGTTCCCAAGCAGCTTTCGGTCTTTCACTTACTTAATTGTACACCACCGCCGGCTTGTACACGCTACAACGCCATAGAAAGGCAACGCACGGGCCATGGGTCTACTTTATACTATAGCTAAAATAGAAAAGATCGAGTTAGAATTAGGGACTTGGAGTTGTCATAAATCAATCACATGTAGTTTATTATTCTTATTAATATTGGTATTGTTAAAATATCACATCAATTACTAAGTATACTAGGTAGTATATAGATCATTTATGAAACAGCTTTTTGTTTTTATTTAGATTTCTTTTATAAGAGATATTTTGAGTAACTGATTTTTTACATATCTATCTAGAGGAAGCTTATCTATGTTTTATGTTTTATGTTTTATGAAAGAAAGGTCTCATGAACAAGTTGACAATGTTTCAACGAGCCATCAACAACCTCACACTTTTCTTCCCATAATCCAACTGGAAAA
This sequence comes from Sclerotinia nivalis, assembly GCA_029531795.1. NCBI lineage: Eukaryota > Fungi > Ascomycota > Leotiomycetes > Helotiales > Sclerotiniaceae > Sclerotinia > Sclerotinia nivalis. The sequence goes on from JAPEIS010000002.1 coordinate 1,933,886, forward strand.
GGTTACTAGGTAGGTATTTTGGTTAGTATCTCAATGGAAGATGTTAGGGTTATCGCTACAACTACGGTTTTTATGTAGATCCCCTGCAAATCTCCAGCCTCCTCTTCCAAGAAACGAAAACTAACTGGAGCCTCGCGGCTAATCGTGGCTAAAGATATCCAATAGATAGCATAGAATCATAGATAGAAGTCATAGATTATGAATTATCAAAAAATCTCTTCCCTTTAGAATGACTCCTAAAAGTTCAAAAAGTCGGACAAGTGTCTTAGATCTTTATAAGACAAGATAAACTTAACATAACTGTTGAACCACTTTCTCTCCTTATCTGATGATTTTCATATTAGCATTATTGCTCCATCTCCCCATCCTCGACAATTCAAACTCGATATTTACACACACTACCAGTTAGTTGATTCTACTTGCTGCTCCCTGAACCTGGATAGTCCGTTCAAAAGGCGATCTCAAAAATAATAACTTCAACAACAACCCCATACACAAACAATATAACATTCAAATCTCAACACATTAAATGCTCAGTATGGTAACCTTATACCAACAACACTTATTACGATCCTTCAACAAACAAATCTTCACTTGTACTCGAGTATTCAAAAAAGCCTTTCACATTGATTTATCTATCACGTATCCACATTCATCAATTTATGTATGGAGTATGGTACACTACCCATTTACACCGATATTTTGCCCCAATAAAAAAGATGCAAACGCATACACCCACTTCAAGCCTCACCAAAACAACCAATGGATAAGGCAAGGATTATTCTCGAAGCCGGGTACCTATACAGTAACAAGTTACAACCAACTGTTTTATATCGACGTGTTTTCCTAGTGATGGCACTGGCTTTTGAAGATCAAATGATGTGGATTGTACTCCGTACAGAGGGGTCTCAGACATTAATTTTGCCGTCATATCTTCCACTTCTGACTATGCAAGATGCTAAAATCATCCTGTCATGAAGAGGTATGGGGATAGCCACCATTCGAAATATTTTCCGAAGAAGATGCAGGTATGTTAGCCACAACGACTTTCGAATTCGAGTTCATGCATGTAGGTCCTGGACAAGTACGGGGGAAAGAGCCTCAAGGAGCATTGGTTATACTAGACGGTTAAGATGAGCGAACGCCTATGTTATTCAAGAAAGGTAGTCTCTTCATCCTTCAAGAGGGAAACCTGGAGAGGGATTTTCTAGAAGGTTGCTCTGAATTTACTTTAATCCTCGATTCTCTTCAATCGAATGCCGGAATTTGTTGATTTACTCTTACCATTACGAATAAGTCGTCCCACCGAAGTTTAGATAAGACATGGAAAAGTCCCTCCCATCTTTGGATGATCCAGTCGGGAGAATCACACCAATTCGGAGTCATGTTTGGGTGAAAATGAGTATCGAGATGACTTTTTCTTTTCTGCGAAGAGATTTTTGATCACTTCCATAGGTGGATGGTATGAGCTGGCATGGTGAGAAAATGTCCTTGCATTTCAAAAATGGTGTAGTGAGTGGATACTCAAAGAACTAATCCGGGGAAGAGAACCGAGAATGTAATGGGAATTCCCAAAAAGATAACCTAACTGGATGACGCCAAAATGATGTCTATATTTAAAGTAGCTGTACCGAGTTAACCAAGATAGATCGGACGATTGTAGTCTTCTCACCCAAGTAGTTCTACACAAACTCTTCTTATAACCTTCGGCACACACACTTACCATCGTCGATGCCTCTATTACATGAGACTGCTTCAAGAAGAGCTAGACGCTGGATATCTGTATGTATTTAGCAGTACAGTACCGAGAGCACCAAGAAATGACGAACCGCTCAGGTGTTCCCCTCAAGCTCGAACATGAAGATCTTAGAATAGTGAGCTTAACCTACTAGGTAGGCAGGTAGGTATAAGGTAATGAAGGTCGTACAGAGTTAGGTACCGGTACTTGAACTGATAATAAATTAGTAGATACCTACTCAGTCATAAAAGATCTTACTTACAATATTACGGTAACTAAAGTGACACCATGATGCAGAATCCAAAAGAGGCTCGATTTTTGGCTGATCATAGAAATTCCCCAGAAAACAATGCCCACGCCCACATGAAAATCCTTGCCCCACCTTCTTCGTGACTTTTGTTCTAGCTTTCAAAGTTCAACCTAAGATTACTACCATTTTCAAGCTTCGCGATTCAATGTTATCCATCTTCTTACAGTACAACCTACGACTCTTCTTATGATTATACTTCAATTTATTTCCTATTGAAGTTTCAACCAACTCTACCTTTGTTCACCCCCCCCCCCCAATATCGATGTGCTCCCCACGAATTGTCCCGAGCATAATCCATGTCTGATATGGCAGAAGAGATACGGCCAGCGGCGCCCAACCCCGCAGATTCCTTTACATTACAACCACCGGTTATCGCTAGACATGATCACGAGTCGCGCATAGCTCAACCTTCAACATTTCTTCTTCCAAGAGGGAAGGTCGCCGAGATGCATCAAGAAAGGCTGCAGGAGCAACCGCAGGAGGAAAAGCCGGAGGAAAAGCCGATGAGTGCGCTCGACAGGGACCAGCAGAAGGGTCTGGTAAGATAATTTCACCTATCGCTTGTTCTATCAGGATAGTCGTATAAAGTCATTTATGGGATAGTCGTGGGGGTTTGTACTTCGAGTACTACGCGGGGCTGACATACTTGATTCAACAGAAATCAATTCGAGATTTCCTCAAGCGCCGTACAAGTTACGATGTTCTACCTCTTTCCTTTCGACTCATCATCCTTAATACCGATTTACTGGTTAAGAAGAGCTTGACCATTCTCCTACAAAATGGTACACAACAGCCCCAACCCTACCAGATTATACCCCATTGCTGATCTTTGGACCTTATAGGTATCGTTTCAGCCCCGCTATGGGATTCTCACACCTCAACCTTTGCTGGTCTTCTTACGACTTCGGACTATATAAACGTTATCCAATATTACTGGCAGAATCCAGAAGCTCTCAATCAAATAGATCAATTTAAATTGAGTAGCTTAAGAGGTAGAGTCCAAGATTTTAGATCGGTTGAGCATTAGGCTGAATTCATCACAGATATCGAAAAGGCAATTGGCGTACTACCTTTGGAGACAGTGTCGGTACATCCTGCGCGACCTCTTTACGATGCTTGTCGCGAAATGTTACAAACCCGGGCCCGCCGTATCCCACTGGTTGATGTCGATGACGAAACGGGAAAAGAGATGGTGGTCAGTGTGATTACACAATATCGTATCCTGAAGTTTATTAGTGTCAATGTCGACGAGACGGGATTTTTGAAGAAAAGTGTATCGGACATCAAATTAGGAACGTATGGGGACCTACAAACCGCAAATATGGACACTCCAGTGATCGACGTCATACATATGATGGTCAAACACAGCATTTCGAGCGTTCCCATTGTTGACAAAGATTCGCGAGTACTTAATCTTTTCGAGGCTGTCGATGTAATCACGATTATCAAGGGTGGTGTATACGATGGTCTGACTTTAACTGTGGGAGAAGCTTTGGCGAATAGGGCAGAAGACTTTGCCGGGATTTATACTTGCAGTGAAGAAGACAGGTTGGATTCGATTTTTGACACGATTCGAAAATCCAGAGTGCATCGATTGGTGGTTATAGATGAAGAGCAGCATTTGAAGGGAGTGATCTCTTTATCAGATATTTTGCAGTATGTACTCCTACATGGAGAAGACGATGATTGAGCCTGTCCGATATTGGCCATGATACTACGAGGATGGATAGGCGTTGCATAGCGATTTGGCGTACAGGCACAAACCTGATCTCACTGGTCATTAAAATGGCCACAAATAGATGTGATTGGGCGATTTATTCATATTCGTTAATACCATTTTATCGGCTCGGACTAAGGATAATATGGCAAGTTTTGGGATTGGCTTGTGAATATTTTATGGATGATGGGCAGCATAGGACTTGCAATTCATAAATTTTACCCCCTTTAGAATGCTTCGACGGACTAATGTGCATTTCAAACATAGCCGAGGACTTCAGATGATTCTAAGTGGATTCATCATTCCGGAATGAAGATTTCATTTTGCACTTACAGTGGTTCATTGTTGAGAATGGATAAGTTTAAGTCGCGGTTTCTTCTTTTGTCGTTAAAAGCTCATAGAGAATGCACCTAGTCTTTCTCTTAGTCTTTAAAGGGCAGGAACAATCTTCCTAGAAAGCCAATCTGCCATTTCTGCTGACACTAAAGAACACATCCCAAAAAATATTTACAAATGACAAGCAACAATTAAAGGTTGCTGGAAATCATCCAGCAATCAAAATGCCAACTAACAGTTATCGTCTTAATTCAAGGGCATCATCAGCTACTTTATCCCTCAGGCGACAACAGCAAGAAGCACCTCTATTCATAGATGATGCAAGCATTGCTCAAAATTTACTACGAGGCCAAGTAATTCCTATCAGACGAGCATCCATCAGAGCATTTCCATCAGATCCAAATATTCCCTTAGGCTTATACGAAGATGGTCCTTCCCACACCGACGAGCCTCCCAATATCGGGCAGCAGCCTAGAATTCGACGTGGTCTTTGCAGTAGTAATACCTGGACTTCTTCAAGCGGCGGCGGCGAGTCTGAGAATGACGACTCGGATGATCGTACACATTTTATAGAGGAATTCAACCGACTGGCGGATAAGGTCTGCAAATAGTTTCATTGTGACATGACGAACAAAGCTAATGCTCCGTAGCACGGCGTACGAAAATTTATTCCAAGTGAATACGAGGACACTCCTGTAAGTTAACGCTTACATTCCATCACCTCAAGTGCTTATTAGATTTAGTGCATGGAAGATGGACCCGATAAACATGGTAACTGGCTATCCCGAAAGATCTTCAGACGGACATCCTCATCTCAGACGCCCGTTGTCAAGTCCAAGAAAGCGGAACGACGAGATCTCAAAAGAATGCGCAGCATTAGTGACTCTTTGCGATTGAAGGGCAGACGAGACTCACTCAAAGATAGAGATTTGGTTGAACTTGTTCGTCTGTGTGGGTCAAGCCTATTATACCTTCCGGCCGAATATGCTCCGAGCAGCTTAACTTTACCAACTTGTATTCGTGCTACAGCACAATACTTGATACAGCATGGTATGTTTCGAATTACAATCCGGTATAATTTCTAAGTGCTGATTGATGTGCAGCTCCTACCACCCGAGGTGTCTTTCGTATACCGGGCTCCCAACACACAATCGGCCTCATTTATGAACACTACTGTTCTAAAGGAGACGAAGGACACATTGCGGGAACAGTAAGATGTCCGACTTTACCAGACCATATCGAGTGTGATGTGCACGACGTTGCATCTGCGTTCAAGAGATTTCTCTCTGGTATCCCTGGTGGTATTTTGGGATCACTTCCACTGTTCGATGCTCTCGTATCTATCCAAACAAATCTTAGGGGTGATCCGGAGTTGACACGAACTAAGCATAGCAAGGTCCGAGCGAGACTTATTGCTTTGTCTATATCGACTTTAAGATCAACATATAGAAGAGAACTTATCTGTGCAGTCTTAGGACTGCTCTGTATGGTCGGTCGTGCAGCCGAAACGGCACGAAGGGAAGATGATAGGGGCAGACCTCTCCCTACTTCGGATCTTATGGGCTACAAACCGTTAGGAGTTTGTTTCGGTCCCCTCCTTGTCGGTGATCTAATGGATAACTACAATATCCGTTTAGCCAACGGCCACGGTAGCTTGGTTCTCACTCCTTTGAGTCCACCAAAAACTAAGAAGGAGAGGAAGAAATACAAAAGTGCAGAAGAGGGAGTCACTTTCAATAATACAGTTGACAAAATCAAGGTTGCCTGCGAAATTATGGAGATGCTCATCACGCATTGGCGTGATATAGTTCGTCATATGAAGAACCTAGACGCCCTCACAGCAGTTGATGGATGCAAAAGTCTAGGTCTCCGGGGTAGAAAACCACCTATGTTACGCCCTTCAATGTCGGAGTCCTTCTCCTTGCGGAGGCCTCCCGACTGGACTTATGACAAACCCGACAGGAATATTGACAGGAGTCAATCTCCAACGCCTCCACAGCGTAAGCTTTCGCCTCGTTCATGTCCAGTGCATATCGATACATTGGGTAACCGCGGGGAGATTACGCAACAGCGAGCACTTGACGACTCCGCTCATTCCTCGCAGCTAGATCCCTTATTAGTCACAAAGCAACGATCACGTCAACGATTGTTACCGGGAGAAGCTCTTAAGAACGCAAAATCTACGAGTGCTCTTTCGGCGGCTTTGGTACAAGAGCATCCCGATGAAAACGACTTTGAAGATAGTAAGCTGAGTTTCATGCAAACTCCACAAAGTGGTGGGCCACCCCCTTCTACAAGAAATGGGAAAGGAAATGATCAAAAGAGCCCAGCTGTTGAACATACTAGTGGACGTCATGTCAAAGGTATTGTTCGGAGTTTCGAAAGCGAATCAACTGAAGCTGAGGTTCTGTTGCCTGACACAGATTCCAAAGATTTTGGTCATGATAAGACACCTAAAGCACAATCAATTAGACAATCACCAGATAGGCATTCCAAGGAGACGAAGACGACCAGTTCATCTGCTCTCTTGCATGATAACAATCGAAAATCTGTGCAAGGCTCTTCGTCAACTTATCGGAATAACCCACCCAGCAAAGATAATCATATCAGATTCGCGCCCAGTACATCCCATGTTCATGAGAGCAAGGATCTTCGGAGATTTCAAGGTTTTACAAGTTCTGATCCCTCGAAGGGAAATAGTCCTATCGATCCACTTTCTCGAGTTTCACATGAGGATGACTTGGCATCCTTAGCTGTTCTGGGACAGGCTCTGGAATCGCCTGACTTGTCAATGAAATCAGTAAAGTCTACAGAAAAATTTGAGAAGTCAACAAAACATGATTCTGGGGTAGACTTTCATGAGAGAACGGAAGCTGAGAAACCTAATACACCAAACTTTTCACGCCCTCAAGCACCTCGCAACAATGTTTCCGATACACCAAAGTCTACAATAATACATAGGCACGACGGCCAGTCCAGCAGTAAAAGTAATTTCTCACAAAAGACTGGTTCTGCTGCACCTCTCGTTACAACATTAGTGGAGCCTAAAGTCACGCAGGCGAAAGTAAAACGTCCTCATGAAACTGCTTCGCCAGCCACCTTGTCAAAAGTGGCTTCGATCAGAGACATGTTCCGGAAGCGAAAATCCGAGAGTCGTTCGTCAAAATCAAGTGAAGATCACCACAAGAGTGAACCTTCTAGGCCAGTCATAGAGCATCATGCAGAACCCCGTTCACGGAAGATTCCCACTCCCGAGCCCACTAGCACGCCCAAGAAGGTCAGCGTCAGGGCCATGGCAGAAAAATTCGACACCGTGAAGGCAACACCTCCCCCACCAATATCACCAACTCCAGCTAAATCTGCTCGACCAGCAGCCACAACATCTGTCGACAATCGAAGAGGCGGTGGTGTTATTTCACCTTATACCATCAATCCGCCACCATCACCATCAAGATCAATTGCATCCATTAAATCTGGAAAGTCTATTCGGTCTTTCCGCAATGCCGGTTTAGCCCAACGATTTCAGCAAATTCAAGAACAGTCATCGCCTACCAAGATACCAGCTCCAAAGAGAGTTTTGAGAGATTTCGTACCAGAATCTACCTCACCTAAAGCTATAATTGAGGATTCTCACGAGGACTCTGTATCTTCATTGAAACTACCACTTTCTACTTCCAACTCGCTTTCTGTTCCACTTAAGCCAGTGGGACATCAACCACCTATACCAAATCGAACAGCTGGAATGGATGGTGCATATAGTAGTATTGGTAGCTCAGACACCCTAGCTCTAACGTCGTCCGAGTTTGAAGCTGCACATAAATTTCTACATTCGCAATCGCTACTTGCTCATGATGCAACGCTTTCGAAGAATACACTGACTCGCGGGAATACAGTCTTACACTCGCAAATACGCAGTCTTCAACAGCAGGTAAATGAGAAGACTGAACAAGTACGGCATTTACAACGAATGGTTGAAATGAGGTCGATTTCTGATACTGAGCATATTAGTCTGGCGGAGCAGCTGAGAGAAGCAAGGGAGGAAGTGGAGACGTGGAGAAGAAGGGCAGAAGGAGCAGAGAGAAAGTTGGAATTGATGGATATTATCGGTACTAGAAACAATGCAAGGATGGAAGAGCAGCGGGGGCTGAGTTACCAGACTAGAGATGTTCAAGCTGGGGATGCTATTGGTATGCATGGACGGGGATATAGTGTTGATGGCGGCATGAGGAGAATTATTTTGAAAAGAAGGATGGTTGATACGATGAGCTCAGAGGATAGTACTGAAAGTAATGGTACTGTTGTTAGAGAGAGGAGTAGAAGGGACGAGGATGGCAGTGAGATTGATATGGACATTATTTCTGTTCAGGGTGGACATAATAATTGGGCAAGTCAGACACTTTCTATTATGGATGGTCTTAAAAGTTGGGAGAATTGATGAGTCGTATTTATGTTCTGGAAGTTTTATTTTGGTAATGGGCAGGCAAGATGGTAAAGGAGAGGGGGTGTAGCAGTTATGGGTGATGTTTTTACAATGCTTCTTGTTTTTATTTTTGTATTATATCCTTATGTTGTTGAGATGAGAAGAGTGGAGGTGGAGAGTTGGCAAATATTATTCGGATGAGACGAGAGTTTAGATATTCATTTATAGATAGGTAGGTAGGTACTAGGTAGGTAGGTAGGTAGGTAATGAATAGAATGGAACGCCAGGCCAGCTAATAGTCTTTTACATATAGATACAGTATTCACTTTGGTGTTTTTGATATGCTCTCATTTCATGATTCTTCACTATTTAGTTTCTGGTGGCGCTAATTGGGTTCTGGTTTACCTTTGACTTTTCGAATTTTTTGAATTTTCTGAATTTTCAAGCCTGGAGAGAGTGAAAATTGAAAATTGAATTGTGGGAGATTTGGGATTTAAGATTGATCTTTCAATTTATTCGACGGTTGATCATGACAACGCAATAACGGAATTACACGGCGCGATAATACAATATAATACGACACAATATAATACAAGAGAGGAGAAAGGAGGAAGGAGAAAGGAGAAAGGAGAAAAGGTGTATAAGAGATAGATATTTGAATTGTAGCTAGCGCGCTTTGTGGCTAGTGATTACAGTGATCTTGTAATTACGGGGTTTGTATTACGGTTTTTTATACTAGGGTTTTTGTACTACCGTCTTGCATATCTGGATTCTGGGAGTCTGGACTCTGAAGTGTTGAAGTGTTGATTACAGAACGAATAAGTGAGAAGGATTTTTAACGGAAGAGAAGAAGTTAGCGAAAAGGAAAAGGAAAAGAAGAGGAATAGGAAGAGAGTGCTTGGTATTCTTGTATCGGCACGGATATTAATCTTGAAATCGGAGCTGGTGTTAATACGGATATCAACACCTCAATACCAACACGACCTCCATCATCCACCATAACTGCAAGTCCAAGTATTGTCGATCTTGCAACTTACGATTTTACAACTTTACGACTTTCCGGCTCTGTAACTGGGAAATTTATCATCCGCAGTATACACACAGCATACGAAGACATCATTCATACAACAAGATAATCAAAAAATACAATGTCGGCAAAAGACATCCATAGGAGTGATGGTCAGATGTCAGACCATGGAATTCCACCGTTTAGATCCTACTCGGAGAATGTGGGTTTGGGAGTACGATCAGAAAGACATGTTAGGGGAGAGTGGAATAAAGAGCAATTGGAGTTTATGGAAATATTGAGGAGAGAGAAAGTCGAGAGAGATGGATATGGAGAGGGTGGTGAGGGTGGAGAGGAAAAGGGTGATGACGGGAAGGGTAATAAGGTGAAAGAATGGATTAACTGGGAAAGATGGGGACTTAGCATTGGTTTTGGTATGTTCATTTCTTTCTTTTCCCTCAACTTTGATCAGAATCCCAACCAGCAATCTTACATATCCCACAATCCAAAAACTACCACTCTTACCACATACCTCTACTCATTAACCACACTAACCAGACCCCATAGTCCTCTTCAATCTCTTCTTCGCTCTCCCCCTCGCATACCTCATCGCCAAATACACAGTCTCATCCCCATGGCAGTGGATAACCTTCATACTATCTCATCATGTAATGTTAGCTGCTGGCTATGAAATAACAATGGATATTAGAGATCGAATGATTAGGGAAGAGGAAGAGAAAATGGAATTGGAGAAATGGGATGAAGTGGTCCGAAAATTAGAGGGTGCTTTGAGGGATTCTAGGCGGGGAAGGTTGGTGTTGGGGAGGGTGGAGAGTGGATTGATGGGGATGTGGGAGAGAGAAGGGGAGGAGAAGGAAAAGGAGAGGAGATTTAGGAGGGAGAAAGATAATGATAGTGAACTTGCGCGAGAGGCAGTGGATAGGAAGTTGGAACAGATGGAGGATGCGAGGCGCAGCGGATTGATGATTGATAGGGGGCTTTGGGTGGCGTTGAAGAGGAAACAGCTTGATTTTGATAAGGTGGCTCATCATTGGTCGGATTGGAGGATTGATGGTAGATGGAGGGGGAAGGATTGGTGGGAATTGTGTGAGGTGGAGGGAGTTTTGGGAGGGTGATTTTATGTATGAATGATTGTGGGGGAAGGATATTTGGTTGGGTTTGGACGGAGATATAGAATGTGAAAGGGAGAAAGGTAGCATGTTGATAGAGAATTGGAGGAAATGCATATACTAGGGACAAGGCATCTCTATTACATACATAATCCGGCTCAAGATCCATGATAAAAATAGACAACTTCTACAATAATCAAATCTCTAAAGCATATGGGTAGTTCCCACGTGAATTGAAGTTAGATCTGAATCTCCTCCTATAAATATCCCACGCGGAAAATTTATCTACCCTGTTCTTTTTCTTCGTTCACTCTAGTTCAGCCTTATGAATGAATACACATCACAACGCACCCCCTCTAATCCTATATGTATATATCCAGGTTTAACTCCGATCCCATAGGTATTTACTCGAGTCTTGTGTAAACTCATATTCACTTCTGTAGTCCGTATCTCCACTGTGATTATTCTCTAGAGTTTTACCACGTTCTTGAACTTATTACTCTACTATAAAAACCGCTATCTCTAATCACCAGTCTTATGAAAAGACACAAACATGTGCGGAAAGTTCAACATGGCACTTTAGGAATCCCTGCTCAGTGGTTACCTAGATTGCATACTTTGTCCGTTTGCTTCAATATACACTCTCTTCCCATTCATGGGGCGAGAAAAATAAATGTTGATTATTGTTATGGCTTCGAGATTATCGTTTATTTATCTTCGATGCATGGGAACTAGGAAGATGATTAATGGATCTTTCCGTATTGATGATACTAGGTGCACTCGTACATCACTATTTAATGGCCTTAGTACCGCCAACCACGTCAACATACCACTGCTGCCATTTCTCAGTATTTTCTCTTTTCCCAGTAGTTGATTCCAAGTGGGATTTGGAAAGCATCATCCAACTCGAACTTTGAAGACTGAAGACTGAAAAGTGAAACTCATATCGGCGTGTATAGATAATGACATATTCATCTCATATGCAAAGTGACGTTGTGTTTTCTCCGCTTGTTGGATTTTGATTGTATGTCCCGACAGGAAGACATCTTTATATCTTCTTTTTGCTTTTGCCCTATATATAGGAAGAGCGCTTGATCAGGGAGTGTTATCTAGTTGGATTGGGAGCTTGGTGGATGAATATAGTCCCCGTCATCTTCCATATTTGGGAGATAGCTGTTGAGTTAGGAATTTGCTATGTATATAAATGGTTTACTCGTTTTCCTTGTTAAGACATAGAATTTAGAAAGATGCTTCACAAGTGTTCGAAGCTCAATCTTGATTTTTAAATCGTTATGGTGGATTGTGTTTTTTGCTTGTGTTTGACTTGATATACCTGTCAGGTTTCCCACTTTGGCATGGAAACTTGTTGCGGTCATCCTTACAATAATTATTGTTGCCAACAAGACCGATCGTCATTAACCCTCACTGCAAAAACGACGACGAGAATGAATGCTCTTCCACCGATGATCATTATCTGTGGTTGATGTATGGAAAGTAGCGAAAAGTCCGAAAGACTCGCTGGTGCAATACTAGCTTTTCTGATGCCATTCTTTTACCCCCTGAACCCAACGGCATTTTTTTTTTACTGTGCATTCTCTACTCTACCATAATCTGCAAAGTATTGGGGCTTTTAAGGATAGATAGCTATTGAAGTATGAGTACCAGTAATTATTGTTTATGAAGCACGCGATAGTGACGCTGGAGAAGAAAGGTGTGGATATCACTTCAAACTGACTTTCTCACATTGACTTGTATAATACCGCGAATGATAAATTTAACAGGCTTACAAATCAAAATCCATTCCCAAGTGCATGTCTAATTTCTGGGTTCGAGTGAGTATATAAAGATTGCAATTCTTGTTCCGCCAAGAGCAAACCTGGCAGAGCAAGTTTCCGTGACAACTACATGGGCAGCTTCACCATGAAACTCGTTTTGAGCCGGCAATCAATATCAAGGTCGCAGAGCATATCAATAAGATTTCTGAGTTATTTTTCAAGAGGATTGTCGATTGTCAAAATAGGGCCTTTCGTCATTGGCATTATTCGCATTACCGCCATTAAAGCTCAAGCTTGAGGTATTATCATCATTGCACTTGAGACAATAGATAAAATTTTCAATCCTGGACAGACTGAGATATATGCGTTTTTATCTCAGAACCAAACTTTGTCTTGATAGTACGGAGTCATACATTGGGGTTGTATCCCATTTTGTGCTTGACTTCGAACGAGAACCTCTGTGAAGCAAAGAGAGGATTTTATACTCAGGAGCAGGAGATTCCTGCGCTCGCTTGCTCGACAAGAAAATCTTCCAATAATTATCAGATTAACACGTACAATATAGCACCAAAATACTCGACACAAATCGAAACGCAAAGGAATAGAAAAGGATTCATCCTTCACGATGAACAGCCTGATGATTCACGTGGGTTTAATTGTATGCTCATTGATCATTGCCGTATGGACGTTTCTGGGGTTGTATACTGATATTCATTTGAGATGGTGTTGGTGCATTGGTATATATTTGAATTTGGTGTCTTTCCAGATAGCATATCATGAATTGATGATGTTTGAACACTTGCTCGTAGAAATTATCGATGAAATGAATGAAAAAGCTTGATCAAGAACGGTACTGTGTACATCCAGTTATAAGAAATTATATATCCCTGGGTGCTATAGTGGTATCACAAATCCATGCTCTGAAAATTGAGAGAAAAGCCAATGCTCAAAAGCCAAACCTGAGCAATAAAATCCAAAAACATAGTAATTACCCTACTCGAAAATAAACAAAAATCCTCTTCCGTTCAAATACAGCATATATATAGTATATCCTCAGCCCTAAATGCGACCTCCGTCACCATACATACATACGTATCTCATCAAATCTCCCATTTCAGTCGTACAATCTCATCCCACAACTCAGGTCCTTCCTTACCAGACAGATACTAACCAATACAATCAAGGAATTAATGAGTTATCTGGTAGTTGTACAACAGTACTTGGTCAAACCCTGGAGATATGCAAGACTTGCAAAGTACATTGTATTCCGTAACACCGCATATGCCTTGTACGACTGATTATACTCCGTGGATAGTAATTAAATATTCCTGATTGATATACCTATATTAGTGTACTAACATAAGACTGACAATATTTTATCAAGATATTCCATTTAGAAGCTAGAAAAACAAAGTCTCCTCTCCTCTGCATCACATCTCAATCTTCCAAGTTCCCTCGTTCGCACAGCACAGATCATCCCACCCAAACTCAGGAGTAATTTAACCATAAACTAACCATAAACTAACCGTATCAATGGCTAATCCTACCCGATATCTCGATAACTTTATACTTATACCAACCTCACACTCCACCCCAAAATGAACCACTATTCAATCAAACCGCCCGGCCCAAATATCTCCCCCTCCCATGCTCCCACTCACCGAACACAAAATCTCCACATGGCGTGCTAGCTAGGTTGCTAGCTAGTACGGTGGCACCCACCGCGAAATTTACGGAGTACGGAGTACGGGTACCTGCTTATTAGCTGCTCCGAAATATTTCCTCGAGAGAAAAAAAAAAACCTTGATTCTCCTCGTGATTGTGGAGATTCTGAGATGCGAAGTTTGGTTTGGTTTGGTTTGGTTTTTGTTAGAGTGTTTTTGTGAGGATTTGGAAGGAGGGGGGAATTTGGAAATTGGTATGTGAATGAATGATTAAATGAATAAATGGCTATAACAAGTTTTTTGAGGGGAGAGGAAATTGGGAAGGGAACGGAAGGGATTTTTTCGTCACCATCCTTTCTGGTTATCACTATCAAGATTCAAATGAGGGGGAAAAAAAAGAACACAGGTGTAAAAGTCAAATCAAAAATTAAATTTTCTCCCAAATCCATTACACGAATCTTCGTGAAAAGTAGTCTTGTCTATAGCTTTTCTCTCATCCATACCATATACGTTCCATCGTACCCAAAGATCTCAACCGTACATTTTGGAAACAAATTCATTAGAGTAAATGTGTAACAAAAATGTAAAGATTGAAATGCCCAAATTCCGTAACGCAATCCTTCTTATCCTCTACCCCGCGATATCTCATCCATCATTACACCATCGACTCTAAATCATTCTCTCATCCATCCACCCATTCCCCGTGTAGAACTTCAATTCTCTTACAAGAACATGGCAACTGCTCCGGCCAAAAGTCCCATCATTGGGATACCGGTAGCGGCAGCTCCGTTTGAAGATGAAGAAGAGCGAGATGAAGAGGCAGTGGCTCGGGTGGCGGAGGCAGAAGTGACCAATCCAGTTCCGGTTGAAGTTGAGGTTCCGGTAGAGGTGGATGTACCGGTAGAAGTGGTGGATGATCCAGTGGAGGTGGAGGTAGAAGTACCGGTAGAAGTACTGGTAGCAGTGGAGGTGGTGCCTGAGCTCGAAGTCAGCGAGCTAGATTCAGTAGAAGAGGAAGAGGTACTCGAACTGCTCGAAGAGGAGGAAGAGGTAGAAGAAGCGGAAGAGGTAGATGAAGTAGAAGAAGCGGAAGAAGTAGATGACGCACCAGTGTAACCTGCAAGAGTGCTGCTTGCGCTTTCAACTACTCCCTTGACCTCGAATTGTTGAGATTGAGCCAAGATTTGCTCTGGTTTTCCTGGGCTGACAAAGTTGATTTGGTAGTTGCCACCGGTTGGTAATTGAAGACCGGAAACGGTCTCAGATCCCACGCTGATATCGACGTTGCTGAAAAGTTTATCGCTGAGAGGTGGGTTGGAAGCCATGTGGACGAGGTAGATATCGACGGTGGTAGGATCAGTGGAGACTGAGGACCAGGTGATAGTTTGAGCACCTTTGGTGAGATCCCATTTTCCATCGGTAGATGGGGAGGTGATGCTGATAGCTTGAGCAATTGCGAAGAGCGCAGCGAAAGCGAGAGCGTAACGAGCCATTGTGAAGAGTTTGGTTTGGGTGAGAATTAAAAGTTGATAATAGTTGAACGAGTGTCGATTAAATTGTCACGAACGATGGACAAGATTTTGTATGATGTACGATTAAGTATTTCGAAAACGAATGTGTCTGTCTTTTTAAAAAGTTGCAAGAGATGATGGAATTGGGAATGAAAGGGGATTGAGTGAGAAGTAAATGTACTAAATCAGATAATCACTCTAGAGTAAGATAGGAAGGATTAAGGCGGGAAAGCTATTAAAAGTACTTCGGGATTATGAACACGAGATTTTGAACTTCGCCCACTTGGGCAATATTCATGAATTGTTAACATATATCCTTGTAATACCAATCCTCTTGGCAGGTACCCGTGCAACCTGTTAACTCGTTTGCAGCTTGCTTTTTTCCACGGAGTAAAGATTGCCTTGGGACGAATCACAGTCTCCAACAAGTCCAACTGCTCCATCATTCGTTCGGATGGTTCCTATGAGAAGAGGCGTGATTTTCTCGTATTGATTTCTGACAAGTGCCAAGTAACCGATTCAGGGGAAAGGGCGGAAAAGTTAGAAAGGTGCCAGAAAATACACAAAAGGTGTAATGGTATCAAAGCTTATCCGTATGTAGTATCGGTATTGACGATTCTTTTCCACGAGCGAGAGGTTCTTTCTCGGATATCTTGATTGCCAAGGTACTTTAAGAAGCTTTTAGATGCAATTTTATTTGAAGTCCGTCGTATCAGAGATTTTTTTTTAAAAGGGTTGCATATGATAACTTTGCTTACAAATCAAAAGAATGATTGGAGCATGAATATCAAATTTGATTCCTTATCATTCTTAGCACAGGGGTAAAAGATTCTGAGAACCACTTATAAAGCCAACATCCGTATTCAAAATTTCGATCCATGGAAACCCAGTACGATTTTTGATAAGTGTCATAAGCATAATTTTAATGCTTGAATTAGTGTGGAAGATCAAAGCCTCAAAACTTCTTATTATCAATCAAGCTCAACCAAGTTGGGTGACAGTGTCCGAAAAGGATCTGCACTTTGCCATTCAAGTTTCTTGCTAAAGATGTGTTAAACTTTTCATAAGCCCTAAGGAGAGCAAAGTCGCTTTAAGAGTCAATTTGTCAAAGCAAGGGGTGAAAATTGTTTAATCTATTCGAGGAAGAAGGTCACCTGAACTCTTTTTGCGATCTGAACTCTTTTTGCGACCTGAACTCTTTTTGCGCCCTGCTCGCTTGAACAACATTGAATGGTTTGAATCTGTGCGTGTAGAAATCCGCAATTACGATGTAGTTACAATACGGAGTAGTTTCGCTCACACCGATTTGACGGATGCCTGTATCGTATTGCAATTTTTTTTCCAACCATTCTTTACTTCGCCATCCTGCAAACCGTAGAATCAAGAGGCTCCACAAGAAATGCCCCCCTGAAAGTTGCCCCTGTATAGTTAATCAGTTGTTTTTGCCGTTGGAACTTCGAATCAAGGTCAATCTTGCATTCGCTTACAGCAGGATCTGATTTTACAACACAGTGTACTGCAAGCTTATCTACGTAATTTTAGATAGTCGTAGGGCTAGGATATTTGAACTTTGAATCATACTTAACTCCGCCATGCAGCCCGTATGATGGAAATGCCGTACAACCTCGAGAGATTCGAGCTCTTGGCATTTTCCAATCCCCTCTGCGGACGAATACCATGCCGATTCGATTTGATATTTGGTATGAAAAGTCGTGGCTACGTGTGGTTGGTCAGGCAAAAATCTATAAATCTCTGGTTATAATAATGTTGTCAATCAATGAACCTATAGAGACGGTCTAATATTTATCCGATCGAATTGAAGCCGAATGCCAATACTAACTATATAACTCATTCTTGAAAACTTTGTATTTATATTTACTATCTAGATCTCATTCTTGAAAACTTTGTATTTATACTTACTATCCAGAATCCCATTTAAATAATGAATTGGAATTTCACTTTCTTCTAGAATAGTTCGTTGAGATTCTCTCCCCAATTCCGAGACGAAATCCGTATCGTAAGGCCACTGCCAGAAGACAAATTCTCCAATTCTTTCAAACACCCCATCATTTTCTCCCGTATCAGTTTCCCAAGCTAAATCTAGAGTCTATCCCCAATATAGTTACAAGATATCGCCGAATCTCGCCTCATCATTACTGCTAGGAATTCCCGTATTCTGAGTTTTATTCGTCCGAAGTTCGAACGTGCATGCATATACTTGTCTTACCACCTGCATCTCGAAGATTCACATTCCACTACTACCATCTCTTATTTCTACCTCATTATACTCATTCTTTTCACTCATCCAGGCCCTTCTCTTCTCATCTTACATATACACAGTCAATCATCCCAAAAGCACACGAAAATACACTCAACTAAAAGGACGCTCAACTCGTTCAATTCACCTCAAACTCAGCACAACCACCAAGGACTCCCACCGCCTTGCCAAACCTCCATCTATAGATCTCACCATATCCAACATGCCCAACATACCCAGCGCATAACGACAAGAAAATTATCGATCAAGCCCACAGGACCAGAAAGTACCATTGAACCTCGCACTACCGCAACACTCCATACGTAACCACCTATCAAGATTTCCTTCCCGTGTTTACCCAGCGAGGAATTATGAGAACGGTTAAGAGATCACAATTTTGTATGGTAGAAGTATAAACCAACAAGCAGAATCTTTAATCTTCAATTATCGAAATCAATGCGAGACGATGATAATAATCACTACTCCTCTTCCCCTCTTTTCCATCTTTTTCCTCTTTTCCACCTCAACACTACCATTCACTCTTCCCTTCTCCACTACCCTCAAATCCAAATCCCAAAATCCCCAGAAGCCCCAACATCCAGAAATTCTCTTCTCTTCTCAACCACATTTACATCTACCATCCAAGCCCCGAGTTCAGCAGCTCGCTATATAGTATATATGTGTATCCCAGGTCTTTAATTGGTATAGATGAGGATCTGTGCGATGGGTCGTGTAGCGTCATTTCAGAGATAAATACTTCGTTTAGGTATTGAATGAAGATACGATGAACTATATGATGATATAAGAGTGAGTATCTAGGTAGGTAATTGAATAAGAACAAGGAAGTTAAGATTCACCACTTCACAAGGAACCTTTAGAGTTTAGATTTCCGATTTCAAATTCATTATCGCTACTACATACACCGCCAGACCAGAAAAATTCAATATAAAAGAAAGTGAATAAAAATACAGTACTCCTATATCTATCTATTCATCTATCTATCTATATATCTGCAAACCATCCCGCAGCGTATGATAATGATATGGTATCTAACCCACAAATCAACAATATATAATCCTCAAAGGGAGTCAAGGACCATTCTTGAACTTTTGCCAAGCCTATCGTATCCCACCAGATCCTATCCTATCCCATCCAGATCCAATCCCATCCAAATCCTATATGCACATCCAATACCCCATTAAAATATACAATAGTAGATACAAATTAAAAGACCATCTCACCAAAAATTACAGCCCAAATTACCAAAACCTCCCCCCTCTCAAACCAAATCACTAGCATCAAATCTCTGCCCCCGACTCGTCATCGGCGTCAAAACCTCCACAATAGTATCTCCAGCAATATCTCTCCCCATTCCCCTACCTCTCCAATCCATGTCTTCGCTATCCATGGCACTCTCAGTGGTCCCACTATCAAAACTCTCCTGACTCTTATGACTCCTCACACTGCCCTTCTCACTCACAATCGCATTCGAATTACTAAACGGACTTTCTCTCGGACGATCAAAATTGACCGCGCGTCCCTGAACACTCCCGCTTCTATTACGTGCCGAGGGGACAGCAGTGGGATCATAATGCATCTGATCCCTATCTCTCGAGTATCGATGTTCCTGCGCTTGAAGAGAGGATTTACGCGAGATGCGGATGGAATCGTTTGTGCGTGATATTTGGCCGTTGGTTGGACGGCTGCGGGGAGGAATGGGTGGTCGCGAGGTGGATGATAGGGCGGGGTGTCCGGAGCGGGGACGGGGATGGGAAGATGGATCGTCGACGATGGAGGTGCGGGTTGTGAGGGTGGAGGTTGCGAGGCTGGGTTCGCGCTGGTGCGTGTAGGGTTCTTGTTCGGATTGGGATTCGGTGGGTAGCGTGGGTTGATAGGAGAGGCGTTTGGTGGTGGTTTCTGGCTTGGCTTCGAGGAGCGTGCTGGGTTGGTAGGAGGTTCGGAATGGAGATGGGATGGATGGGACGGGTAATTCGGGGGATGAAGATGAGGAACGGTCACTGGTGGATGATTCTTCGGGAGAGCTAGATTGTGATCGTGCGGAGAATCGAGGAGGGAAGCCAAATACATGGGTTGGAGCTGGAGGCGTGGGAATTTTGGGAATCTTGGCTAGGTTATTTGGTGATGATTCGGCACTGCCGTATATGGACCCTGTTTGGGATCTAACGCTTGAATATTGACCTGCTAGAAACATGAAGTTGCGGGGGACTTCGCCTTGGTATCGTAATTGAGATATTTCCTCATCTGATTGAGTCCTGATGGGAGGAGACTCAGAAACTGAACGTGTGCCGAATTGAACGTCAAGCGAGTCTGGTTTCGATTGAACCTCCTTGATTGGTGACGGTGGTATATATGAGCCTACCCTACTAGGCATCGCAGCGCGTCTGATCTCGGCATCAGAAGGCTGTAAGCGAAGAGGCGAAGGTTTATGCTTGGTAGATTTAGGGACAGAAATTTCGCTGGAAAGTCTCGATAGACTATCTTCGCTGCTACTGCTAGCTGCTGACGGACCTGTGATGGCCTCAAGATTTTTGGTAGCCTCTGACAAGTCTACCGCAGTTGTTGATGGTGGCCCGAACATCGATTGAGCAGGAGAATTGCTTCTAGATTGTGAGACGCCTCCAAAGAAACCTCTTTCGATTGCGCGAACGCCAAAGAGATCACCTTCACCGAGTTCCTCTACATTAAGTCTCTCCTGAGTACTATTTGCCTTTTCGAGTTCCTCAATCTTTATATTTTTTGCAAGTCTAGGAAGAACGTTTAGTCAAATCCTTTCATTTTGAATATTTCGTCTTACCTTCTTTTATTGTACCATACTTTAATCAGGCCAGCGGCCAATACAATTAAAATTGCACTACCAAGTACAATGCTGTAGAAGACACATCAGACATATGTTTAAATGGGTTCATACTCAAGAGACTTACCCAAACTTGGTAGACAAATCTTGACTTCCAAACCACCCCATTGTGAATAATAACAAATAGCTTGGTTATATTAGAATCGAGCGATGCTCATTGAGTATCCTGGAGTTCAATATGCAATATGAATAGCTTGAGTCAATCCGGATTCCTTCCAATGCCCACAGGTCGACGGCTAATGAATGTAATAAGAAAAAAGACACAAGACAGAAAGGCAAACGCGATGAGCACAGCTTTTATCGGTTATACCAGTAATAAAAGCCAACAATAGTTCAAGAAGAGGTCTGAAAGGTCGATATGGGGTCCTGAGAGAGAAATCGAAATCTATGAAGCACAGACTATGCCCGTGCCTGCTGTCAGTTTTTGATGATTCGCGTTTCAGATGACCGGTTTAGGTGGATAGCCCAGACGATGGAGTGGATCGATGTGTGGTTCTAGAGATTGGAATGATAGAGTTTTTCCTGATGATATCGAAGGTCTGAATGAGTGAAACCCTTATGAAATGGTCGCTGAAATGCGTCGCTGTGGCCAAAAAATGGATTCCTTCGACCTTTATTGATAGAGATTGTAGCCACGAGTTGAGGCCGATCGACATTGGACTTTGAGCCGAAAGAAAATGGCCCGCCAGGAGTAATTAAAAAGACGAGTGATATCGAATGTAAAAGAGTGGATGTTCCCTATGAAGGAAAGATCAAAGGAAAGAATGACAAGTAACGAGACAGAGAAAGAGAAAGTCAAAGGAAGTCCAGATCGAAAACAAGATCAGCAGAGCTATCAAAACCTTCTTAAGAGAAGACACAGCATCAACTAGATACCAGTGAATCCTTGAAGCATGGTGAAAATAAATGGAAGTACCAGCTTCACTAGCGGCGCCCTCCAGGCCGTTCACCCACACTTCACGATGAATGTGTAGATCTAAATACGATCATTGGAGCGTCTCACATGGCGAAGCATGTTTGTTCCACAAATCCAATACCATATTCGGTTTGCTCATCTGGTCATGTTGTATGGTCAAGCAACGCAGTGACTGAATAACATCGGAATGTTTGCCCAGGTTAACATGATCTTCACTACAATCACTGGAGGAGGAAGAGTTGCCATGGCACTAGATTGGCTGAGCACGGAATTGTAGATGAGTTTTTCGGTGCTCAACTGCTCTTTGACCTTTTTTATAATGCTGGTAGTTTCGAATCATTTTGAAAATTCTTGTTTACGAGCGGAGTAGAACGGCGGTTATTATTTTTAGTGTGTCGCACCATATGCACGCTTGCAACCCTGTGCAGTTAACCACCAACAGTTTTCCTTTAATAAGAGCGCTGTTATGACCATCAAACACGAATGTATTTTTTGAAGCTTTTTTCGCATATGTATGAGCCATTCGATATGATTGATTGGGTTATTAACCAAGCGACATTGATTTGGATGATCTCGGCGTTCAATGATTATGTGAGATTTTGATCATGTTAACCTTATGTCGCAATTTCGAAAGGTGTAGGAGCCAAAGGATTCGACGGCAGCGATCATTTATCATGCATGGCTCAACAGTTGGTCGATGACTACCGGTATATACTAAATTGGAGCGAGTTCATATAAGTATATCTATCCTCCGAACACCCAGGATTCCACGGCAGAGATCATGGCTTGACAGTAATTAATTATATGGAGCATTTTTAGGAATAAGGTTTAGTTGTCACCATATCTTCCGAGCACCCACGTTTCTTCCCTTAATGATTTATGTACTGCGTACAGAGTATGAACTTCTATGAAGGAGTACTTAATATCATTCTTACTATCTTTGCGAGCCGTCGAACAAGCTGTATGCCAGTATGATATGTCTAGATTTACGCGACCCGTTATCCAAATATAGGAAGATCTTCATGTCTATTATAAAGAAAATCTCGATATTCCACAAAAAGTCTAAATTACAGGCACTGCGACAAGCTTAATGTTAGGGAGGTTGACCTCAAGTGTATTCTCCTACCTTGAAGATGAGATTTTTGCCTCTTTTTTAAAAGCATAAGAGAGAAAGAGATGCCTTTCGAAATTTTGGAATGCAAATAACTGAGACTTATCGTCTTTATGGTGGTCCTCAAGGCCAGTACCAACAAACCAATGTGGAAATCTTCCATCACTCACTCAATCACCGTTTCTCCCAAATACAATTACTTTTACAGTAAGCTTCCTTTTGTTTGTTCTCAAAGGAATGACCTCGTATTGTTCATCAACAGCCACATTGGATTGTCAATACTAGTTGTATTGCGTTGGATTGAGAGGTCGTTATTTTGTTCATACACATGTTACAAAGCTCCTTCACGTACGACTTTGTACAAGACCTGAAGGTAATCTTACCATATCAACCGCTGCCCAGTAGGCCGTAGCCCCTCATATTCGTGTCTTTAGGTCTATTGACCACAGAAGCAATGGAGTTGGTTGTGGTAATGATATTAGTACCTAGGTTCTCATGAAAGTTTTCATGGACGTCACGTGGTTCCGTTTTAGTCATGGCATACTTTCCAAACATACGAAAATATCTACACACCGAGGTATCGATTGAAATTTAACATCAATGTTTTGTAATTGTTCAAATGGGACTGTATACCTAAAATATTGGTCAATATCAAAATATTTGTCAACTATTTTTTTTGTACATTTAAAATTGATTGGATATCAATTTCGGTGTGCTACGACTGAGTGGAGCCGCGTGCCCCTAGGACTTCCGCATGTGGCAATCCAACAATACCGTCAATGAACGGAATTGCTCCAGAAAGGTTTGAAGACTCGAGTTCTTGAGATCTTTTCTTGAAATTCAAAAAACTTCCTTCCGATATCCTTTCAAGGAATATCCCCCGCTACCGCGGTGAGTCCAGAAATAAGTTTACCCGAAAAAGGCACATACGAGGCCTTATTTTTGAGAACCCGAATAGTTTCATATGAAGTTCCCGGCTTCAAAAGATGATTTTCGAATCCCCGAGGTAAAGTCGCTCGCCGTAGTTAGCTTCGAGGTAGGAATATTCCATGGTTAGGTCAAGTTCAATATTAAAACCCTTAGCATATGCCGGCCTTGAAACTACCGGCACTAGACTTACCCTTTGATCAAGAAAATTTCCCCAAATAAAATCCGTCGCTATCTACCTCTCATCCTAAATCTCACCTCTTTCCAACAGTCTGCGAAAAACCTTTGGAGAAATATCTCAAGTTGGTGATCCATCTTCAGCGATGACTCAATCTTACGATATTCCATCCCATCTAAAAAGCACATCTGCGAAAATGCCTCAGTCTGGCGGTCATCCAAGCCGTGGCAGAAGCATGTCTCCAGCCACGGCTAAATCTACTGATCGTCCATACCGTTCAAGAAGTCCACCCCGAGCAATTTCGCCATCGGGTGGTCGTTTATCCCCTCCAGGAAGCAAAGTAATTTCCCGATTTGCCCATCTTCAAAACTCTCCACAAGACATAGAGTCTCGTTGGATCGGCCTGAATGCATCCATTTCCTCCGAATCCACCACGAGACATCAAACACGTGGTCTACCGTTAACCACTCTATCGCCTAGCAATGCTTTCTTCTCCACAACACCCCCGGAACCCGCTCCCCTTTCCGAAAAAGAGCATCGAGAATTGGTATATGAAAATCTTTTAAAAGAAAACTTGCGCCGAAAAAGCATCAACGACAAAGCCTTGGAGAAAGCAAGAACTAAACTCGATAATGCTTTCGATACGTACATCGAAGTAGAAGTCGACTTTCGTCGTAGTACAAGAGTCGCGAATCGTCGCGTTAGAGATACTCAAAGGTGGCACAGAACGAGGAAAAGCTTCGCCGATAACGAAGCATTTACTGCACGTTATGAAAGAATGCGGGATCATCGTGACAAGGCTAAACGTCGTCACGATATTGCACTTACTAGGTGGTTGACGGCAGATCTTGCGGCTAGTGCTTCTAATAATGCGGTTAATAGTAAGAGCTTCCGGAACCAGAACCAGAACTTCCTGTATATTACAAATGTTAACATGAGTAGGCACCCGAGCAGATAGTGATGCCGCATGGGAAGCTTTGGTTGGAACGGGCGGTGGTGCTGGATCTACCGATGGATCTACCGATGGATGAAGCGGCAGATAGTAACCATTGCACATGCGAATGAACGATTCATATGCTGGGCGATACTGATTATGTCGCAACAAACCCCCGTCGCATCAACTCGACTGCTTTCATCAGGCACTTCCCGAGTCTAATCATCCTATACGCCCTTCCCCATTCTCCAGCAACCGAGATTCACCACCTCCATCGACCTCTCCCACCCCCCCTTCGCTCGATCCCACAACACTCACCCCGCCAACTCCCCACATAAATCCGACACCCCGCCCACACAAACAGCAAACCCCACAACCAAGCACCTCTCGTCCCTCCAATCTCTCCGCGCACCCAATAACCTCCCGGAGCTCCCCTTATGAAAGGGATCGAACAACACCGAATGCTATCTCCATCCCTACCAGATCACTGTCACTCACCCTGTAAGCGAATAAATATAACTATTCGTAATCAACACGTGCGGAGTATTCATCGCAGAGCAGGGAACTTGGAGAAATTTTCTCTCGGGTGGAGCGGCAATATGATGAGCGATGAGTGGAAGGATATGGATATAACATCCACCATACCATGGCGGCAATACACAATACATATGAAAGCGAGGCATGCAGGATTTTCCGGGATATGCTATCACAGAGGCTGAATATAGTTAATTGTCCTACAATTCGCAATCAATGCATGCCCTTTCATTCATCAAATAAATATGGATGTAAAAACAGTGTCACCGTATTCGAATATATTTTTCCCTCTCTCCCACCCCCCTCCCTCGCTCCCATCAAATTTCCGCCTCTCAATCCCTTCCTTCCTTCTCTCTCTTTTATCACCTAAATAATGTTCGTCTGTTATGATTCACGAAGATGTACTAAGTACCTACCTACTAATAACTACTCTCCATCTCTAACTTGAAGAGAAATCGCACATTCATATCATCACAAGTGAGTGCACCGTAAAAAGACTCTCACATCAAACAAATCGAAAAAGGATGGGATGCCGCTCAACAAGATTGGAACTAGAGCAAGGTATTTATTTATATTCATATATTCATGTAACACTCAACATTGCCCTGGGCGTATAACCATAACCCCCGACAATGTATATTCGGACTCCTACGTAAAATACATTATGCTTTCTATGCTAGGTATGTATAAACGCCGCCATCTTCGCGCTCGATATAGTCCTTTTCAATTAATTCTAAAGGAATTGTTAGTTTAAATTTACTGGTTGGGTAATGGGCAATAAAATGAAAACCTACTCTCAATGTGTTTCTTGATTTCCGCCGGTTCTACCGCACCTCTCCCTTTGGTTTGGTTTATGACCTCCGCTACCAAGTTCTGATGCGTCATCGTCTTTCTTGACTTCATGATCCTAACAATCGCAGCCTGAGTTTCAAAACTTCTATCTTGAATAACCTTCTCGTGCGTTTCTTTATTCTCCTCCTTGGTTTCTTTCAATTGTATTTGGTTAATCTTGATCCTAAATTTCGGATCTGAGAAATTGAGGTTGATGGTAAACGTATCTGTCTCGCTGATTTCTTTACCTTTAGGGTACTTAGTCAAGGGTCGGACTTTGGCACACGCAAGTGACTGCAGGGTTCGTTTCAATTCGCCATCGACAAGACCCGTTGCTTTGGAAATATCCGTGTAAGAAAGATGGCCACCATCCTCGAGCTCGTTAAAGAGAACGAGCACAACAGCTTGAAAACCACTAACTAGGAGTTCCTTTACACCCTTGTTGAACGTTGCCCTGACAATGCTGTGTGCAAGAGAATGTTTCCAAGTCAATCGACGCCCACTGTGTTTGTGCTTATAATGCCGGTCATACTTTTCAATATGTTTTGCGACTTCCGCGGGAAGGTTGACTTCGATATCAGGATAAGTTGGCCAAGCAGCAGATGAAAGGACACTGACTTGGAGATCCAGTGTGGGCCTACTTGTGTTACTGAGAGACTGCTTATATGATATCATTTCATCTCGAGAAATATCTTGATCCTTGAACATCGACTCGAGGTTATGAGTGAAACTGTTACCACATTCGCCCCTTAGTTTAGCAAGCATGTTCCTCTCCGCATCTTGACTTGCACTACGTGCCATCAACAACCGGCGTGCTAAATCTCTTTTGTAAAACGCTTCAAAAACATCTTTACCTTCGATGAAGCGAAACAGCTCGAGGCCTTGTTCCAGTTGACGGTCCAATTCTGCGTCCTCGTCGCCGGTACTGGCTTGTCCTTTCTTCTCAGCCTCATTCCGATCTGTGGCATCGGATACAAGGGAACGAGGTACAGCTTTGAGCCCTCCACGCAGTAAAGTATCCATATATTTCGCTATCATTTCTCCTACTTTAGAAGTATCTGTACCCCATGCCTTAGCAACTTGGCGGTCATTTATAAATTGTCCAAATGCGTCCCGAAGGCAGAAAGTAAACACCGAATCTTTGTTGAAGGCATCGCGGATGATGACATCCAGTGACCGTTTCAGCTCGAGTAAACGAACAACCATTTCCTCGCCCCTTTCCTTGTCCATTGCAATAGATGATCCGAAAACTTTAATGTGACTGGCGAAAGGCGCCTTTAGCTGATCCTGGATTTCCGAAAGTCTCAAAAGCTGATACAAAGATTTAAGCGATGCCGTTGCTTCATCTTCAAGAAGCTTTGAAACAGCTACCGTCTCCAACAGGACATCAGCACGTTTTTTGATCAAAATGTCGTGCGCGGTATCAAGCAGAGTCTTCTTGGTAGTGCTGTCGAAATTATATGTATCACAACGGAGACTTTCTCGTTGTAAAAGATTATCGCAGGAGGAGATATACTCTCTCAGTGGTGAGGAGCTCCGTTCTGATGCAAACTGTTCGAGGTAGGCTGAAGAAATCTCCTGGAATCGTTTCTCGAAGAGACTTGTGTATACACCAAGTATGTGAATTGTGGCAATGGAGGCTCGGAGAAGGACTGAGTCGAATAAATCCAGGCTCTCTCTATCATATTGCACAAGCTCGCATATACCTAATATGACCTGTGTTCCCGTCTTGCTAATATCCCTTCCCTTCGAAAATACTACTTCGCGGAATTGTCGTATGCCCATATCTTCGAGTTGCGGAAGTGTCTTCGAATTAAGCAGATACGCTCTATCAAGATAGCTGAATATGGATCTTAACAGAACCTGATTTTATTGTTAGTAGTTTTCCCTAGGTTGGTACAAATGCAACTGTAATCCTACCAATTGAGTTCTCCAAATCCCCCATACTCTCTCCACTGTCCGCAGAGTTTCCACCGTGCTAGAATCTCCATTGCGTGCAATAGCTGGTAAGAGATTATCCTTGATATGTGTGTGGCAACGATTTTCTAGATGCCTGTATAGCTGATCTGCCTTTTCCTTCCCACGTCGACAAATTGATTCGACTCCACGACACCTGCAACATTGGTGCATCAGTAATTGCTTATAAGAAAAGATGAAACACAATAAAGTTGGACTGAAAAGAAGCTATATAAGAAAAAGGACGATGCAGAAAGTAGAAGAAGATCCAAACAGCGAACAGTTGGGCAGCATGATATAAGAGAACGAATTAGCTTACAGAACTTCCAATGGTGATACTGGCTGTTTGCTACTAAAAACCGAATCCAAAGCATCATCTAGTTCGTTCCAGGTCTTTTTGAAATACTCCTCCCTATCGTTTGGAGAAGTTACCCTCAGGTTCTTAATCACCAATCTCTTCGCTCCAGTATGTGGTTGAAAATTCGATGGTCTTGTCAAATCTATTATCCCTGGGCGCGAAACCCCCATCGTCTTGTTCATATTGGGCCGTAGACCGGGACTTGTTGATGATGGTAACGTCTTTAGCTTTTTCGAAGAATGACTATCAACCTTGGATAAACCGGAGGATATATTCGTTGAGTTGCTATTTGAACCTCGAGGATCGCGATGCTTTCTTTTGGCAGGTGATTTGGAGGATGTCGAGGAGAGGTCAACTGCACGGTCGTGTGAATGCCACATCGATCTGAAGAGGACACAATAATATAGTCTCGCCTTCCGTCTCGCTGTGAGGGGTCGACCTTAGTGTGGCTGCAAGCTCGGGAAGCTCGCTGGATTGGAGATTATGCTGTAACTCCTAATGCAGCTTTTTCTACGTGTCAGATCACAGCATTAATGGTGACGGTACATTGGAGACGGATATATTTTTCCTTTTTTTTGTTTCTCTTGCTTGTACCTGATATACCTGTGAATGTTACATAGAGGGGAAATTGAAATGGGAAAGGTTGCAACGGAACGGAAGTACTAGCATGTAATTGCGGAAGACGCGACTATGGATCGGTACGTAGATTATTAGTGCTGTTCAAGGAAGACGATAGGCGATAACGGCGATAAGAGCCATCTATGGTGCCCCCATTAACGAAACGGTGGGATGAAGTCTAAAAGAGAGAGGTTTGATAGATTCGAAGCTCGGCTTGATATAAACCAATGTTAGGTCAATGTGATTGTCTGTCACTACCTTTTTACTGCTGGAAAAGCTAAAGAATAGAAAATAGCACATGTGATATAATGTTGTGGTGTTGTCATGAATAAAGCGAAACTTGCAAGTACGTCATGGCCAGCTATCTATTGTTGAAAGATCAATAGGTATGATGAAGTATAAGAAACTTGAGGATTATAGCATTTATCAAGTCATGATGATTGGTATTCTAAACTCTATGCATGAGCATCCAGGTCATTTTTCTTTTTGGATTAGGCATTATAAAGAGTAGTTCCTATTTGATCATCCACGCCTATTTAATACACAAAATATCTAATCCAAACTCATACTCTCAAGTAAATGATCTCAGAGTGGGTCGTTTCTGAATCGTTATCTCCTCAAACTAATAATGCTGTTAGAAGTCGAACTACTAACCGAAGCTATTAAAGGGCACATCACTTACATCGACGAAGCGAGTTATAGTCATGAGTAACATGAATGAGTCTGATATATCAACAATGCTTTGCTCTGCGGAGTCATTACCAGTCCCAAGTCCTGCAGACTTTTTAAGTACAGCTAGGATGGCAGCTCTGTTGTCGGCAAGAAATCTTCTCCCTTGGTCTAAACTCTGCTCATTTTGTAGGCCACGACTCACAAGAGCACAACAGATGACTCTCATTATTGCTGCAAGTAAGCTGTAATGTCTGCTAACAGCCTCCGAGTCATTGAAATCTAAATTGGATTAGCATGTGCATAGAATCTACTCAAAAGGACTTACCAATCTCGAGGTCGGTATCTACGGCAAACAGCCCTGAAACTAAAATGGAGTGAAACAGGCCGGAGTTAAGCACAGCGGTAGCCCCGGTGCGAGTTTGCGATATGTGAACGAGGAGTGCTAATCTCGCATAGAAGTCGGAGAGTATTATAGCTGCATCTACATCAAATTAGTTATATCCATATCCGACCTGGAATACATTCTCACCTTCGCGCGATGTCTCTTGTAAAGCATTTCCTAAGTCTCCAATGGAGTGTACAAGGATACTTATAAAATTAAGGCGATTAAGAGACTCGATAATGTAATTGGAATTTTCTTGTTTGGCATTTTTCACCAAGGCGCCAAGAAGTAGCAATGCCGCAATTCGGCAATTTTGTTCGCCAACCAAGACATCGTCGCAAATTATGTCTATTACTCGATCGCCTGCCAGTTTGACTGTTTGTGTACTATGTGGTTTGCGTAAATCGGGGTTAGGAGGAGCTGGAGCTGGAGCTGGAGCGCGATCGCCTCGGCCGGCACGACGAGGGCCGCCGTCGAGGTTATTGGGGTTATCTATCTCAGCACTAACGTGAATCTCAGTCTCCGACGTTCCTGTAAGATAGCGATAGCTGATGGTATAGAAAAGCTCTTTCAGGGGACCATTGGCACCGACAGCATTGATTGCTCTGAGTGACAATTCGAACACATGAAAGAGTTTGTCACTTAGATTTTGTCCCAAGTCACCTTCCTTGAAAGCGTCAGAATCCAGGTTCAAACTAAACAAGAGTGCCTTAGTGAGTTTGGCTAGCTCAAACGCGTCAGCTGCATTTTCCAGGCAATTTTCCAGCCTGGGTAGGATTATTTGCAGAGTCTGCAACACAAAAACTATTTTGGTCGACTCGTCATAAGCCATGGTCTCTACCATCACGAGTAATAACTGAACCCAAGACTGCAGCGCCTTGTGTCGAGCTGCTTGGAGTTCCTTCAACTTGTTATCGATGAAGTAGTAGTTAAACATGAGCTGGGCTTCATTTTTGAACGTGGTCACGTCTTGAGGATTTTCAAGTCTCTTCGTAGCAGCGAGCTCAGATCTTCGTAAAGTCAGAAGCTCTTCGAGTTTCACCATGTTGTACAATGGAGGTGAATCGTCATGGACTTCCTCACAGACGCCGACATCAATATCCTTGAACCAAAACAACGAGCCAATGGCTATTGATTGATCCAAAGGAATATCCATGAAGTCGAAAAGGTCAAAAACCGAACAATTGTCAATTTGTTGATTTTCTTCCACCATTGTTGATCCGAGTAATGTATTGAACATCCGCTCCTTTAAAGAAGGCAAATGACTGAGCGCTATCCGGCGTAACTCAGCAGATGTGTATTGCAAGACAATAGCCCGTCGATTTAAAAAGTTTGAAAGGCAGGAGGCGGAAGTTGAATCCAAGAATTCCGGATCTGCGAGATCTCGGTCATCCCATAACAACCCCGGTCTAATTAGAGTTTGTCTGATAAACATTTCGAAAAATGAATTGTTAGACCGCATCTCTATCATAACAAGACTAGACGAAATGGGCGAGTGCCATAGCTGCTTAAGTAGTCGCAGGCACTTGTATCTTAAAGAGACTAGCCATGAGGAGACGCTATCCCCACCCTCGAGAGATATATCGTTAGTCAAGGTCAAGATCGAATGAAATAGTGAAATTCGACGGCTGAAAAGAGAATCCACATCGACCTCTAAATGATCGTTTCTACACTGGAACCCGAGAAGTAAGTGCGCTATTGTAGTCTGACCTGGACAGGCTTCGAGGCAGGCAATGAGGAAATCCAATATTTGGACTTTAATGATATACGAATCGGATGCTGGGCCTTGGGTTTCATCAATACTGGCTTCTATCTCTTGTAGGAGTGAGCGTGAGATGGCCTCCGCTACATTATTTTCCTCCAATGCAGCAATTGCCTTATTACGATCAATCCTTCTGCTACCTGCTTTAGGGGCAGCGGCAAGCTGTGGTGATGCGGAAAGCTTCTCGAGTAGTTTTAGGGATGCCATGACCAATTCAGGGTTGCCAGAGCTACAGTATAAGCCCAAATCAGGAATGATAGTCAAGTGATTCAGTACTCCATCCTCGAAAGACGCGTACGCGGCATTTGGAACCGGGGTGCGGCGATGACTTGCCTCACGCTTAATTATAGGTCGGACGATGTCCCGGTAAGTTGGCTGCAGATCCATAATCAACGTAACTGCACGTATCCCTTGGAGGAGACACATAATTGATGGTGAATCAGGAGCAGCACTGGCGACTTCGTTAACGTCTTGATGAATTGCAGCAAATATCGCATCCATCACGCTGGAGTTGTACATCCACTCCATTACCCTAGAAAATGGATGCAATAAAACGTAAGTTTGCAGATCGGACGTTTTTATAGCAGTGTCGACTGAGATGTTAGAACGATTTGCAAATATCACGAGATCTTCGTTGAAACTTTCCAAGCAAGTCGTGATAAAAGTAAGACAAGTCAACTGTAGTAGTCTCAATTGTATAGGATCCGTTATTTCACTCATTCTTGATCCAAAAACTTGGCCGACTGCGAAATCAACGTAGGGATCTATTCCAGGCATGCGACTAGAAGCTCCGAGGAGTTCGGGAAATGGTAAGCCATCTCGCAAGGCACTTTCTTCTTCGTAAGGTAATACAAGGGCATGGAGTAGCAGAATGAACGCATCCGGTTCCTCAAAACCCGTAGCAAACTTGCGGAGAATTGCGTCAGGTGCATAAGATGGGGGGGCTGTATTTCTTTGAGTGCTGGGATTATGGACGTATCCACCAGAAGTCCATATATCGAGGGCTGTCCACAAATACTCGCCTGCTGCCTTCGTTTTGTTACTTAGCAAAGAACGTAGTGCCGTGAAAGCACCAGCTCTAAATCGAGATGGTATAGAACTAGATGCAAGTTGGAAGAGCAGGTCTGTGAGTTGATATGATGGATGCTGCATCAAAAATTGTCTGGCAACTGCACTATGCGAACAGAGCTGAGATATGAGGCGGAGATAAGACTCCAGCATAATGTAAGATTCTGGCTCTAGTTCTGCTTGATCATGATTTGGCTTCCCATGACGATAGGCCTGAGCTTGTGGTACTGGTTGATCTCGAAGTTTATTTGTGAAAAATGTTAGCTCTTTGAAAATTTGATTCCATGTGAGGGCATGAGCACGCTTCATTTTTCCGGCTTGAGGACTTTCGTCGAGCAAAAAATCGTGTGCAGCAGTGGCACACTCATCATCACCTGAAATTGCCTGGAGCATTTCACAAAATGCCGAAACCAGCGGGGTTGATGCACGTCGAGAAGCCCAATACATGAAACCGGTTAACACACCATCTGGGACGTCCCAAAATCCATCCAAAGCAGCCTTTGGGCGGCCGTCAAAGGCATAAGAAATGATAACTATGAATCGCTCCAGATCTAGATCGTGCTCATGCTCATGACTGAGTTGACGTTGCTCATCCTCGTCTATCCTCAACCTCCTTAATACGTCTGGTAGATTCGTTATGAAACTTTCGATGAATGTCTGTAATTGCTCCATGAATTGATCTTCGAAAAAATCCGAGAAAGATACAGAATCGGACAACAGCTGAGGTGCCTTTCTCTGTAGCCATAATCGAAAACCTTGACGTGACGGTTCGGACCAACTTGCGGCTTTGACATCAGCAGAAAGTGACAGCATAAAATCAAAAGCACCGTCCTTAAGAGCCTCATTAAACTGTTGAGAACGCTGCTTGGCCTCTGATATTTGATTAGTGACTTGGAGACTGGAAATTGCATGAATTTTAAATTTTAGCTCACCTTCTTCGAGATTAATGCCATGTGGTAACCCGTCATGGTGTTCCACATACCATCCACTATACTCCGCCAACCACCATGCTCGGAATGCGGCATGAGCATAAGGCAATACCCATGCATTCTGGTCGGTTTTGACGCTGATCTTCTTATCCAGCGCTCTTGCATCTTGTATCGTTGACCCACCTTCTGGAGAACCATAACGCCAAATATAAGCAGCCAAAGCGGGAAAATGATGCACTGTAATAATTTGTTAGTCGAAAAGCGTGTTGTGGCAAAACTGAAGATATTTCGTAGTAGGTTGATCCAATTTCCAAATATGGAGAATGCTTACCCAGAAGATTATCATACTTATCCGCTTTCTTCAAAATCCCCAAGAGTAGCTCGAAATCTCCCTCGACAGAATGGTTTGCTTTCACCAGATAGAGTATGATAACGCCTAGTAACTCATGTTGTTTGACCAGACTGTGGCGCTGATACTCCATGATTTCCAAAAGATCCGGTTGCGATGGTTGTCCCAATACAGATACACTGCTAACTTTGTCCGAGATCTTCTGGAGCCAATGCCTGATATCACCCATAGCAGAAATGCATTTTGAAATAAATGTTGGCGCATTGCTTGTTGTGATTGGAGTTGCAGCTCCACTTGTAGTTGTGGTTGTAGGTTCATTACGGATCGATTCCGTGATGATTTGTTCCAGGTAAGCCTTCAGTTCCTTCTCCTGCTCCGAATTGCTCTCTAACTCGGCATCTTGCTGAAGTGTAAGCCGCAAACAATCTAACAAGAGCTTTCGTCGCTGATGGAAGCGGATTATAGAGCAGGATAAAATTGAGCGCCCTGTCGCATCGGCATCGTCTTGTGCGTCGAAGAAGATTTGGGATGCCTCGACTTCATCAAGATTCAATTCGTCCGCCAGTTGATATGTTCCCTGCTTAAAGTCGTCGTTGATCTTATACATCTGTCCATCTCGCTCGACTTTCCCTATTATAGTCATATTAACTTTGATTCTTCATGGTTGACTCAAGGTCATAGGAAAGTACACACCCTCTTCGATACTCTTCCGACTTTGCTCATTCCGACTCTTGTGGTTCAAAAGGTTACGAAAAGCTGCGATATGAGCGTTGAGTTCAATCGCTAATCGTTCAAGGTTTGAAAGACGAGAATTTGATAGTGCAAGGAGGTCCGAATGCAAGGCTTGGATTTCATTCAAGCTACTTGACTGCTCTGCCATGGTTGAGAAGGATGCGCCGAAGCTTTTGACACAGGGAATTGATCTGGCACAGAACTCATAAAAGTTCAAAAGGGTATATCCGTATTCCTTTCATGGCAAGTCGTAATTGTTTCTCTGTCGCAGATGCTGTAAGTGGTAGTTTGGGCTTTCTGTGATTGTATAAAAAATTATTTGATGGAGCAAACAAGCGATGTTATTTTTGAAGCTGTCCTGCACACGAAAAATCGCGTTGCGGAGGGTCAACCACTTAACCACGTAAATAATTAAAGCATCGACCAAACCACTTACAATATCACAGTTAGATGATACTGCTGACTTCTGCAAACCTCACAAATGCGAAAGTACCTAAATTGCTAGAACTACCTAGGTATTTTTTGGATGCATTTGTACTGAACCCTGGAGGACTTTGGAGCTCGTCTCATATTACTATAAATTACAAGTCCGGCGGTAACATCCCATATCCACAACAGCTGTGAGAGCTCCAACTTAGGGAATGCGTTCGAATCTTTGTGATCGCAGTCTTTTAATATGTCGCATCCATATGCAGACCGTAGAAAGAAACCTTTAGATCAGGTTATTGGTAATTAAGATTCTTGATTGGCAGTTTTCAACGCATAAGTTAAACAAATCCCAGATATTCTTAAGACTAGAAAGGCGGATTTATTCAAAGATTATCTGAAAGGTAAATCTACCTAAATCATGAATCTGCTTGGCAGATTTACATTTGCTAACTGGCGAGGGCTAGATCTACCTAACATCTTCCATGGTATCCTCAAGGCTGATGATGTGTATGTCAGATATTCATGCTATTTGAAGGTTTTGGACTAATTTAGACACCAGGAACGATCGACCTACAGACGCCAAGTGCCACGAATTTTTCGAGACTCTATTCGAAATTGTCATCGAGGAAAAACGAAAATATCTACTTCCTACAAAGTCAAATAGGCCCACAGATGGAAAGTCAAGAAAGCCAACAGCTGTGAAGTCGACCACCAAGCTAGAACAATCTACCAAGGCCATATGTTCCATAGTGGAGGCCGGAATATACAAATTCAAGAAGAGGACCGTGAATGCCCTGATAATTCACATTATTGACACGATTCCTACATCAACTGGAGACTACTTTCAACCGATAGTAAATAATTATCTTAAGACACTGGGCTACCTGCTCGAGAGACCAGCGAATGCAGCGGGTGTCAAGGATGTTCGAACTGAACTTATAGACTTTTCCGTCGATGGTATCGAGTTGTACCTGGGGGACACTGACGAATATCTGTTAGAGTCTGGCAATGGGATTAGCCATCCATCACTGCTTAAATCTTTCTCCGGGCTGGGAAGTATTCCAAAGAGGTCAAATTCGGTGTCTGAACATGATGTAGAAGTCCTTTGTCAAATCCTCACCCCACTTCTTTCCACTACCAACGATCATTCATTCCCAACTCTTGAGCGAGTGGCCACCATGATGATGCGCTTGCTACAGTACCTGAAATCGAATGTAAGCACGCTACATCGTTTAGCATTCTCTGTCCTTAATATCATTTTGTCATCTTTTGCTGAAGAATATACCTCATTTTCATTTTCAATTGGCCGGGAGTTAATTCCTTTAATATGTCGGCTTTGGCAAGGTAAATCATTGCACAAGGACGAAAAGATTAACTCTGTCCGAGATGAAATGCTGATTAGTTTGTACCATATTCATCTACACCTGGAGAGCAATACTATGAGCAATGAGGATGCCGAGTTGGAGAGTAATTTAAACGATTTACTTGATGCCTTGAGGGCAGATTATTCTAGGAGAGAAAACAGTGATCAGCTCCAGTTAGACGATGTGGAAATTTTAGATCTGAGTTCCCGAAAGATGAGCTGCGATCCTTTTCGTCTACATTGTTTCCGACTCAAATCTCACAACAATCGCACGGCTGGCACGGCTGCTGAGCGTAATTGGGCAAACCTACTCGCCATGGCCATCCTAGAACGATTAGTGAGAGTCAAGGAGCACGTACATCAAGTGAAACCAAAATTGGGAGGTGATTCAGATGATTCGGATGATTCGGATAATCACCCACGAAAGCGTCAACGCATTTCGTGGTCATCTGAAAGATTACTGGATCCTCTTAAGTCTGGCGATCAGAAGATTCTGTTAGCTGGTCTGCAATTGATTCCATTCTTACTGCAAAATCATAAACTCCCGCCTTCTTCTCTGAAAGAGTTACTGGCTCATTTGGGCAATTGTGCTTTAGACAAGCGTGGTAACATTGCGTCATGGGCTTTACTTGGTATAGCAAGGTCAGTACTTTGTTAACATTAACCTGCTATAACTAACAATGGAAAAACAGTTGTACATATCAGGTATGTGCTGCAGACGAGTCATCAACAGATTGGAAACAGCTCTGGCATAACGGAGCTAAATCGCTCACTTTTGCGGGGACATGCCGCGCTGCTGCTCTAGCACTTCATGCAATTCACGCCAAACATCTGGTAGATTATCGTGATATTGAAGACAGTGTGAACGCGATCATCACCACAGCTGATATTAGTGGCCCACCAGTCCTTTGCGAATCGTCCATTTTCCTGGTCAATCACTTGCTACAGGTCAAAGTTAGTGAAGCACCTGGTGCGAGCCTGGCAGCCTGCAAGCATGTGATCTGTTGGCTTTTTGGAAGATGGAATCCAGGTGCGAATGTCATTGGCTATCTTTTGATTGAGACTAACACATCTTAAGCTGATAGATTATTCATTGCTCAATTTGGGAAACATCTACACCCTTTTAACTTCGTTGCATTGTTGCGAACGAGCCTTGGCCTACCAAGTTTGCCTATATACTCAAACGGCCGTCCTATAGGAGGTGCATTGTTTCAGGCATGGCAACAACACTTGGACAGGGAAAAAGTTCTTCGTTTCCTTTTACTACTTGACGGCGGGGCACCTGCCAAGGCAGATTTTGTGTGCCGATACTGTCCGAAATCTACCACTGATAATGATGCAGTCTTCAAATTAGACAGTGCTCACTTCAGTTCTGCCCGGAGATTGATCATCGAATTTCTGGCATCCAAATGTAGCGAGCTTCTACAGATTTGGAGAAGCTTCAATGCAGAACGTTCTCCGCAGGTCTCCACTGACATGTATCGAGGCTCACTGAATGCATGCATCATTGGTCTTGATCTATTGCCGCATTTTGCCAATGCCGATTTAGAGCAGTTACCTCATTTAAGGGAAGACCTCCGAGGCTTAGGCGATGAGTTACTGGAATTCTTGAGAAGATCAGATGCCAAAGATTTTCAGGCCACCGAAGAGTTTATCCATACTCTTTTGCAAACAATCCAACCTCATCTCCCTCCTTGCGATTCCACTCAATTCAAGCACGTCGCGGAGCAAAACCCTCAATTGCTGCAGTTTTTGAGCCTTATCTCGGACGACGTCAAGCGTCGCCGTATAGTTCAGGAGTCAAGTTCAGTAATTAATGATGATCCCATGGATATTGATCACGAATTTTCCACCCAGAGGAGTCACTCAGCAAAGGAAGCGCAAAAACCGAATGTTTCCAGGCGAGCCATGGCACTGGAAATGAGTTCTTCATCCTTTTTTATAGATACAATAGGCAGACTAATGCTTGTCGCTGACATGAACGAGTCCCCAGAAAGTTGCACGGTGCCAACTTCTTTTATCGATGAGCTGGTCTCTATGAAGGATGAAGAGATACTCTCGTGTCGTCCACTCATGCGCGACGTACTTCAATCCGATCTTATACTTGTAGAGACTGATGCCTATCACCTTTTCGAGCGTATGGGACATATTCTTTCATCAGACGATTTCCTTGCCAGCGAAATTGCCATGTGCGCATGCTTGGACGTAATGATAGGACTTTTGCCTTTCTGGTCAATGGAAGAGCAGAACTCTTTCGTGAAACATGCTAAGCAACTCTATGATTGGTTTATTTTACGAATCGAGAGGAGCTCCGATTCTACAGTCGTCCAGCTAGGAATTGTTAATCTGCTACTACAACTTTTGCGGACAAATCAGAATTATGGAAATGCCCCTTCTCAGCCGTCACCGCGTACTAGTCTATTAAAGCTTCTCGAAAAAGGTAATACTTCTACGAAGTTCTTCATTGGTGATCAGATTTCGGAAATATTTGAGCTTTTCACGCTGAAAGAGCATGACAAAATATTCGTAGATGTGCTTGAGCTTTTACCTTCTGCACCAGAAGTCTTGGAAGGCATCGCGTTTCGACTTTATGTCCTGGCAAAACTAGCTTCCCGTTGGTCAACTCTTCTGCGAAGATGCATTTACCATATTTTTGAAACTCCGGGTAGAATTTCGGGTTCTGTGCGACATGCCACTTGGTGCTTATCCTATGTGGCTTCTGCGCTCGCAGTAGCAAGTCCACAGGAGCTATTCGCATTGTTTGCGCCTCAAATCCTCTACACTTGGCTCGAGGTAGAGGCAATGGACGATATACCGTACCAAATCTTTGGCTTCGCTGGTCTTGGCGACTTATTGGTATTCGCCCAGGAAGAGACCTGCGCCCTCATAATGATGCGGGGTCATGATGCCCAGCTGGACCACCTCGCTGAGCTGTTAAATATTCCCGCAAGCCAATTACTTCAGAAATGTTTTGCGAAAGCCATGGCATATTGTATTGCCAACAATATAAGCATACCGCCCTCGAGTGAAAAGAAACGTATAAGTGGTGAGGCCCGACTGAAAAATCGCCTCGGCAAAGAATTGTTCTTAGAATGTGTCAATCTGCATTTTACAGATATACTAGCTACCTTGTTTAATGTCATAGACCAAGAGCAACATGTCGAAAAGTCATTCGCCAAGGATGAGAACTTAGTATATGCCGCAAAAATCATGGTAGAGATCAAATCTCTGAGCTCGTCTGAGATTATCTTGCCCCCGAGTCAGCAACCTGCATTCAAAGCAAAATACCTCTTACATGAAATCAAACATTTGTGTACGAGGACAGTGCATGAGGCAGGCGATCTATACACTCCAAGTTTAGTGGCTTTCATCGCTAGAAAATTACTTAGGACTATCCATCCTGCACTTGGGTCGCTGCATGCTTGTTCTGTGTTGCGAAAACTTCGTGTTTTAATCTCGCTTGCCGGAAATGCTGCAACTCGAGGTTATCCGTTGGAAATGCTTCTTCGATCTATAAGGCCTTACATCAAGGATCCTGAATGTGCAGATGATGCTATTGGTATTTTGCAATATCTATTAATCCAGGGCTCAGAATACCTAAAACTGTCTCCATCTTTTGTTGCAAGCATTACCCTTTCGATACTCGGATCTTTACGTGTATTCATGCAGGAGCGTAGATCTAGCACAACCCAGGAGAGTCAACATCAAGCTACAATGTCCAAGGCCCAGAAATTTCATCTTTGGGTTGGGAAGTATGCCTCAAGGTATGAATCTCCTGCTTTGGCGGGGCCTTTGAGTTCAAGCTTCAAATCTCTCGTGGCCTCTGCTCAAGAGGTCCGAGCAATTGGGAACGCTGAAAAGGGAACAATAGAAAGCACATTACTTGATCGGCTACTGGAGGATGAGAAGAATGGGGGCACTTTACTGACTCTACCTGCTCGAAAGCTTGCGCTCAGTATGCTATGCTCCGAGTTTGAATGCCCCACTTCTTTCAGGAGCGATATATACGGCGAAGATGCAGCTGCCGAAGCAAGGGCTGCTGTCGTGTGGAAGTCTTGCAGAGGAAATTCATCGAATAAACAATACATGTCTTGGGCCGCGCGGGTACTTGGAAGAGCCTTTGCGGCTACTGGGCACGTGCACCACGAACTTCTGCAAGAATCCACACTGTCGAAAATGAAGGAACTAAAGACATCATCCGAAGTTAATCTTCCATCACGGGCATGCATATTGAGTCTTCTTCAATCGATACTTTTAGGGGATGATAGTTCAGCAGCGGGAATTGCTGAAACGACTTTACGTATCATTGTTACAACTTCAGACCAGCAGATTTTGGAAATTGGTCGCCAAAGTCTGCCGCCACCAGTTTTCGAAGCGTCAGCGTGGAATCCTTATCCCGTTCCGCCATGTGAGGTCGCAGAACCTGCAGATGGTATGAATAGCTTAGGGGCTCATCTAGAAGCAACCTTCATCCTTTCTCCTAATTGGCTGCAAGATCTCTCCATTGCGTTGGTCAGAGCTGTCCCTAAAGATCCCATACTGTGCGCCTTAGGGCCAGTCCTTAGGGATGTGCCAGAGTTTGCTGATCAAGCATTTCCGTTCATTCTCCACCTCGTACTCTCGACGGATTTACCGGCACAGAAAATTAGCCGTAACCAAATCTCTAATGCATTTGCGGCGTGGTTTTCTAGAAGTCAAGACGTCGAAAAAAACAACCTGAAAACTCTGATCAACTCGATTTTATATTTACGTACTCAACCTCTACCTCACGAGAAATCCTCGGCGGATCGTTTGCATTGGCTAGATCTCGACTACCTCAAAGTCGCTACAGCCGCCATACATTGTGGAATGTTTAAAACGGCTTTGATATTTGTTGAAGAGCATCAATCGATCCCAGTCAAATCATCTCGACGTTCTTCAACGATGAAAGATGGCGGTGAAGCTCCCGAAATTCCGACAGATTTGCTTCTCGCAATTTTTGAGAACATTGATGACCCCGATCTATATTATGGGGTGCAACAGACAGCCAGCTTAAGCACGATATTGGCAAGGCTAGAATATGAGAAAGATGGGCCCAAAAGTCTCGCTTTCAGGGGTGCACAATATGATAGCCATATCAAGCAGCAAGACCCTAGAGCCGCTCAGGACGCACAATCTCTTGTTAAGGCCCTAGATATGCTTAGCTTGAGTGGTCTTTCTCTCTCTCTACTGCAAGCACAACAGAGTTCTGGAATAGCTGGTACATCCTTAGATTCTATGTTTCGTACCGCCCGTAAACTGGAACAATGGGACATTCCAGTTCCTGCTAGCGACAATCACTCAGTGACAATTTACAAAGCTTTCCAAGCAGCTCATATTGCTACAAACCGTGGAACACTCATGAAAGCAATCGATGAAGGACTTGAGGGCACAATGGAACGCCTCGTGCGAGATGACCTTAGCGCTAGTGCCCTTCACGAATCGCTTAGAACATTGGCGGCTCTTTCCGAAATGGATGAGGTGCTTAGCTCTCAGGGGTCCGGAGAATTTGAAGAGGCCCTGTCAAGATTTCGGAATCGCTCTGAATGGATGAAGACGGGGAGGTGAGTACTTGACACATTTTACCATAATCATAGCTAATATGAAATTAGGTTTGATGACATTAGCCAGATGATTTCTTGTCGGGGAACAACTTTAAGTACCTTGAGCCAGCAACCACGCCTTCGAGACATACTCAACCTCTCTTCTAAAGATACAAGACTAGTTGAGGTACATGTTGCACTCATGGCTTCGTCGCTGAATCGTGCTCATGGCGCCCTGCAAGAATCTTTATCTCTGACAACTTCATTAATCGATCTTATCAAACCCTGCCAATCTCTTGGTATGGAAATTGAAGCTGCGGTTCATATGGAGACCGCGGACGCATTGTGGGAGCAAGGTGAAATGACATCTTCGATAGGCATATTACAGGCCTTGGACAATGCATCCTTCTTAAAAGCACAGACTATTTCTGTTGGTCGTCCTGATCTCCTATCCAAGATTGGTCACCAAGTCTCCGAAGCCAGACTCGAGAAGCCTGATCGTATCATTGAGAAATATCTAAAACCTGCCCTCAAGGACTTAAAAACGTCCGACGGTCATGAAGCTGCGAAAGTCTTCCATCAATTCGCTGTGTTTTGTGATCAACAACTACAGGACCCTGATAGTTTGAAAGATTTAGAGCGAATGAAGAACTTAAGCGAGATGAGATCCAGTGATGTCGCCGACTACGAAGAACTTCTGAGAAAGGCAACATCATCAGCAGAAAGAGCAAGGCATAATAGTTATCTAAAAAAGGCCAAGACATGGCTCGGACTAGACGAGCGAGAATATCGCCGCCATTGCTCCAACAGAGACGAGTTTTTGCGCCAATGCTTGGAGAATTATCTTCTCGCTTTAGCTGCTTCGGATAACCATGATAGCAATGCGCTACGGTTTACAGCACTTTGGCTTGAACATTCCGCGGAAAACTTTGCCAATGAAGCTGTCGCCAAAATTTTGCCCAAGGTACCTAGTCGAAAATTCGCTACGCTGATGAACCAGCTCAGTTCTCGTTTACTTGACAATGATTCGAAATTTCAGCAACTTCTCTTCAATCTAGTATTACGAATCTGCACGGATCACCCATATCATGGTATGTACCAAATATATGCTGGGTCTCACAGTCGGCCAAATACCAAAGATGAAATAGCTATTTCAAGGAATAAAGCCACTCTCAAGGTTTCAGAGCAACTCCAAAGGGCTGAGAACTCACGGGAAATTTGGGCTGCCTTGGGTTCAGTCATACAGCCATATACTCAGCTCGCAGGCGAGAAAGATGACCTGAAGTACAAAACTGGTAAAAAAATTTCGATTAAAGATTCCCCTGCGGGATTAAAACTCAACAATATCGTGAGGAAGTACTCCATACCTCCTCCGACAATACAAATAGACCTTCGTGCAGACAAAAATTATTCCAACGTTCCAAAGATGGTTAGATTCGAGTCACAGATGAGTATAGCATCTGGAGTAAGTGCACCGAAGATCATCACGGCCGTGGCGGATAACGGAGCGCGATTTAAACAATTGGTAGGAATTCAAGATAGTGGATGCCAGCATTACAGCTAACATATATTAGGTAAAAGGTGGCAATGATGATCTGCGCCAAGATGCCATCATGGAGCAGGTATTTGCTCAAGTCAGCGAACTCTTGAAAACGAACAGAGCTACTAGACAAAGAAACCTCAGCATCAGAACGTACAAAGTCCTACCATTGACCTCCATAGCTGGTGTCATCGAATTCGTGCCAAGCACAATCCCCTTGCATGAATATCTCATGCCAGCACATGAGCGCTTCTATCCAAAAGACCTGAAAGGAACCGTATGTCGTAAAGAGATAGGGGAAGTCCAAGGTCAGCCAACTGAAGCACGAATCAAGAAATTCAGATGGGTCACCGATCGTTTTCATCCCGTTATGCATTATTTCTTCACAGAACACTTCAACGATCCTGACGAATGGTTCACCAAACGTCTAGCATACACACGCAGCACAGCTGCCATATCGATACTAGGCCACATTCTCGGATTGGGTGACAGGCATGGTCACAATATTCTTCTTGATTTTGAAAGCGGTGAAGTGGTACATATTGATCTTGGTGTGGCTTTTGAAATGGGTCGGGTTCTTCCGGTCCCTGAATTAGTACCTTTCCGCCTCACTCGCGATATTGTCGACGGAATGGGCATTACGAAAACCGAAGGTGTGTTTCGAAGATGCTGTGAAT
The DNA here is from genome assembly GCA_029531795.1 of Sclerotinia nivalis. Classification (NCBI taxonomy): domain Eukaryota; kingdom Fungi; phylum Ascomycota; class Leotiomycetes; order Helotiales; family Sclerotiniaceae; genus Sclerotinia; species Sclerotinia nivalis. The sequence goes on from JAPEIS010000002.1 coordinate 1,978,452, forward strand.
TCACTCTTTCCGCTTTGCGTAAAGAAGTCTATAGTATTATGACGATCCTTGATGTTCTGCGATATGATCCATTGTACAGCTGGTCTATATCGCCGGTACGACTCGCAAAACTGCAGGTGGCGCAAAGTGTTGCACCTGAATTCGGTATAGGACACGAGAGAGGTGTCGAAAAGCAAGCAGTCAATCAACCCAGTGAGGCTGATAAAGCTTTGACCGTGGTTAACAAGAAGTTGTCCAAAACATTAAGTGTGGAAGCTACAGTCAATGATTTGATCAATCAAGCGAGTGATGAGAGGAATCTGGCGGTTTTGTATTCAGGTATGTTCTGCATTTCTCTTCTGTCCCTCTATGCTTCCCATATGTCGTAGCGAGCTTATCTCTTTAAACAAATGCTAACTAATACCCATAGGTTGGGCTGCATACGCGTAAAGGCAGAGATAGATAAATAGAAAACCGTGTTCGAAAGTAAGATGTTGAAAGAAATCTTGTATTAGAAATTACCATGTCTAAAGTGTAGCTAAGCTATGTATCATATTTGTGTCAATTTCCATAATTTCATTGGCTTTATTGGCAGACATAGCTTGGTGTTATACTTTTGCTCATCTCTAGGATACGAGATGGAATAGATGGTCAAAAAATTAATGATTTATGATGAAAGAGGAGTCAGGAGTCTCTTTTGATTTGTGAGGATTTTAGGGATTTAAAGTCGACATACTACGAAATTTCACTATCCAAACATCTCACGCATCTACAGCTCACTTCAAGATATCAATCAAAATATGAAAATTGGAAGAGGTATGTTCCTTAGTCTGAAGAGGGCTTAGTCTTGTGCTAACGATCATGCCTAAAAAAAAACGTCTGAAACTGTACATTGAAGAGTCTTCTTTCGTTCTTACTTCCCCGATGTTCCTCCACCGTGATCAGATCAACTAAGCAAGAACTATGCAGATGAGTTTTCCGATGTAATCCAACCTTGGTGTGCCACACTGTACATACAGTTTGAGGGGACATGGAAGAACGACAAGCTTAAGTACTTTGAAAATGTAGATATTCAACACTAGATGCTCACTCTGATACATCTAATCTCGAGCCGATCTCACTTCTTGAACGGTGCCCCCTCCACTGAACCGCAATTACTCTCTTTCACGAGGCCAGAGTAATTATATGCTGACTGATAACTCATGGCGATATTGCACGAATCGCATCGAGGTGTTTCGTCCTCACCGGTAAGTAGAGAAGCTTTGCACTTGGAGCAATGCCAAAGCGCCATGATGTACTGATGATGAAAGTCTTATTTGTGCGGTGCTGATATGTATCTGTTTGTTTTGCGGAGAAGTTGATGCCAGGTTTCGAACTTGATGATTCTTGTGTTGGAAGGCAGGTATGCTTATATGTCCTACCTTTGGATGATTGTTGTGTGAATGGTTTGAGATATCACATTAAGTTGGATTTGCTTTCCGTGTATCATTCGCCGTATGTACATTGAGGCACAATCCCGTTGTGTTTTTGATTCATTGTAGCTTCAAATACTTAGTACAGTATTGGTCCTGGTGTGGTAGGTATTTCGTTGGCCGAACCGATTCTAAACGTTCATGTTGAATCTTTTCACATTCTAATATCTTTTTTTTGCGGATCTCATACTATTGGCTGGATCAGGTTCTGGACTTAGATCTGCATCTAGTTTTCATTCACTCTTCTCTTCTCACTGTTTTGTTGCATATCTCGTTTGCTCCGATGGCTGTTTTATTGTCTGAAATTGGAGCTGGCACTGGAGCTAGAAATGGACCTCGTATTCACTCTCATATCGCAGTACTTTTTCGATATCGAAGCTGTACAAGGAGTCTGTGGTCCGTTTATTAGTTTGAGGGACTTTGACCACAAATACTTCAATATCTCGGGATTTCAGAGACATTGCCTCATTCGCGTTTACTGAAATCTTTCAACTGAGCTGACCGTATTATGTAGGAAGTTCTTCAACACGGTGTCGTACTGTGCATTGTAAGAAAAGTGAAGAAGGTTCTGGAAAAACTTGTGAATCCAGGGCAGGTTTATAGTTCGACTCGTCGCGAGGAAGTCAACCAAGGAATATCATTGACGACACAACTGGTTCTTGGAATTCCATGAGGTCAGCGAGGCTCGGATCAGTCGTCCTATTCATCTCGAGGGGAATATGATGTTAATGTTTATCCCCACACATCACAATTTTCTCCCCTTCTCGATCCACTCGTACGGACCTTGCCACATCTTCAATCCCTCTGGACATAGTCAATAAGCTTCTCCATCTCAACCAATCATAGATCAGAAATTTCGTTCCCCTCGCGTATATCAATATAAAAGTGGGTTTCGGATGATGCTCATGGCCCGCTCCCGAAAGTCCGTTGGAGCAATCGCTTTTCCCCAGTTCCGTAGTGTATACGAGGAATACGAAACTATCAAAGGCAGAGTCTCATTCATAGCTTCAATACTGGCCCTTATCTACATGTTCTCGTCTATCACAGTGCTTATTTTGGCACCTGCCTATCGAATTCTGAAAGTTAATTGGACGCGAAACAGTTGAAGTTTCTTGGAAGCTAGCCCAGATGTGCATTGACCTATAAGATCTCGCCAAATTCGAGAGTCATCCCATATCACTCCAAAGGGTAATGAAGGAGTTAGGACGCGTCGAAATATGGAATGGAAGAGCTATGTTAGAATCAAATGGTAGCTCGCTTAGTACTAGCTATGCTGTCCATAGATGCATATCGACATGTGTATACCTTGCTCTAGCATGGATTCAAGCTTTGGGATGATTCGGAAGAGTGTTCTCTTATCCTCCTATCCCGTTTATATCATTATCTATTAGAGCCTTCATACTAGTTTATTACATCGCCCCAGTTTCCCCAATCCCCCGCTCTTGCAATATAGTCACTCGCTGCAGCTGGTTGCCTTCCGTCTTCCATCCAATTACTTTTCTGTATTCATAATAGATTTAGAATTCCAAAACTGTTCGGACGATCACCTCCAGAAGAACTCCAACCCTTCTTATTCACATCTAGTACGTCGGAATCTTCGCCTTCAATATGGTCGCCAGGAGTACGTATCTCAAAACCATAACCGGTTCCACAAGCTTACTCCATTTCACAGCCGCTAGTTACTATGTATACGATCCATCCAAAGGAGCTGCAATCCTATTCGCTATTCTATACACAGGCACTTTCATCTACACATTATATCAGTACATATGGCTCAAAAGTTGGTTTTGGTTATTCATGGTATTAGCAGCAGCAAGTATGTTTCACAGCCTCTCAAAAATGGGCCAGAATACATTACTAACACTGGACAGTGGAATCCATTGGATATATAGGTCGAGTAGACTCGGTATATAACACAGATAGTAGAAGTGAGCAGAAAACTTTAACATGAACATGAACATTAACATGGCTAATGGATCAGATGCCTATATCGTTCAATTTACGCTCATTTTCCTCGCGCCGGCGCTTATGGCTGCGTCTTGTTACATGGCAATGGTATGTACTTACTTCTACATTTTGCCATCACATTCAAATCAGCACACAACAATCTAACACAGATCCCAGGGCCGAGTAGTCCTCCACGCAACACCCCTCTCGGCCCGCAGCGTCAAAAATCTCTGGGTACCACCTCGATGGATGACACCCATTTTCGTAACATGCGACGTCATCGCCTTTCTGATCCAAGTATTCGGCGCCATTTCCGCCATCTCTAAAGTGGCTAGCACTGCTCAACGCGGTTACAGCATTATGAAAGTTGGGTTGGTTATCCAGTTATTATATTTTGGATTCTTCATCATCGTATCCTTGAGATTCTATTTCATATCCCAACGATTCCAGAATCCGCGGGCGGATACGAGGTGGAAGAAATTATTAATGGCTATTAATACTGCTAGCGCGTTGATATTCGTACGTTTCTTCTTCTTCTTTATTTCTCTTCATATCTCGAAGCGTGCAGATTTCGAGAACTAAATATTAATGGAGAGATTTAACCCTTACAGGCTCGTTCGATATACAGGATGGTGGAGTTTACAACGGGCTTTGATGGATATCTCTCGGTTCACGAATGGAATTTCTATATCTTTGAAGCCGCGTTGATGCTTCCGGTGCTGATTCTCTTTAATGTGTATCATCCTGCGAAATTCTTGACGAATATTGGATGGAGGCAACAGAGGGAAATGTCGCAACTTCCTCTTGGGGGTTCGGGCTTGCAGGATCTGAACGTTAACGCTCGATCGTGAACAAGCAATATATTATAAGATTATCACCCCCGATCAGCTCAACAGATCACATAATGAAAATCCCAAGCTGATAGATTTCAATTCTACAAAACTTATTGTAGAGATATTATCATTTATGAACTGTAAAATCAAAGATACAAGATCAGAATTAGAAAAGAAATGGAATAGAATGAGAAGAATGATAAAGGAGGAGAAAAAGTAATCATGCAATTAGTCTACTTCTTCTTTACTAAAAGAGTCCGAAGAGAATTCGGAGAGGTATTTATTATATTATATAAATAAAAACAAACCGAGTGAAGGTGCACTTTGTAAGATAATACCAGTAGGATGAAAGAAGAAAGAAACCCGGTGTAGAGAAGAAAGAAGAAGAAAAGGTAATTCACCCCTCGACTAGATAGGCAGATGATAGAAAACAAAACGTCACCACTAATTCATTTAATTGAATCCTATATAATGTGAAGTTGTTTGTGTAAAATTCCATTCACTAAATGGATTAGTTCTCTGTGTCACAGCCAAAACCTCCCTTTATATACCTTCAACCCATCCGCTCCACTAACAAACAGCAATAATAACTGGCCTGCTGGCCCAATGGCAAGGCGCTTGACTACGACCATTCAGCATCAATTTCTGACGTCCGGAATCAAGAGATTGCAGGTTCGAATCCTGCGCAGGTCAAAATTGCATTTTTTTTCCCCTCATTTTTTTGCACTAAGGTAACTTTTTCAGGTGGGTCGGAGGAGGGGTTTGGTATTTTGACGGTGGGGTTTGGTATTTTGACGGTGGGGTTTGGTATTTTGACGGTGGGGTTTGAGATGGGTTTTAAATGCTTTAGGGCTTAGTGTGGAAATGGGAAGGGAAAATCATGATTAGGGAGGGAGCGTGCGTTCTTGGAGGAGATGTGTTTTTGGGATTGAGGTTGTGAGATGTGGGAAAGTGTGGGTGAAGGTGTGGTGGTTGGGAAAGTGATATTATTGAGGATCTGGTAGAGATTGGGGTACGGGTGGTGGGTTGACGCTTGAAAAACTGGAGGAATTTGAAGAACATGAGGGGGGGGGGGAATTTCTAGTGATTTAGCTGACTTGATCCCAAGGGACTCCTGTTCCTGTCGCTTCTGTTTCCTTCCCAGACATAATCAAAAAATGCAACGACTCAATATTAATTATGAATTGATCAAGTCGCGGTTGGTATTAGGCTCTTATAGCTCCCAGACACAGTACTGCTGCTCGAGCATAGACGATCTGTATGGCTATAATCTCGTTGTAGGAGAATACTATCGACTTCGATAGTCTCCTCATTTTCGTCTGGACTCCCTTGCTCGTGGAGAAAGACAACGACACGGAGTACACACTCGGTCATCTCCAACATGCCAGCAACGTTAATTGATCCATCAAACCCAAACCATTTCAACCCTCTCTGCAAAATCCGACTACTAACCCACAATACTCTCCACCTACCACTGAAGAAAAGTATTCACGATGGGTGATCATTCGTCTTGAAAGAACCACATACACCCAGCCCGGACCTCAAGCTTTGTTTCACCATGATCTGTCAATTGCAACCATGCACACAGAAGAAAATCTCCACAGCCCACAACCAATTTTTCATATTCACCGTTCGTTTCCATAGTGATTATGGGCTTCAAATTTTGAGACGTGCAACAAAAACTTGCAAAATAATAAGGCTTTTACCATCTGGATTTTTGGGAGACCTCCTATTTCGGCTCTCCCGTTTAATTGTGGAGGCACAATGATCCACAGAACTGGGCTTGATCGGTGAAAGAAAAGAGAAGAAGGGGAAGGTCCAAACTTTTTTTTGCCCGCTGGTTAAAGAAAAATTTCATCTGAAGTTGGCACCGAACCGGGGAATACATAAATTTTTTCCCCTGAGTCATTAGACTTCAAGGTGTCTTTCATGATCCAATCGGAATATTTTGTCACGCCATGCAGACGCTTTTTCTCTCGGTAGAATGCTTAGTACGCAAAACATCAGACTTCTAGAATACTAGAAAAGTATAAATCGAGGGTACATGCGGTATATGAGTGGAGTACAAATCAGACTTGGGTGCGACGGGAAGTCCAAAAAATTCTTTTGAAAATTTCTCCTACTAATTTAGTATCATCTGGAACTTGAAGCTTGGAAGATCTGAGAAAAATTGACGGGTGGATACTTAAGAGTGTGTGGATCCCATCGAGACTCAAGTGAATTTGTCTGCAAACCTCCCAGTTCCCAGTGATTTTTCCACTCTTAATGTTGATGAGGCGAGGCATGAAACTTGAAAGTGGTGAAGGATTTGACAAAAGAAGGTTTATTGTTATGTAATAGGTATTGAATGTGATCAAATGGGATTTTAGATGGACTTCCGAGTTTCATTGGATGATTGAGAGATCGGTCTGGAATCGTGGAAAGAGACGAAGGAAGACGGAGGTTCGTTGTTCCAGTTTCTGGTCGGATTGTGATTTTTCTTACTCGATGATATCACATGGTTGTGCGGCTATTGTGTCACATCAGACCGGATCTGGAAACTGTTTCCCGATTTTTGAAATTTGAAATTTCTGGCTGGAAATGTTGATGAAGGTTCCCGGTGTATCACGGTAAGTGGAAAATTCTACCATGTTGTCGTTATTTTCGCATGCATTACATGAAGTCAGAGACCCGACATAAAGGATGAAATTTGAAGGCATCGAGCACATGACTCTCTCCGAGGAGAAAGCAAATGTTGAACGCCACACTCTGTGGGTTACGACGGTTTCAATTGTATCATTTCTCCGCATGTGTAGAAATTGATTGCACCATGAGGATAATATCATGCGTAATTCCATGATGGTTCGTTGTTGATGGCTAGAAGCATACAGTGTTGCGAATCATCCTGACAACAGAGACACTAGAAAGTCAAAAATCGGAGTGGGCCGAACTCGAACTATGATTGATTGATTGATTGATGAAATTCTCGGTTTTTATCGACTAATAACCTAAGCATGTGTTAAAACTTAAGTGATTTGAATGATCTTCTAGATTCTCCATATTTTATTTGATGGCGTGAGCTTTGAGCCCTATGGCCTGAGAGAGTATGGGTGATCATTGTAGACTGGTTGCATTTTGTCCTAAGAATATTACGAAGTCCACATTAAAAAAGTCCCTATCATCATCATGACATGATATCACCATCGTGTTCTTCGTGTTGTGACTGTTGTCATGGTACTAAATTGGTTTTTCGGAATTGGCCACGAATATCAGAAAGTAAGGAAGGATAGCTCCGTTGAACGAACACGACGTTCCCGGGTTGATTTATCGTGTTCGTGGAGGTTGTCATCCACCAATACCTAACTACCTAAGCACTACAATTCGAGGCACTTGTTCATCTCTAGCGTAACATCTTTCCATCCATCAGAATCTCTTGGCATGAGATCCCTCAATGATCTTAAAAGTAACCCTTGTGTTTCCATCATTGTGCCTGGAAAAGTCGCAATATGGTATAATTGGTGAGGAAGTATGATTGGAAAGTAATCAATGACAACATCACTATGATATTAGGTAGGTAGCCAGCTACTCGGTTGCTTGATGCTCAAGGATCAAAGACCTGAGTTTTCTACTAGCAACAGTAGTATGCAAGCCAAAAAAAGAAAAAAGGAGGATGAACTTGCTGACGTGCTTCAACCATACAGGCACGCACATCAACCAGTCATCACCCAAATTCCTCATCAGCTGTTTGAATGACTGGCTTAAAAAAACTTTGACGTTGAATGTACCTGATCCACAGGGCGTACCCCAGAAGAAGCTAAACGTAATTTTCAACAAGGAAGCTGTTAAGAACGCCTAACTACTCCGTAAAATGGAAATTTAAATCTTCCCTACAAACAAACAGGAGGGAAAACAAAAAGGGTTGGAGCGTGTAAGTAAAGTTACGGCATCGGCATCGGCATCGGCATCGGATATATCGGTACACAGTACCGTACACACTTCCCTCAATCCCTTGGTGTCTATATTCTCAGTTCTCCAGATAATTTGAATCAACGCGGAGTAGATCTCAAATATAACCCTAAATGAGCTACTGAAAGCTTCACCGATGAATGTGAAATATAAGACCATAAGGTAAACTTAATGCACTCATAGAAAGATTTTCTTCGTTACCAACCTAGTACTGGGTACTTACTATACGGTGTAGAATTCCAATTGTTCTAGTCCAACATTCCGACTCATGCGATGTTTAACCGCTGAAACACAAACGCTGGACCAAACATAAAATAGATTTTCTCCCCATAATAATAAATTTAGTACGAGGGAGTGTGGCCAGGCACAACGTACACAGACCCTCCAACAGACAAGGATTAAATGAATTTTCCCATGTGAGGGGCATCGGGGTTTGAATTTTTTATTATTTTTGGGGGGGGGGGGAAGGGGGGGGATGAGTAACCAGGGAAAAATTCAATCACGGACTTCAAATTTTGGTTCACTAGAAATCCCTCTGACACATAAAATTCCTTTAGAGGTAAGGAGAAGATGAACATGGGTAAGATATTAGAATAGTGTAACTTTGCTAAGTGCAATGATATCAAGCTCTGGCAGATAGATACCTTGAATATCTAGTATATCAAAGTATGCGCATTTTTATATAGCTCAAATCCTTTCCGCCTCCTCCAACAAGGTGTTTGATATCAAATATAATATTCCATTCACCATCTCATCCCACACAAATTATATACCTACCTACCTATACAACACAATCTCATCTACTCATTCTAACAAAGAGAATTAATTAAATTATATCAAGTATACTTATATACTTAAAATACTTTATTACATCATCTTCTTTTTTCTCATAACGTTCACGCTACCCAAAAAAAAAAAAAGATTTCCGACTCTCTTTCACCTTCTACCTATTACTCTTAATCCCCATCTACTTTTTGAACGATCTCTTCCAACTTGACAATCTCCAACACGAATGAAAGTTTAATACTAGAAGCAGTTTTTAATACTGTTGTGCAGAAAAGCAGGTCATTGAAAAAAAAGTTTATTTTCCCTGTCAAAGACGCCACCAAAAACCCCACCATGCCGGCAACTACTATGCAGCACGTCACTTCCTTCTTTCGATCTCATTCGCATCCATTTGACCTACCAACTGAAGGAAAGAAAGGTCCAAGAAGGAATTCAAACAGTAGACCATCCTTAAAAAGTCGTACACCATCTTCAGCAGCCTCTTCTATCACAGAAGATAAAGGAACAAAGATGCCTGATCTTTCCCTTCCTCACAAACGTATCTCAATACCTGGTCTTCATTCGCCAAAGACACCTTCGAGAACAGTTCCTATATATCATGGCGCAACTCTTGATTGTGCCATTGAGTCACCACCGTTAGTTCTTTATGGTTCTACAGTTTCGAGTACCGGCGCATTACTGTCTGGACAATTAAAATTACATATTCACGATGAGAAGTTTGCAATTGAGTCATTCAAGATGCGATTGGCATTGGAGGTTACGCAAAAGAAGCCATTTCATGCGCATTGCCATGAATGTGCTCATCAATCAAATGATTTAACTACCTGGAATTTCCTTCAAGGTCCAGCTACTCTTCGAAAAGGTACATATTAGTGCATTGCATTTTCCCCTATTTTGTTTTCAAGATTCTAACTCAAATTTCCAGGCGAACATGACTTCCCATTTAGCTTTCTCCTTCCCGGACATCTACCGGCGAGCATGAAGAGTTCATTGTCCAATATCGAATATGTTCTCAAGGCTACACTTGTACCAAAGACTGGCGAGCCGATGAAACTCTCACACGTTCTCAATATTAAGCGTGCTATTATTCCTTCCGATATACCTCGCAGTTCGATGCGAATCTTTCCACCAACGAATTTGACAGCCAATGCCCAACTTCCTGCCGTTATCTACCCAATTGGTGAATCGAACATATCAATGCGCATGGATGGTGTTGTGAATCGGAATGCAGATGCAAAGACACAAAATCATTGGAAGTTGAAACGTTTGACATGGCGTTTGGATGAAACACACCGAGTTATCTCACCAGCATGTCCCAAACATGCCGCAAAAGTGACAAAGGAGGGAGAGAGCAAGAAAGGTGCCGCTCACCAAGATTGCCGTACCTTAGCTACTGAGGAGATCAAATCTGGATGGAAATCAAATTACGATACAGCTGATGGAGCCATTGAGATCGAATTTCCAATCTCTATTCGTCCCGATGTAAAACCAATTTGCGACATGAAAGCTGAGGATGGTACCGAAGTCTTCCATACTCTTATCGTTGAGATGATTGTTTCCGAAGAATTCGCGCCTATCAAAAAACCAACACAAGTAACACCAACTGGAGGAGCAAGAGTATTGAGAATGCATTTCAAAATGACGGTCACCGAGAGATCAGGTTTGGGTATCTCATGGGATGAGGAACAACCACCTTTGTATGAGAATGTTCCTGCTAGCCCTCCAACTTATGTCAACCCGGAAGCCTATGATGGACCCCCAATTCCTGATTATGAAGATCTATCAGCATTGGATGGTGGAAATGGAAATGGAACTGGAGCTCATTAATACGGCATTTATTTCATTCATCATGAATAATTGTGAACATCGGCGTTTGGGGATAGATTCATATGCATACTGAGTATAGCATTAGCTTACTTACAGGAAAAGGGGATTTGACTTGCTTTGGCAAAAGGCGCTTGATGGATATACCCCCTAAACCACGGACGGATTTTCTTCATTTGTATGTTATGGTCTTGAAAAGGATGAATGGGATGGGGGATGGAATGGAAAAAAGGAAAAAATGGAGTTTAGTGAAGAGGATCAGAGATCTGATGATATTTCCCCTTTTGTATGGAAAAGATCTAGATCAAAGTAGATTTATTTTAGTATTGAATACTGAAATACTATTATTAATATTACTTTAATAGCTAGTTAATTGAAATGAACAAAAGTTCCAAAATTCATTTTGTAGCATTGGGATGTACTGTGAGTCTATACACACTTCAAGTTCCTCCTCAATACATACATACTTGAATGCTATAATATATTGAAAACCCGGCCTTAATCCAGCTATAAGACAATGATATGTTCTATTATACTAAAGGTGCGGAGTCGAAAAGCGTTTCTCAAACCGCCCGCGTGACCCAAAAAGCAATCACAGCCAAGGATTTCGCATAGGTCTCGGAGGAGGTTGATCGAATAATAATAAATAATATAATAATAATACTATAATATTATTTATTATAATAGTGGAAGACTTAGTCGTATTTAGCTTAGGAGTGATCGAATATATGAACAATAGAATATTGAAGTCAGAATTGTATATATATTGAATATTGAATTTTTATCTACTTACTTTTTCGAAGAATTCTTTGAAGAAGATCTTCGTATTTATAGATTTTAATGAGATTCTATACTATTCTATAATTATAAATAAGATCAATTTAAATTGAATCTTATAGAATCATTTTATATAATAAAAGGAAATAATAACCAATAGTATTCAATCTGAGAATAAGAAAATTCTATATGCTTCCATTCCATTCTATTCCATTATAAATCATTCTGATATGATATATGATCGAAATTTTATATAATAATAGAATTTAATAATATAAAATCATATTATTAATATATCACGTGATCATATAACCATTGGTTCGGTAAATATTATTAAGTGATTTAATAACTTATTAGGAATTCTCACAGTAATAAGAAAGGGTTAGAATAGAATATGAAATGTCCAGGATTAGATCCTTGAATTCAAATAGCTTTGTATTTTTGTATTATCGAATATCTAAGAAATCGAAATATAAAGTGATCGGATATTTAAGATCGATCGTTCGGAGTTTCATTACAGATCTGATTTGTACTTGTTGTAATGCAATGCTTTCTGCTAGAAAATCGGCATCGCGAAATATATTGATTGTTGAAAAGGTTCTCTATACTGAAAGTATACCTCTTACTACGAGATTAATCATTCTATCGACTTTCGAGATATAGCCATTGAGCTATATTGAAACTATAGTTCCGTATAGAGTAGCTTCTAAATAGTTAGATCGAAAACGGTCTGTATATCAGACTTTTGATTTATATAGGGTTGAAGATAATACACAAATAATTACAATTTTGCAAAGGGAGGATACAAAAGAGCCATCCTTGATCCGGATTAAACTATATATATAATAAGCTATTCGATATACTTTCATTATCTTTTCAAAGATATATCTTTTGAAAAAGAAGATACAATCAAAATATACACCGAGCTATCTAAATACTGGCTATTAAATCTCGTCCCCGATACAGAATATAAATCGGATAGTAAGATTTGGATTCATTATAATAGAAAATATATATACTTCCTTTTTCCTTGAAAGGTATATCATCTTCAGTTTCTCAAAAGCGAAAGTAATCATATTTTATTCTTTCTATTGAAGGATATTAATGATATCCCGATAAAACAATTGAATATTGTTTCGAACCTTTTTTGAAATTTGATATAAGCAGATATCGTTGGTGTATCCGAAGCGAAGTATAGTATTCTGGTTTAGGAGTTCGGCTAAATATAGAACATAAAGAATTGAAAATAAAGGAGATCTTTGAAGAGTACTGTATTATATTTGCCTTCTTTCTATAGTGATATCCTCAAGTCTAACCTGTATTTCTCGTTCGGTCAGAAAGGATCTAATCAGCTTAAGTAATCCGATTGGCCAACCCTGTTTATACATTCTATCCAAAAGTCTTTCAGGTAATAAAGCATCGAAGGCCTTTTGAACATTCATTATAACTATAGTAACTTCCATCTTTTTCCCGAAAGCTGTTTCTACATCATAAATAAAAGCTGTTGCCAAATCCATAACTGATCTTTTTGGAAGGGCTCCACCATGTTGAGAACTCATTATCCCAGAGGAAACTACAGTCCAGGCTATCCATCTTGCAACAGTCCTTTCCAGGCCTTTTGCAATACAGAAGATCAATGCGATTGGTCTCCAGACGTGCACGTGGTGAACTCACCGAAACTCTCTGATTAAAGCAAGTATGCGCCTTGAAGAGCAGCTGAAGTAGACTACTTATATGAAGAGGTCTGTTTTGCTTTTATTCCTCTTCGAGACTCATCAGCCTGGCGATCAATTTATCCAACCTTGTTAACCAATGCCTAAACGTTGATCACTGCCAATTGTGTAGAACATGTTGCATATCAATGGCGACCATGCATCGAGCTCGATCTCACTCAAGCTGTCAGATATACAACAATCTTGAGTTCCCTACACGGCTAAATTATTTGCCCATATTTGTCAACCATAAATCTGCCGAAAATCATGGTGCCACCAAGCATCTTCAGATGGTCCAGAAGTTTAGACGAAAATAAGATGTTTCTTCAAAACGAAGGTTCCAGGGTAATTCTAAGTGCGTCAGGGTACAGTGGACAAGAGGACTGGCGTGCCCGTGGCTGGCTTAAGAAGATGGCAATCATAATAAAGGTAAGGGGTTTGTCAACTAGCTCGACTTTGCAATAATGGTAGTGCTCTCTCCGCCGTATTCATACCGAGAAACATTTCCCTTGCACGTAGACAGTATCATATAATCTGAAATGCCAATTGTGAGGTATGGCACGCACCTTGCAGATTCAAGTGACGTGGCCGGCAATGAATGAATCAAAAGATACATCAGTGTTTACAGCTGTTTGTCATTTGAGGGGACATATTTTTGAAAAATCTCTGCGATGGAGTGAGAATTTCCATCTTAAATGGAGCCAAACACAGGATTGATAGTATACTTTCCATTATCCCACCGCGGGTGAGTGATTCGATTGTGTATAGTTTTTGAGACACACCCCTAAGGAACTTCAAAATCCTTCTATACGAATTTTCGAATTCTTTTTGGAAAACCCTTAAATTTATATAGGAAGGATATCATATTCGTGGCTTTATTAAATAAGTATAAAAAAACGAGACTCTCAATATTTGAAGAATATTAAACATGAGAAGAATTCTAAATCTGATTCGATAAAAATAAGATTATCGTTACTTCGAACTATTAATAAATGATTTATATAATTAATTCAATCAATAATCAAATAATCATTATCTTATACTGGATGTAACGATGGTCTTAATTCAAGGCATAATAGAATGAATCAATTAATCTATACTAGAGAATAACAAACTATCGTACAAAAGATAATGAAGTTGAGCCTTTTATAGTCCCCTTAAAGAGGATCAAAATCTAAGCGAATACAGGGTGAAATAAATGCAAGACAACCTAAGGCATTTTGGTCCCTTCGGAAGGGACCAAAGAACAAAATAAAGAATGACCTAAGGCATTAATACAGGATCGTCACACTGGATATATCAAGTCATTATTTCACTTTGAATCTGTCACGGGGTCCCCGTATATGGTATACGGAGACCGCTCGGGTTCCGACCCATAGGAGTCGGACCTTGGATAAGTGTAGGTTAGCCTCGGTCGGGGCTAGCGTTATACATAAATGTATTTAAGGAATCGTTTCTTTTATAGAAACGTAACTCTTCGAGTTATGTTTTATTAATAAAAGTGATTCCTATTGTTCTATCTGTTGTCTTTGTGATACTACATAGTTTCTATCTATTTGTATCGACACTTTTATGATATCGTTCTGTCCGTATTCGTCTAGCCAGTCCAGCTCCCTTGAAGAATTTGCTACTGTTGTAACCAACGATATCGCGATCTGGTATCATTATCTCATCTCCCTTTACGATTATAATATAAGAGTGGAGGCAGAGGTAACCGATCTGCAATCTGCAGTTCAAAAGCTTATTCTCGATCTGCAAGTCGAGAAAACCGTATTCATACGATGGAAGGAGGAGAACGATGGGTTGATTGTCCATCTGATTCAATTTCATTCCGTCCCTGTCGCCCTGCCTATTTCAACCGACTCCTCGCCCCTGATACCCGTTACGATTCCGGTCGCTGCTTCTGTTCTATCGAAGTCTCAATTGAGTGAGAAGGTATCTAACCCTGTACTATTTGATAAAACGAAAATCGATCTTGATCGATTTGTCGATCAAATATAGAATAAAATGTATGCCAATTTCGACCGCTTTACTTCCCCACATTCCCGCTTGACTTATGTAACTGGAAGATTAACTGGATCTGCTACCATGCAAATTCGATTATATAATATCAAAGGGCAATTTGTTAAACTTGTTGATTATGAGGATCTATTGTAAATATTGGAAAGAGCTTATGGAAACTAAAACAAGCAAACCAAGGCCCGAAAATTCTTGATCAATCTGAAACAAAGGAATCAATTGTTTCATATCTTCTATACTGAGTTTCAGAGATTAGTATTGGAAGCCGGGATAGCCGACGATAATAGTACCCTGATTATCCTGTTAGAATAAGCTCTATTGAATGAATTGAAGAACCAGATTGTTATTGTTGAATTATCTACAAATAGCACTGATGTATTCGCTGCTTTCGTATAGACATTGGAGAATCGCTATCTGTATCTGATGGGACCGATCGGTTCTGATTGCAACCCAATCGTCCCGTTGCTCCGTACTACAATTCAAAACCTGAATCCTATTAACCATACCCTTGCTCCGTCCCCGAATGCTATTACCCGATCTGTTGTTCCTGTTACGATTATATTTGCTGAAAACTCAATGGATCTCAGTTCCCAAAGATATACTAATAGATATGAACAAAGGGAATGCTTTCATTATGGATCGATCGATCATCGTATAAAAGATTGTTCGTTCCCAGATAATCATTCTATACAAGCTAAAGCTAGCCTTACCAGTCCTGCCCTATTATCCCCTGTTCCGTCTTCCGCCCAGATTCAACTATATATTATATCACTGTACAGTCTATCCCTTCCCGGTTCCCCGAGTTCGGGAAATAAAGCCCACCTGATATAAATCGTTGTCAAACGAAAGCTTTGTGTATATTACGTTTGTCCATTATTGTAACTCAAAACTTATCTTTCGTTGAAAAAACAAGCAATCGAGCAAATCTGATGATATTGTTTGTTATTATCCTATCGATGTCTGATCGATCCTGTTTCACTTATACTATGGTGAATAGCAGATACAAAGGATATACTTTCGCAAACCGAAGTTGAATGGAAACTACCAAGCTCCCAATATACAAATTACCTGTCCCGTTCGAAGTCATTGGATTCGATGGAAAAATACTGCCTGAAAACCGAATGGATCATTATATTCTAATCGATCTACAAATCAACAATCATTATAAGAAAAGATCGAAAATCTATATTATTGAATTAGCTTATTATCCGATTGTTTTGGGGTTGGTCTGGTTAAAGAAGTACGATCCTTATATCGGATTCGCATCCAATACTTTTCGTTTTGATAGCGAGTTCTGTTGGAAGTTTTGTAATACGCTTGCGCAATTATCGAGTATCCGAGCCCTATTCGATATTCCTGTCAAAACCCGTTCTGTTTATCTACTATTTCGTTCTGAAGCGTTAAAGAAAAGAGATATAGCAAGCATTTCAATCCGAGCTTATTCGATGTACGCCCGTCGAGGCTACAAGATGTTCCAAGCTAGTATCGATTTGATAGATCGAATTCTAAAGGAAAAAGAAGATCCTGTTTTCGAAGACCTATTTGTTGAATTCCGTTCGTGGATCGATGTATTTTCTCCATGTAACATTGACAAACTACCTTCGCACCGCCCATACGATCATGATATCTGACTGCAAGATAGGGCTAAGCTATCGTTTGGAGCCTTGTATTCAATATCTTGGGATGAATTGAAAGCTTTGCAAGAATGGTTAAGGGAAAACCTAGCAAAAGGATTTATCCGATCGAGTTTCTTTGCTTCCGTTTCGCTTGTTTTATTTGTTAAGAAACCCAATGGTGATCTTCGATTCTGTGTAGACTATTGTGTGTTGAATAATTTGTTTGTGAAAGATTGATATTTGTTGCCTTTAACCAAAGAGTTCTTGAATAATCTGAAAGGGATAAAGTATTTTACAAAAATAGATATCATCTTGGCCTTCAATAATATCCGAATCAAGGAAGGACAAGAATACCTAATTGCATTTCGTATCCGATTCGGCCTATTCGAAACTTTGGTTATATCGTTCGGGCTGATTGGAGTTCCAGCAACGTTTCAACGATTTATCAACGATACTTTAAGAGAATATTTGAATATATTCTGTATTGTTTATTTAGATGATATTCTGATTTATAGTAAGATCTGTTCTGAATATATAAAGTATATACAAAAGGTATTAGACGCTTTACGGAAAGCCGGATTGTATATCAATCTATCGAAATGCGAATTCCTGAAATCTGAAACGAAATTCCTGGGCCTAATTGTAGGCCGAGAGGGGATCCGAATGGATCTAATCAAGATTAAAACGATAATTGATTGAAAAACGCCGAAGAACTTGATGGATGTATAAATATTTATAAAATTTAGTAATTTCTATTGATATTTTATTCGCGATTTCTTTTCGATCATTCGCCCGATGGTAAATCTGATCAAGAAGGATATAGTCTTCTAATAAGATCCTGGTTATAAAAAATCGTTTTCGAATTTGAAAGCTGTATTTATAGTGGCACCTGTGTTAGCCTTTTTCGATTGGAAAAAGAATGTAATCCTAGAGACGGATGTATTGGATTATGTATCTATTGAAGTCTTTTCCCAATATGATAATGATGGGATTCTGAAACTTGTTGTATACTTTTCAAAGAAGTATTCGATTGCAGAATATAACTATAAAATTTATAATAAAGAATTACTGGCAATTATCTGTTGTTTCGAAAAGTAACGATCCGAATTAGAAAGCGTTTTTTCCTTGATCAAGGTCATTATAGATTATAAGAATCTGGAGTACTTTATAACAATAAAGTTATTGAATTGTTATTAAGTCTGTTGGTTTGAATTTCTGTTTCGTTTTAATTTCAAGATTACGTATTATCCCGGAAAGCAAGGAGCGAAACCCGATGCTTTGATTAGGAGATCAAAGGATTTGTCTAAAGAAGAAGATGAATACCTTTTTTATTAAAATCAGATTATTCTGAAAACTGAAAATCTAGATACAGATTTGTTTTCTATTGTTAAATCAAAGAAGAAAGTTTGTTTCGCGATTACAATCTGTAGCCAAATCCGTACCGATACCCTGTCATCTATCTGCAATCCCGAACCATCTATCTGCGAATTTGGATTACCTATTTGTAAACCTGAATTACCTGCGATACCCGATAACTCAATCCCTATTTAATTATTTGAATCTATATAATTGGAATCCTTTGAAGAACTGAAACCTTTGCTCGCTGAAACTTATTTGTTCGATTTGTTTCCGCTATCGATCTTAAAGGCTTTAAAAAAGAATACTGCTAGATACTTGTATATTATGTTATCTGAATGTACTATAAACAATAACCTATTATATTATTGTAAAAAGCTTTATATTCTTAACTACGATCCTTTGAAAACAAAGCTCCTCCGAATAATCCACGATTCCCTTGTTGCCGGATACTCGCATTGTATCTATACCTTCGAACTGTTTTCCCGAAACTACTATTGGTCTGGATATTACAATTACATCTCCTATTAGATGTACAATTGTTATAATTGCCATCGAGCCACCCCAAACCGTAAAAGACAAAAAGGAATCTTACACCCTCTCCCGATCCCGCAACAAACCTAGAGAAATATCTCAATCAATTTCATCACCCATCTTCCGAAAAGCTCTGAATACGATACGATATTTATTGTAATCGATCGATTGATCAAAATGAAGTATTTCCTACCCTGCCAAAGAACCTATAACTCCGAAGAAGTCTCCCATCTATTCCTGAAACATATATAGAAGCTCTACAGTTTACCACAAACCATTATATCCGATTATGGAATTCAGTTTATTTCTGACTTTTAGAAGCATATCTATAAACAACTAAATACTGTTTCGAAACTATCGATAGTTTATCATCCTAAAACCGATGGACAAACGGAAAGAGCGAACGCAATACTCGAATAATACCTTCGCTCGTATATATCCTACCTACAGAACGACTGATCCGAATAACTATCGATCGTCGAATTCTCGATTAACTCTGTTTAATCCGAAAGCTCCCGCCTATTGTCGTTCTTTGCCAATTACAATTTCCATCCCCGAATAGATTTCGAACCTATTACACTCTCCGATCGCCCTGGAGTTCTAAACGCTGAGGAATTCGTCAAAAAGATAAAATCGATTATCGATCACCTGAAGACCGAACTGATTACTAATCAAGCCCACTATTCGAAGAATACCGATTCCCATCGTTCGCCTGCCCATCGATACCAGCCTGGAGATCTAGTCTGGTTTAATGCTAAAAATATCCGAACTCTTCGTCCCCAGAAGAAACTAGATTGGAAAAACTTAGGTCCCTTTCGAATTCTGAAGAACATAAGCTCGTACACTTACGAACTGGAGCTTCCTGCCTCTATAAAGAATCACCCGATCTTTCATATTAACTTATTGTATCCTGCCAATGATAACCCTATCCTTGGTCAACACAACCCACCTCCCCCTCCTATCGAAATTGAAGGCATTGAGCAATTCGATATAAAAGAAATCCTGGATTCCCGATAGGAACGTTGGGACCGTAATAACCCCTGCCTGAAGTATACTATCCGATGGGTAGGCTATGATACACCTACCGAAGAGCCTGCAAAGTATTTAGAGAATACTCAAAAACTGATCTATAATTATCACCATCGTTATCCGGATAAACCTAATCCCCCTAATCGTCTTAACGGAGCTCGACCCTAAGGAAAGGGATACTATCACGAGGTCCCCGTATATGATATACAGAGACCGCTCGGGTTCCGACCCATAGGAGTCGGACCTCGGATAAGTATAGGCTAGCCCCGGTCGGGGCTAGCGCTACACATAAATATATTTAAAGAACCATTCCTTCTATAGAAACGTAGCTTTTCGAACTACGTCTTATTAATAAAAGTGATTCCTGTTGTCCTGTCTGTTGCCTCTGTGATAGAATCTTTGGAATTCAAAGTTTCAATTAAATTATTCATTTTATATTATATTATATTACAAAAATTATATACTTTCTAATAAAATATATAAAAATTCATTTCGAACTTTATTGTTTCAGTCTAAGAGAAATCAGTCAGAAAAAAATAACTAAATTTAAAAAATTTAAACTAGAAATAACTTGGGGATATTAAAAAATGAAAGAATTTAAAGAATTTAAAGAATTGAAGAATATAAAATCCTTCTTGAATATACAGATTTTGAAGAACATTAATTGAAGTATAAAAACAATTTTTTAATTTATTTTGGGCCCACTTATACTTTCAATAGGATCGTTATATTCCTCATTTATATGATAAATATATAGAGGAGGGATTTCTAGCTCCCGTAAGGACCACTGGCAACTCCCTTCTGCACAATTCACTACAAGCTCTCCTGCAGTTACTGTTTGAGAGAGACTGTTTACGGGTATCTTCGGTTAGTGAGTCCGATAGTTTCAGATTGGGTAGATTGGATGTGAAAGTTTTAGTATTTGAGTAATTGTGAATCTTCGAAAATGATTTGTTTGTTTCAATGAGATGAATAGTCCAAATGATTTGAATGTTTTAAGGGGCTTGAATCTTTCAAATGAATTGAATGTTTCGGAAGATTTTAAATGTTTGAAACCAATTCAATACTTGAAACCAATCTAGTATTTGAAATCAGTTCAATATTTGACAATAGTTCAATATCTGATAGTAATTCGATATTTGAAGTCAATTCAATATTTAAAATTGGTTAAATATTCAAACTTGTTTTAATATTTGAAAGTCTCTTATTGTTGAACTGAAGTCCAGATTATCAGAAGACAATAATCCGCCAGGGCTCGCAAAACCACCTCATTAATCAGAGATATTGGTATTAATAACTTTAACCCTTTTGGATTGTTCAATAAAACGAAGTCACAATAATTCTCACTCTAATTGAACTATTCTAGCTCATGGCATCAACAGCAATACTGTGGCCCCCAAATGCCAAGTGAGCAGGAAACATCTAAGCATTGTTCTATACTCGTGGTAGGAGATACACGAAATGACCTTAGAAGCTGATGGGCACACTGATAGGTAATAAAGCGCCAGCAGGCAATATATCAAAGTATTTTCTACCGTTCTTCAGATGTCATAACCAGTGGGGATCTGGCAGTCTGTATTTCTTCATCGCTGCACACTTTCACAATCACTGTAGTGTCAACCATGCTAGACAGCAATCAAAAGTTGTACATGACCTATATGGCCAGCAAGGTCAATCGAACAGTTCAAGAATCGCGTTGCTAGGGCGTACTGATATACCAAAGTGAATGGCATCGAAATGACCGCCTAGCCAAACTCTGTCATTGTTACAAAGAGGACCAGGGGCCATATCAAATGTCGTGAAACTTTACCTGAACATGACAATACCACTCAAGACCTGAAAGCATCCGAAAAGGATGGATAAATTTGTCAGCTGCCTTTGGCAATATGATAAGACGATGGAAATTGTTAGAACAGTTCATCACACACAAGGTGTTGTTATAGACATTCCTAATTTTCTTAATCATTTTGATCGTACTGAGCGAGAGACTATCTCATATGGTCGGCTGACGCCGTTGTACACCCATTGTCCTACAGCGAACTGCAGTCTCAAGTCGCATAAACTAAAATCTCCCCTTCGCTCTGCAGCCTCATTCTGTCAGTCCTGAAAAATGGAGTGTCAAACTGCGTAGACAAGTAGGAAATGATTAATTGCAGCAACGTAGCAGAACGGTAGAGGTGATAACATGCGAGGGTGCCTGGTAGGTTCGAATCAGAAGTCGCCCACAATGTGCTTCAACACTAGTTTAGGGCCTTGCGGGAAATTTAATTATCGCCTTTATCGTCGGTTTCCTTCGGCATTTACTCTGCACGTGGTTGTCAAAACTACACCTGTGCTATGTTTCCACGCACAAAACCACTATCCCAGTTTCGGTATACACGTAATGGATATTTTCACCTGTAAATTTATACTATTACTGACACAGAATAAATTCCATATTGACCTGATTCCAGAAAGTTGATCATAATTCGGATGTGAAAGGGGAGGGGGAGAAGAGGTCATGAGACAAGACCGAGAGCGAATGGGGGCGTGCAGCATTGTTACTTTTTCTGGTTCGGTCGCTCCCCTCTTTGTAAACCAAGACATTAATGTGCTATATTCGGAGCACTTCCTATTTTTCCGACCTTGTTGTATAATGGTGTAGCGCCTGACTGTTTTTTTTAAAAAGCGAAAAATCAATCCCCTTCTGGCGAGCGTTCGGAGTAAAATACGTTCCCAAACTTTCGAGTCAGCCTTGCCCCCTACACCTGTGGGATTCTCTGGCCTCGCCCATTTGAGGCAGTTGGAAGCTCCATGCTATTGGGTTCGGTAGTTCTCCGAGCGTCCAGTGTAAGGCAACCTAAAGCGCTGACTTGCCCCGTGTCATTATTGGATATATCGAATAGAAGTGTAGGTCGAAAGCAAAATAACCCCCAAAACTACTTTACTCCGCAGTCATGTTCTTGATCACTCTAGTTTATAATGCTATCGGGCAGTTTATTATCTAAGGGAAATCTCCCGAGGTCATTCGATGTAAAGAATCTTCACTGACGGCTACTAACATTCAATTTATGGATATCAGTATTGCGAATTAGTGGCTAGATAGTAAGGTTGGGCGAGGTAATTGGTCTTAGTGAAGGAATGATTCAAAGTAGTTTTTTCCTAGCTTGGTCTTTGAGGAAACTCTTCAAAAATCGATGGCTGTTTGTTCATAACTTTTGATCTAGATTGAAGCTATTTCGTGAACTATCGGAGGGCTTTGACCTTAGACGACCCACAAAAAACCTTCCATATTCTTGAAAAGACTGGTGCCCCTGTAACACCTATAATATTACACGCATTCAAACATTTTACATTACTGATTTGATGTATATTTTCGCGCGAACACAGAGTCGAAAGAAATACAAGTCGGAAGAGATCTCAAATATTCGCCCCGGGTGCAACCCTACTGAACAACAACATCTGGATTCACAGAAGCTTGCTGGTACTGTGTAAGTGCCATCTGGCCACAATCGGCGCTGTTCCGTTTCTCGTCCCCTGCAGACAACGGGTTGAGTTTGAGAACTCATATATGTGGAAAATCGCCCTTAACGAGCAGTGAAGCAGTGGATCTTTTACCGTCCACTACCATTTATTGATCTACGCACAGAAACAACCACATCTCTTATCATTGTCTTACCAAGTACCTACGTACTCAACACCTACTCAACACCTTCGCTTGATTAGCCTTGAGATAACCATCTCTAAATACATTCGACTTTTCAAAGCATCCACTTAAGAGTATCACACTCAAGAGAATAAGTATTTCGCGCTTAACGAAAATGAAACTGTTCACATATATACCTTCTTGATCAAACTGCTGCAGAGCGCGCAAAATCTTTCCGTCACTAAAGCCGAGATTTTGGCATTTTGCGCCCCCTCACCCCACCTGCTTTTCCCAATTATACTTTTGGGAACTGCCAATATTTTTGTTCAGCAACAGCTAACACAGTATCTCTAGTTGCAAGACACATTGCATAAAATGGATAGATCGGGATTATCCACGCTGGAGCCGCAAATTCGCTTTCTCGTCGCTTGCCCTCGCAGCGGCTCTACGCTCCCCATGAGAATCTTCGCCGAGTCACCAGTATGCGCAGTTACGAGCAGACTAATTCTGATGGGCAAATCGGGAGATGGAGATGGCTTTAAACCTAACTATTCTATCTTAGAGAACCCTTCCCAGCACGGCGTCTACATCAATGCAATGGAGTCCGGCAAGCGTTTTCTCATAAACAAAGAAGAACTTGGAAACGACAGTAGAAAAGGAGAATGTCTATACGATATATGCCATACCCCCTCCACATATACCATGGTCCGACCTGTATTCCTAATCCGTGATCCGATTCGGGTCTTCGATAGCTGGAAAAATATTGGATGGATTAACGAACAGAGCCTGGTGCATTGCTACACCAACTTATTTAGGATGCTGAACCAAGCTCCAGCACATGCTGTGTCGTGTCTTCTTTATGAGCATCTCATACAGGACCCTCAAAGAGAAATCAAACGCATTTGTGCACGATGGGGAATCCCTTTTTCGGAGACGATGCTAGACTTCAAGAAGCCATTTGGATCGTCATTCTTCTTCTCGAATGACCGCGAGAAATCCATTTACCTTGAGAACAGACCACCTGACTTGTTTACGACCGTGGAGGCTAGCTCGTCTATCGAACCAGAGGTATCATACCATGGACTCTTGTCGAATACTGAGAAGGATAGCATTGAGGAGCAAGTAGGCCGTCTATATATTCATTGCTGGGGAAACGATATCACGCGACTGCGGACCATTCTTGCAGAGAAAACCTGGGTTGGCTTCGATCTCGACGATACTTTGCACGAATTTCGTCGAAGCTCCGGGACCGCCACAAACAAAGTTTTGGAGAAGATCTCTAAACGATTTGGCATTCTTATGCCTGAATTGAAAGACGAGTACTCCAGAGTCCTCAGAGACAAGACAGCGAATGCGTTTTCTGATGGAAAGACGTCTTTTGATTACCGGAGAGAAAGATTCGCCTCGGTTTTGAATCATTTCTCCCTGCCGCAAGAAGATCAGTTTATGGATCAACTTCTCGATTTGTATGAGAAGACTCTGATGCTGGCACTAGAGCTGAAGTGCGGAGCAATAAGTTTACTATCGACACTTAGGAACATGGGGAAAAAAATTGTCATCATGACAGAAGGACCACAGGATGCTCAGGAAAGAACGGTTGAGGGGCTTGGTATCAGCAAGTACATCGACTTCCTTGCTACTACCAACCATTTCGGAGTGGCCAAAACCAGTGGCCTTTCCCCTAAAGTCCTAGAACATCTGGGTATTTCTCCGGGAGACATTGCATACGTCGGTGACAATGAGGAGCGAGACATGAAGCCCGCCATGGCAGAGGGAATATTCTCAATCCATCTTGCCGAGACAAAGCATGTTTCTTTGAATACCTTCCCCCCTCAAATTAATACTCTCAGGAAATTGCAGTATATTCTTTTGAATGCTGGTCCATGATTGAAGCGACATCAATGCTCAGGTTTGTTATTGAAGTATCACATGCAATAGGTACCAAGCGTTTCCTATATGAATGCCTTTATAAGAGACACGAAAAGCCCGTGTGCGGATGCGGTAGTACACAACAACAAATAGATGCCCTGAAATTTTTTCCTATAATCACTGAAGGTGTAGCTTAGGTACCTTACGTACATGCGCACGGACACTTGGTCTTTATCACACACTTTTTAATTTTAGCGGTAAAAGACGGGATTAAGAGTTGCCGTTTCTTCTTATTGAGGCGATACTTGCATTGAAAAGGTTTTCATGAATGATATTTTAGTGTTTTTGATTAATTTGACAGGATTGCCTGTTATAAAATATAATATTCGATATTGAACATATATTTATTTACATGTTGATGGACTTTTCCTCAGTTGCGAGTCGCAACTTGCGACTGGATGAGGTGTATCAAAACGGCGATTTATTAATCCGAGCCGATATTCTCCCGCCTAGCTTACGATAACCAAGGCTTCAGAGCTTCATGCCACATTTGGACGTCCACACTCCATTCAACATCATTTCATTATGCGACTCCCTCTGAATCTACTCTACCTGAGTCTGCCAATACTTCCACGTACACTTGCAGTTTTCGCAGATGAAGCATACAGTGTCGACCATCATCACGAATTATTAGGCATCCCACAACTAGAGACAACATTCTTCTACAAACCTAGGGAAAATGAACAAGGCGCATTATTGTATACATTGAGTGATTTGGGAGTTCTTGGAGCTGTAAATCCAGGCACAGGGCAGGTAAGATGGCGACAAATACTGGCTAATGGCAATAATAGCGGGGGAGGCCTTCTACGACCAGTTGAGGGAGCTGGTACAGTTGTTAGTGCTTTGGGCAACAGAGTTGATACTTGGGATGCGAAGAGTGGGAGAGAAAGATGGGGCAATACTTTCTCGGGAATAGCTAAAGACCTGGAAGTTGTTGAAGGATTTGATGATATCAAGGACGTTTTGACTTTATTCGAAGATGCTGGAAAAGTCGTGGTACGAAAATTAAATGGAGATAACGGAGATGTTGTATGGGAATATGTTGATGCAAGTGGTGATCTACCTTTACAAATCAGCACAAATGTTAGAGACATTTTTGTTGTCACTCTTCATGGTTCCTGGGAAGGCTACAGTGTGAAAGTTACTACTCTGGACCATTTGACAGGTCAACGAGTCACTGAATATACTCTCTCGACCAAAGGAGATGTCCAGAGTCCAGAGGATGTCCTACTTGTGGGAGCTAATTCTGCTGCGCCAATCATTGCTTGGACCGATAAGTCCTTGAAGAACCTTAAAGTCAATATTCTGGGTAAACCAAGCGACTTGCAGATATTACCTCTAAAGTCATCAGATGGCGAGCTTACAAAAGTATCTATTCACGCTCCTAATTTGGTTCAATCCTTACCACATTTCTTGGTACACAGTCATTCGGCAACCTCGAATCGAGCAGATGTTTATCACATTGACATGAAGAGTGGTAGCATCAGCAAAGCATATGAGATTCCCAAGTTTGCTGGAAGAGGCGCTTTCTCAACCAGTTCACAAGGTGCCAACGTCTATTTCACCCGTTTTACCGAGGACGAAACTTTTATTTTCTCATCAATGTCTCATGGAATTTTGGGCAGATGGCCAATTAAAGCAGAAAAGCAACATCGTCGACTTCAATTTCTCCATGGAGCATCAGAAGTGGTCCAAAAAGCTCCTGATACTTATGCTGTTAGATCAGCTATGGTCAGTGTGGAGCAGGATTGGGTTTTGGTGCGCAACGGTGCTGTAGCTTGGTCTCGTGTCGAGGGCCTTTCTGGCATTGTGGCTGCTGAATGGGCTGATATCCCGGTATCAGAATCATTGGCCGAGACACTCGAGGCTGAAGCTCATAGCAACCCCTTGGCTGCGTACATTCACCGAGTTAAGCGTCATATTAATGATTTACAATACCTTCCTGCATATTTGCAAAAGCTACCAACCCAAATTTTAAGTGCCATCTTACCCGGGGATTTGGCTGCAGCAAAGGAAGGCCTTTTGGCACGAGATTCCTTTGGTTTCAACAAGTTAGTTATTGTTGCTACTCAAAGAGGTCGATTATATGCACTTGATGCCGGATCTCAAGGAAGTGTTGTATGGAGTTCGAAAGCTTTCGATATACCAGCTGACAAGAAATGGGACGTCAAGTCTATATATGTCGATAATTCTAAAAGTACAACAACAGTCCGAGGTAGTCAAGGAGAGTATATTATCGTGAATACCACGACTGGAAGGGGACTTGAAGCTATAAACCCTGGCCAGTGGCCAGCTGTTCAGAGTGCGGCTGTCGTTGACAGCGATTCTGGAAGATGGGTACTACCTATAGGTATCAATGGAAATCCTGGTGATATACCAAAAGATTGGGCACCAAAGGGATCGCTTGTGGTTCGTGGTGAGAACGGTGAAATCAAGGGCTTGAAATTTGATATCCAAGGTCTTGATGCCAAACCTGTCTTCACTTGGTCATTCCACCCACCGACTGGTCAAAGGGTCGTTGGTGTGGTGTCCAAGCCCGCACACGATCCAGTTGCGTCGATTGGTCGCGTCCTTGGTGACCGTACTGTTCTGTACAAGTATTTGAATCCCAACGTCATTTTGGTGACTGCCGTCTCCGACCTAACATCAACTGCTTCCTTCTATCTCCTTGATACCGTTTCAGGCGACATTCTTTACGCCGTTCATCACGAGGGTGTTGACACTAAGAAACCTATTGCCTCTGTCTTTACCGAGAATTGGTTTGCATATTCTTTCTGGAGCGATGATTTATCAACCACCACCTCTTTGCAAGGTTCCAAAGGACATAAACTCATCGTCACCGACCTTTACGAATCCCCTATTCCTAATGATCGTGGACCCCTTGGCTCGAACATGAATGCTTCAAGCCTTGACCCATTAGATGTAATAAATGCTGGCCCAGTTCTTCCTCATGTGATCAGCCAATCCTTTGTGGTTCCTGAAGCAATAACTCACATGTCTGTATCTCAGACCCGCCAAGGCATCACTACTCGTCAGCTTCTTTGCACCCTGAAATCCAACTCCATCATTGGCATTCCTCGTTATCTTCTCGATCCCCGTCGACCAGTTGGGCGAGACCCCATCCCTGCCGAACAAGAAGAAGGACTCCTTCGTTACTCGCCTGTCATTGAATTCGACCCAAAACTTATCATCACCCACAAACGTGAAGTTCTAGGCATCAAAGGTGTCATTACCAGTCCTGCTCTACTAGAAAGTACTAGTCTGATCTTCGCATATGGTATTGATGTTTTTGGAACAAGGGTTACACCTAGCGCTGCTTTTGATATTTTGGGCAAGGCGTTTAATAAGTTGAGTTTGGTGGCTACAGTTTTGGCATTGGGAGCCGGTGTTACAATTCTGGCGCCTATGGTAAGTTACTTTACCCTATCTATTGTTTACTGAATGAAATACTAATATTTTCATAGGTGAGAAGGAAACAAATCAATGGCCGATGGTTGAACATATGATTATGAGTTGGGTATAACATTTTGTACATTATGATAATATGAGGAGGGTCAAAAGCGTTACTCTCATTGAACATTACTTTCACTCATTTCAGGAGTGAAATCCGTGCTCTTGCATGATATCATCCTGTGTGATATTATATATGCTATTAACCAGCTAAGACGATAAATCAGATTAGATGACCTGAAAGCTCTAGGAGTATGGCCACCAGCTTTTTGGCCGACATATATATACACGCCATTTGACTTTCTGCAGATGACATGCTGCCAATGTACTCCATTTTCTCGTTCCCTTCTTCAATCCTGAAGTAATTCTTTTATAATTCTAGCAGATATTCATATTACAAAGCGAATGGAAGGTGTAATGTTTATCACAAAACGTCTGATATCAGTGTATTGTGTTATTCCCTGACAAAGAATGTGAACACGTTTTCCTTAGTAGTAAAATAATAGTTGGTTTGCGAAATATGTAGTCAGTCAGCTTTCGGTAGCCAAGTATTATTTCACGTACAGCAATACACACCAAGCGGAGAACAATACGGCAAGAAAGCTTAATATCTCGGACTTGTGCCACGTTGCGCGGTAAGAAAATATAAAAAAAAACCGAAACGCGAGGGAACCATTGTTATTGGTTCACCTGCGCCATTTTTAAGGTTTCCCTTTCTTTCTTTCTTATTATTGGTAAGCCTTCGGGTTTTTACACTTTCTGTCAGCACGAGTTGCGAACTTACTTAACCTTACTAATCATTTGATTTCTTCGGTTAATTAGTCCGTGCTTCTCCCTCTCCCTCCCTCCCTCTGAAATCAACATCCACTTTCTATCCCCTATCTCTTGTTGATGGTATTCGGATTTATCGCTTTTAAGGTATGAGGTACTTCACACATAGTCCGTAGAAATGTACAGTGCAGTGATAGTTAATTAAAATTGTATTTATATGACTATTTGTTTCCTCTCTGGTTGGAACTCATCAATCCTATTGTATTCATTCAGTCAGTCATACATATATATCTTTATTGAAATATCTTGACCGTAGCAAACATGCCAGGAAAATACCAAAAGCTCGCTGGAAAGCACGTCATCGTCATTGGTGGTTCATCAGGAATCGGATATGGTGTTGCAGAAGCCTCACTTGAAAGTGGTGCTTCCGTTACAATCTCCTCTTCGTCACCCGATCGCGTCGCCAAAGCAGTTCAGGAACTACAGAATAGCTATCCAGATGGGAAAATCGCGGGATATGCATGCGATCTCTCTAAGTCTACACTCGAATCCGACGTTGAGAAATTGTTTGAACAGACGGGAAAAGTAGATCATATAGTTTTTACGGCTGGGGAACTATTTCCTATCGTTGCGTTGAAAGATACATCGTTAGAGGATATGCACAAGATGGGACAAGTGCGATTTTTTGGACAGTTGATGGTAGCGAAAGTTGGGAGCAAATATTTGAGTGAGGGACCCAAGGCTTCGATCACGTTGACGACGGGGTCGACGGCGGATAAACCGGCTGCGGGATGGAGTGTATTTTCAAGTTATGCGGCGGGGTTGCATGGGATGGCGAGGGCGTTGGCGGTGGAATTGGCGCCCGTGAGGGTTAATGTTGTGAGTCCTGGTCCGGTGAAGACGGAATTGTGGGATGGGTTCGGAGAGGAGCAGAAAATAGCGATTTTTGAAGAGTTGGGGAAGAAGTTTTTGACGAAGCATGTTGCGCTGCCGGAAGAGATTGCAGAATCGTATTTGTGGTTGATGAAGGATAGTAATGTTACGGGAACGGTTGTGAGATCGGATTCTGGTACGCTGCTTGCTTAGATGTACAAAATCAGCCTTCAGACATAAGGCTCGAGAAATATAATTATCGAGAGTAAATGAAGATTGTCACCCCTAATCCATTCTCGATAAAACAATAATATATCTCCATTAATAATCGTTACATGATGTAGTAAAATTATTAGGATTTGCTCTCAACCCAACTCCTTCACATGTTTGCTCGTTATCATAGCACTTCGATTGTGAAAGCATTTGACTAGCATCCCATCTAACTGTGGGAGTATATTGACTTCCATTCCCCGAAAGGATCATCCGTACGATTGGGGCGACTTTTCGAATCAGACGAGAGCTCATGTCCCAAAATTGTCGATTGGCCATCAGCAAGTGCTTGAAAAATAACCAGTTGATCTTAAAGAAACTCATCCACTAGACCACTTTTCTTGAGCTCCAAATCAAGATCTCCAACGATTTTGTCTGGTGAGATAGCAGATATATCTTCTGGGGCCTTGTCCTTAGTCTTTCTATCATAGAGCCAATCACGCCCAAATCGTATCCCGGTAGAGGTATGGGTCACTAAAATTGTGTGCATCCGTTGTGTATTCGGCCGTAGGACAATACTGATCTTCACTTCAGGGAGGCGTTATGTAATATTTGTAAGAGCAGCTTCGAGAGAGTTCTGGAGCGCCTCGAGTACTAGAATCAAAATATCTATTATCTCCACGCTCCCTTGTTCTGTTGGCCGATGTGATACCTTCAAGGACTGGCCCAGAGGTATGGAATGTATCTTGAATTCTGCACGGCCCATCCATGTAACCATCCTCTAACTTTGAGTTGTCGTTCTACATAGACGCCGAATCTTTCAAGAATTGGTAATAGTACTTGATCGAGATATTCGTATGATAGGGAGAAACTTTCATTGGTTCCCCCTTTAGTTGAGAGTGTTACTGGGGAACCTGCGGTAATAATGTTCGCAAAGAGAATGACAGGAAGAATCGCTTGAAGGACAAGTAGAATGCTCGACGCGGAATCTGCGCCAATCTTGATTTCACGGCCGACCGTGTATGCCTTAGAAAAATTAGGTGTAAACTCAATTGTCTTGCTTCCAACGAAACAACCATTTGTCTTATCGGATGTGAATTTCGCGAGCCATTTTATAGCAGAAACATGCTATGCTTCTAGACCCCCGTCCCTTTCGCCAAATCTTTGCACGAGAATTAGCGTATGATCTGGAGCTCATAGGTACATAGGTAGATGTTCTACCTGTTTCTCCTTGACATTCGTGATCTAATGAAGAGTTCCGGTGAGTGCAGCTAGAGAAACAGCGATCCTGACAAGCCTGCGAGCCGGAACCAGTAAAACATGTAAGAACTGACGTATCACCAAAGTACTCACTGCCCAACACCGTCCCCGATTCTCCCATCAAGCTTGACTAACTTTTTGGCCGACATGATCGCTTTTGTAAACTTCGCGTGAGGATACGGAAACTATTCCTATACTGTGTCTTGAAGAATGCACGTTGTTAAGCTATACAACGAATACAAACAATCTCACCTCTCTATAAAGAACATGGTCAATTCCAATGTGAAATAGTTTGATTTTATAGTTCTGCTGAACATGACTGAGTCACAGACCGAGTTGCACGCAAGGACTGCGGCCATGCTCGTACAGAAAGATCCTTAAAATCCTGTGACTCAGGAAGGGAGTGAAATAACATCTTGCCAATACATTGCTCTCAGTATCAAATCTGCACGTTGACACTTATCCTCGACAATTTGTGTACAAACTTTCGATATATATACACAATATGTTTTTATCCATTTTGCGACAGGAGAACCACATGGATTACCGGGATAACTCTACCCACCCCACAAACTTGATCATCTCAGCCGCCCCACAAATCTTTGGTTCCAGACCTTGGCGTTACACTGCCTTTGGCAAAGAGAATGTCTCTCAACAGTCTTACATATATTGACATTTCATGGTGATTCGCTGCGAAGCCTTCCATCATGATTGACAAAAGATACGACCTCGATAAACTGTTCGCAGGAAAGATAATAAATCCACTTCAACATGTCGAGGATGGGACGACAGCAATCGCAGGCAAGCGGACCAAGCTCCAACCCGCACCAAAAGCCAGGACGCTTTTCACTCTGGCCCGGGAGAAGAACAACTACCACAACTATCACAAGGGAAGAACCTGCTATAGCTAGTAGCTCTGGCTTGATGATTGATGTATGCTCCCAAAATATTCTTATTGATAACCCTTCACTTCGTTAACATAGCCTTAGCCCCCCCATAGCGATCTGATCGTCAGCTCTCCCGTTTCCCCTCCGGAAATCGAACCGACCAAATCTAATTTGTCGCAAGGTCTCTTCATCGGCGCGTTGCACGATCCTAATTACATACAATTGCAGGAAAATGTGAGAAGGCTGCGCAGAGCGCTGGTGGGATCGGAACCTAAAAATGTAGATGCCACCTGGGAAATTTACAAAAGGCAAAGAGAGGAATCCCTGAAACATTGTCGAAAATTAATTGAGAAATCGCGTAAGTCCTTTGTTTAATATAAAATCCATTTACGATATTGTCCTATTGTTCATGGAACTGAAACGTACGACAACTCTAGAGGAGCATCATGCTCGGAACCCATCACTCGAATCCAGCATAGGCCCGTTGGATACGCGATCATCTCTCAGCAGCGGGTCAGGTAATGATGCATCTTTACCATTTCAGATCAATAACCAGTGGCTATCAGCTATTCGCGATTATAAAGCCTTCCAGGAAACACTTCTCAACACTCTTCATACTTCTCTTGTGGTGACATATACTGCTTATGAACCGGATGCATCTCAACGTCAGCTTGAGATCTTCTTAGCAGATAAAGAGCATCGCAAAAGTGTTATTACAAAATGGCGAGACACCAGTGTTTGTCGGGTGAGGTCGGAAAAGCCAGAATTCTTCGAAAAGTACAAGATACGATCTTTGAACTTCGATAAACTGAAGCACGATATCGAAGAATCGGAAAGCTTATTCGAGACAGGTCATACACCAAATAGAGTCGTTCGTGAATCTGTCATCTATAATAATGGGGACACAATCTTAGAATTTGCAAACCGCCCTTCCGATAGTCTTCCGATCATCAGATTTCGTGTGTCATCCCATTTTTTGAGCCCAGACGATGTGTCGCCCTTATTCTTTCATATGCTCTCTCCTGGCGCGAATATCCCGGTAAATATGATGAATGATCTGCCCAAAGCGCCATCCAGGATTGTTGGAAATGACGGAATTGGAGTAAATGTCTATCGCATGCCACAGATGGAGCCCAACAACCACGAGGCCTTGGCTCTCCTGCTTCATGCTATCCATGGACACACCCAAAGGCTTCCGCGGGACGATATTGATTTTCCATTGTTTGTTAGTATCGCAGATGTATGCCTAAGATACAGGTGCACATCCCCAGTGGAGTTACAAGTGGAGTATCGATGGCTACCTCAATGGGAATCCCGAGCTGCCGAGAGCAATCCTGAAGAACTCCTCCTTATTGCGTACACATTTGGCGCAAGAGATCTATTTACACGTATATCTCGAAGCATTATCCTTAACTCGAAAGACGATGATGATACTCAAGGTACAGAACTTTGGCCACAGGTTATCAAGGATACGATTAGAACGCGAAGGGCTATATACATGGAACAAATCCTTGATTATTGTGCAATCGTCATAAATGAGTACCTTCAAAGGCCACAGCAGAACGCGGAGAGACCAGTTCATGTAGGATCACTTGAACTGTCCACGGTACGATGCCCAAGAGGATCCCATACCTGCGATGCCACCAACCTAGGCTGGCTTATGCTGGTTTACAACGAACTGGGGGTCTCTCCTCTTTCTCCTAAACCATCATCAAAGCGCAGTCTAAAGGAATTGATCAACTGCTTGAGACTGATGCCTAGTCCCCCTCAGACTCACATTGGTGTCTGTGATTTTGCTCCTAACTTTAGGAGCAAAATCAATGACATCTCGAACACCATCATAGGCCTTACGCTTCACGATGTCTCCGGCAAACATGGATGGGCATTAAGTAAGGGTAAGGGTCCACAAGATATGGCTTCGGAAGAGATCTTTGAGCTGCCAGCTCAAATTAGTACAAAAGAGTGTATTGTCGAGACCGAAAGAGCAAAAGAGGCAACCAGAGACGCTGTTAGCCTACGCATTCTGTCACTCCTCGATAATTTCGAGGATCTTCATGCAGCGGCAATGGTCGATAAGACATTCTATGGGGCCTATATAAAGAATGAAGGAAGGTTACTTCGAAACATAGTAAAAGCCGGGTTGAAAAATGCCTCCTCAGCAGGCGAAACACAAATTAGCCCAGCGGACCGGACGAACTCAGATACTGCAGAGTCTTTGGAAGCTACTGCTGTTGACCTTATCGATGACTCTGAATCTGTGGTGTCTTCCATTTCGGAGAGTGAAGCCTTTACTGCCCCTGATGAGGATCCATACGATGTTTCACCACCGTTAACACCAACTGATATCTCTGCAATGCCTATACCTACATCCGAAGAAGAGGCTCGAGAGCTTCTCATACGAAACGTTGAAGCTACCAGTCGGGCGTGGGCTATGAGAGACTCGCTGCAGCCTCACAGAAGGCATGGGGATTCTATTCAAAACGAAAAGTTCCTGGCGGGCGACTTTTCACATGTAGAGGACAAAGCTCTAATAGAGGAAGAGAGCAAACAGTTACGGGCTTGAGAGGGATAAGGCCATGAACGTCCTAGGACAGTAGCATTTTTCGTAATTTACTCCCGAGGTTCTTCAGCGTGGTGTTATTGGTCAGGTATTGGGATAACAAATGGATAATGATGATGATTATGAATAATGAGCATTGGGAAAAGTAAGAAGGCGTAATATACCCATTCCAAAAATGGTAGGATGTCAAAATCATATTTCATAGTTTTTAGATATAGTTGGAGATTCTTCGATGGCCATCAATATATACTCAATGAATTCAAGGAAAGATCCTCAACTTACTCGATCAAATTCCTGTCTGGGTCTCTACAATAAACACTTCTTAGCTTGCCTCGGGCACCTGTGCGATTCACAATTCCCTCGTCGGTCTTCTCGGGACTCAAATCTACCATCTCCACACCAGCATCTATTAGACGTCTACGAACATCTTTCACATCATCATCCGTCAGAAAGCATAAATCTGCACTTCCGTCTTTCACATTCTGAGCTTTGGGTTCAAATTCCTAATATTTTTGAACTGGTTTAGAGTCATGAAGTGACAGGGGTAAAGGAAAAGTCACCTTTCCAAGCTCATGTAGATTTATTTTTTGTGAACCAAAGACCAAAGAATGGCGCGTTATATCTGGTGTAGCACTTGAGACGAACTGTTCGGATTGCATGCCCAGATTTGTCTTATACCATTGTGTGCTGCGGGGTATAGAGGCAACTGTTAGGACGAGGTGGTCGAGAGATTTGATATGTGCTGCTGGTGCGGAAGCCATTTTTCTGATGTGTTTAAGATTGATAGGATTGAACAATTTTGGGATGCTCCTCGTGAAAATAGACATTGTATTGGAGG
Organism: Sclerotinia nivalis; assembly: GCA_029531795.1. Taxonomy (NCBI): domain Eukaryota; kingdom Fungi; phylum Ascomycota; class Leotiomycetes; order Helotiales; family Sclerotiniaceae; genus Sclerotinia; species Sclerotinia nivalis. The sequence goes on from JAPEIS010000002.1 coordinate 2,014,684, forward strand.
CTTAGTTGAGATGTCATGATAATAGAGCACAAGACTACTCCAGTAACTGGTTGATTGCACCAATCAATAGCCGAGGCACCCCGCGACGGAGATTGCCGTCATCTGCAAGTGAAGCTCAAAAAAAAGTTTCAATAAACATCGCCATCATGATAATATGCATGAAATTCCACAATGGCTTGTTTATAACTTATAAATAGGCACATAATTGATACAGCCTACTTCTGTCATTACTATTACGAATATTACGAAGACCTATGATTTATTTACTCTTACAATTATACCATTGACATAATCCAAAAATGTCGAATTTGATCAATCGCGTGGGCAGCTCTTCACAAGCGCACTTTACAGCTACTGCGCTTGTATCTGGTGCGGTGGTAGCAGGTGCAATTTTCAGTTACCAGGCTTTGAGGAGGCAAGAAAAAGTGGAAGATTTGAAGAGCTCGATACCTAGTTTGGGACGAGATCATCATGCTGATTTGGTATGTCGAGATCTACCGCCTGGAAAGAGAACGGGGTTGGATTCAAGTGCTTATGCTGACGAAAGAAGTGAAGCTTACGGATATGGGGATCGCGCCCAAGGGTACGGGCATAAGTAAAGAAGATGAGAGAGGTGCTGCATTGGCGGAGAGAGCGAGAAGAGGGGATTATGATGATGGTACTTTCAATTTTTCAGGGAGATACTACGGGCATAACTAACTTGTGCAGAACTCATTTTAGAACAATTAGCCCGGAACCGAGTATTTCTGAAAGACGATGGACTACAAAAGTTGCGCTCAGCATTTGTCGTTGTGGTTGGTTGTGGAGGTGTTGGATCGCATTGCACAGCAGCTCTTGCGCGTTCAGGAGTTTCACACATACGTCTCATTGATTTCGACCAAGTTACCCTCTCATCTCTTAATCGACATGCTGTTGCAACGCTCGCGGATGTTGGCACACCGAAAGTAGGATGTTTGAAGAACCGTCTACAACAAATCACGCCATGGGTAAATTTCGATTTGAGAAATGAACTTTTCCATGCCAAAGCAGCGGACTCTTTACTTGCAGAATGGAATGGTAGAAAGCCGGATTATATTGTGGATGCTATCGATAATATCGATAGTAAGGTGGAATTGCTGGAATATTGTTACAGAAACAAACTACCAGTGATTTCTTCCATGGGCGCAGGATGCAAATCAGACCCTACCAGAGTCTTCGTTGGAGATATTTCTGCTAGTACAGACGATCCCCTCTCCCGTTCTACTCGAAGGAGACTTCGTCTATTAGGTATTACATCCGGTATCAACGTGGTATACTCAACAGAAAAGCCTGGACCAGGAAAAGCGCAACTGTTGCCCCTACCCGAGGAGGAATTCAAGAAAGGCTCAGTCGGCGACTTGGGTGTCTTACCCGATTTCCGCGTGCGAATATTGCCAGTTTTAGGCACTATGCCCGCTGTCTTCGGATACGTAGTTGCCAATCATTTGATACTTCAAATCACAGGTTATCCATGCGAATACGTACCCGCCAAAGGTCGGGAAAAGATGTATGATGGAATACTGGCTCAATTGCAAGGCTTTGAAGAAAAACTCGCTCGGGCAACTACTGCAAATGAAGATGCACAAGGATTGAAAGTCCCGTTAACATCGGCCGATGTAGGATACATAGTCGAGGAAGTGTATAAAGGAAAGTCGGCGCTGAGTGGGATATCAACCAGATTAGCGTTGACGAGATGGAGGAAACCTGAGGAGGGAAGTACACTGGATGCAAGTGTCGAGGGTCAGAAGGCGAGTAAAGTTAGAGCCAGAGATTTGGTGTGTATGACAAGGGAAGAGGCAACAAAACATGAGAAGCTGGTTTTTAAGGAGGGCAAGAAATTAGAGGAAGTGTATGATAGTGCGACGATAGAGAAGGTCGAGGCGAGGATTAGAGAGGAAATTGGGTATGAGAAGTATAGATAAGAATTAAATAAAAGATTGATAGGCTGTAGCGATGGTTTATATCTCCGCTTATTGTCAATTCCTCGTTGGCCTTTGAGTATATACCAATTCAGTACGAATTGAGCCGTCGTTCTTGAAGCCACACAAGATATACAAGACTTTCAGAGCAAAGCTGCTTGATTATTCTTGATTTCCAGATCAAGCAGATCCAAAATCTCAATTGCATTTTTAGCAAGTGCAGATTAGCTGACCACGCACAAAACCATATATACAGCCATACTATTCAGAAGAGAAATAACAGGCCAAATCAGGAATGCCATCAGCAATCCAATCATTCTGTTTAACTTTTGTATGAAATATCCTTTTGAAAAGATTCAAAGTAAACAGAGCTACTATCTATTTTACTCTCTTTACATTCTTTATCCGTTTTTCAATTTTTAGTTGATTCATAATTCAAATCAAAACATTTGGGTGCTTTGTATGGTCAACTTTGGCTGTTTTTTGTTTCTTGGCGTAGTCATGTCCATTCAGTATATCATCAAACAAACCAAAATTTGCAACATACAACCATAGGATGAAGAAACTGAGCTATTATACCATACCAAGAATGATCCTGGATTTAAACAAAGTTGTATGCACGGTAATTGGTTAGATTAGCATCGTTGGTTCGAATACCATAGCTGAAAAGATCTACCTGGCAAGCTGGTACCGACACGGAAATTAGATAAAAAGAGGGCTTCCCCAGAATAGCCCAGTTTTTCTCTCATGGTATCCAATCGTAAACATTGTTTCCACGTTTTGCTACCATTCGTTGGTAGACTAGCTACTTCAGTAATAGTCAGCCCATTTTTGAAATAGCAAGACCCCCTGCATTAGTCGTGAATTGGATAGAATAAGCGAATGTAATCTGCTTTCAGCTTGTTTATATCAATCTAGATGACTATTTTTGCTATCATCGTTCCATAATGGCACGTGCATGAGCATCGACCTTCAGATCTTTTAAGATCTAGATTTTACACAACTCACCCAGGCTCGTGGCAAGAGTCCTCAGTCGCTTTGAGACCCAGGCAACAGGACGTCAAGCTTCTCGGTACCAATAGTTCGTTTAAGCTCGAATTATAGATCTAGAGATATCCACTTCCTTATCTTTTCTCCCTTAACGTGGATCTAAAAATGTTCAGGCACAATAGTTCTAGAAAGTGTTTTTCCCCATTCCCATGTATGAGAAAGGGTACTTGCTGCTTATGTACCTAGTCTCGACTTCAGGAAGGTCTAGCACCAGTTCAGAACTCCACATTTTAAGCTACTGGCATTGGCAGCAGCACTCAGCATTCAGCCTCAATATATCTCGTGGTGACTTGAATTTTATCACTATTCTGAGAAGCAGACTGTGGGACCATTGTCCCCGGACATGTCCGAATGCGAGAGCTCCTTTGACATGGCGCAATACGGGAGTTGCAGCTTCGAGAAGTACTTATTTCAATGGCATGCTGCTCTTGCAAAGTTTTTCTCAGATCGAGATTATCAACTCCTCAAAACTTCCTTTCATTTCCTAGAGTCATAGAAAACTAATCGTCACGATGTTTTCCACGCTCCTTCCATTCGTTGTCCTTGCGACTCCAGTCTTTTCCGTCATTTTGTCAAATGGCACTGCCTCAGCTTCAGCAACTGACGATCAATTGTCATGCACCACATCATTCGCTTCAACACAACCATTCACTGTTATTACATCTGTTGAGACATTGTCATCGACCCAGATTGATACCAGCATAATCACTTACACTCCTTCCATTTCCTTGACCTTAATGCCTACCACCCTTACAGTGGGTGAATTCGCCACAGTTACTGAAACAATAACAATTCCTCAAGTTACCGACACTTTTAGCAGTGTATCAACTATCCTCGATACAGTCGTTGTCACAAGTACTGTTGTTGAGACCGAGTCCGATACCGTCACCACGACAATTACTGGAAGTCCATCAACCGTTTCCATTGCAGCTCGGAATGGCTTCACGCCAATTGCTTCAGCCAACGTTGCTGCAGTCAAGCGTGACGAATGTGGACCTGTTCGGCCTCCTCAGGAACCAGTGACCATCACGGTCACAGTGACATCTACCCTTACATATGAAAAGGATACATACTATACTGTGACCAAGCCAGACCAGTTGAATAATCAAGAGCCAACCACCTTGAAGTCCTTCACGAAAACCACCTCAGCTTTCCAATATACTTCAAAGGATGAAGAACAAAGTACAGGAAATCGAGGACCAGTCCCATCTTCATCTTTCTCTAGACACTATTATTACAACACTACATCTCGGTACATTGCCGGCTCCGGCTCTGCACCAACAATCGTCAAAACCATTGGCACAGCCATCAGCAGCAACATCAGCCCAATTCAAAACGTAACGTCTTATATCTATGCACCAACTGGTGTCACGACTTCCATTAGAGTTAGTTTTACCCCTATAATCAGCGCAAACTCAACTATCAGTTCTGGCACTGCATACAGCAGTTCGACACCCACATCCACAATCGCCCTCCTTGGAATCAGCACATCCTACCCAGCATTCATCGGATGCACAGCAACAATAAAAATTGATTCCACTACCACAATCACCGAAACAGCATCCTCAACAATCACCAACCTCGCCACTTTCTACATCACGGAAACCTCCACCTCCACCATCACCACCACCACGAGTGTAATGCTCGCCGACGCCTCCACGACCCTAATCTCCACCCTAATCTCTACCATCTCCAGCACCATCGCCGCCACATCCACCACCACCCTGACCACAACCCAAACCATCAGCGAAATCTCCGGCGCAACCCCAACTTTCTACGCCGCATGTGGCGCCAACAACGTCATCTCGTCCTTCAACGGACAACTCATTACCCAAAACCGCTTTCTCAATAACGTCCTCGCGGCCACTACTGCCGCTTCGGCATATGATTGTTGTGTTGCTTGTCAGACGGCTGCAGCGGGTTGTGCGGGCTCGTTGTTCCTGGGTGGTGGTGCTTGTTATTTGTCGGCTAGTGCGGGGACGTGTGATGGGAGTGTTGTGGCGAATTATTTTTATACGTCTGCGGGGACTACTTCTAATGGGTTTTTTGTTTCGAATGGGCCGTGTGGACAGCAGCAGTATCATTCGATGGGGTAGTTTGAGTTTGGGGAGGGAAGATATATTCATGTATTAGATTAGAAATGATGTATAGAATAGATAGAATATGTATAATGATTAATACACCGATGATGAGTCTTTATATTTGTATAGATGCCTAGATTGACCACCGCTTGAAGGGTATCTCGCATATCAACACACTGCAAATATATCCACAATCAACACCAACTCTGCCACATACGACCATAGACTGAAGAGAATTGGGCAATCTGTATGTTCTCCTGATACGTCCGATGTTTTGAAATCAATATACCAATTTCAGTGAACCTTTTTCCGGGATCCAAATTTGGTGTTCTAGTATTTTGCAAACGAAATCAAATTTCCAAAAATAGTTTTTTGAAAACGGAATTTAGATATAGGTACTTTGTACTTTCGTACTCTAACAAATGTTTAACTAGCCTTCCCGGAATAAATTTCGTTAACCCAGAAGGTTACTAGGTACCCAGCTTATGGAGTGGATGATAGGTTGAGGTCGACGTTAGATTACCACAGGCGGGTTCAAATCATATGACTAAGAATCATGTGCTGAGTTCTCCAGGTTCTCAGATGTTCCTGTAGCAGTATCAAGTAGTAGATATACTGTACGAATGAAACCGATAACCCTGCTGTTGACTCTATTTTGCAATATACAATCTTCTTTCTTTAATATTAAATATATATACATTCACAACATTCCCAAAACATACGAACAGAGCCATTTTTGTTATATTTGCAAGACAATTCCAACAGCTGCTGAATATATATATTTCTATCAGTTCCTGTTTACCTCCTATTTAACCAAGCGACCTTCGCTACAATCAGCATAGCTCTTTGGAACAAACACAATGCAGTACTCAAAGATTGATGAGGAACATCTAAGGAACCTGCCAATTGTGGCTAGAGTCACTTCTTCCATCTCTGCCTGCGTATCGCTTCTCGTCATCATTCACTAGATTTCGCTTCAGGGATCATTGAAGCAAGTTGGAATTATTTGATTTATATATGAAGTTTTGTTCTTCTGTTAGCTGAGGAGTAATTGAAAAAGAGAAGCAAAAAGAAGCAAAGTTTAAAGTCATTTGAAAGATTCCAGAGAAGCTAGATTGGTTCCAACAAGCTAAGAGCAGAATATGAAAACCCCACATATGAATATTAGCTCTTTCAGCCGTTGTGTCGCTTGATTCTATACAAAGCCAAACTCATGTATAGGGACTAATGATTACATTCATCCCCACATATATCGCATTTGCCATCTTCTCTTGTCATCAAATGAAAATGGCCCCCCATTCGGGTTGTCTCCCTCGCCGTTGTGACTGATGGTACCCCTGTACTGCTTATTCTGATTAAGGACTGCTCGCATGTGTCCAGGGTCTTGTTTAGGCTTCGTGTTGAAGTTGTATGGTTGTTGTTGGGTAACAGGATACTCGTGGTATGAAGTGCTCTCGCTGCCGGCACGTCGGGGAATGAGCTTTTCAAAATCCTTATATTCGTGAGGGTAGCTGGACTTAGTTTTCTCGAACGGCTCGGGAACATCTTGGAGCTGTGACATGATAGCCGGCCGCGAAACGCGGTTTTCACTTTCTGTAAGTGCTTCATTTTTGCCGACCAAGACCTATGTCATGTTGATCAGTATCAGACTGAGTCAGTTGGTCAGGATTAGGTGAGATGTATATTACCGGTGGCTCCTTGACCTGTACATAGGCTCGATTATCAGTATTATATATGAGTGATGAGGTTAAAGGCCATAACCTTACCTGTTTCTTCACAGCCTTTTCTTTTTTAACCATCGAGACTCACTTTAGGAATCCACAAGACTATACAGGCAGGCACCTTCGAGAAGTGTAATAGAAAGTGTGAGAGAGAATTTGAGCGTAAGAAGTGACCGAAGGATAGGAAACTCAGCAAATGCAAACTTCTGGTGAAGAAATGGACGACAACATATGTTGAAACAATGAGGGCTAAGCGCCTGCTGCTTAAGTGATGTAGCCTGAATGGAGCAGGTATTGTGCTATACGATGCCATCCTATCAACCAGATGAGCCTCATGGTATTGCTGGGTAAAAGAGGATATTCACTCTGGGGAAAGCCAGTACTAATTTGGAGTTTTCAGCTTGAGGGAGAATTCGTATTGTATTAGCCTGGTGTATATCAGCACTTGGAAGCCTCTTCGTATTTGCCCGCGCTGTCGTGAGATTGGCCACGGTGGTATGAAACAACTCACAAGTAAGAACTCACACTAAGCCGCTTATACGGTAGTGACTCATATTTCATATATAACTTCCACTCGCTGAAAACCAGTCAACAAGTAAAATAACTACGGCAAACATCATGGCAGAACTTACCCTACGCCTCCAATCGCTGGAAGACGATGACCCATGGATCATCGAGCAAAAGACATTTGACATCTTGAACGACTATCTACAACCAGACAGTATCATATCAGCGGAAACAGCCGCAATCGCACTTGATGATTTAAATCCCATGAAACGTAAGGAAAGCGGGGAAGAAGTCGAAGCAACCGAGAGTTTTCTTCTAGAAACCTGGGGTACCTTCATTGAAAGCGCAAAACAGATACCCAGTGATCATTCTTCGCAGGCAAAATTCGTCGTCTTGATAAAGGCTTTGATACACCTTCCACCAACCCCTGTCACCGTCTGGAAGGTACGTATCGTTCGAATTATGTAAATGCGTGCTGATAGTTCTATCCTGCAGTCCGAGAGAAAGCTTTGGGAAGATCTTCCACTCATAGGGGTAGCGTTCCGTGAGGCATGGATTGGTATGCGACCACTCTATCTTGTCGATAAGTATCTATTTTCATTACTTATGTGCTGATAAAGAATAATTCCCAGATCCATCCAGTGCAGAAGATTCCATAACACCCTTCCAACAATGGGTGAACCTCAACAGCTTCGCCGCTCATCTTCTAAACAGCACACTCGTGACCTGGATCCATTTTCCCATCTGGTCTCTGCGCTCCGCGCTGGAAGAAGAATCTCCTGTAGCAGACGTCCGGGATTATCGTATCCTAGCTGCAGCGCAATGGATTGAGCATAGCGGGTCGTATCTCTTTGAGCAAATTAGTGATAAGGAGTTGAGTAGTGATGAGAAGAAGAGTCTTAGTGGTGGTGCACTTTATTCTGGACGGCCGGGACTTTGTTTGGAAAGGTGGAAATTTTGGATTAGTCGATTGAGGGATATTGAGGGGCAGCAGTCTGGGGAAGGAGAGAGCTCCCTCTCGTATCCTGAAGAAGTTAAATGTGCTGCTAGGAAGGCGGTGGGAATTATGGAGGGGCCCATAAAAGAGGCTGCTGCTGAGGATGATCGTGCCGAAGAAGTTATTGGGCATGAAGCTTTTGAAGAGACTGACAGCTGATCTAATGATTTAATGGAGAAATTCGCAAACTAGGGCTCTATCGGAGTTTCTTAGCATTGCACCCAAGACATTCAATTCGAAGGCTTCATAAATTTATGCCATGAATAAGAATTTTTCAGCTTTCCTAGCGGTCTATTTAGATTGTCGTCAAATACCTAGCGATTGATCAATGAGGTTTTTTTTTACCGCTTTGAACACATTATCTGCAAATGCAAGTCCAAGGAAATGGGTAATCGGACATCGTCTGCGACAAGAACGATCTTCGTGGAAAGTAATCCGCTTGAAGGCTTTTTTCCTGTGACAGTTAATATCTGATGATCGATTTCCTTTTTCATATCGAAATCGAAATTTTAGAATAGGTTCTACTTTGCTATTTGATGTAGGTAGTCTTATCAATTGGAAATCCTACAGTATATTGGATGAGTATATATTCAACAGAGGAGCTTTGGTCCTTATACTATAATACAATTCTTTATTACTTCTGCGATATGCAGATGATTCAATAAGTGTTCCAGGTTTCGCACCTGTGTAAATCAATAGCAGTGATAGAAAACTGAGTTAAACTCAACATCATGGATGTTGAAAGTTATAATCATTGTAGGACCAAAGAAAGTTTAGTAGCAATGTAACATCTAACAAGTCTGCAAGGTGTTATTCTCGTCTAACGATCGAGGAGCATTGAGCGTCTAAATCGATTTTGATGAATTGGATAATGTATTAAAACATAATTATTAATAATTGAACAATGTAATTTACTGCTAGTACTTCCTGTGCAATCTGATCGGGAATTTTGTTCGATGTCTTTTTTTGGTATATTGAACGAAAAGAGGCCCATGAATTCTTCAAGCTTCTTGTTGTAATCGATTCATTTAGTACACTCATCGAGGTGTTGAATAGCCATTCTATAAAAAGCTTTAGTCTCCCTTTGGACAGTACAATCTTATTCAATTGCAAACAGCTATCAGAATCGCTTTCGATATACGTATGAAACCTGTTGTTGTTATCATCACTGCTTGCCCAAGAGATGCATCGATCAACTTACTCTCTCCAGCGGCGCTCCAGCCTTGTGTAATTGGCAGCGGTCGGGACAACGATAGGCGGAGGATACCAAGCATCCTCGAGTTTTTCTTCTTGTGCTCTCGCTGCTGCTTTATCTAAGGGCTGTAATATTCGACGTCTAGAATTTGCAGACATGATTATCAGCAGAGCTACTATGATACTGTGAATGAGGTAGGTCGAGATACGTGCGTCCCGATAGCACGCTGCGAGGGGGAATAGGATACGAACTGATCAGACTACATTGTATAAACTTCGAATAGTAGAACTAATGTGAATAACAATGGGTTGGGGGTTGTATACAGTGGGTATGCAAAAAGACTAGTGAAAACGATTGATTATTCTAGAAGGGAAGGCAAAGCCTTCTCCTTATATTTAACTACGAAGGATCATGTGACCTAATGCCTATGAACTAGCTACGTATGTGGCCCTAGCAATCCAACTTTCTCACAATACGATATACAAATATAATCACAAATAAAGAACAAAAAGTAGTATTCAGAAAAGAGGAGAGAAGTAGAATAGAAGCCCTTCTCGTGCGATATCTGATCAGCAGGACTTAGGGAGCAGTGGTAGCCTACAGGAGAAACAGCCAGGAGTATGTATCACTTGCAGCGCTTACCTCTGTCCGAATATCCGTAAGCTGTAAAGGAGTACGGTTCTTCAAAAACAAAAAACCGAATCCAGTTCCACGTTTTTACATTTACCAAATTGCGAACTTTCGAATTCGTATTGAGAATATACTTTTGCACTGTACTTATAGAAACAAAGTTATCGAAATAATTTAGTCGAATAGCGAACTCGGGATTTAGTATTACAGTAGAACCTGGCTATACCAGAATGAGATATACCGGAATTCTGGCTATACCGGAATATTTTCTCGTTTTTCCCCGAATTTTGTAAGATCTACTATAAGAAATATACTATAGTTTAAAATTATAGAGTTTTGAAAAAAGTTTCTTGAATATAAAGATTTATTTTTATCACGGTAAGGGAAAAGGTATATGTAGGTTTGATCTATTGTTGTACTACGAGGAGGAGAAGAAGATCAAGGAGGTGATCTGACTATATAGAAGTGAGTGTATGCATATGTGCCTAAGGCACATATAATCATGTGCAGATGAAAAGAGATGAACCTGTAACAATACCCCCTCCTCAAGAAACCCATTTGACTTTAAATGAGTATTAAAAAATAAAGAAAAATAAAGAAAAAATACAGATCTCTTTTCTCAATTAAATTTCTGAACAAAAAATGTGTGATATCCCCTAATAATATTATATCCTTTATTGTTATAATATATAATATACCTTTAAGCGAAATGAACAATCTTGATGCAAATGAATCTTCGTAGAATGGGTGTAGCAATCGCATTGTATAACTCCGATTGCAAATTCTGTGGTTCCGGTTGCAATATAGTAGCGTCGAGGTGCTTTAGGATCCAAACTAGCGGCTCTGGCTGTGACGATCCTGTTATTCTATTATGCCATAAATGCCTTAGGCCATTCTTTCGGCTTTTGGTCCCCTCCGAAGGGACCAAAATGCCTCAGGTTATTATTTCATTTATTTCACCCTGTATTCGCTTAAAGCTTTGGTCCCCTCCGAGGGGACCATAAAAGGCTCAACTCTATTGTATTTGATATAGTAGTTTGTTATTCTCTAATATAGATTAATTGATTCATTCTATTATACCTTGAATTAAGATTATCGTTACATTATAACAAACTCATTAGCATCTCTGAGAAGGACAGAATATCCCTTGGGAAGGCTATAATATCCCCTGAGAAGGCCAGAATATCTAGCTAATTATATTTATCGAGATCACTGAACTAACGAAACTCTTTACACATATCCAATTGACCTTTCCGAATTTTCATTGATATCATTATTATATCTATTTATTCAAGAAAACTCTGTATACCTTTGCTCACTACCTGTTACGATCACGCAACAGTTTCGTCAAAACAAGAAACCTAGACGGAGGCGTTCTTATTTCGAATCATCAGCGTAGGAACGTCATCGATCAGTTTGGAATGTTTAGTAAACAAGCTTCTTTGTATTGTTTATGAAAGGACAGGAATGGTGGCGAACTATAGGCGTTCTGATATCTCTTTATTGATTGAACTTAAAAGTAATAGTTTATTCATGATTAGAAAGGGTAATGAAAAGTTTGGGCTACGGTTTTACGACTAATTGATTCTTTGCCTATGTGATCTTAACACTACCATTGAATCCACTGCAACGGAATTACAAGCTCAAATCGAACAAATTAAACAAAAGAAAGATCCTGGATTTGATACAAAAATCAACAAAACGATAACTATAAGTCCACCTTCGCATCCATCAACTCAAGGAGAATTAATTCCTTTTATAACCGGAACAACAAATCTTCAAAGTCTACAAAAAGAAAACTACGAAATCCAAACTCAAAACCAGATCATATTAGAACAATTGGATTAGATTCATCTTGCTCTAGCTAGCTTTTTACAAAAAAGATTCTTTAATACAAACAACAACAAATCTCTCTTTCGTTTTTGAATACAACAATAGCATTCTCGACAAACTGAAGATCTCGATATTATTATACCTAGTAAAAAAGGTTCTACAATAAAAAGAAGATCAGTATCTACAGTATCTCTTTATAAAAGATTCAATACAAGAATAAAAGATCTTGAACCCCCCAACAATAAAGTCAACCCTTCCTTTGAATCATGAAGACTCTTTACAGAAGAAAAACTCTTAGATAACATAGATCATTACCTGAATAAAGATACAAAAGTTCACACTATCTTCCGATGGACTACTGGTGACATACAACGATATCTGAAACCGAAAATGATCCGAAAGGAGTTTGCTATATACCAAAACGTTTTAGATTACCTTAACTCTATTTACCTTATATTTAATCGACAGGAACTGGTTATAAACGAATTCCGATTTTTACAAATAAGAACTATAACTTTCCATCAATTCTATATACAATTTTTGGAATTCGTAGCAAAAGTCGATCAACCAAAAGATTCCTTTCGAAAAGAATTCACTTCGAAACTTTCCTCCTTGCTAAAAGCTGCGATAGTAGTTATTATAAACCTTTACTCCGATTTCCAGGGTTATATAAATCACTTAACGAATATAAACGCAAGGATGTATATTATGAATCAGAAATACATTATAATGACTAGGAATCTTGATCGAAAAGCTCCTTTGCCTAACAATCGCATTAGGAGTTCCACTCCTTTGCATGACAATGCTAAACCAGAATGTATGGGAAAGGAAAAATCAGTTGCCCCTGGCTTTATACCGAATTTCAAATCTCACTCTTCTATTTTATCCTTCGCTTGCTTCAAATGCAAGATCCCTAAGTGAATCAAGGACTACATTTATCCCCCTGGCATCCATAAGGTTAATACAGTTTCCAAAGATAAAAAAACCTTTTCGGAACTTCCTAATTCCGATTCATATAAATCAGGAAAAGATTAATCCTTGGGAAAGTCTTCTTTCAAAGTTATCAATATGATCTCAAACATATTGATCTTCGGAGTCTTATGGGTGGCGATAGTTTTTTATTTTTTTGTTATTTTTTAGCTTATAGTTTCCAAGTCCGGTTTTCTGTATTGGCAGATACCGGCGTACTTGTTTATTTGCTTATTAACATTCGTTTTGTATATCAACTTTCTCGATATATTAATGTCTCTATTACTCCTTTGAACAATCCTATCCCTATTCAAGGATACAACGATCAATAAAACACCGTTGTCATTTATTCTATCCGTTTGATATTCCGATTGGATAGTAGAACTTTCCTTCAAATCCCTTTCTTATTAATTGATATAAGAAAGGATATCATCATTGGAGATTTATAATTCAAAGCTTATGATGTAATATCTAGATTCTTCAATCATCAATTAGTATGGCTAAAGGATTTACTATTAGTTCTATGTTTTTCAAGGGATATAATTATCTCCAGAAAATCTCTTTCAGCCTTTAAACCATTATCTAACCCCGAATTTGAAAAAGATATACAACAACGTGATGTCTTTTTCGAAATCGATTACCTAGAATCCTCTCTTCCTTTAATTAAATTTATTATTAAATACAAATGAGATTTATACACTAGCCTTCGATAGATAGAAAAGGAATTCCAGGAAAGCTCATCTATCGAACGAAATTTGCTCCCCTTTGCAAGGACCAAAACCGAGAATTTGCTCTTTTCCGTAGGGATCAAATCAATTAATCGCTTTGCATTCTTAAATGAACTATTTTCCGAATATTATCAATCAATCTATCTTTTACAGATCACTATCGATATCATTGCGATCTCCGTTGAAGCTTTCAAAATGCATAATCGTTGTTGTGATAACACCATCTTTTCTATTAGTATTCATGAAATCAATATAATGCTAAAAGATCGAATACGGAATTCGAGCAACGAAGAGCTTTAGGAACTGATCCAAAGAGTTCCCTAGGTTTACTATGAATACCTTGAAATCTTTTCCAAAAAGGAATCAAATAAATTGTTATAATATATTGCATACAATTATAAAATCGAAATTCCCTTCGATGTATAATTCAGGATTAGCCCAATATACAATATATCTTTGAAGGAATTACTAATCATAAAAGAATATCTGATAGATAATCTGAAAAAGGGTTTTATCGAAACTAACTCCTTTCCCTTTGCTACATCTGTATTTTTCGTTTCCAAGCCAAATAATGGCTTACATTTCTGTATCGATTTCCGATGTCTTAATATATTTACCAAAAGAAACGAATATCTTTTACCTTTAATCAACGAAACACTAATACATATATCGAAATCGAAAATCTTTACGAAATTGGATATCCAGTAAGCATTCCATCGAATTCGTATACATCTTAATTCCGAAAATTTAATTATATTCTGAATCCGATACAGAATTTATAAATGTAAAATCTTACTCTTCGGATTAACCAATAATCCTACTACTTATCAGCATTATATGAACGATGTTCTTTTCGATCTTTTGAATATAATATATACAGCTTACCTAAACGATATTCTGATTTACTCTGAAAACGAATCAAAGCACGAATTGCATATATTATAGGTCCTTGATCGTCTCCGAAAAGCTGGTCTACAGGTCGATATCAATAAATGTGAATTCAGTATTAAAAGGACTAAATACCTTAGTTTTATTATCTCTATAGAAAGAATGGAGATCGATTTACAGAAAATCGAAATCATAAAAGAATGGAAAGCCCCTACAAACATTAAAGGAGTACAATCCTTTCTAGAGTTTTGTAACTTTTATAAACGTTTTATATAAGATTTCAAACGAATCACTCGCTCTTTGATCAATCTAACCAAAAAGGAAACTCCCTTTATATAGGACAATATTTGCGCCGTTGCTTTCAACCACCTTAAACAGGCTATACTCCAGACCCCTGTATTGAAGTATTACCAATCACATCTTCAAACCATAATTGAGACAGATGCTTCAGACGATATTGTCGGCGAAATGCTCTCTCAATTATACGACAACAATCAATAGCATCCTGTCGCTTTCTTTACCAAAACCATACTTCCAATCGAAATGAATTATACTATATTCGATAAAGAAATACTTGCTATTATCAAAACCTTCAAAACCTAAAGAACAGAATTCACAGATTCTCTTTATTATATTAAAATCATCATCGATTATAAAACTTTAGAATACTTTATAATTAAGAAAACCTTGAATCAATGATAAACAAGATAATCTGAAACCTTAACAAACTTCTAATTTGAAATATCATATCGATCGAGAATCAATAATATTACAGCAGATACCTTTAACCATTGTAATCAAAAAGTGGAAATACAAGAAACAATACATTCTGAACATCGCACTCAAATCCTACTCCCATTAAAAATTCTTGACAAAAGAATATTGAACGAATTCAATATAAAGGAAAGAGAAATAACTACAATTCTAACTATTAAAGCAAAAAAACTTAACCTCATAAACCATATCCTACAAACCAACCGTATACATCCTTCTATACAACCAGAACGCGATTTGACTGTTAAACTGAAAAAAGAATATTCTATATATAATAACTTATTACTTCATAAAGACCAATTAATTATACCCAATATAGATAACCTCTATATTAGTTTTATAAAAAAAGCCTATACCCAAATCTTTTCAATTCATCTTAATAAAACCAAAACGAAATTGATTATAAAAAAGCAGTATTTTTGGAAAAGAATAACCGATTATATCGACCAGTACATCAACAATTATATCATTTACCACAATTATCATATCCTGAGAGATCGAACGCCTGGTTTTTTGCATCCTTTACCTATTCCTGTCCAACTATGGGCAGATGTGTCAATAGACTTCAAATCATTTCCAAAGGATAAGTACAAATACAATAACGTTTTTGTAATTGTCGATAAACTATCGAAGCAATCAATATGTATCCTTTGCTATCACACTACAATCGCCCGGGAAATAGCTTTACTATACCTGAACTATATCTACCATTGGAAAGGCACCCCAATTACTATTACATCCGATAGAGATCCGTAATTCATTTCCAGCTTCTGGAACGAATTCACACAAATCCTAGGCATCAAATTAAAACTATCTACAATCTATCATCCTCAAACAAATGAACAAATCGAAATCATAAATCAATATCTGGATCAACAACTCCGATTTTATATCAATTACTATCAAAACAATTGATCGGAACTCTTGTATATAATGGATTATGTATAACTCATTATACTCTACGAAAACTTGGAAATGTTCCCTTTCAAGTTTCAAAACGGATATTCTCCAACTATTTCTTTCGATTAGAATAAACCCCTTTCCAATATCTTTTATACAGCTATGGAAAAGTTGAATTACATTGATATATAGGTTTTCTTCAAACATATATATAAAGCTTGAAAGATAACTAAGGATATCCTTTTTAAAATTCAACAAAAAAAGATAAAGAATATCGATCGCTATCAATGATCTATCGATTTCCAAGTAGGAGACGAAATGTATATAATTATTAGAAATTTCATTACAGAAAGATCTAACTGCAAATTCGATCTGCAGATGGCCGGATTATACTGTATACTCGAAAAAGTCGGCTATTCGTATCGATTGGACTTTCTTGAAAGTATATAAATCTATAAAGTCTTTTCCCCTGATAAACTATGAAAAGCTATAGAAAACCCAGTTCCCGGATAATATATCGAACCTTCTCCATTTATTATAATAACAACAGATACAGAATTCGAAGTACAGCAAATTCTAGCATTGAAACTTCTTTGTGGATAGATCCGATACAAAGTAAAATGGATAGGATACAACAACAACCCTATATAATATTACTGTTCCAATATCATATATATTCTGCATAAGATATGGGAATTCTATACTCAATATCCTGAAACTGTAGGACCTTCTAATCATCTTCCTAAATGGATAAGAGCCTGGGAGAATGATAACGATGATTACAATGAATTCGCAGATAGTAAACTTATAAATAGAATTACAAAACAGAATTATTTGTTTGCTTTTCTTCTTTTCGAAAAAGAAATTGCATTTAAATTATAATTCATTTCAAAAAATCATTTGTTATTGTTTTTGCTTTTTCTGTTGTTTATTTGCTTGCTTTAATTTTTATTTTGTTTCTTTTCTTTCTTTATTATTATTCTATTCAATATATAATAATTATATTTCCATCAAACTGATTCAATTTATTGAAAAATATCTTTTTCATTATAAATTTTCTAGGAAGTTTATTCAGTTCGTTTCGAAGAGCTGTTGCGGTTTCGTTTTCAAACAATCCCGTCGATGATTGTTTTTTTCCTTTCGTTTCTTCTTCTTTGAGGTTTGCTACACTTTCTTTTGTAATGGAAAATGCTAACTGCTTTTCTTCTAAACGAAACAAGAGTTCCCAAATAATCGTATCTCCGAACAGCGAAGAAATACATTTCTCTAATGTCATCGATTTTATCGAAAATCATTTAGATATGCCTATTGTCGATGTAGCACAAATGATCGATATAGCCAAAATACAAACTGTGCAAGCTGGTATCGGTCTCAAAGATTTTGCCCATCGCCTCGACGTATTCGAAAGAATAAGACAATTTTATAAACAATTGGGTATGACAAAGAAGGATACAAACGAAAAGTATACGAAATTCGTCGAAATAGCCGGTAGAGGCAAACGCGCGAGGCTCGATATCGAACTCTCGCAGAAAAGATTAGCTATCTATATTCAAAGCAGAGTATTAGCTTTAAAGCTGTTTATTGAAGCTCATCCAAAATAGCAAACGAATGCTACTCTCGCATCCAAACTTGTTTGTATTGTAATTACAGCGATCAATGGTATTAATACATGCCGAGCCCTGAATACTGCTATCATCGAGCGTTTTTAGCGGTACAATTACGAAAATGGGAGTAGTGGAAATCGAATTCCGGAATCTGCTACGATTGATATAAAGCGTACACAGACACTCATCAATTCCAAAAATGATATCCCCCGTTCTTTCTGTACCCTTTCCTTCATGAAAAATAAAGGATTTACCATACTGCCTTATAACCTCCTCGGAAAATACGAAAAAGGAGAAATTAATACTATATCAAACCGATTCGATAATGAATCTCTTCGTTATCATGATATCGCTACATTAGATATAGTATTCGATATACCAGATTATACATATAAAACCAGACAATCCACGAAAACCCTTTCAACTCCAATAAAAAAAGCCTTCGCAGAATCTATCGAAATCGAAAGCGACAACAACGATTCCATCCCTAATACACCACAAAAGAAAAGAAAAGCTGTATTAGTAAAACAAGAACCTGTTTCGCCAATATAAAAGATTAAAAAGAAGGTTTAAAAGCAAACCTGTTTTTTTTAAGGAAAAGATAATGTAACGATCCTGTTATTCTATTATACTATAAATACCTTAGACTATTCTTTCGGCTTTTGGTCCCCTTCGAAGAGATCAAAATGCTTCAGGTTATTATTTCATTTATTTCACCCTGTATTCGCTTAAAGCTTTGATCCCCTCCGAGGGGACTATAAAAGGCTCAACTCTATTGTATTTGATACGGTAGTTTGTTATTCTCTAGTATAGATTAATTGATTCATTCTATCATGCCTTGAATTAAGACCATCGTCACACTGGCTTCTCTGGATGAAGGCAATGATATTCGATAAAAACTTTCTCGTTATCTTTTAAATCATTAACTAATTATCAAATTGGCGCATAGTATCTCTATTTAATCAAATAATGATAGCCATCCTCATCGTGATTATCTAGAACTCCTTCAAATATCCATTTCTGAACAAACTCATTTTCATCATCGTCCCACTCTAAAATTCTGTTTTGTGTAATTAGGGATTCTAATTTGTTAATCGTTGCTTGAACCAAAAAATAAGAATTAGTATAAGCTGGAAGTAAAAGAGAATAATGGAAAACAAGGAAGATTTTAATATTCTTAAACAATTGAATAAAACAAGTACGAGAATAAATTTTAATAATCTTGTAAGAATTAATCTATTTATTATCTAGCTTTTTTGTTTTATATGAAATCTTTATATTCTTGGTATTGATAAAGACTTTTTGATCAGTTGTGTAGTAAGGTGAATCAAAGTGGTGGCGATTAGTATAGTCTTTATAAGTAGCAATTGCTTGTTGTGTAAAAGTACGAAGTTGCTTTAAGATATGTTCTATATGATTTGTGATTCTATTATTTTTAAAGAATTCCTGTTTTTGTATTAGAGTTATATTTAGTGGACAAAGTTTATTAGGCTTAATATCTAAATATAGATTAAAGTTGTAATTGACAAAGAAAAACGAACAATTAGTTGTTTCAGAGACCAAATTATTAGATGCAAATTCGATTAAGGGTAATCAATCCAATTAATCGTTTTGATAATAGTTAACAAAAGTTTGTAAATACTGTTTCAGAATCGAATTAATATGTTTAGTTTGATTATCTGTTTAAGGATGAAAAGCTGAAGAATGTTTTAAGGTAATTCCCAATTGTTCCAAGAGTTGTGATCAGAATCCTGATACAAATTGTATTCCCGATTGGAAATAATATTATCTGGAAGTCTATGAAGCGTATAGATACGGTTGATAAAAGTATCGATTAGCTTTTTTGTCGTTAGTGTATGTGTATTGATGAAATGTTTTATTTTGATTAGTTTGTAAATTATTATCAAAATATATTTATAGATAGAATTATAATGAATGCAATCTGGGAGTAATGTAATATAATCGATTGAGATATCAGATTATATACGAAAAAGGATAGGCAACGGTTTCAAAAATCCGGGAGGTATCGATTTGGATGATTTGATGCGAGTACAAAATTCGTAGGTCTTTATGTAGGATGCAATCTTCAAATGCATGTTAGGCCATCAATATATATAAGAGACAAGATCGATCGTTTTAGTTCGATTAGGATGGCTAGTAGGATTAGAAGAATAAGTTCGATAGATAATTTAGAGTTTGAGTTCATTGTTTGATGGAATCCAAATCTTATCCCAGTAGTAAATTCTATTATTTTGGACCGAATAATCTTGTATAACGATCCAGAGGGTTTTACGATGCTCTTTTGGCTATTTAATCATCAATGGATTGTTAAGAGTAGAGATAAGTTGATCTACAATATCGGATCTAGTATACACTACATCGATTAAAGCATCAATTGATTAATTGTAAAGTAATACTATTATCTCCATTGATGCCAAATTGATATATCTAATCAAATTCTTATAAAGGTCGTTATCAAAACGGTTCTGAAGGAAAACAACACGTTCTCGATTCTTTAGACGTTTATCGTTTGAATCAAAGCGATACAATTGATCTTTGTGTTTTCTATTTAGTGTATCTAATCGAATAGCTTTGTTTTCTAGTCGATAAACTATACGGAAATTATATTGAGATAGAAATTCAGATTATTGTACTTGTCATTGATTGAAAGCTTTTGTAGTTATAAAATATTCGAGGTTCTTGTAATCAGTGAGTATCACGGTAAGGGAAAAGATATGTGTAGGTTTGATCTATTGTTGTACTACGAGGAGGAGAAGAAGGTCAAGGAGGTGACCTGACTATATAGAAGTGAGTGTATGCATGTATGCCTAAGGCACACATGATCATGTGCAGGTGAAGGGAGATGAACCTGTAACAGTATTTCCTTCTTAAGAAATTTATTTGACCTCAAATGGATATTAAAAAATAAAGAAAAATAAAGAAAAAATATAGATCTCTTTTCTCAATTAGGTTTTTGAATAAAAAATATGTGATATCCCTTAATAATGTTATATCCCTTATTATTATAACATATAATATATTTTTAAACGAAGCGAATAATCTTAGTGCAAGTGGATCTTTGTAGAGTAAATGTAACAATCACACTGTATAACTTCGATTGCAAATTCTGTGGTTCTGGTTGCAATATAGTAGTGTTGGAATGCTTTAAGATTTAAGCTGACAACCCTAACTTCTCTGAATAAAAACGATGATATTCGATAAAAACCTTTTCGTTACCCTTTAAATCATTAACTGGTTGCCAAATTGGCGTGTAGTATCTCTATTTGATCAAATAATGATGACCATCCTCATCGTAATTATCTAGAACTCCTTCAAATATCCATTTCTGAATAGACTCATCCTTATCATCGTTCCGCTCCAAAATTCTGTCCTGTGTAGTCAGGGATTTTGATTCGTTAATCGTTGTTTGAATCGGGAAATAAGGATTAGTATAAATTGAAAGTAAAAAAGAATAATAGAAAATAGGGAAGATTTTAACGTTCTCAAACAATTGAATAAAACAAGTACAAGGATAAACTTTGATAATCTCGTAAAGGCCGATTTATTTATCATCTAGCTTTTTTGTTTTATACGAAGTCTTCATATTCTTGGTATTGACAAAGATTTTCTGGTCAGTTGTGTAACGAGATGAATCAAAGCAATAACGGTTAGCATAGTTTTCATAAATAACAATTGTTTGCTGTACAAAAGCACGAAGTTGCTTCAAGATATATTCTATACGATCTGTAGTTTTATTATCTTTAAAGAATTCCCGTTTTTGTATTAGAATTATATCCGGTAGACAAGGTTTACTAGATTCAATACCTAGGTATAAATTAAAGCTGTAATTGGTGAAGAAAGGCGAGCAACCAATTGTTTCAGAGATCAAATTATTGAATACAAATTCGGTTAAAGATAATCAATTTAATTAATCGTCTTGATAATAATTAACAAAAGCTTGTAAATACTACTCCAGAATCGAATTAATACATTCAATCTGACTATCTGTTTGAGAATGAAAAGCTGAAGAATATTTTAAGGTAACTTTCAATTGCTTCAAAAACTATAATTAGAATCCTGATACAAACTGTATTCCCCGATCGGAAATGATATTATCCGGAAGTTTATGAAGCGTATAGACACAGCTAATAAAAGCATCGATTAGCTTTTTTGTCGTTAGTGTATGTGTACTAATGAAATGTCTCATTTTGATTAGTTTGCAGATTATTACCAAAATATATTTATAAGTAGAATTATAATAAGTACAATCCAAAAGCGGTGTAATATAATCGATTGAGATATCAGATTATATGCGAAAAGGGATAAACAATGGTTTCAAAAATCCGGGAGACATCGATTTGGACGATTTGATGTGAGTACAAAGTTCGCAGGCCTTCATGTAGGATGCGATCTCTAAATGCATATTAGGCCATCAGTATGTACGAGAGACAAGATCGATCGTTTTAGTTCGACCAGGATGGCTGGCAGGATCAAAAGAATGAGTTCGATAGATAATTTGGAGTTTGAGTTTATCGTTTGGTGGAATCCAAATCTTATCCTGGTAGTAAATTCTATTATTTTGGATCGAACAATTTTGTATAACGATCCAGAGGATTTTACGATGCTCTTTTGACTATTTAATTATTGATGGGTTGTTAAGAGCAGAGATAAATTGATTTGCGATATCGGATCTAGTATATGTTACATCGATTAAGGTATCAATTGATTGATTATAGAATGGTATTATTATTTCCACTAATACCAAATTGATATACCCAATCAAATTCTTATAAAGATCATTGTTAAAACGATCCTAAAGGAAAACAACATGTTCTTAATTCTTTAAATGTTTATTGTTTGGATCAGAGCGATATAGCCGATCTTCGTGTTTTCTACTTAATGCATTTGATTAAATAGTTTTGTTTCCTGATCGATAGATTATACAGAAATTATATTAAAATAGAAATTCAGATTATCGTATTTGTTATTGATTGAGAGTTTTTGTAGTTATAAAATATTTGAGATTCTTATAATCAATGAAAATCTCAAATTCCTTTTATAAGCTTTAAAACTCTGAACACCATTTTTCCATTGCTTTGATAATAACGAGTAATTCTTTATCATAGATCTTATAATTGTATTCCGTTGCTATATACTTAGATGAAAAATAAACGATTGAATGTAAAATGTTATTATCATCGTATTGCAAGAGAATTCCTTCTGAAACCCAATCGGAAACATCGATTTCCAAAACAGTTTTCCGTCTATAATCAAAGTATACCAAAACCGGCGCTATTGTGAAAGCTCTTTTTAAAGTATCAAAAGCCTTTATATAATCTGCAATCCAATCCCATATAATATTCTTCTGCAAGGGATTATTAAAAAAGCAACAAATCTTTAAAAAATCTTTTATAAAACGTTGATAGAAATTGGCGAAACCAAGAAATCGTTGTAAATCTTTTATATATAAAAACAATTCCCAAGATATAATAGCCGTGACCTTTTCTTGATTTATTTCGATGTTTTCGATTGTAATAATAAAACCCAAATACTTTGTTTTCGTAATTTCAAACTCGCATTTATTAATATCAATCTGTAATTCAGCATCCATTAATTTTTGAACTACTTGATGGATATACTCTTTATACTTTACAGGATTATCGGAGTAGATTAGGAAGGACGTCATTGAGATATACAGTGCAATACTTGTTCAATTCGTCGAAAAGTATATAATTGATATAATGTTGGAACGATGCAAGTACATTGCAGAAACCGAAAGACATAACTAGAGATTCAAAAAGACCAAAACGAGTAATGAATACAATTTTCCATTCATTCCCTTCAGCGATTCGCAATTTGTTGAATGCTACAATGATATCAAACTTGATATAAATTTTTGCATTGCAAAAAGCGTCCAGTGTTTCACGAACGATGGGTAATGGATAACGATTCTTTATAGTAACGTTATTTAGTCCTCGATAATCTTGACAAATACAGACCCCCCCTTCTGGCTTGGCAGCCAATAGCAAAGGAGAAGCGCACCGCGATCTCGATTCCCGAATGAATTCCTTGGAGAGATTATCATCAAATCATTTGTATACCATTATTAACTCTATTAACAATAAAAGGCGGTTTTTGAAATAAAGTGGCTCTTTACCGGGCATCAATTTAATTTTGTAATTCTAGATTCAACAAAGCAGCAATTTATCTATATAATATAAGAGGAAGACAGGAAGTTTATCTTGTAACCATATAAAAAGCCTTTATCGTATTTGATTGTCATTAAAAGGAGATTTGTTGATTAAAAATTTATCGACATCAACCTCAAAGATCTTTCGCAAATGAAGCGGCTTATAACAATCGTATATAAAATCATAAAGTTACAATAGAGTTCTAGAGAGTATTTTTATTATATTACCTTACCCTTATAAAATCGATCGAAAATCCCCTTCTGTGAGTATCAAGAATAACATAACTTATTGTAGATGATCTTGCTCAACAGTTTTCTATACGACATCCAATTCATTCCATATCAATCGGATAGCCTGAATGTTATCTTATTAATAAAACAAAACAAAACTAGAAACTTACAATTAACAAATATCATCCATATTTGAACTTGTATCTTTATAAATAGATATAAGGAATTCTCTAACAAAAAACAAAGGCAAACAATTTTTTGGATTGTGAATAGACCGACATCGATCTACAATCTTTAAGATCGATTTTGGATGTAGATAATTGGAAATCATTTATACTTGATTATTTGGTTCTTTACAACGCTTTATTCGATAATAATTCATATTAGGTGTTAAACCCTACTGAAATTCGAAATCAATAAAAGAATCATCAGATTGTAATATATAACCTTTATCTAATATCTCTTCAATAGAAAGTTTTTTATAAAAAGTTCTTTTAAAAATAGAAAGCGTTTGAATAAATAAATAATCGATATCGTCCTTTAGATAATCCTCGATATATAAAAAGCAATATTTATAAACTGTGTATTTAACTTTTATATCAAAATCGGTAAAGAATTTATTTAAAGATTCGATAATATCAACGATCTGTTATAAAGTAACTTTTGTTAAATCCTTTTGTTTTTTGATTGAAGATAGGATTGATACGATAACTGATTCTGAATCATAATACATCAAACAATTGAAAGTGTAATAATTTGAAAAGAATATTAAATTCATCTTTGTCCAATTGATAATAGGATTATAATATTATAACCATAGTAAATCAAAGATTAATAGAATCTTTAATGAAAGTTGAATAATGTAAAAGGATCAATATTTATAATGATCCTCTATAACGATTTCTATTACAAAATATTCTGTAATTCTATCAACGACCTTTTTATCGGTAAGTCGGAGTTCGCAAAAATAAAATAAAAATTGTATTTCAATATTGTATTTGGAAGCAAAAGAACAATCAACAAAGACTTCTCCAGAGTATCCACTATCAATGAGATTTGTAACAATAAAGGGATTTTCATATGTAGAGAACATAATGGTTTTAACGAATAGAGATTTGTTATTCATAGAGTTGAGCTGCAATGGTTTATTTCTATTCATTTCTCGATTTACTTTCTTGCCCTTAGTATTCCTCCACAAACGATTTTTCGTAGAGATTAATCTTTTCCCTATTCGGAATTTTCCTTGATTGAACTGAGTATAGAAACAACCTCCTCTGGTTCGATATAACTTTGTTATTGTATTTGATTCAGATGCTATTAGCTTTGTATTTAATTACTAGTATATCCTTTTCGAAATCTATTACAATTATTATTAAATCTATTGGCGTTTCGAAAAGCCGGAATGGTAGTATATTGATCAAGGGTCGGATTAGTTGAGGCAACAATATTGTAATTGGAAAAAATATTAACGAGAGTTTGTTTATTAGGAAGAAGATTATTATTGATATTATAAATAATATAACAATCAATTTGAAGATAATCGATTCTATTATAACAATTGTAAGAAACTGTAGGATTAAACTTCTTTTTTTTATTTTGCAAATCCTTTTTCTATTATCCTTTTTGTTTCATTGTATTGAGGTCTATAGAATTATTATTAGCAATAAATGTTTTATCAGAATTTTTGTTATAATATTTAGCGTTATGAAGATTCTGATTCCAAGTAGAGAATTTCTTTTGCTAATTATCAATATCGTTAGTTATACAGGGATTCGAATTATTAATGACTAAAGTTCGAAAAATGGCTGTAATCTTTTGTTTCATTGTATTAACAATCTTATAATCAGATTTGTAGTAAAAGTTAACAAGATGAGATAATATAAAAAAGAAAGTCGAAAAGAATTCCTTTGGATTTATAAAAAACTTATCGAATTTGAACGAAGCTTCCCTTTCGATATCTACAGAAATATATAATTTGTTTAATTTGGCCAAAAACGAAACAATAGAATTGAAGCAAATAGGATCGTTAACGAATCTGATGATATCTGTAATACGTTTTTGTCGTATTTGATTATCGAGAAGATTAATAGTATAATTAATCTTCTTTTGTTCAAAAGCAAAAAGTTGTAAATCGATTATTCAATAGAATTGTAAATCCAACTTTCAGGATTGATAATCCTTTTGTCGAACAAGAATATTAGATCTTTTGTTTTTAAAAACGGATGGGTTTTTCTAAGTTTGGTAAAGAATAGTTGGTTTCTGATTAGTGGCAGTACCATCGATATCCAGTTGAACTTGTTTGTCGGTTAGAATGCAAAGAAGTTCGATGTTTTCCGTTTTGAATTCCTCGATTTTATTTGTTTGAGTAATGATATAAGTAGTTTGAATAGTAAAGCGATCTTCGATAATAGAGAAAATATGATTCAGGTAAACAATTTGTTTGTTAGGACTGGTAACGAGATTTGATATCACTGGAGTATCCAATTCTGCTAGGATTTGTATAATAGTAGGCCATTGATCGAAGATTCGTTGGATTTCAGTACGAATTCCTTCGATAGAAGTAGAAGTTGCATTACTAACGGATATAGAACCGGAAACTATTATAAAAAGAATTACAATTGTATAAAATAATCGATAGGGAATTTGCGATTGTACAAAAGCAATCAAAAACAGATATAGAAGCCTACGAATAAATACGATCGCACAAAAGCAATCAGGGATCAGAAGCTGCACAAAAGCAAATAAGAAACGCGACCGCACAAAAACAAGCGAGTTACAACGATACAAAAGCAGTCGAAAACAGACACAGAAGCTTACAGATGATTTGGCAAGGCCAGATTACTTTGTAAAGTGACGGAACCTTTGAAAGGATAGTACAAACTATCACGGTAAAGGAAAAGGTATATATAGGTTTGATCTATTGTTGTACTACGAGGAGGAGAAGAAGGTCAAGGAGGTGACCTGACTATATAGAAGTGAGTGTATGCATGTGTGCCTAAGGCACACATGATCACGTGCAGATGAAGGGAGATGAACCCGTAACAGTGAGAATCTCGATGTTAAGATCACATAGGCAAAGAATCAATTAGTCGTAAAACCGTAGCCAAAACTTTTCATTACCCTTTCTAATCATGAATAAACTATTACTTTTAAGTTCAATCAATAAAGAGATATCAGAACGCCTATAGTTCGCCACCATTCCTGTCCTTTCATAAGCAATACAAAGAAGCTTGTTTACTAAACATTCCAAACTGATCGATGACGTTCCTACGCTGATGATTCGAAATGAGAACGCCTCCGTTTAGGTTTCTTGTTTTGACGAAACTGTTGCGTGATCGTAACACTCGAATTCCTTTTGTGAACTTTAAAGTTCTGAATACTATTCTTCTATTGTCTTGATAATAACAAATAATTCTTTGTTGTAAATCTTATAATTGTATTCCGTTGTTGTATATTTAAATGAAAAGTAAATAATTGAATACAAAACGTTATCATCATTGTATTACAAAAGAACTCCTTCTGAAGCCCAATCAGAAGCATCGGTTTCCAAAACAGTTTTCCGCTTATAATCAAAGTATACCAAAACCGGCGTTATTGTGAAAGCTCTTTTTAAAGCGTCAAAAGCCTTTATATGATCTGTGATCCAATCCTATGTAATATTCTTCTACAAAAGATTGTTGAAAGAGCAATAAATCTTTGAAAAATCTTTTATAAAACATCGATAGAAATTAACGAAACCGAGAAATCATTGTAAATCCTTTATATATAAAAGCAATTCCCAAAATATAATAACCGTAATCTTTTCTTGATCCATTTCGATACTTTCGGTTATAATGATAAAATCTAAATACTTTGTCTTTATAGTTTCGAATTCGTATTTATTAATATCAATCTGTAATTCAGTATCTATTAACTTTTAAACTATTTGATAGATATACTCTTTATATTTTACAGGATTATCGAAATAGATTAAAATATCATCGAGATATACAATGTAATACTTGTCCAATTCGTCGAAAAGTATATGATTGATATAATATTGAAACGATGCAAGTGTATTGTAGAGATCGAAAGATATAACCAAAGATTCAAAAAGACCAAAATGAATAATGAATATAGTTTTTTATTCATTTTTTTCAGCGATTTGCAATTTGTTGAATATTACAATGATATCAAGTTTGGTATAAATTTTTGTATTGCAAAAAGCATCCAGTGTTTCGCGAACGATAAATAATGGATAATGATTCTTTATAGTAATATTATTTAGTTCTCGATAATTTTGACAAATACAGATCCTCCCTTCTGGCTTGGCAGCCAATAACAAAGAAGAGGCGCATTGCGATCTCGATTCCTGAATAAACCCTTTGAAGAGATTATCATCAAACCATTTGTATACTACTATCAATTCTATTGACAATAAAAAACGGTTTTTGAAATAAGATAACTCTTTATTAAACATCAATTCAATTTTGTAATCCCAAATTCGACAAGGTAGCAATTTATCTATATAACATAGGAGAAAAACAGAAAATTTGTCTTGTAATTATATAAAAAGCCTTTATCGTATTTGATCGTTATTAAAAAAAGATTTGCTAGTTAAAAATTTGTCGATATCAACTTCAAAGACCTTTCATAAATGAAACAGCTTGTAATAATCGTATATAAAATCATAAAGTTGCGATAAGATTCTAAAGAGTATCTTTATTATATTGCCTTGCCTTTATAAAATCGATCGAAAATCCCCTTCTATAAATATCAAAGATAATATAACTTATCGCAAATAATCTTGCTCAATAATTTTCTATACAATATCTAATTCATCCCATATCAATCGGATAACCCGAATGTTATCTTATTAACAAAACGAAACAAAATTAGAAGCTTACAATTAACAAATATCATCTATATTTGGACTTATATCTTTGTAAATAGACATAGGAAATTCTTCAACAGAAAATAAAGGCAAACGGTTTTTTGAATTGTAAATAAACCGACACCGATTTGCAATCTTTAAGATCGATTTTGAATATAAACAATTAAGAATTATCTATACTTGATTATTTAGTTCTCCACAATGCTTTATTCGATAATAATTCATACCAAACATCAAACCCTGCTGAAATTCAAGATCAATAGAAGAATCGTTAGATTGTAATATATAATCTTCATCTAATATCTCTTCAATAGAAGGTTTTTTATAAAAAGTTCTTTTAAAAGTAGAAAACGTTTGAATAGATGAACAATCGATATCGTTCTTTAGACAATCCTCAATATATAGAGAGCGGTATTTATAAACTGTACATTTAGCTTTTATATCAAAATCGGTAAGGAATTTATTTAAAGGTTCGATAACATCAACGATCTATTGTAGAATAACTTTTGTTAGATTCTTTTGTTCCTTAATCGGAGATGGGATTGTTGGTATAGTAATTGGCTCTGAATTATAATACGCTAAACAATTGGAAGCACAATAGTTTAAAGAGAATATTAAATTCATCTTTATTCAATTGATAGTAAGATTGTAGTATTATAATTATAGTAAGCCAAAGATTAACGGTGTCTTTGATGAAAGCTGGATAATATAAAACGATCAATACTTATAGTGATCCTTTATAGCGATTTCCATCACAAAATATTCTGTAATTCTATTGACGACCTTTCCATCGGCAAGTCGAAATTCGCAAGGGTGAGGTAAGAATTGTATTTTAATATTGTATTTAAAAGCAAAAAAATGATCAACAAAGGCTTTTTCAAAATATTTATTATCAATGAGATTTGTAATAATAAAAGGATTTTCATATATAGAAAATATAATAATTTTAACGAATAGAGATTTGCTATTCATAAAGTTGAATTGTAATGGTTTATCTTTATCCATTCCTCGATTTACCTTCTTGTCTTTAATATTCCTCTACGAACAATTTTTCGTAAAAGTTAATCTTTTCCCTATTCAGGACTTTCCTTGATTGAACTGGATATAAAGACAACCTTTTCTGGCTCAATATAGTCTTGCTATTGTATTTAATTCAGATGCTGTTGGCTTTGTACCCAATTATTAGTATATCCTTTTCGAAATCTATTGCGATTATTATTAAACTTATTAACACTTCGAAAAGCCGGAACGGTAGTATATTGATTGGGGGCCGGATTAGTTGAAACAATAGTATTACAATTGGAAAAAGTATTAATGAGAGTTTGTTTGTCAAGAAGAAGATTATTATTGATATCATAAATAATATAATAATCAATTTGAAGGTAACCGATTTTACTACAACAATTGCAAAAAAACGCAGAATTAAACTTCTTTTTTTTATTTTGCAGATTTTTTTTCTGTTGTCCTTTTTATTTCATTATATCAAAATCTATAGGGTTACCATCAACAATAGATACTTTACCAGAATTTTTGTTATAATACTCAACGTCACAAAGATTCTAATTCCAAATAGAGAATTTCTTTTGCCAATTATTAATATCATCGGCCGTACAAGGGTTCGAGTTACCAATGACCAAAGTTCGAAGGGGGACTGTAACCTTTTGCTTTATCGTATTAACAATCTCGCAATCAGATTTGTGATAAGAGTTAGCAAGATAAAACAATATAGAAAAGAAAGCTGAAAAGGATTCCTTTGAACCTATAGAAAGCTTATCGAATTTGAACGAAGTTTCTTTTTCGATATCCATAGAGATATATAATTTATCCAATTTGATCAAAAACGAAACAGCAGAATCGAAGCAAATAGGATCGTCAACGAATCTGATGATATCTGTAATACACTTTTGTTACGCTTAATTATCGAGAAGATTAATAATATAACTAATTTTCTTTTGTTCGAAAACAAAAAATTGTGAATCGATTATTCAACAAAATTGCAAATCCAACTTCCAGAACTGATAGTCCTTTTGTCGGACAAGAATATTAAATCTTTCGTCTTTAAAAACGAATAGATCTTTTTGAGTTTAATAAAGAGTAATCGATTTCTAGCTAATAATAGCATCATCGATATCCAGCTGAGCTTGTTTACCAATTAGAATACAAAAAAGCTCAACGTTTTCCGCTTTGAATTCCTCGATCTTATTTGTTTGAATAACGATATAGATAGTTTGAATAGTAAAGCAATTTTCGATAATAAAGAAAATATAATTCAAATAAATAGTTTATTCATTAGGATTAGTAATGAGGTTTGATATCATTGAAGTATCCAATTCTGTTAGGATTTGTGTAATAGTAGGTCATTGGTCGAAGATTCGTTGGATTTCAGTATGAATTCCTTCGATAAAAGTAGGAGTCGTATTATCAACAGATGTAAAATCGGAAACCATTGTAAAAAGAATTACAATTGTACAAAGTAATCGATAGGGAATTTGCGATTATACAAAAACAATCAAAAACAGATACAAAAGTTTATAAATAAATACAATCGTATAAAAGCAATCAAGGATCAGAAGTTATACAAAAACAGATAAGAAATACGATTGTACAAAAACAGGCGAATTACGATGACGCAAAAGCAATCGAAAATAGATACAGAAGTCTACAAATGATTTGGCAAGGCTAAATTACTTTGTAAAGTGATAGAACCTTTGAAAAAGTAGTACAAATTATCATGGTAAAGGAAAAGGTATATGTAGGTTTGATTTATTGTTGTACTACAAGGAGGAGAAGAAGGTCAAGGAGGTGACCTGACTATATAGAAGTGAGTGTATGTATGTGTGCTTAAGGCATATATGATCATGTGCAGGTGAAGGGAGATGAACCCGTAACAATTTTTATTATTCGTAAAAAGGAAAATCTAGTTAAATGACTTTATTAAAGGATTCCAAAAAAAAATTTATATATGAAAAACATCGATTTGGAAGAGAAATATCTGTAGAAATAACTCTTCAACTAAAAACTATAATAAAAGAAATATAATACCTTTTGTTGAGATTCTTCAGGTCTTTAAAATAGAATTTTTTGGGAGTGCTCTCTAATCCAATGGAGTTATATATTGCCAATCTCGCCAAGGTTGTGGCACCTACCTACATATGAACTTCTGAAGGTCTCACCCTATGCAGGCGGAAAGATCTAGGATGTACGACCTTATCTTGAAGTAAATATACTTTGTATTCATAAGTACCCATTATATATTTGTTCCATATTCGACTCCCAAGAACCGGTTAATCCCTTAGGTAGGTATAGGCAGGTATCTAATATATACAAATACAATAATAGGTTTACAACCATCCATATCCTCACTTCTACTAAGAAAGAAGTTCTTTAATATCCTCAATTCGCTGTAATTTCTTTTCCTCATCACTCATCATACCCAGCGAACTCGCACTATCCAGAAACCATTAGCATCGCATTTCCAGTTCATACAAGCACAACAAGAACAAAGAAAAATGAAGGGAAAGAAGGAACCACGAAACTCACATAAACCTCTTCCTCTCCTGTACCCTCAACATCCGTTCCTCTACACTCCCCTTCACAATAAACCTCTTAACGAGCACCTCATCCACTTGACCCATTCGATGAACACGATCAATAGCCTGCGCCTCAACCGCAAAACTCCACCACGGATCCATCATAAAAACTCTTTTCGCCATCGTCAAATTAAGACCTACACCGCCCGCTCTCAAACTAAGGAGAAGTACTACACCTTTTTCACTATTTTTGAATTGTGTAAGGACTGCTGCTCGAGCTTTTTGAGCCATGGATCCATCAAGACGGAGGAAAGGGATTGAGGAACGAGTTAGGGCTGGTTCGATTAGAGAGAGGAAGGAAGTGAATTGGCTAAACACGACGGATTTTGTAGATGGGGATTCTTTGCGGAGAGTTTTGAGGTGGGTTAAAAGAGCTGCGATTTTAGCGGATCCGTTTGAGCCGATTCGCTGGAGGCTTATTTTTGGTTTCCCGTTTTTGCTTTCTGGATGACCTTCATCTTTTACTACTTCGAAGATATCATGTGAGTTGAGGAGTTCACGACAGCTGAAACAGCGAGGCGATTCGCCTTTGTCGGTTTGATGTTTGATGTAATCTAGTAGACATTTCTTACATGCTGAATGCCAGCATCCTGTAACGGTTTGTTCGATCATTGGTTCTTCGGAGCAGATGGGACATTCGTTTTCGGCTTCATCGCGGATCTGTTCGAGAACGTGCGCGCCGAAAATATTGGTATCGACTGCTTCTTCGTTAAGTTTGAATCGCTCGATGAGGTTTTGAAGATCCATATCGTCTGAGAGACCACTTGCGGCGTCTGCCGCTTCAGCGGCATCTTCTTCATCTGCTACTAAGGTTTGGTTGCGGGTTAGAATGGGATGACAACATGATTGGCGCAGTCGGAGGATTTGGGCGAATATACTGGTATAGGCTTTGAGAACTGTGCCTGCTTCGATATTGGCTGAGAAAGTGCGCTTTGCTCTTGTGAAGATGTGATCATAGACTTCGCGTTCTGGTTCTGACAGCTCGATCTCGACGATATCGATAGTCTTCTTTGGTAGAGGAACTAAAGCTTCACCATTTGGTGTTTTCATGTCTTTTGTTCGACGAAGTACTAGAGGTTCAAGTACTGTTTGAACAACGTCCAGGGCACGCATAAACTCTTTGGATTCAAATGGGATTGTGATAAATGTTTTCCAGAAGGAGAAATTACTCCAAGGTTCAACTCTTAAAAATCGGACCAAGCTGAAAAGATCTTCTAATCGATTGACAATGGGTGTACCAGTAAGTGCCCATCGATGCTCGGCAGCAATTTCATAGCCTAAAAGGTTTGGTTAGTATAAGGATTTCTCAAAATCTTTTGATAGCAGCAAATGGCGAACATGCTGGGATACAAATAGGTGTCCAAGTTAACTTACATGCTTTCGCAGTTTTGGACTGCCTATTTTTAATATGATGAGCTTCGTCCAAAATCACCCGAAAGAATGAAAGGGAAAATAAACCTCCATGACTGCCTCTATCACCGTTCCTAGCAGTAACCTGATTGAATTCGGATAAAATAACGCCATAACTCGTAATAACAACATTAGGAGCCGATGCCGCATTAGCCTCACAGCAAAGAGCCTGAAGATTTGCAGTTTTATCACTACCATAGTAAACAATACTCTTCATAGTTCCATCCTTAGAAGCATTTTCGGCTTCACTTTGCCATTGAGCAAGAAGTGACATTGGTGCCACCACAAGAGTTGTGCAAGGAGCCCTTTCTACAGATGACGAATTGGCCGGAAGTCGAGGTAGACTATTCACGGATGTAGCTTTTGAGCGTTTCTCATCGAGCTGCAGAGCCACATCAGACTTATTTGAGTGGATAAGACTCATCATCTCGATAGTCTTCCCTAGACCCATCTCATCGGCAAGAATACCTCCAAGGCAATGTTGTTCTTGAAGAGGAAACTCCAAGGAAAGCGCTCCGGAATATGGATTGACATAGAATTTATCTTGATCAGCCACCCGAATAACCTCCTTATCATCCATGTCCTTCGTAGGCCAAGCATATTCTTCCCACAGGGGATGCATTGAGGCTTCTCTATTATTATCTTTCTCATCACGTTCCTTCGCCATCATCCAATATAATGCTTGCTTTTGATATGGCCGTAAATCCATCGCAAAACTTTCTGCTGGCTCAGCCTCGGGAGCATTGAAATCAAAGGATTGAGCTTTGCTGTATAAAGTGTCAAGTTGATCTTGCTCAAGTTCTTTTCCTTCCTCTGCTTCTTCAGACGGAGGAGTAGAGGCGCCGGAATCAGGGACCTTCGATTCGTCTTTATCATAATGTTCAGCTGCCTCCACGGCACTAAGAAGCCCCTGACGTTTATGTTTCGCTGTTGCTTCATTCGTTTGCGTGGGAAGCAGGTTAATCTCCTCAAATAATTTTACCAACGCAACCTGACGTAGCCTTAACTCCTTCTCTTCAGAACTTTCTTTCTCTTCGAAAAGACCAGTAGTTCGATTATCCGGTGCCTGAAAACCGCGACCTTCGAAAGCAGTCCTTAATAATGAGCATCGGAGTTGGAGAAAGACAGTATCATTGGTACGAATTCTTTCTGGTGCATATACACATGTACCCTCAAACTTGCATATCCTTTGATCAATTAAGGTAGAAACCCAGTTTGCGGTTTCCCGAGGAAGACGGCCCACTTCAAATACTTTCGAATTGGTAAAGCGTACAATGACATCGACACGCCGTGCTACTACACTATTAGGTTTTAGTAGTAGTTGTGCGACTGATGTTTTGCCTTTCCCTCTTCCAGCCGGTGCCTTGGGTGGTTGTATCTTTTGACGTTCTATCCGTACAACTTCGCCATGCTTGATGAGATTTGTTCCACTCTTTGTAGCCCAGCCTCCAACCCCAAATGCTCCTATATACCGGTATTCTGGCATGATTCGATGCGGTGAGACTGTCCTCGACGAGGCGTTTGACTTTGGAGAGACTGGTTTGGAGCCGTTAACAGCACCGCCATTGGCAGACTTCATATAAGAACTGACGGTGCTTTTAGAGTTCGACAAAGATAGATTGAGTCCCGAAACAATTGTAGACCGTTTCCAAGATCCATCAAAGTACATATTCACAGCCCTCTCGATATCATTCCCAGACGCTTCTCGTAGCCCCTTCAGTTCTTCTGAAGTAACTTTGTCGCCAATGAAGTTTTCGAACGTTTCCTGGTCGAATAAAGTCTGCGAATCTTCAGCAAGAGTTCTCCCTTCCCCGACTGGATCATCTTGAGGATCTTGTTCTGCGATTTTGTTTGTGGAACTCTCAATTGCTGCAGGCAGCGCGTCGATTTCGTCTGGTACATTTATCGCCTCCTGCCCTTGTGAAAACTCCAATCCCTCAGCCTTTTCTGTGAAGAATCTTCTTCTTTTCGCTGGAGGTCCCTCCATATCTGCAAAGCTATGAGAATGTCAGGCGAATTAAATTCGTCATTTCAAGTTGAAAACCAAACAAAAGCAAGTGCAACTGAGTAATATGGTACTTGCTGATTTGATGGAAACGCGAAGTCACGCGATGGACGCGACAGGAAAATAATTTAGAATTCAGTGACGTCGGGATAAGAAGTTAAGGTTATCATCCTACCCTTGTCGATTATTTTGTCAATGATTTCATTTCATCAATGAGTCCTGTCAATATATGTACCGTGTAATCATTCGGCAGTCGATATTTCAAGGGAAGACAATATTTACAGCCCATTCATGATCAAGTCATTGTAGGAATATATATTCTGATGTACAAATCTCAAACTCTGCGACGGCTTCAAAGCTGTTCCAAGACATATATTGATTCGAGATGCGCCTATGCTACCACTCCTTATAGCACACCCGCGCCATATGCCTCCAGGTTGACGGAAGAAGATATCAATCGGGCCAGGACATATTGTTCCAATCTTATCCAGTTAGTCCTGCGAGTTCTGTGAGTTTTTCAAACCCTTATG
Source organism: Sclerotinia nivalis (assembly GCA_029531795.1). Taxonomy (NCBI): domain Eukaryota; kingdom Fungi; phylum Ascomycota; class Leotiomycetes; order Helotiales; family Sclerotiniaceae; genus Sclerotinia; species Sclerotinia nivalis. The sequence continues at coordinate 2,051,327 of JAPEIS010000002.1, forward strand.
TCTAATCGATTCTAGAAAATTTGATTCGCCATCATATACTCTACAGACCTTTATTCCTCCCTCAACGAGAGATGCCTACCTTTCAATTCGTGCTCTCAACATTGAATTAGCTCGAATACCAGATATTGTCTCGAATCCAACTGTCGGAGCACTGCGGATGCAATTCTGGCGAGATAATTTGAATCGAACATTTGCGAATACACCTCCGAAAGAACCTGTCGCTATTCTTCTACATCATGCGCTCACATCTCTTCAATCGCGATATGATGGAATCAGCACAAGTGTGATGAAAGGATGGTTCATGAAAGTCATCAATACGAGGGAGCAATACATGGATAATCGACCCTACACAAATATGGATGCGGTTGAGATGTACGCGGAGAATACATATTCTACATTAATGTATTTGACATTAGCAGCTTTACCTCTACAATCTATGGCAGCAGATCATGTTGCAAGTCATATTGGTAAAGCGGCTGGAATTGCTGCAGTCTTAAGAGGTTTGCCTCTGATAGCATTTCCGCCACCACCTAATCATCATAGCAACAATGCAGCTTTTGGGGGTGCTCTTGGTGGTAATGCTGGAAGTCGTCAAGGTGCAGTTGTTCTACCATTGGATGTTATGGCAGAAGCTGGTGTCAAAGAAGAAGATGTTTTAAGACATGGGGCTGAAGCCCCTGGGTTAAAAGATGCCATATTCACAGTGGCGACAAGAGCGAATGATCATTTGATCACCGCCAGGGAAATGTTGAAGAATCTCCAAGCAGGTAAAGATGCTGACCACGAATTTGAGCATCAAGGTGAGGATAGTCACTACTATGCAGAAAGTGAAAACACCAAAGTTAGCGATATAGAAAGAGGATTTGGCGTCTTCATGCAAGCAGTTCCTACGAGGTTATGGCTGGAAAAACTGGAAAAGCTGGATTTCGATATATTTAGGCCAGAGCTGCGGGCAAGAGAATGGAAGTTACCATACAAGGCATATTGGGCATATACTAGACGAAACCTTTGATGTAATAGTATTCACAATGAAGATTTTGAACCAATGATGCTTGATCCTGCTGCACCAAAATCCGTGCTTCAATTCTCACTTACTGAAGTCCCAAGCATTTGAAGATGTCGTTAATCCAAGTCATGTTTGCATTGACCTCAAAACTCCTGCAATGTGATTCTCCACCCAGCTCAATTTTCGACATTAATATCCAATCCAAATATCGACCTTGATAATGTCCGCCATGGAGTTAGTTATCCGATTCTTCAAAAAACCCTCCATCCATAGCTAGGTCAAAATAACCCTAATACCCCAAATCAACTATCCCATCCCAATCCCCAATTCCCACTTCAAACCCATCCTCAATATCTCCACCCAACACCTATCCTCTCACTCCCAGGCCCATATCTAGCATCCCTCTCTCCACACCTCCTATCCGCATACATTCCATTATTCCTACACTCCCACGAACAATACTCATTAACATACTTTGGAAGAACATTCCAACGGTTCGGCAAACATTCATGCGGGAGTTCGAAGGGAAGACCCGGTCGTGCTAATTCTCGCGGGTCGTTGATGCGTGCTAGTTGTGCGTATAGAAGGTAACAATTGGATCCTGCATGGAGTGTGCGGTGCCCGCATAGAGGTTCTATGCTCCAGTAATTACACATTTTGCTTGGGTTTTGTTTGGTTCAGGCGAGATGTGGAATCTGGAATCTGAAAGCTGGAAGCTGGATAATGGATAATGGATGGGGATGGGGATGGAGGATGGAGATCAACTCGAATGGTTAGATAGATCACGATCACAGCTACAGTACAAGAGAAGAGAAGACTTCGGGATACAAAGCTACATAAGTATATTTATACAGGAAACACAGGCATGCATGATTTATGATTTCCCCCTAAAAGAGAAAACCCATCAATAACCAATGTATCACATTGGTTCTCTATCATATGAGTCTTCATTTGCTGTACGCAAAGATAACTCTGAGTTGTAAGGCGGCTCATCATCCCCGGATATTCAAACGAAGCACTTAGACAAGAAATACCCCGATGACAAGCGAGAGGTCGCGAGCAGATAGTAGATTCTCAAATCGGAATTTAACCATGGAATTGATTGTGAAAAGGTGATGTTGATGCTTAAGTTTGGTACTTTCTGCAAACCTCAAACAGCTACACAAGAAGATGAGATGGTGGGACCCGTGTCAGCTGTTTGTTGAGCCTCTGACTGTGAAGGGGATTGTTTCATGCAGGGTAAGGAAAAAATGAGAAGATTGGGACGGCAAAGAGGATCTTTGTATTACCCTGATCGGAAGAAATAGTTTGCTAAGGATGGGTCACGGGAAGCTATGATCATGCTCAACGATTTTCAGAAACAATTTAGTAAGATTACAATTAGAATGTTTCAATTTCCAACAAATCTGGGTATAATGAAACGAGAAGATAGCACTTGAAATCTATTGTGGCAGGTTCTTCTTAAGTCTTTCCTCGTAATGTCCGAAATCCGGAACATCAGGCTTTGAGGCGACTGAGAGACTTTGACCACTAGCCTTCTTGCTGTTTAGCTCTGTTGTGATTGCATCAACGTCGACACTGAGATAATCCTTCAAAAATTTGCCAACCTCGATGTTCTCGTGGTTTCCACGAAGTAAATCAGCACCATAACCATAGATATTAACATCAACGGCAGAGTGACCATGAGTTGACCAGCCGATTTGTGCTCTGCGGCTGATGATATCAGCAAATGCATAAGCAGAAAGAGCCGGGTTGCTAATTATGAGGTCGATCTCTTCATCAGTTGCGTCCATTACTCCAAGACCCCCCTCGACGAGTTCCTCTTTCACAAATCGTCTATGCGCAGCGTCTCCTTCGGTGGATGCCTCGGAAGCAATATAAGCCCGCAAAGCTCGAGAAAGATATTCTGAAGAATGGGAAGCATTTGCTAATACCTCGGGGTACCATAAATATTGCGGGTATGAAGGATTGAGTTCTGAGTGTGAAATTAGCAAAGGGACATGTCCATGAAGAGCTGTTGTTATATCTTACGTCTGGCAACAGATAAACCTCCAGTTTCGTGGTCACTCGTAGAAACAAGGGCACCTTCGGTATCACTCTTGTCCAGGAAATCAATGACACTTCGGAAAGCTCGATCGTAGGCTAGTACTTCGTGAACCTGCGCAGCCTACAAACAACAGTCAGTCATGGCCCTTGTTGGGACAGGTCTTTCATCACTTCTTCTTCTGAAATCATCGATTGAAACTTACTGGGTCATTGCCATGGCCAGCATGATCAATTCGACTACCCTCGATCATAAGGAAGAATCCTTTCTCGCTATCTTTTGTTGCAGCTTCGAGTGCGGTCAAAGCTGTTCTTGCCATTTCATCGAGAGAAGGGTAGATATCATTCATGTTTCGTCTATCAAGCTCGAAAGGAACATCTGTGTCAGAAAAGAGGCCTAACAATGGGAGCTTAACATTCTTTCCGAGCTTTAACTTGTCGAAGTCATTTCTGGTATCGATGTATGTCCACCCATATTTGTCTTGCGCTAATTTTGTGACATCACGACTATCAGCTCTGCAACTCGATTCTGATGTATTGGGTAAGAAGTGACAGCGTCCACCACCCAGCATTAAATCAACAACTCGATGCCCAAGAGGGTGCTCGCCAACCTCCTGTAAAGCTATCGAGTCCTCCTGCAATCGATAATCAACGTGCGAGGCAAAGCAAGCGGGAGTCGCATCCGTTATATCTGTTGTAACAACCACTGGAGAAGTTAGCATTCCGATGGTTCCCTGAATTAATTTGGTACTTTGTCACCTACAGCCCGTTATGTAACCAGCCCTCTTCGCAGCTTCAAGTACAGTACCGCAAGGGCTATGATCTGGCAACATAGAAATAGCACCGTTATAGCTCTTCCTTCCACAACTGAATGCTGTAGCTCCTGCTGCACTGTCTGTGACAAGACTGCTGCTTGATCTCGTACGCGATGATCCGATGAAATGTTGATCGAGTTGGAGAATATCATTGATGGGTAAATCCCCTTGAAATTGTCGGAAGCTTCTCGTCAAGCTCAAAGATGCCGGGCCCATTCCATCACTCATCATGAAAATGAGATTGCGCTTCCCATTTTGCTTCGTCTTCTTCGGGGCTTGATGGCTTTGCGATAATAGAACGCCTAGTACGATGACAGCAGCAGTAGCAACAACAGCCCAAGTAAAGAGCCCGATCTCTCGCCAGAATCCAGGCCTCTTCGCTTCGTAGGAATTCTTTCGTCGATTACCAAGAAGGGCATCGTCTTCGGCAGCAGCTCTTTCTTCGGAATTAGAGGAAGAAGGTCGCCCTGACGCGAAAAGCGGGCTGTTATTATTCGGCGCCATTGATTATTGCGCTGAGAGTATTAGGTTGTAGTATGTACAAGTAGAAGATATCTATGATTGAAGAATATAAATCCGCGGACAGAAACCTACCGCTGGGATTGGCAACTTGATGTTGAGACAGAGCTCACGCGGCAGGGCAATGAGTCAACGCGCTGTTTTGTCTGGGCAACCAACATACATCGGTATCGGTGTACAAGGAGTGACAGACATTCGCAATACAAACCAAAGTATAAATCCAAGTCAGGACATGATTATTCAATTTCCGAGAATCTGCTAAAGATAACACTACCTACCTGATAAGACCTAACCTTAATAAAATTTTATGATCGGTGAGATAGTTTCTCTTTAATGCAATAAGGTCGCACAAATTATGTGAACAATCAGCTTGGGTGGTTTTGAGCGCTACACACGGATCACAATTCCGACGAAATATGATGACTTTTGAGATTTAAGCATTTGGAAAGCGATTTATACCACCATTCGAGACTAGATTTACTGTATTGGGATTTGCGACATAAATTATGTAGAATAGGGCTGTTCGAATCAACCTGATATCACGATACCACAAATTGAAGGCCACAACATTCCATATTAATGAAATCTATGCATAGTTCAAATAGGCTGCTGGGGCTGGATTCAAGAGTCTGTCATGGCTCGGTATTGGGGATGTACATCTTCGCGAATGCCTGGCTTGTCGAATGGAACTAATGATGGGATGAAACAACCGGCTCACGTACTCGTAAATAATGTCGAACATTTCTTTGCAAGATTTTTATAATTGCTCGAAAAACCTGATCATTTGTCTGCTTCACTAACCGGTGAACAGATCCAAATCGAGCCCCGTTCACTTTGCGCATTCTGACGCCAACCTCACAATGGACAAGCACTCAGTATAGTCGAAGCTCATGAATTTCGTGGAAGCCCTGAGATTTATACAGCTATTTCCTGCTGCGATTCATCCAGCCTTCCCAGTCGAACACCAAAGGACCCAGAACTAATCAACCGCTTAACGCTTCTTTTGTTGAGACTCCTTGAGAACCTTCTTGACAATCTTCTGCTCCTCGATCAAGAAAGCTCTGACAATGCGATCTCTAACGCAGTTGGCACATCTTGATCCTCCGTAGGCACGTTGAACGGTCTTCTTTGGGCGGGAGATTTGGGAGTATTCGCGGGGTCGGAGAGCAGGGATCTAAAGAAAATGAATTAGCATTTCGATCACCATTCATGTGACCAAATATCCATCATAATGAAGTGTCGCCGCTTTCCAGAGCCCGGAAGCCATATATTGGCGGTCGCTAAGTAACAATTGGATATGTAGATAGATGCCTCGCGCTTGTATCCTCCATTGCTGAGCCACTTTCGAGTTTCCGCGTTTCCTTGCAAACCATCGAGAAATATTAACTTACACCTGGCAACTTGATTCCACAGTCACCGCACTTTGGTGCAGTACCGGCCTTCTTGATGTGGAGGTAACGAAGCTCGCCGCCGGGAGTCTTAATAACTCTGACCTTGTTGGATCGAGTGTTGTATCTATTTCAATCAATATATGGCTTTTCGAACAATAGATAATTGAGACTCACGGGTTTCGGCGTCTGTAGGTCAATCTGTTGGACGGCATATTGGCGAATTTCTGGTTCGGTGGTCGATTGAAGTCGTTGGTGTTGTCGATGGATCTTGAGTTTTCAATCAATTTCGAAAAACTCTGGGTGCGTCGATATTTCGCTAGAGCTATTGCGAATATGGCTAGACCAAAAAATTGAAATCATTAATGCCTCATACTTACATAATCAAAATATTCAGGCAGCCAACTAAAATTTAAAGATTTATCAAATGGGTGCGCTAGCGGGCCTTACCTTGAGCTCTGAGTAGTGTTAAAATTTATCTAAACGCGCTCGCGATTGTCAACATATCCACCCACTTTATATCCATCAAAAATAAAGTGAAGTTTCATTCAGAAGGGGACTTTTTGATGGAATTTGGGACTCGGTACCCAAGACATTAAAAATGTCATCAATACCACCACCTCCACCGCCTGGATGGAGCTCCTCGGCGCCTCCATCGATGCCTCTGGGCGCGCCACCCGGTGCTCCTCCTCCTCCAGGTTATCGACCACCAGCGGATCCACATGTTGCGAAGTTTGCACAAAAGAAGAAGGACTGGTTACGATCTCAGCGAAATCGATTCGGCGAAAAACGAAAAGGTGGCTTCGTGGAAACTCAGAAAGCTGATATGCCCCCAGAGCATTTGCGAAAGATCGTTAAGGATATTGGAGATGTATCGCAAAAGAAATTCAGCAGCGACAAACGAAGTTATCTCGGTGCACTCAAATTTATGCCACATGCCGTGATGAAATTGCTGGAGAACATGCCAATGCCTTGGGAGTCTGCGAGGGAGGTAAAGGTGCTGTACCATGTCAATGGTTGCCTGACTTTGGTTAATGAGATTCCACGAGTTATAGAACCAGTGTTCCACGCACAATGGGCTACGATGTGGATTTGTATGAGAAGAGAGAAGAGTGACAGAAGACATTTCAAGAGGATGAGATTCCCGCCATTCGACGATGAAGAGCCGCCCCTATCATGGTCGGAGAACATTGAAGACGTCGAGCCACTGGAGCCAATTCAACTGGAACTCGATGAGGGGGAGGATGGCGCTGTTTTTGAATGGTTTTACGAAAATCGACCACTTCTTGACACTCCACATATCAACGGCCCGAGTTACAAGGAATGGAACCTTACGTTACCTCAAATGGCAACTTTATATCGATTGAGTCGGCCATTACTGAGTGATTTGGTTGACAAGAACTACTTCCACATGTTCGAGCTGAAGAGCTTCCAGACAGCCAAAGCTTTGAATGTTGCGATTCCTGGTGGTCCTCGGTTTGAACCTTTATACAAAGATGTGAATCCCAATGATGAAGATTTTGGAGAGTTCAATGCTATCGATCGCATCATCTTCCGAGCTCCAATTCGGACAGAATATCGTGTAGCATATCCCTACTTATACAATTCACTACCTCGCAGCGTTAAGCTTTCCTGGTTCTCGCATCCGCAAGTGGTATACGTTCGTGCCGAGGATCCAAGTTTACCGGCATTTTATTTCGATCCCGTCATCAACCCAATCTCTTCTAGATCCGTCGCACCTAAAAATATCACGATCAGTCACGAAGACGAGATATTTGGACCCGGAAATAATGAAGAACCAGAAGAAGACGCTTTCAGACTACCAGGTGGTGCTGAGCCATTTCTCGCGGATGAGGAGTTGTACACAAGCGAGACCGCTTCAGCAATCTCTTTGTGGTGGGCACCATTTCCGTTTAATCGAAGATCTGGTCGCATGGTTCGGGCACAAGACGTACCTCTAGTAAAACAATGGTACCTTGAGCATTGCCCTCAGGGTCAACCAGTGAAGGTCCGAGTTTCATATCAGAAGCTTTTGAAGACTTATGTCTTGAACGAGCTGCATAAGCGAAAGCCGAAAGCACAGAGTAAACAGAGCTTGATGAAGTCGTTGAAGCAAACAAAATTCTTCCAGCAAACAACAATTGATTGGGTTGAAGCTGGACTTCAAGTCTGCAGGCAGGGTTTCAATATGCTAAATCTTCTTATTCATCGCAAGAACCTCACATACCTACATCTTGATTATAATTTCAATTTAAAGCCTGTCAAGACATTGACAACAAAGGAGAGAAAGAAGTCTCGATTCGGAAATGCGTTCCATCTCATGCGAGAGATCTTGAAGATGACCAAGCTGATCGTTGACGCACAAGTTCAGTACCGTCTTGGCAATATCGATGCTTTTCAACTCGCAGATGGTATTCTATATGCTTTCAACCACGTTGGTCAGCTGACTGGAATGTACCGTTACAAGTACAAGCTGATGCATCAGATTCGCTCATGTAAAGATCTGAAGCATTTGATATATTATCGATTCAACTCTGGACCGGTAGGTAAAGGACCTGGTTGTGGTTTCTGGGCACCTGCTTGGAGAGTTTGGCTCTTTTTCATGCGTGGTATAATTCCGTTACTAGAAAGATGGCTTGGAAACCTCCTCTCTAGGCAGTTTGAAGGACGTCATAGCAAAGGTGTTGCAAAGACAGTCACGAAACAACGTGTTGAGTCGCACTTTGATCTTGAGTTGCGAGCATCGGTCATGGCCGATCTTCTTGATATGATGCCGGAGGGTATCAAGCAAAACAAGGTTCAAACTGTACTCCAACATCTTTCAGAGGCATGGAGATGCTGGAAGAGTAATATCCCTTGGAAGGTTCCAGGCTTACCGGCACCTATCGAGAATATCATTCTTCGTTATGTAAAGAGCAAGGCAGATTGGTGGATTTCTGTCGCTCACTACAATCGTGAGCGTATTCGTAGAGGAGCGACTGTGGACAAAACCGTTGCAAAGAAGAATCTTGGTCGTCTTACAAGACTTTGGCTTAAGGCTGAACAAGAGAGGCAGCATAACTATATGAAAGACGGTCCATACGTGTCATCCGAAGAAGCTGTCGCCATCTATACAACCACTGTCCATTGGCTGGAGTCACGAAAATTCTCACCAATTCCATTCCCCAGTGTTTCATATAAGCACGATACCAAAATCCTCATTCTAGCTTTGGAACGTCTTCGTGAAGCATACTCTGTGAAGGGACGATTGAACCAAAGTCAGCGTGAGGAACTGGCCTTAATTGAGCAGGCTTATGACAGTCCTGGAACCACTTTGGAGAGAATCAAGCGCTTCCTACTGACACAGAGAGCTTTCAAAGAAGTAGGAATTGATATGAACGACAATTATAGCACAATCAACCCTGTATATGATATCGAGCCTGTGGAAAAGATCAGTGATGCCTATCTTGACCAATACCTCTGGTATCAAGCTGACCAGCGCCACCTTTTCCCTGCCTGGATCAAGCCTTCCGATTCCGAAGTCCCGCCCTTACTGACCTATAAATGGGCTCAAGGTATTAATAACCTCGACAAAGTATGGGAGACCGCAGATGGAGAGTGTAATGTTATGATTGAAACACAATTATCCAAGGTGTACGAGAAGGTTGATTTAACTCTTCTTAATCGTTTACTTCGACTTATCATGGACCACAATCTGGCTGATTACATATCGTCTAAGAATAACGTTCAATTGACCTACAAAGATATGAATCACGTCAACAGCTACGGAATGATCAGAGGTCTTCAATTCTCGGCCTTCGTTTTCCAGTACTATGGACTTGTTCTCGACCTCTTGCTTCTTGGTCTCCAACGCGCTAGTGAAATTGCTGGGCCACCAGCAGGTCCTAACGATTTCCTCCAATTCCGCGATCGGGAGACCGAAACAAGACATCCAATCCGTCTATACACGAGATATATTGATCGTATCTGGGTGTTCTTCCGCTTTACGGCCGACGAATCGCGCGATCTTATCCAGCGTTTCCTTACAGAGCAACCTGATCCCAATTTTGAAAATGTCATCGGCTACAAGAACAAGAAATGCTGGCCAAGAGATTCTAGAATGCGTCTCATGAGACACGACGTCAATCTTGGTCGTGCTGTTTTCTGGGACTTGAAGAACCGCTTACCAAGATCTGTTACCACGATCGAATGGGATGATACCTTTTCGAGCGTATACAGCCGAGACAACCCGAATTTACTTTTCTCCATGTGCGGTTTCGAAGTACGAATTCTCCCTAAGATTCGTAACCAGAACGACGAATTTCCTGTTAAGGACAGTGTATGGTCCTTGGTCGATAACACCAGCAAGGAGAGAACGGCACATGCGTTCTTGCAGGTTACAGAGGAAGATATCGCGAAATTCAATAATCGCATTCGTCAAATTCTGATGTCCTCTGGGTCAACCACATTCACAAAGATTGCCAATAAATGGAATACAACCTTGATCGCCCTCTTCACATATTATCGTGAAGCAGCTGTATCTACGGTCAACTTGCTGGATACCATCGTGAAATGTGAGACTAAGATTCAGACCAGAGTTAAGATTGGCCTTAATTCTAAGATGCCTTCTCGTTTCCCTCCTGCTGTTTTCTATACACCCAAGGAACTTGGTGGTCTTGGTATGATTTCTGGATCACATATCCTCATTCCCACGAGTGACAAAAGATGGTCCAAGCAGACAGACGTTGGTGTTACGCATTATCGTGCAGGAATGAGTCATGATGAAGACACTCTTATCCCTAATATTTTCAGATACATCATACCATGGGAAGCTGAATTTATCGACTCCCAGCGTGTGTGGACTGAATATTCTCAGAAACGTCAAGAGGCAAACCAGCAAAATCGAAGATTGACACTTGAGGATCTGGAAGATAGTTGGGATCGTGGATTACCTCGTATCAACACACTTTTCCAGAAAGATAGAAGCACTTTGAGTTTTGATAAAGGATTCCGCGCACGTACTGAGTTCAAGACATACCAACTTATGAAGAGTAACCCATTTTGGTGGACTAGTCAACGTCATGATGGTAAATTGTGGAACCTCAATGCCTATCGTACCGATGTTATTCAAGCACTTGGTGGTGTTGAAACCATTCTTGAACACACACTCTTCAAGGCGACAGCATTTCCATCCTGGGAAGGTCTCTTTTGGGAAAAAGCAAGTGGATTTGAAGAGCGAGTACACCCTTAGCCCCAGATTCATATAAAAGTTTACTAACATTTCGATATACAGGTCTATGAAATTTAAGAAGTTAACAAACGCTCAAAGATCGGGTCTTAATCAAATCCCCAATCGTCGCTTTACTCTTTGGTGGTCACCTGTAAGTTACATGATTTCCTTTCTAGCATGAGAGTGTATTTGATTGTCAAATTTGGATTGGGACACTGAAGTCTCATGAGGCACATTTGTGGAGCTCAGCTTGGGATTTATTTCGTGCATCGCTTGGCCTCCTCAATCCACGTTGCAATGTCCCACGCGCCCTTAGGTAATGAATAACAAGCTGACGTTTCGTTTAAATCTAGACAATCAACAGAGCCAATGTGTATGTTGGTTTCCAAGTTCAACTGGATCTTACTGGTATTTTCTTGCACGGCAAGATTCCGACTTTGAAGATATCACTTATCCAGATATTTAGAGCACATCTTTGGCAGAAGATACATGAGAGTGTGGTCATGGATCTCTGTCAAGTATTTGACCAGGTTAGTTGATCCGTACCCTCTAAATCCTTCCTTGACAAGCAATAACTGACTTCCCCGACCTAATAGGAACTTGAACAACTTGGTATTGAGACAGTACAGAAGGAGACTATTCATCCTAGAAAGTCCTACAAGATGAACAGCTCCTGTGCCGATATTCTACTGTTTGCAAGCCACAAGTGGAATGTAACTCGCCCATCTATCCTCTTCGATACAAAAGATGTAATTGAAGCTACTACAACGAACAAGTTCTGGGTAGATGTCCAACTTCGTTACGGAGACTATGATTCTCACGACATTGAACGATATGTCCGCGCAAAATACCTCGATTACACAACTGACAGTATGAGTATCTATCCTTCCGCCACAGGTCTCATGATTGGTATCGATCTTGCCTACAATCTCTACTCGGCGTATGGGCAATACTTCCCCGGTCTCAAGCAATTGATTCAGCAGGCTATGGCCAAAATCATGAAGGCAAACCCAGCCCTGTATGTCTTGCGCGAACGTATCAGGAAGGGTCTCCAACTGTACGCATCTGAAAGTAATCAAGAGTTTTTGAATTCTCAAAATTACTCCGAACTTTTCAGCAACCAGATTCAGCTTTTCATTGATGACACAAATGTTTATCGTGTTACCATCCACAAGACTTTCGAAGGTAACCTGACGACCAAACCGATTAACGGAGCAATTTTTATCTTCAATCCTCGCACTGGTCAACTCTTCTTGAAGATTATTCATACAAGTGTTTGGGCAGGACAGAAACGTCTAGGACAATTAGCTAAGTGGAAGACTGCTGAAGAAGTTGCTGCTCTCATTAGATCATTGCCCATCGAAGAGCAACCGAAACAGCTTATCGTTACGAGAAAGGGTCTTCTTGATCCACTTGAAGTGCATTTGCTTGACTTTCCGAACATCTCCATTCGCGCTTCCGAATTGCAATTACCATTCCAGGCTGCCATGAAAGTCGAAAAGCTCGGTGACATGATTCTTCGTGCCACCGAACCTCAAATGGTTCTCTTCAATCTTTATGACGAATGGCTCAAGTCGATTTCCTCATACACCGCGTTCTCACGTTTGATCCTTATCTTACGTGCTTTACACGTAAATCAGGATAAGACGAAGTTATTACTTCGACCTGATAAGACTGTGATCACTCAAGAGCATCATATCTGGCCCACATTATCCGACGAGGATTGGATCAAGGTCGAGACTCAACTGCGTGATCTCATCCTTAATGATTACGGCAAAAAGAACAATGTTAACACTTCCAGTCTTACCAGTAGTGAAGTGCGTGACATCATCTTGGGTATGGAAATTAGTGCTCCATCAATGCAACGTCAACAAGCGGCCGAGATTGAAAAGCAGCAACAAGAACAGCAACAACTTACAGCTGTCACGACCAAGACTCAAAACGTTCACGGAGAGGATATTATTGTCACAACTACCTCGCAATTCGAGCAGCAAACCTTTGCATCGAAGACTGAATGGAGAACGAGAGCGATTGCAACCTCGAACTTGAGGACGCGATCCAACAATATTTATATCTCCTCTGACGACGTTAAAGAGGATGATCATTACACGTATATCATGCCCAAAAATATCTTGAAGCGCTTTATTACGATCGCGGATTTGAGAGTTCAAGTAGCTGGATATCTATATGGTTCATCCCCTCCAGACAACGACCAAGTGAAGGAGATTCGTTGCATTGTAATGGTACCGCAAATTGGTAGTACACGCGACGTACAATTGCCCCAGCAGTTACCACAACACGAATATCTTGATCAAATGGAACCTCTCGGAATTATTCATACTGTTTCTGGTAACGAACCGCCGTACATGACAGCTATGGATGTTACTCAACATGCACGTCTCATGAACGCGCACAAATCATGGGATAAAAAGACAGTCAGCATGACGGTTTCATTCACCCCAGGAAGTGTCTCACTAGCATCGTGGGCGCTCACGCCTCATGGTTACAAATGGGGTGCGGAAAACAAAGACCTTGGTAGCGACCAGCCGCAAGGCTTCAGCACGAACATGGGCGAGAAGTGTCAGCTTTTACTTAGTGACAAGATCCGTGGGTACTTCTTGGTACCTGAGACCAACTCATGGAACTATAGTTTTATGGGAAGTGCTTTTGGAAGCTTGGAGAAGAAGCCAGTACATGTGAAGATTGATACGCCTGCACCATTCTACAACGACGTGCACCGACCTTTACATTTCCAAAACTTTGCCGAATTGGAGGATATCTGGGTTGATAGTGAAGACAAGCTTGCGTAGAATAATGATACTAGGGGATATGAAAAAAAAAAGAGAAGCAGGATGTTATGGGAAGATTGGAACTGGGAGGATGAATTAATCAGCGTGCATCTGTATTCAATTAGGATGGGCACTCGGCGTTTGATGCGGAGTGCGCATTGTAACAATGTATTTTTTGTAGATGAATAATATGGTAGCAAAATGAAATGAATTCGGTTATGCCACAATGATACCTCCATAAGTACTGCATGTTAATTTGAGGATTTGAGATTTCTGTAATATGTCCCCCCATTTGAACTGAATGTCCAAAACCATCTCAACGCTCAACACCGGATGAATATTCCATCTTCATCAGAATAATTAAAACCCAAACTCACCCATAGCTAGGTACCTAGGTAGGTACTACTAGGTACTACTAGGTAATCTCTGATACAATACAGCCGAACTCCGTATTTCTCACGTTACATACATGTTTCCACAATGGAACCCACTGTCCACTCTTTAACTTTCTTGCTTCATTATAATGTCCACTGTCCACAAAGCGCTCTCCAGGGTCTAGAGTCTAGCCTAATGTTACACAACACGCTCGTTCGACGCTCGCCTCCTTTGCTGCACTTTATCACATGTATGATGTATGATCGACGGTAGCCGGTAGACGGTTGGGTACAAATCACTGCTACATCATCAATGCATTTAGCAGCTACAGTAAGTATTTATAGAACGGAGTATCAAATGTAACACAATATACCAAAGGGCAAAACGTAAAAGTTGAACTTGATGCATATTTTGGTTATGGCATGATCACACAGAAAATAACCATAAGCTAATCTTTTGTGGTTAATTCAAGGCTTAGTTCTATCTTATCTATCTAGGTATTCTAGCTATCAAAATGTGTTGATCCACCAAGACCTTGGAATAGGATTTTGTCGTTTCATTCATTGCTTGTTTGGTTGGCGGGGCCGGGGTTTTGGTCGAGGGGCGAAGGGGGTCAGACTTGAGCCATTAATACTTGTTTGGGACCTGCAGCAAATCTGTACAATTACCTAGTACTTTATTGTATACACCAGTGATACCCATAATTACCTGTACATTTACATCTGCCGTATGCAGGCCCGCCAGTTAGCCTATTACCACTCTAAACGGCCATCAGTCCCGGTAATTTTATAGCAATGTGGCCAGGTTACTAGGGGACTTTAGATGCCGTTGTGTTGTATTCGAGTTATTAGACACATACCTATATACTTACATACCTTTGATATCATGTACTACTTAGTTGTAAAATTGGCAAACAGGAAGGGAAAAAAATAAAGTTGGAAAGTTGCGGGTATATTTCATATGATTCGATACTACCAATCAATATATAATAGGTATAATAAGGTTAATAGTGGTTCCTTCCTCGCTTTCCTCCGAAGGTGTAAATGAAATATTTCTATCTATGAGTTCGAGTTCGAGTTCAAATTCGAATTCAGGAATTAAGTTTCTTTCACTTAATTCCTTCATCTCTTTTTCCTCCTTTCGTCTTCGTCCCATTCAATATTCTTAGCGATATGTATTCCCCTTTTTGTTTCGTTCCTCTCTGCCAATGATCTTTCAGTCGACCGGGTCGGTATACTGAAAGCATACATCAATAGTATCAGGAGAAGCAACAATCGACACACACAACCTTGTCACCACGAAAAATACGTACGATTCTTCAATTATGTATTCCTCTTCTAGACACACAATATTCAGCTCTGTCCATATTGGCATCCTCCCCTGCTCCGATCATTTATGCTTACCTAGGGGTTTAGTAAAAGGAATCAAGTCAATGATTATATTACTTTTTGAGGGGGTTGCGGACCAGACCACCCTGGTAATCAACATCAATGCCTTAAGCAGAAATCTTAGGTGGGAGTCCGACAATCGAAAAGCATTACGGGGGCAATGTCGCAAAGAATTTCACCAATTTCACCAATTTCATCGAAAAGTACACAGGGTAAACAGGCCTTTGATTTCTCTTTTTTATGGCTCTGTTCGAAATGTGAACTTCCCTCTTGCGATTACACAATTGTGGATTTTTTCTACTAAATCCAGGGATATTTCTCCCATCACAACATCAAATATCTCCACCAGGTAAAAGCCAAAAAGAAGAAAAAAAGTCAAAAACACAATAACAAATACGACGACAAAGTATAGAAATCGGCAAGGTGAAAAGGGATCATCAAAGGGATCTTTAAGAACCTTCTGTCATTCATCTTCAGCCTTCTTCACCGGGCTTAAACAGCAGGGTCGATGTCGATAAGGCTCATCAACATCCATCATCCCAAAACCATTCAAGGATCAATTTTTTAATTACCTTATACCTTATTTGTCATTTCACAGCCTTCAAGCTTCAAATCTCCGTTACTGTTACTGGTATACCATCATTTCATGCGTCATTTTAGTTCTTATGGCTTTTGAATGGGGATTTAATTTGATTAATCAATCAATCAATGAGAAAATCTCGCACGACTTAAGTAAGTACGTACAGGAAAAAAGGAATTCCCAGCGGTCACTATCGGGGATTTTATATATATAACCCTTGGATCCGTATGGATGATGGATGATAGTGGGATGGTGTGGATGCAAATGTTACCCTTAATCACCATTAAGTAGGTACCTACTACCTAGTTATGCATTCGGGGATTTGGGACCACGGTCTCCTGTCGCCTACACATGGCTTATTGATCAGTCATTATCCGCCTCTAATACCACACTCTTCCGGCAAAAAGACCTATTCAGCCTGGCAACGCTGCCATGTCCAAGGTAAAGGAACCAATTTGGTAAATCAAAGCATTACTTTGCCATTTAATTCATCTCCGCTCTTCAATCGTCATTGTCCTATTACATTTCACTTCAATCCTATTTTAATCATCTGATCCCTGAGCATTAAAGCAATTTCGTTATTATTCATGCTTCAAACCCAGAAAGAGGTCGCAGCGCCGTGGAACTTGGCCATACTTCTCCACACTTCGATAGGAACGAGGAGGTTTTTAAGGTGGCTCGGGAACTAAAGTTCATCCAGGAGTTAAGATGGTTGGGTGATGTGGGCCTAAACCCCTGCTGCCGGTTTCTCATCCTCGCCACAACCCATTTTCTTGTTTCAAAAGCTTCTATACTGCTTCCAGAGCTCTATGCCCTGAGGATGCCACATTCTTCCCATGGTTGTACATCTCCACTCTGCCTAGTTTCGATACCAAATCTTCTTGGCGGGTCTACTTATCACCCCCTTCCTTGTGTGCGAAGCTTCTTTCGATTAACATGCTTCGAGCGTTACAAGCATCGGCTCGGGATCTTCTCACCTTGGAACCCTAATTGGGAAGTCAGGCATAATCAAAATCCCATCTCCCCGGCAGAGAACGTTGCTAAAGGGTTTCTACCAGCATGCATCATTGACATTGCGCAACACGGAAGTTGTCTCGTTCGGTGCAAATCGTTGGAACGCTTTGGTCATTTAAATTACTGCTACTGCCCTACGCCATTGATGTCTATGCAAGCTCAACCTTAAAGATCAGACGACAGATAAATGCAGATGCTCCGCCCTCCCTCTTTAATATTTCTCTTTCCTCTTACCTATTCGTCATACAGCGATCCTAACCTGTAGTGCTTTATTCCCACGAGAAATCGCCGAAAAGTTTGGAAACACTTTTGGGCAAACATTTTGTTTTGAGGTTAACCGCATATTACCAAGGTATGCGTTATTCGGCTCTCACCTATATAACGGCATTATATAGATAAATTTTCGAAACGCGCACAGCCGCATCGGCTTTGTAAACAACAGGTCAGAAAACCATAACAAGCGTTCTGGAAACATAACGCGCTGCGGCAATACTTCAACATCTTTTAGAGTTACCCCTAGCGACCTGCGTGAGCAGTTCGCTGTGGAGGAATCCATGCATGTCTGGCTATTCACGCCACAATCATGGGCACGATCCTTATATCGATTATGCTGCTCAATCCGAAGAACATCCAGAGCGCGTTTACGGGTCGCATCACCCAGAGCTCCAACAACTTGGCACGCCAGGTCTCGAATCTCTTCATCTTGGAGCGCATCATCAACAACAACAACAACAACAACAACAACAGCAACAGCAACAGCAACAGCAACAGCAACAGCAACAACAGCAACAACAACAGCACCACCACCAAGTGTTGCTAGATCCACACAGCATGGCCCATCACCAATCCCCTCAATATGGTGGTGGGCAGCAAATGAGAGGATATATAGGTACACCAATGCAGCAAGCATCTAGTGTAGGAAAAAGACCGAGAACTCATGATGAGTTGGGAATGGGGATGGGAGGGGTGTCGGGGGGGCACATGCATGGGCAGATGCAAGGCATGTCTTCACAAATGTCTCAACAAACGATGGGTGGTTATGGTGGTGGGCCTCAAGCTTTTCATAGTCATGCATTGCCAAATCAAGGACCTCGAGGCGCAAAGTTTCCTCGTCTTGGTGAAGCGCCAGAGTCGAGTATGATGTCGCAAGGTGCGCCTAGTGTGGTCGGTACTGCCGGAATGCCTTTGCCTGCTGCAAGACCACGGGGTCCAAAGTTGAAGTTTACTCCAGAAGATGACCAATTACTGGTGGATTTGAAGGAAAATAAAGCTTTGACTTGGAAACAAATTGCGGAGTTTTTCCCAGGGCGTTCTTCGGGGACATTACAGGTCCGGTATTGCACAAAGTTGAAGGCTAAGACTACTCAATGGACTGACGAAACGGTAAGTTATTTATTGATCTAGGTCCTTTTGAGTATTCAATAACTGATTAAAAACTCACAGGTTCAAAAACTTCGAACAGCGGTCCATGATTACGAGCAAGAAAAATGGCGCATCGTGGCCCAAAAAGTCGGGACTGGATTCACATCTACGGCTTGCAAAGATAAATGGACTGAACTTGTGAGTTTCCCCAAAGTAAATGCAAATGCAAAAACTATTGGTTAGGTTGGGTCGAGTTGGTTGGCATTATCCATACGCACGGCGCAGCCTAAATGTTACTTTTCTTTCATCACAAGTGACGCAGACGCGGCAAGACTAATCATTCGTCCATACATTAGATGCACCCCGATGATTCCGAATTACAATCACCAGAACCGGAAGACTTGCCTGAAGATGCTGAATATTAGCTTCACACGGACCGACTTTGGGCATCTTTATTTACCTCTCGCCTACCTATCAGCACAGACACTGTGTTCACGATATTCTACAGGTTAAACATAGCGACTAAAAAGCCAAGTCGACTCAAATATCCGTAATAAATTTTCATTTGTCGCACCACAGACACCAACATACACAATCCCAACATACACACAATACATAAAGAAATACGAAAGCGAAAACACAAACTAATACCGGATTAAAGCGGCTGGATCGTCTTTGTCTTTATTCATTTTATGTTACTTATTTTTGGACTTCGATTGTCAGCTGCAATCCTCTTTTCATATGTCATGGTAGGGAAAGAAGGGGTAAGGGTAAGAGGAAAACAGGGGGGCCTGATATACACGGAGGCAAATTTCGAGATTCGAACACAAAAAAAGATACCATTCATGATAAAGGAAGAAGGGAAGGAAGGTGTAATTATACTACAAGTGAGGATAGAGTGGATGGCGGAGGAGAAGGGGGTAGTGAGTCATATCTGGATGGCAGCTGTGTTGGACATGGTTTTTAACTTCATATACCCCTTATTTTGATATGATGATGATGGACTGATGGTTTGGGTGGAATGTTGGATTTTTGATATTTGACATTTGGAATATACACATTTTAGTACTGGGTTTTAGTTCAATTTTTCATTCTTTGAGACTTTGCGTGGTTATGGTGATGGTGAGGAGCGTGGGATTGTGATGTGGGGCGTGGTAAGAAAAAAGGACATGTATAGATGAAAGGCATTTGATGGTGTGTCGTTGTATATTGAAGATTGAAGTTTTAATTATTTGAAGCGGCCGGACGGGGAAGTAGGTGGTTTGGTTGATAATAGTAGGGGTTTTTTGATCCTTAAAGAATCTTTTCATTTCATTCTGCTGCATTGTTTAAGTTGTTTTCACTGGCTTTATGTTTTATGTTAGATTTTCCTCGCTGTACAAAAAGGCTCCGGGGTCATTTGACGAAATGTTTTACGGAATTTTTTAAAATCGAAATCTAGATGCGTTCAGTGACTTCAGTCATCTGTGGTGTTTCTTGTATAGTATAGCGTGGTATAGCGTGGTATAGTGTATAGTACCTGCAGTTTCTGAAACAGAAGGGACTGGAGGGGTGAGGGTGGAGTGGGTGGAGTGGGGTAATTATGTAATTATGGTAAATATGGTAAATGTGTAAGCGGAGTGGATAAATGGATAAATGGATCTTGTTACATATTTATAAGGTGGTGTTTTGGAATTTTGGAATTCTGGAGGGGGGGAATTGGGGGCGGAGAAGATGGATGGTTAGGGTGGGTGGATGGTTGGTTGGTTGGTTGGATGGAATGATGTGGTGATATGGTTGCGGAGATTGATGGTGTGTATATACTGATGTGTATCCCATAGCGTCTTTTTACAATTAGAGATGATTTTTAAGGTGGATATTTGATGTGGTAAGTACTCGAGTATCTAGTTTTAGGTTAGGGGTTGATATTGGGGATTTTATGGATGGGTATGGATGGGTATGGATGGGTATGGATGGGTATGGATGTGTAGATGTGTAGATGTGTAGATGTGTAGATGTGTAGATGTGTATGTATGTATACTATGTTGTGAGATGTTGCGGATGTAGTGTGTGGTAGTTTATGGTTGTGATTGACGGGTTGTGAGTGATGGGGTTTGGATTATTATCGTTGCTTGGATGGTTTGAGATATTGAGTTGATGATTTAGGGAGGGGAGGGGTTTGGATTGTACTTATTTCCATGGTTAGAGATATTGAATTGATGATTAAAAGCGAGTTGTAAAGAAGGGGAAGGAAGGGAGGGGATTGTATTAATTATTTGGATGGTTAGAGATATTGAATTGATGATTAAAAGCGAGTTGTAGAGAAAAGAAGGGAAAGGGAGGGGAGGGGAGGGGATTGGATTGGATTACTATATTAGTATGATTATAACCCGTCATACTCTTCTACATTCACGATGTCTATACCTAACTGACATGATGTCTTGTGATGTACCGTATATAAGGCACCAGTCAGCTTAGCAAGCGTTTGAGGTTGTAGAAAATGATAATCGAACCTGTCGTTCTCAGTAGCTTAAACTGGTGTAAGGTAAGATCTTATAATAATGAGTTTTTGGACTTGTTTTAGAGATTGTGAAGATCCCAAGCGTGCTAAATTAACACTGTATCGCGGATCTCATAATCAGAAGGAGAGCAGAAAAGTACATCTGATCATGATAACGAATGAATTGACAACGCAAGTAACAAAGTAACGAATGAAGACGAATCGATAACGGAGTTAATCTGACATCCTGAGACTCAAGAAAGGAAAGCTCTACGACATTCTACTGGCAATATCTCTAGCAGCATAGATCTGACCATACAAATCCGTGACATTGAAAAGGATGACCAAGACATTCCTCACTTTCTCATCGACCAAAGGTCTCAATCGCGCCTTGATCACAAGAAGGCATTCACGCTCATAGTCTGCCATTGCCATCAATGCACTCTTTCTCTCTGTGAGATCAGAAATCTCATCTCCCGCTGCACCAGACGCTCCACAATGTTCAAACTCGGGGAAATTAACACTGTTGAGGTTCCTCTCTACTTTATCCCGTGCTAGCGATCCATAATCGTTGTACATTCGGCACATCACAGCAAGATGTTGACCCAGCTCCGCCGAAAGATACTTGGTAAGGGCGGTGGGGAACAGGTCATCTTTTCTTGCTGATGCAATCCGGCACGATAGCCAGTCCCAAGAATATGGACAAGATGTATGGACTGCGGAAATATTCCGTACCCAATCCCAATAGGTTCTTGATGCTGGAAACATCACGGGCGTGTCGGCATCGTGTCCTGGAAGTTGGGCGAAGCTTGCGTTGCCACTTGAATGCGTGAGATGGGCTAGTAGAAAGTTCTCTAATTGCTTGCTCAGATGGGCTAAATTTGTCCCGAAAGCATTTTGGATGGAAGGGTGGCGCAAAACATGGATTTTGAAGCGGAGGAGAATGGCTCGGACATCATTTGTGGAATCATCTAGTAAACCATCGTCGGAGCTCGAGGGAGTGATGGTGCCGCAAGATACCGGAGGACTCTCGCGAGAAGACGAAAGGTCGCGCTCCAGAGTAGTCTTTGAAAACAAATCTCGAACTAGATGTCCCGCTGAGTCGTGGTGTCCAAGTACGGCTTCCATAAATTCGTCTGCTTGATAATTCAGCATCGAGATGGCCATGATATCCCAAATCAGGTCCGTCTCAAGGAATATCCCTTGATTATTACAAGCAGTCCATGTGAAAGGAATATACTCTAGATACTTGTCTTCTGACATGTTTTGGCGAGGGAAGACATCCAAGCGGATTCGACGTAGTCGTGGAAGAAACATATATCCTTCGATAATAGAGGCAGTAAGCTTCCACGAGCTTTCACTAGCGAAAAGATGAATTCTGGAGAAACTGGTAAATTTCACCACTCTATCGAACGGGATATTGAGGAAGTTGGGAAGTGGTTCCCATTGTGGTGAGTTTGTAGGGTACTTTTTGGCCGCATAGGTCGCTGCTACGCAATATGTTCTAGACAATATGCTTGATCCGTAGCTGACTTTCTCAATCCAGGTATATGTGACCTTGTCCCAATCACCTTGATGCTGATTCAAAAAAAATTGGCCTGCACGGATAGCTTTAAGCACTTGCTTATCGAGATCTCCAGCCCAGGGAAATAAAGTAGCATCAATCAAAGTTAGGATACTATATGCAGTTATCTCGCACGAGCCTAAATTGCTCCAAAGAGCCATCGCTCTTCTGGGTATGCAATGTGCGGTGTAGTATCTGTATTAAGATTAAAGGAATCTTGTCTAGTGCCCCACTATTCCAAACCATCACAAGTTTTCGGAGTGTCTGAGCCAAAAGCATCATCGAGTGCGTGTACCAAGGCAAGCTAGCAAATTTACATACCCATTTGTCATCGATCTTTCCCGCCGACCACGAATTGCACAAAAAATCGACTGTGCTAAGGATTTGTCCGATGTATTTATTTGGCTCATCGATATGCAACAAGGCGTTAAGCACATCGCAATTTGCACTGATGCTTCCATTCCTCTCAAGTGCGTATGTCTGAAAATGGCTTTTAACTTCAAAGTTTGCAATCATCTGCTGTGCTGACACTGGTCTACCTAGCAGGCGAAGCGTGAGAATACATTTTGCCGTGTCATCGGCGTCAGGAAGTAACAAGGGAGCTGCCAGGGTTATCATAAGCATCTATTTGTGGGCACTGCTGACTTACCAAAACCAATAATTCCTTCCCTGGCGCTTAGTTCTTGCTCGAGATGGTTCACCAGTATGCCAAGATTATATTCCCCTAGCTCTCCTGGGGTATAACCCGATTTCAAAAGGGTGGAGACGACCTAGATAGATCATTAACTAAAGTAGCATAAATTTGGATGAAACGTGTATATATCGTACCCAGGTAAACTCGAAAAACGTGGTTGGGAATGCACAAGGGACGCCTCCGTTGCCTTTACTCGCACCTTCAATGATGGTGTTTCTGAGATAAATTTCTGATTCACTGTCCCAGCTTGAAGTGTTCATTAGATATGCCGCTATTGAAAAAGGAGAAGCCATAATGCTTCCATCTCTCAAGTGATGCTTGATTTGATCGAAATCTATCGTGCCAATGAATGCTTCTAAAGAATGTGGGGCAGTCACTTGTATATGGCTATACAATATCTCTGGCTAGAATCTCGAGAGCTTTTCCTTGTTCAGTTGAAGTAGATATGTTTTGCCTGGAAAGTCATAGACCATATGGTGTTGCTCTAGCATCCCTAGAAGCGCAAGGACCAGAATCTCGAACCCAACATGAATACAAGATCTGACATCCCACATCTGCAACTGATGTCTCAAACTGTCTTGTGCTCTAAGTATGCGGGTATCGATATCCGGCGGCAACACGGAGTAGGAGAGGTTATTAGCAGTGCGATGGAATACAAAAGCCAACAGAGCGGCCATAGTGTTCAGAATGCCATCCACTTGCAATGCATAGGACTCCCAGGAGCCATCTTGAGCTTGGGCATCTATTATGTGCTGGAAGGCTTCTGGAAAGAGCCAATTCCTAACTCCATCAACGTCTTTCGAAACCATAGACACCCATGCCGTATCATAGATAGAAGGTGAACATCGATCCAGAGCCGCATGCTCGAAACGATTTATTGGCCAGACTACCGACTAAAAATTTGGCTTATAGTACATCAAAATAATCCATTTCTTCTACTTAGAGTCTCTTCACAGAGAGACTGAAGGAATCAAGGTAAACGAAGTATGCAAAAAACTTGATTGAAGCGAGGTAGAGCAATGCAATGCATGCCAGAGTGAGGGATCGTGAAGTTTCCCTCTATATCAAGTCTAATCACCTGTCATCTCCTGCTAATTATTGTCCCCGCTTTGAGACCTTGGTCGGCTTAATCATTACAAAGGTACGCTGATAAGTCTAGACTGGCAATACAACCTTGGCGCCTGGGTATACGTAATAGGCGCCATAAATGGCAAAAGCTCCTTTGGAGATAATCAAGAGCATTTCCGCACGATCGTGAAATGTTGATCGGAAACCCCTGAAGAGTGGAGTGGAATATTGCGGGGGAAGGTAGCATGCAGCTAGGGGTTACAATATCCATGGCTGACATTCTTTAGCGTGCATATTCCTCCTATCATTCTCTTATGGTTGCAATCAAGAGTAACAAGGGGACTGGTGAAATGGAAGGAAAATCAGATGTATTGCGAAAACTTGAATGATGCATTGAGTGAGATATGTGGCGTAGCATCCAATATTACGTGGCTCTGGCTGCATGCACACCCTTACCTATACATGAGACCTTCATGTATGCTGAAGCTGTACGGGTAACTGCATACATTCATATTGTATTCACTTTTGGTGTCCTCTGATATACATAACATTCTCTAGATTGATATTATCCTTCTCAAATAGCCCACGGAAATTCTGTTTGTTCTTTGGAGAACTTCCAAAGTTGTTTCTTTGGAATTCTGTAATGACCTATGTGCTCTACTAATCTCTCCATCCTACCAAGCAGAGATCTTTTGAGAGTGTTGTTCCCCAATTTACCACTTGTGTGTCGTGGCGTGAACTATGCTCAATCGAATATCTGGAGTATGTGTATATCAGTAAGAGAACCTAGTAATTATGGAAGAAGTGGCAAATAGGCAAATGAGTAACTTTCACTAGAAAACTCGAAAAAATTTGTGTTGCATATCTGATTCTGGATGTTATTGCTCTTCAGGGCAAAAATCGTCAGAATAGAACAAAAATAGGAGAGAATGATTTGTTTTATCTGATGGGAAGAAGAGTACATGTTCTCCCTGTCATATCTTTAGATAGTAGAATAGAAAGTATATTGAGGAGGTAAGAGTTCCTTGAAAAGAGGGCTTCTAATGGATTTTGCCGAGTTTCGCTGATGGGTAGTTTAATATTGGCTTGTTGCATATCTGCATCTCCAGGAGAATCTCCAAAGACTGAAAAAAAACATAGAATAAAATGATCTGTTTAACTATACATGTAGAGTAGAATAAGCTCTGTCGGATGACCAGGGGGTTGGTAATATTGAATCAGGCTTGAGAGATTGACGGAGACTTTGACAAAGACTAATTTGACAAATTCTGGTTGGGAAAAACTCAAAGTCCCTAGAGATTTTTGGTGCATTCAATTCTGAAGGTAATGCAATGGGATCGAGGTAAGTAGAAATTGGTTCGGTACAGTAAGGAACCCAATTAACTCTACATATAAGCGCTAATAGCAAACTTCAGTGCAAGACTTTGCCCAGTGAGCGAAACTAATAACACCGAGTGAAGTTATCCATCTCACAAGTTTTGTTGCATGTCTCTGTCTTCAGGGACCTGCTCATTTCCCATTGGAAAGCAGCTGCATATACTTTTTGGAACTTCTCCAAGTTCAAGGCATATATTAAGAAGAAGAGAAGGTGTCTATTCCTGAACAAATCAAACAAGAATGTTGAGGTGCTGATTTATACAGCATTTAGGAAAAAAAGCACATTTTTCCATCCTCGACCCCATCCAAACACACAAAAAACAAATCCCCCACCTTCGCATTTGTTTACACCACACACGTGATACTCAAACTCATCCCACGCAAAAACAGCCCGGCCCAGCTTAGTAATCACATACTTAGCGTCTCCCGACAAGCAACTTCACGAAACCATCAAAATTACCTACAAATCGTACCACCGTCCGCACCCCCAATCGACACACCCGCCATGTTTCTCCAACGCTCAGCCATTGCTGCTGCTCGCAGAGCAGCCGTATCTCCCGTCGTGAGACGCAGCTTTGCTACTAGTATGATTAGAAGTATGTGTCTTCCCGATCCCTTGTATCCGGAAAACTAGGTTTGGCCCGCGGATCCTGGGGTGGAAGCTTGTGTATGACTTGATTGATGGACTAATTGTTATGTATAGGAGAAGCCGCGCCACCGGCCGCATCGAGCGATCGAAAGATTAAGAAGTTCGAAGGTGCGTTTGTTCGCGAACCCGGGGTTTGTCTGGAGCCATGCGTAACAAAATGGGGGAGGGAAGATGGGACAAATGGGCTGATATATATACGCACGACCTACAGAAATCAAGACCGAAGCTGATCTCATCGGGCCCGGTGCCGTACCCGGAACTATCCCTACCGATCTCGAGCAAGCGACTGGTCTCGAGCGTCTTGAGATCTTGGGAAAGATGCAGGGAGTGGATATTTTCGACATGAAGCCTTTGGATGCTTCCAGAAAAGGTACGCATGCATGCTTCACCTAGGAGGAACATTTGGATGGGGCTGTTGCGTCTGAGATTCGAAGGATGAAATGAATAGACGGATGGGATGAATGAGGATTGATTTGCTGATTGGTGAGAGATGTTTAGGCACGTTGGATGACCCAATAATTGTCAAGTCTTTCGGTGACGAACAATATGCCGGTTGCACTGGATACCCAGTTGACTCGCATGTTACTATCTGGCTTACAGTATGTCTATGAAACCCTTCTCTTCTTCTTTCCCACATCCCACCTTCAAACTTTTCCTTATATCAATTTTCATTCTAACTCCGTCCTCCAGATGTCTCGCGACCGTCCAATCGAGCGTTGCCCAGAGTGCGGAAACGTTTTGAAAATGGAATATGTTGGTCCAGAAACGGATGCTCACGATCACCACCACGAACACCACGATGATGGACACCACAACCACGAGGAGCCAAAGACCTTTGCCGATTTCGTTCGTCCGGAATACAGATAAATTGAGAGAGAATGGGGTTCGGGTGCGTTAACGATGATAGACGAGTGTAGGAATGTAGAATAGTAAAGCGCGAAGTTGACGTATTCTCATTACTTTCCACTAACCATGCTTAATTTGATCACATTGAAGATGCGCTCATGATCAACTTTTTCAAAGCTTCAATTCTGAACTGCCTATCTTCATTCCCATTCAATTATTTTGTTTGGTATGGAATTGCTCCGGTACTCTATTGTAAGGCACAAGTTTTCCGTGTGATTTTGTCCACCTCTCCCGCCCCATTCTTTTTTTAAAGCGAACCAAACCCCACGAATCTCCAGCAAACTAACTAGCTCACACTTCCAAATCTCCCATATCACAGCCAGCCATTTTCCGAGCTCCAACGTATAAACCGCTAAAAAAAAACTAGAAAACCCAATCGCTAACCTCCAAACATGCTTCATTTATGCTCGAATCGTGAATCATCGTCGCGGTATGCATGTGCATTATAAACATCTAAACAGCAAAGGCCAAATTCGCAAGTTGTGTGACAAAATCAAGGGTATTGTGAAAGGAGCCGATGATTCTATCAGGTAGGAAATCTCAACGATGCTGAATATAAAGAACACATCAAGTCCAGTAGACTGAAGTGAAATGGAAAGAGCTCCTTTGCCACCATTACAAGCAATTTTTAATGGTGGCCGTGGAGAAATATATAGTAGAAATGTCTCCATATTAGTTTGAGGCGAATTGAAAACACATTCGAAAGAAGACCTCAAGATATTAGTGTCACTCAACGTTTGTTTGACTTGTCCGACTTGTCGACACCGTCTTTGTCGTCAGATTTGACATTCCCCATTTGCTTATCTTCATCTGATTTGTGGCCATCTGAATCTAAACTAGAGCTTGATTTAGAACTAGCACTGTCATCGTTAATTCGACTCTCCGGAGTTCGGGTAGGGGCTCTTGTCGCTAAAGTGGAGGCGACGAGGGTTCTATTGCTGTGAGTATCTCCCTCGTATTCGCTTACTTCCGTGCTGCCACCGTTGGCCTTGCTAGAGTGACTGCCAGGAGTCTGAATGGAAGCTGCTTCACTGAGAGCTCTGGCTCTAGCTACCATCTCGGAAGCTTTCTCAGCTGCTCGTTCGGCTCTGATTTGCTTCTTCCACATCTGTGCATATCGACCCTTCTTAAGTAAGAGCTCGCTATGGGTTCCAGCTTCAGCGACTTGCCCGGCATGAAGAACCAATATCTGATCTGCATTGGTGATGGTGGACAATCGGTGGCTATAGTTACGTTGGTTAGTATAATGCAGATGATAAAGGATTTGATTAGAGCTCTTACGCAATGACTAGCATAGTACGGCCTTCGGACAAGGTCTTTAATGCTTCTTGTATGTGTTGTTCAGTATCAGAATCCAATGCGGCGGTGGCTTCATCAAGCATGATGATCCGGGGATTCTTGATGATGGTTCGTGCTATCGCCACTCGCTGCTTCTCGCCACCACTGAGACGAAGACCTCGCTCACCAACCTTCGTATCGTAACCATCCGGAAACGCCAATATCTTATCATGGATGGATGCAGCTCGGCATGCATTGTAAATATCTTCATCAGTTGCATCTTGGTTGGCATAGCGGAGATTATACATAAGAGTCTCGTTAAAAAGGATTGTGTCCTGTGGTACAACACCAATGTGGTGTCTTAGCGAATCTATGGTTATATCCCTGATGTCGTGGCCGTCAAGTTGGATACTACCATTCTGGGTATTGTAAAATCGAAAAAGTAGCCGAAAAACAGTAGATTTTCCACCTCCGGATTCTCCAACAAAAGCGGTAGTGGTGCCCGGTTTGCAGGTAAAACTCAAGTCCTCCAGTGCAGGCTTGCGGGTATCATAGGAGAATTTAACATGATTGAAGTCGATTCGGCCCTCACATGCTGGCAGTGGCTGAGCACCTGGCTCGTCTACAACAGTCGGCTCCTCTTTGAATAGTTCAAGAAGACGTTCGCCACTGATCATGGCGCTCTGAACTCCTCGATAGAAAGATCCAAAGAAATTTAGAGGCTGTTGAAGTTGGCCCATATATGTGATTAAAGTCACAAACTGTCCCACTTGACGTTTACCAGTGGTGACCTGGTATGCAGCGATAAAGGAAGTTACAAGAAGTCCAGCCATGAAGACCAAATTTTGACTAATGTTAAGGATATTCAAAGAGATGGTTACTTTAAATTCCATTTTTTGAAATGCCGAGACCGCCTGTCGGTAACGATCAAATTCATAAGTTTCAGCATTGAAGTATTTAACGGTCTCATAAGACGTTAAAGAGTCATTCTTGACAGCATCCTCCTCACGGCTGAGGTTTTGCATTTGTCGACGTTGGTCTGATCGCCATCTTGCCATTCGGATGGTAAGGTAAAGGTAGGAAAAGGTGATAATGCTAACCACGAGAGCGTAGTATGCGTCGAAGGCATATGCAAAATAACCAATAGCTACGCCAAGATCAAATATCATTGGAAGTACCTGGAAGGTCACTTGCTCAAGGAAATTATTGATGGCGTTACCCTTACTAAGTGCTGATAGGACTTCTCCGGTGCGCTTCCCGAGATGAAAATCCAGACTCAGACCATGGACATGCTCGAATGAGGCGGTGGTCAAAGCCTTGTATGAGTACTGTGAAATTGGAATCCACAGAACCGATCTAGCAGCCCCTAAAATTCCGGAAGAGCCTTGAAGAAATTTGAAAGCAATGAGTAGAGAAATTGACAACCACGGCATCGTGACCTCTTTGTCATCATCGCCAGTAAGAGCATCGGTGACCTTTCCGACTTGCAAAGGGACCGCGATGTTCACTATTCGTTGCATAACGACAAGCAGGAAGCAAACAACTACTACTATTTGCAAGCGAACGGATCTAGCCGGCCATAGGTATGGAAAGAAGAGTGAATATCCTTTCAAATACTCCCACCACGTCTTCGTTGTAGCCGTTGTAGGCTTGTAAAAGGCCGGCACTTCGTCCACACGCTGCTGACCAATCGGTCTTCCTTGAATGTCGACGCCTTGTACGGCAGAACCATTCGCAGTCGCATGCCCATTCAATGATAAGGAGTCTACAGCAGACGCGTTTGCAATTGAACCATTTCCGGAAACATGACCATTCCCATTCGCTCGACCATTGAAAAGAAGAGGGCTGTTCTCATCAGGGTCACTGCTACTCTGCCGACTTTTATTTTTGCCTTTGAATGAGCGTTCAAGGGTGAAGACACAATAAAAAGCTACGCAGAAGAAGAGTAGAACCACCCGAATTGCATCGAGTACAAGCTCAACGATTTCCCATTGGGTTGCATATTTGTGAAATTCCGGATCGTATGTAAGCAGTGAGTTGAGTTCCGGGTGAGCTGAGGTATATAACGATAACGAAGCGGCAAAAAGCACAATTTCAATGACCAGCGCAACGAACCATGTAACCTGATGTCCAACTGAAGGTGATGGTGTTGTGTCGACCAAGGAAATGAGAAAGACACTGTAGAAAAAAAGAGAGGCGCAAACATATATCTGCATTCAACAATGGTCAGTAGCTGTTTCATCCTGAACGCAAGCTGGAAGAGTGAATACTCACAGCAGTTGCTTCGCCACACCACCAACCATTCTCCCGTTTATCGAGGGCATGTACCACGATGTTGATCGCATTACCGAGAAACGTTGCCAGAATACCAGCCGAAAGCCAGAGAAATAATAATTTCCGAACAGGACTGAAATCTTGCAGCTTAAGCTTATCCTTATCTTGTTTTGTCCTCCTAACAGACCGCGGCAAAGGTTTTCCGCCAGGACCTGTGAGCATTGGTCCAGATTCATCAGAAGATTCCGCAGTTAAGATGCTGTGCGTGACGAATGAGATAAGAAAGACGACTAAAAGGATCCATGGATAATTGAAGTGCGCGAGATCCAATATTGTTGCTGTGGTATAAGTACCCATTCCATTCGAATGAATACTAGAGCTCGAGCTCAAGTACTTATCGACACCCGCCATTACAAGTTATATTAATTGAAAGTCTCCCCTTCCTTCCCTCATCAGTATACCGGGTTAAAAAGCGATCGTGGATAGCTCATGACCCTTTCGACTGGGACGAGCTTATTTTGTGGTTTGAATCTCGAGGAGCGCGGTGCCGGAGTGGCTGTGGCTGGCTGGGTCTGTGGTGATACCGAGGTATTTAACGACTGAAATTGGACTGATACCCTGATACCTAAAGGAAATTCAAAGATGTATGATCAGCGAAATGGATCTGATTTATGTGAATTCATCTGCGATTTGCGGTGTAACCAACAAATGCAGTTGTCGAATGAAAAAGATGATCAACAAATAGATGTGAATGTGGATGTAAATAAGTGATGGTGGCGGAGATGATGGTGGGGAATCTTGGCTCAAAAAATACTTTAATAGTCTCGTACTAATACCAGATTCCTACTTTAAAGTTTTGTACTATAAAAGTGAGGATAAAAGTAGGTGTAAGATGAAAGACTCAAGACGAGGTAGGAAGACGAAGAAGAAATAGAAGCAGAAGTAGAAGTAGAAGTACAAGTAGAGGAGACTGATGTGGTGAGATGATATGAGATGAGATGAGATATACACAACAAGATAGTGAAGTAAGAAGTAAGTTGAGTTGATAATTTAAAAAGGTTAATAAATATATCAAGATATGAATGAAGTGATGTACTTCGTACCGTAGGTACTTTTGAATGTTGAAAAGTTCAGAAAGGTATAAAAAACACAAAACTTCCAAAGTAAGGTACTAAGGTAGTTTGTATTTGGGTGATGATGTTGATGATGTTGATGATGATCTAGAATTCAAAGAAATATATAACTTTGTTTTTAATATCTTACCTTTGCTCTCGCACGTTTTAAATAAAACCCTTTATACTCTCTTTGACTTCTTTCCACTCCTAGTCATCAACTTCCCAATGTGCGCTTCTCAACAAGTTGTCTTTCTCAATAACTCTTTCTTGGCTGGCTTTTTGTAATTCCAGTTTCTGAGTTTCAAATCTTCTCAACCCTTTTTTTTCTGAACTGATTCAAATATTGTATTCGGGAGTGTAAATGCGAACAATAGATGCGTCAGTTCTGCGCAGAGGTTTGAAAGAGTGCAGGGAACTTGATGGAGAGGCACATGCAACATACAAAGCCCAACGCCTTGAGTGAGTACTTATGTCAATCAAATATATTGATAAAGCCTGGATGAAAATAAGGAAAAAAATAAATAAAGGGTGATTCAGTCCCCCGAATTGTTCTTAATTGATTTGAACTTTGTTTGGTATGTTTAATGATTGGATGAAGGGGTGAATGGGGTGAAGTGGGTGAAGTTTCTTATATTGCAAATGCAGTGCAGTGAATGTATTTCGTACCGTATTGTGGATTTGAATGTGGATTTGAATGTGAATGTGAATGTGAATGTGAATATGAATGTGAATGTGATTGTGATTGTGACTGTGAATGTTGTTATTAGTAGCAAGTATTTTGTAGGTACAATGCGACTGTACAATCTGTTCTCTCTTATTAGACTTTCGAGCTCCGCTTCTTCTTTTTTTTCTTTCTTCCTTTGCTTTTCTTTGTTTTCTTCTCGTATTGTCATATCTGTTAGATGTTTCGTACTATACTTCTAATAGTTGATGAGAGCCTCCTCATTTCTTTGACCGCCAGCAGAGCACAGGCATGAGAGTCAAGCAAGGCATAGTGTGCTCCGGACCCATATGAATTAGAGCGTCGGTACCGGTATAATGTCCACCAATGGGGCAGGAGATGCTATGGGAACTTGCTTGATGAGGGCTCCTATGCGCTTTGAATTGCTCCATCAAATACAAAGAGGAAAAGTTTCCTGAACGATGAAGGCTTGTTGGGAGATTGAAGGTAAGCAAGCTGAGGAAACAGGCTGGAAATCACTCCACATAGAGTTTAAGGTTGTGATTTGATATTATACACTGCATAATTTGCCTACCTACCATTTTTTTCATGGATGCGACCCATACATCATCAACAGTATAAGTAGGTATGCAATATGTATCATGCATCGATGTATGTGGTTAACGACTCGTGTAACAGGTACATACGATACCGGACAGTACAGTAACGATGTTTTGTCCAGATATGGCTGAAGTTATTCGGTAATTCGTAATCCTACATTCACGAGCAATCTTGGCTCCTGGTAATAATTGGGATGGGATTCAAAAGAAGGTTGTTCCATGGAAGGGAGAATTGAGAACAATAATGGGCATAATGCATTAGATTTCAAACATCATACAAATCATGAGCGTGAGTGTGAGGGTATAGCGATTCATATTATAGGGGGCCCGTTGACGTTACGGAAGCAGTATTGTAACCTACCCGCGCTATGATGAAAGAAAGTTCTCGGTAAATAAGTATTTTTTATTTTATTTTTACCTCTGTTCCATTGTCTTACAAATTAAAAGTTACAATAGTACTGAATACAAGAAAGAGTACAAGAGTAAAAGAGTACAAGAGTAAAAGAGTACAAGAGTACAAATTTCAAAGGTAATTGAAATCTCTCTAATCGTATCTAGTACTACCACCTAGTAGGTAATTATTGTATCTACTCAGTACAAGACTCCAAAATGCGCAGTAACGTATTGGGTATCATCTATCACCCGCTTAGCATTCTTCTTTACCGGTATTGTCACATTTATCACAGACCCCAGTATAGATGAAGGCCTGGACCTTAGCGATCTAATGGCACCACAATTGACACACACCCACACACAAAAACCCAAGCCACACAAGGTCTGAGCGCCCATCTGCTACCAAATTTTGGTCGCTCTGCAGGAAAACCCCCCACTTCTACCATTTCCCATGAATCCCATCACTTCCACCACTTCCACCACTTCCATCCCTGACACAAGAATTTCCGCTAGAGCACTCGAGAATGAATCAGGATCGACTGCATGTCAGATATTAGTTTACTGACACGTGGTAGGCCATTCGTCTAAATGTATCATGTACTGATGAGAGCGGCATGAGAGCGGAGTAATGATTACTGCTGCATTTGTATATATATCTTGCCGGTTTACTCAAACTTCTCGGGAAGTGACGGTGTACCTCCCGGTATGAATAATATCTATCCATATCCATATCAGGTTCAGGGCGGCTATTGATTGTATGAACGACTGCATGGTTACTACTCTGCTCTGCTACAGTATTCTAAAATATGCCTGCGCACGTGAACCTTCTTCAATTCTACCTAGGTACTTACTCAACCGGGGAAACGGAGAAATCGGTTCCATGGACAGCACGATAATTTATCTCCAAGCAGAGCACTTTCAAATCCGAGTAATTCATGTAACTGCCTGCATCTTTCAAGCATTAAGCATTAAGCATAGAGCGTCGGTATCAAGCACATACCTATCACTGTTAAAGTACGGCACTGCACAGTACTGTGTTGATTCTGGTAGCGAATTCCGATCTGGCTTACGGCAACATCTTCTCCGATATTGGCGTTCCTTTACCCCTCGTCACCACTCACCAATGCACCAAAGAATGGCAGACATTTCCTATGTACCCTCGTAGCTCTTTTATTGCCAATATGTCAAAAGACTCCAACTCTGATGCATTGCTGCCGTCGGGCAGATATCATACATATATGACGGGATTGGGCATAGCTGCCGTAACACTCGGGCCGGCCCCGCAGATGCGTAACAAAATACTTTTTCTAATCTATTAACTTATATTACATACAGTACTTTAACAATATAATATGTATGCCCTCTAATAATGCGAAGAGGGTGTGATTGTCCACCTTCTCCCCCATGGTCATAAGATAATCAATATCGGCATGCCACTTTACCTCAGGTTCAATCGAGATTGGCGGTGAGACTTTTGGAATGGCCGGGTCGAGTGGATTTCCCTTGTCAAGTTTCTCTGTACAATGTAATCATCTCAGATACTAGAGATACAAAGGTACTAGCTTTAGTTTTAGTTCTAGTCCAGGTATCTAAAAAGGTACGTACCAGGCGATGTTATTAGGTGTACTTCGCCTACGCATACTTTCTTCGAGAAGAAAGATGACTTATTGTGGGGTACATTTTCTTCTTTCTTTTCCCCTGCAGCCACAACACAACAAAAAATACCTAGTAGGTGAACGAACTGAACTTCGCTTTTCACGACTGCTAAAGCTTCAGGTCCATCTATCTCGTAAGTGTGAGGTAAAAGAGGCTCGAAACAAGGAAAATCAGGCTATCCAGTTCATTTCTATGAGCATCTTTTCTGAACTCTGTCCCTCGCCGATTCCCTCTCAGAAAAGACACAAATCCAATTGGCGATCAATGGTGATCAATACATCTTGTTCGCATTTGATTATAAGATTCGGATCCGGATCAAGTTGTCTTTCATCACTATACATATTCCGCATCTTATCGGCTTTGCCGCTTACTCATGCTAGCAATTATTCTCGCATTTCCGTCGCTGTCACATTTTATACACATGGTCTAGACAAAAAACCTGTCCGATCTGAAGGGTTCATTTTCCTCTTCCGAATCTTTATCCTGGCCACAATTGGCATCTTTAAGGCAGATGGGCATATTCAGATGATTCTAGGTTTTCATGGGCCTATAATCCCTACCTTGCCATGTTCGAACTTATCCTTCGAGTCTGACAAGTCGAAAGATAGTAGGATATTTGCGCCAACCTTCCACTTCGAGTCTTCGACATGCTCTTCGTTTCACTTGTAACCCCCAATGGGCCACACTGCGAAGTTTTCCAAATTATTGCAAACGTCATTTAGTGATGGGGTATGAATTATTTCATTTCATTACGAATCTTTCCCCGGGGACAATTATTGATGCATATATCCCCCAATGTTACCATGA
Source organism: Sclerotinia nivalis (assembly GCA_029531795.1). Classification (NCBI taxonomy): domain Eukaryota; kingdom Fungi; phylum Ascomycota; class Leotiomycetes; order Helotiales; family Sclerotiniaceae; genus Sclerotinia; species Sclerotinia nivalis. The sequence continues at coordinate 2,087,356 of JAPEIS010000002.1, forward strand.
AATATTTGCACTTTCCCGCAGCAATCTATGCTGACATCAGCACATGCATGCTGCGAATGCCCACCCCCGCGAACCATATTCGCGATCTGTGCCTGCATATGTGACAGTTCTATTTAACCTACTCTTGGTTCGCTTCTGCATTCCTCATCATACATGAATGAGATGAGGAGAACGTTACTTTATTGCACAATACATTATAATTACAGTTCGTATCCACGCGAACATCGGGCATGGCAGATACTAATTTGGGAAGCCGGCCGAGACCCAAACATGTGCCTACCATTAAGGCACGGCTTAACAGTAGAGGAAACTCATTGTCAATGGCTCTTTGAATTGCCAAGCCACCGGTATGTAGTTTGCACGCCACGCACATATATCACACGTCTTTTCCCGAGAACCGGTACCACTATCTCAAGTCCTACGGTTCACAATGGAAGCACAACACACGACATCTCGGCCAACAGTTCGATTTTTCCAGCTACCCGGCGAGTTGCCGATACTCATGCTTCTCCTCGTGCGACATCTGAATCACTTTGGTAACCAGAGAAGGTTGCACAAGGAATCTGGAAGCGAGTTGCATGATTATTTCGCAAACCAACGCCAAAAATTGATAGGTTTCCCACATTGGTGTTCCCATGTACTTTATTTTGTGGGACGGCCTCGAGAGGCATCCATGCAAGCATGTCATCTAGACATCCGCCACAATATCATCTCATATCTCCTACAGTATCCTCTTATCCTGTCAAATCCTGTCATATTCTATTGTCTACCACACTGAAGTTTGCAGTCTCCAATATCCTCCCATATCATCCTACTCTCTTCACATGTCACAGCAAAATCCACCTGATCGTACAAGTGCGATCAAATTCACACAGCCTTTCCTTGCATTTGCGATATCTTTACCGCCGTTTCAAAGGTTTGCAAGGTTTGCATTCAGCTGCAGCTTTTGGATTTTGGGTGATGGATTGAGCCGCATAATGAGGCAGAAATTGTAGCATCGATCAGTGGGTATATAGAAAGTTCGCGAATATCTAGACTATTTCGGTTCATTGTTGGGAGAAAGGCTCTTCCCCTCTGAATGTAGAAATGAACAACTCTATGCTGCAATATCAGAGCTTGTTTCACTAGGCATCTATCATGGAGTTGGTTATGTTTACATCGTACCCAATCTTGACCTTTTGCTCGCGAAATATAATGTTCCAATACACAAGTTCATTGGTCATTAGATGTACTATTGATGGTTTTCTCATAATTCAATTTAGGATATTTAAATTTAGATTGTATATGAGGTGATTTTCTGAAGATTTTTGGAGATTGTAAATAAAGTATTAAATTAAAGTTGCCAAACACGATGCGAATGATTTAATCACTCTGCTCTGAAATACTAAACCTTCACATCTCTAACATCGCTATCACGATCATCATTCTCATTTTCATTCAATCAAAAGTATATATCCTATTCATCCTATTCATCTCTTCCATCCCTTCCACCCCATCAATCCCTTCCACCCAATACCCCCAGCCCCATTCACCCACCCCGCCTATCCCAAATTCCAATACATACATACATACATACATAAACCCCAAACCCCACCAAACACCCCAACCAAAAACACGAATAATCCTGGTGACAAGACCTCGATCCCAATCGTGAAGATATTCAATACACAAGTGCCTGAAGAATATGTATACTTTGGACACATCCTCAGGACACATCCTCAGGAGATATAGAAATTCATATTCGTTTGGGTTTGGGGTGAGTGAGTGGATATTTGTTACGGTCCTAATGATTATAAGGGTTGTAGCCTTATAAGTGTTCATTTCTTTTTTAATTAGTTATTGTTTTTGGGCTTAATTTATTATTTTGTTATTATATATACTAGGTATATATATATTATGATAATGTTTTTAGGAATGAAGAGTATAGAATAGAAATTATTAGAGATTACAAATATACGATTGAGGAGTTTTAAATATAAGAAAGCCATCCTTTATAAACTATAAAAGAATAAATAAATATAAGATTATAATAATATTGATTAATATAATATATATATAGGGTAATCGCCTCTTAAATTAAGTCAGTTTATAACAATTCATTTTAATTTCGCGTTGATATATTTTATCAGATATTTTGTTGAGTAAGTATTGAATAAGGTATTTTGAAGAGCTTTTATAGTTTTAGTATGATTTACTCTTTTGGATGATCGAATAGTTTCAATAGGCTAAGATAATTCTTGCTTTTTAGATTTGAATTTGAATTTTCCATTTTGTCATGATTAAGAAAATATGTTGAAATCGCAGGAAGAGAAATCGAAAAGCTTTCACGACTAGGTGATGAATCATGTCAGTTGTCACTAACTCGGCATCAGATGTTATGTAATTTGAACGTTGGTTTGCCGTTACGAGTATACATTAACAACTTACTTAAGATGCCGCATTTGCAAGTTCTTTCATCGCTTCACTTAATCATCGTCATCTCACACCATCGCATGAATGTATAGCAATCTAAGCAGGGAGCTCTCTTCATTGTCGCCCCCCTGCTCTCCGCATAATTTACCAGAGATACCCAGATCTAGGAAGAGGCTATCCTACTACCTCCTTTCCATCTGAACCGCCTCCAGCTCCCCAGTTCCTCACACGAGGAAGCTTTTGGCATCTTCATCGGTCCAGGTCACTCATCCTAATTATCGACAAATCATCTTACTGCCAACCAACGACTTGTTCGAGTTGTGTAGCATTTAAATTCTGCTGCTCCTGCCTGTCTCGAAGACGTATTCGACGTTTTGGATCTGCGAGCTTGACTCATGAGGCTGTATTGGATGGAAGAGTAGAAGCGCGATTTCATTAATTATTGAAATTAAAGGGATTGAGAAAGTTCAAAGGAGGGGTTCGCTAAAATAATATTCCGCGCCGATTGAAGCTATTCAGAATCTACATTACATCATCAATATCAACACCATTTATAATATAAGTTTCATATTTACAAAATTGAATTCTGCAAATATCTTACAGGATTTTGCATATGAATTATGCAATAACATCTCAGATTAGACGCCAAGGACGCCACCAACCGAGCTATTGAGTTAACGTTATCCACCCATTCATCCATCTCCAACTCTAAGCACGCATTACCCCGTCTTATCCCCGCGCGAACCCTCGATACCCGTTGACAAACAAAACAGTAATCGCAAACGCATTTCAAAGGCAGAAACACGTCTACAAGGTAGTTCCAGCCGTCATACCCGCGAGTCCCCAAGCGGCGATACAGAGAATACTGACGAGACGCACAGGAATCACACTGCGGTTGCCATGGTAGTAAATGATAAGCACATCAGCCATACCGCAGTAGCCTCCCATAATCGCCATTGTGGTATCGACAGCGGCAAGATTGCCTTGCATGTAAAAGATCAATACTATGAGACCCAAGGTGCTAGTTCTCATTGTATGACTGTAATAGACGATCAGGGCTTGTCTGGAAAATCACATTAGCTTATATAGCAATCAAATATCGCCTTTTTATCTTACCCGTCATACCCCAGGTCAAAAGAGCTACTTTTGCTTTGAGGAGGCCATGGATCAGTCCACCAACAAACATAGGGGTTGCTGATAGGGGAGCTGGGATGTGACACCACGAAAAGTGATCGAGCATGGTGGTGGTGGTATTTTCAGGTTTCTTTCGGGGGTTTGGCGGGTGAGCTTGAGCGGTTCTGTTATGGTGTGCTGGTTAAGTATTCAATGAGTCTACTGACTTTCAGGATCTGTGTCAGACATTTTGTGTGTTTTTGGGCAGAAGGAGTTATGTAGTACAAAGTTTCCATAGGTCGTAAGACACTCAGGTAATTCACGGTACACCCAACAGTCTTTGTAGGCCATGCCCAAAAATTCACAAGACTATATTTAAAAGATCCAGGCGCTGTTGTGGACAGATGACCCCCTTCCACGATGCTACGCCTCAGCCTTGCATCGGTACAATCCCAGACTAGAGTAAGCAAACCATATTATACGCCGAAGGTGCTTTTACTATGCGGCGTAACAAGATCAACGGGTGGGCTCTGAATACAATTTTGCCATTGGCCAAAGTAGCAAACAAACAGTTTTCATTCGACAGAATGCCCTCGGCAACAGCCCGTTTTTAACCTTTGTTACACCTGCTATGCAGATCTCCTTAAAATATCTCTAGATAAAAAGTATCGGGCACAGTTGCTCATGGAAATGTTAAGCAGGATTTCTGATCGTTCTACCACTGACTTTCTAAGACACTGTACGTTTGCTTCTTTCAGATTCGCATTCAATGATACAGAGCGAGAGGAAGGACAAAAATAAGTTAGATATTGATTGAATGATCACCTGCATATCCCCATCCAGCCTATATAATTGCCATACACTGACTATGTAGATCGTCATCGGCTATCCATTGCCTACTAACCGAGCCCCATAGAGACCACCGTAGAATTATTTTGTCTCAACACCGTCTTGACTAACAGTCTTAGACCTCTTGTCCGCCAACCCGAATTCGTTTACTTTCTCATTCCGTAGCTTAATATGCTTCTCTAGAAATATGCAGAGAAACCCAAAACAAGACATAGCAGCAACTATCAGCCAGATGAACCGTAGAGCATTTCATATACCTCGATGACTTGAGATTTGGTGGTAGCTGGTAGTGCATTAATCGTGCCCTTGTTTGCATACGCGTATGCCTGTCCATTAGCCATCAAGCTCCGCACTGATTGGCCCTCCACTATGCTCAAATACCTATTGATTTGACTGTTAAAGACGACAGAAGCGATAGTCAATCCCCATACAAAGCCAAAAGAGCTTATGAACGAATAAGTGCCAGTAGCAATTGCAACGTTTTCCTCGGGCAATGGCACAAGTGTCGAGATCAATGTGGATGTGAAAACAAGGCCTGAGCCACAAGACGTAATGACTTGATAACCAATTCATTTTCTACTGCTAGATGATGCGTTTAAAGTGAAGAAAAGTCCCGTTCTGATGGCACTTAATGCAAATCTGATCTATTGTAGAGGGATATATTGACCGGTTCTGGATATAAATGCACCGCCAAGGTCCCCAAATGGAATAATAACGAGCGCGAATGGAAGATAGTAGAAGCCGGAATTGAGAGGTGACTTTTCTTTGACTGCTTGGAAGTAGGTAGGAAGGAAGTAATTAGTCGCTGGTAACAACAGATCCGAGAAAGATGAGAACGTAGCTGACAGCAGACGTGCGGTGTTTAAACAACCTGGGTGGCATGGTCGGCTGTTTACAAAATCGAGGCAAAGACTCGTAAACGTGGAATGCCGCCCATCCCAGGGTTCCGAGAACCAAAGGAAGAATTATATGACACGTTCCCCAAGGAAACTAGGAACCACCCATCACAAGACCGAACAGTACCGATATTATACTCAAGATAAAAATAACATTTCCTGTAAAGTCAACCTGCGCCAGCGCGTGCTTCCAGTTTAGATTTCGTAGGTATTTCACATTGAGACATAGTAGGATAATGGCGAGCCCTATAGCTGACACGAGGAGATTGATCCAAAAGACCCATCTCCAATTCGACTGAGCCAGCGCACCTCCAATAATAGGAGCTGCTGTTGAGCCAACGGCTGCCATTGAAAGTACGCCGTTCAAATAAGGGCATCGATGGCGCAATGGAACGACATCGCAGAGGATGATATCCGCTAGAACGTATAACCCACTCGTTTCCTAAACCTTGCATGGTACAGGCAGCGATCAGCATTTTGAATTTTCGCACCACCGGCGATTCCGCTTTCTAAAGCAAAAAGAAATAGTGAGAATAGCATAGGGGTTCAACAGCCGAAGATGTTTGACAACTGGGCGAAAAGTGGTTGTGTTGCTGTAGATCCAAACGAAAATTCATTAATAACCCCTAAGATATCTATAGTTAGCGATATCCGACGCTCAGATGAACCTGAGATCTCACGGGGGGTATAACATACAGATATAATCATGACCCCCACCAATTCCTCGAGCAATTGTAGGAAGAGATGTCGTCACAATGGTCGCATCAATAGAGGACATAAGTGACAGTATCAGTAACGTGAAAAAGACCCTTATAACGTCCCACGAGTGTCGAAAAGTATACAAATCTTTGACCTCTTCTTTCATTTATGTCTTCGATGTCCTTCTTGGCCTTTTTTCGAGGTGCACATGTTGCTCTGGGTCTCCAGATACGGAAAGATGTTCTGTTTGGGCTAGCTCTGTCTGACATTCTCGTGATGTTTTTACCTGTAACTTGGAGAAGTAGCATTGGAGAAGAATATAAATGAAGCTTTATATTTTAGACTACAGGTAAATACAGATCGGCACCTTGTCTTATTCAGTAATCAGGTGATTATTAGATACTTTTTGCTCTGGTGGGTAACTTCGGCCAGTTAATCGTAGGCGCTGTTTTCGCCGGGCAGCTCGACACTGGCATAAATGCTTCGTTCATGCTCAGCTAGATTGGCAGTAGTCAATACTGGTACAACCGCGTGCGCACCGAGATCGATGGTATGGTAAAAAAAAGTACGCGCTAGATCTTTCCATGCCTTTGATGCAACGCTTCGAGGCCATTCCAAAGTTCCCTCTCCTGGGCTATTGTCTCAGGGATAGCATTCGCCTACAGCTGTTGAGAACCATTTACCGCCGCAATATCGACGACGGGGATGTAAAGATTAGTGGAAATGAGGTTATCTCAGTGGAGCGTTCGTGGTAAGTATTTATCGCACCGTTTTTCCCTTCCCCATCTCCAGATCACATATGATACTTATTTATTTATACACAACCAATCAACCAATCATCCACCCACTCACCTTAATTCACAAACATCACTCTCGCTTACCCACTTACTTACTTCTCTCCTCCCCAAACCTCCCCCTCAAACCTAACCCCAACCGCCAACCCCCAAACCCCAGTCTTCAAAGCAAACATCTACAAAAGAATCATCATAATAACATATAATAACATATAACATATGATAAATAATATACTCTGAATACCTACCAACCTAATTAAAACAATATGTCTGTCTAACCATCCCATCCCATCCCATCCATCACTCTCAAAATCCCCCTTCAACCCCCTCCTCCTCCTTTCAAACCCCTCTTCCGCCTTCAAACCCTTCCTCCCGCCCAAAACCAAATTCAATCAATCAATACAAGAAGCGAACCCCAAAAAACTGAATGTACAATCAATATGCCATAATCGAAATTGTCCTTCTTTTTCTCCTTTCCCCTCGAAATTTCGTTTAGTTAAGTAATATACACACGCGTTCCGTTCCAATCATCGCTCATACATAACCATCCATAACATAGCGATCTTTGATGCCGTTGTGGGTAGCGGTTGAAACCCCATTTGCGTGCTAGTTTCTTTTACATAGCGTTAATCATGACATTTTATATCTCCTCATCAGAATCTTTATCCTCATCTACATCTCATTGAGGGTAAGAACCCTGTGGGTACCGATAACCCTCAACTTCCGACCCCTTTCCAACGTATTCTCTCCGTACCGGGTCTCGGAGTCTAAGAAAGGCATCGTGACTCAACTCAAGAGTCTACTTGATATTTTCCTTTCTATTCGTAACGGCATCCGTTTTCAATTCCGCTCCCGAACTCCTCCCATTAATCGAATTTCCATTCAATTTAATCTTTGGCAGTGGGCCTTCCGACAAAGCCGCCTTAGCAGCCACAGCATCCACTCCTTGTCTAGCCAATTCATCTAACCTCTGTTCCTCCGCCAACTCATTCTCATCATTATCACTTCGATCATCCTCGACTATACTCATAAAGACGAATCGATATGCGATACGTAAGATATAGAATAACCAGAATAGATTGAGAGCTTGCAAACTTGCGAGGAGAGCGGTAGAAATGACGTGCGAGAGCTCACACTTGTATTGTTCCGTTTTCCAGTTCAATTCATAAGGTCCGACGGTCTTGAATTCGTTAAATTCTGAATAGAGAATTCTGAGATTGAGGTAATGTCGGAGGTAGATCCACGCGGCGATGAAGAATGCAAAGTATGGTCCTACAAGAGGGTGATCTAAGTAGTTGAGAGTTTTGGATGTCTGAAACAATGTTAGTGTGAGTTAAACGTGTTTGACTAAAAAGAATCATGCATACAGCTAGGAAGAAATCACTGATATCATGAGTGACATAAACTGCCAATCCCATATATGTGAAATGAAAACGGTAGCTCAACCCAATAAGGAACAAAGACACAATATGATGCCCGACCAACTCTTTATAATCCTTCCTAGGTTTCTCCAAACCCAAACATAAAACTAGAGCTTGCTGTGCCCAGTATGCGGCCTGGAACAAATAATAGAACTTAAAAATCCCCTCGTGTGTTTTGTGCGGGAACCCCTCATACATTCCGCGTGTATTGAAATACCAGACTGGTGTTCGACTCATGACGTATAAACCACAAGGACCAAGAATACCAAAGTATATAGCAGTGTACATTTGTTCCATAAATCTCGATTGTTTTGCCCTACTCTTCAATCCACTCTTGCGAGCCAATGGTCGAAGGAATTTCTGCATGATGAATTCCCGAGTGAAGGATAGAACCACAATGTAGAAAGAAACCAGAGCAAAATCCCACGGTCCTTTGCCATATTGAATTGGTGCTCCTGGTTCAGCACCTTCTTCTGGAGGAAGTTCATAAGCAGGGAAAATGAAATAGTGTAGGGGATTCGATTTGGTCGGGTTGACAGCGTATAAGGAGAGGACAGCTGCGACGATTGCCAGAGGCGTAACCCAAGTGTGTTTCAATGCATATCTCTTATATTGCTGCAAAAGTGTCTTTGCTTTCCGCCTTTTCGAAAATGGTTTCTTTCGATCTCTATCTGCCTGGGCCTAATTGACATCATATCCATCAGTACAAGCAATTGTCTGCGGAGAGAAGATGGAATAGTACTGACCTTAATTGTCCCAGATGAAGGCGGTCTGATATCGACAGTTGCAAAAGCCGGCGCACCCGTGTCTCCAGCTCTAATCTCTCCACCTAACCCACTAGAACGACGTCGTATTTTTGGTTTATCAATACGACTCGGCGCATTGAGAGGCGTTAATTTATCCTGCTTCGCTGTCGACTCCAGCTGCGGGAAAGATTCGGTCATAGCAGGCATATTTGGAGACACGATGAACGACCAATCTTGTGAAACAATGAATGAGGAAACTTTAATGGTTCGCAATTCCTCAGAATACTAAAAAGTGGTCAATTATAATAGAAGTAAGTATCGCGATGCAATGATTCTAAAAAGCATACAATGGTGCAAAGAAAATGTAGAAAATGTAGAAGATATATGAATCGTTTACTTGGGGCATTCAACTTTTTTATCAGCCCCGAGCAAGTCGGACTAGTAGTCGGTACAGCAATGAGCTTAAAATTCATCTGAGATTCTCCGACATCCATATCCACCATCCGACCTCTTCCTTCAAACATCATTCCCCTGTCATCATTCATCAAAGAATACCTAGTCATTCAATTACAGAACAATGCACTTTAAAGAATTTACATCATCAATGCCATAATAGTAGTTTTGTTAAGTCGCAAACGATAATTCGAATCAAGGATATGCTTGAATAGGAATGAAATTGATCCAAAAAGAGCCATTCATCCGCTTTTGAGGTTTGGTTTTATCGAAGACTACTACTTCTTGTAGTCTAGTAGTATATCTTCATGAGAGGAATTTACTTATCTCAATTCCTTATCTGATAGTCACTCATTGGTCGGGTCGTGGTATTTGGCTCGTGGTTTTCGACTCGTAGTTTTTGGTTTCCAATTTTTCGATTCCTCGTTCGTGGTTTCTGGCTCTTCGTTTTCAACTAACAAGTCAATTGTGGATATATGCTTGGCAAATATAAAATAAAAGGGGGTATAATTTGAATATACAGCCGGCTAATGCTATGCTATGCTTGACGCAACTTTCGTCCAAAAATTCGTGGTCTCATGCCTTGATTACTACTATATGTACAATGCACCCGTAGTTCGTATACATTGCTTTGTGGTATCTATATCCATATCCTTTTCCTTCCTTCCCATATCCGATCGTAATTTTTTGGAACTCCTTTTTTGATGTCCCTATATATCAATATACAAATGCTCAAGTCCCAGCGCCACGCTCATGCTCAAATCAAAATCGTACCATAGATGTCGTATCAAGGATCTCCCACCCTAGGCCGTCGTGGCGGTGCCGGTATAGTTGTTACTGGTAAACCATCTATAATTGAGGGGAGAGCTGGCGTGACAGGACTTCGAGCTTGGATAGGGCTGCTTCGCGAACTCGAAAAGTTGGGAGTTTGACGACTATTTACAAGAGTCGGTGAGGTAGTTGTATCTTCAAATCGCTGGTCTGTTTCTGATTGCACCGCCGTTGCAAATGATATGCTACCACGATGAGTGATAGAATGTCGTTGAAGACTATCTGGAGTGTAAGGGTCACTTGTTCTGGTGTGCTGATCACGTCCCGTGGTTTCACTCTCTATCTGAGATGGCCCTTCAGGTGCTGGTTGAATTGAATCTGAATCTGACCCCTCAGATTCCGTCGCGTTAGCACGTCTTCGGCTTGGTGCTGGAATCACAGTGAGAGGGAGAGGTTCTGTATTGACTGTCGGGCGTGTCTTTTCACGGAACCTTTCTGCCTGGGCGGCAGCGAAACCTTCAATTCGGGCGCGCATGTCCCACCGGTTCGAAGATTCATGACTACTAAAAGGTATTGCAGGCTTCGCAGTATGCAACGAAACTTCTGCTGGAGGCCCTTGGACTCGATGCCGAAAAGGATTGAGGGCATTCCAATGCCAATTCTGAGCACCCACTGCAACTATAGGGGCATTCTGCCTCTGCTTAATAATAACAGGCTTATCGGAGTCAGTCTCTTCATTGCTAATGGACCTGCTAATTGATATAGCTTCACTGTTACTTCTCGAGAGAGTTGTATTCCTACCAACGATGGGCGGAGTCGCATCACTGATGGGATGATACCTCACTGCATAGACAGTGCTCTCAGCGCTGGCAGTATCCGCCCTATTGATGGGTGTAGCAACAGGCTGGGGCCTAGTAGGCCATAATGGAGGGCGGGTTGTTAATAAATGTCTTCCTGTACGTTGATCGGAACCAGGCCCGGCCTCGAGATCGTTCGTAGCACGCGGCCTATAGCGGTTAGCCAGCCCAGACATTGCTGGCCAGGTAGAACCTGTAGCAGTCCCTCCCTTGTCATCGCTGTCTTTGCGAAAATGCTTAGTCCAATCCGATGTTGGAGTGACCTCTAGCATCTCATCCCCGTCGAAGACTTCTCTTCCGAGCACTCCATCCTTCTTTTCATCCCTTTCTAGTGCTTCTATCCGCTCCACCCACTCCCATACCACCACGCTTGCTGCTGCTGCGCCAACCCACCGGACATAATCACCCCATGCAGCAAGTGTCGGCTTCGAGATATCAAGGACGAAGAAAACCACTGGTACCAACACTGATACCAGCGACAACAATGCCACAAGACATATATTCCGCATCTGCGGATGATAAAATGCGTAGCGCTTCTTTGAAATAGCATAGTAAATGACCCAAGCGCAGTATAGAAGACTCAGGGCGAGTTGGAAGAGATAAGTTAAGGCGGGTACAGCATCTGTAAAAAGGCGGGGTCGCGAATTGCCATTGTAGACGAAGTTGTTGAGGAGACTAAACAAAACATCCAGTGTGATTAAAGCAAAGCCCGTCCATTTGATTATAATTTTCTCCCGCTGTCGTGGGAATAATCTTATCAGAGTCTGGGCTTGCGCGAGCCACAGAAAGGTATCCGATATAACACGAATAATCTTGAGTTCCAAACCACCATCGACTTCGTCTTGTAAGGCCGATGCATTCATAAACCCAAGCTCGTATTGTTCTTCTGCGACACGAAACGTATCTGCCGTCGCGATAGTTAGAGAGACTGCAACCGTCAAGGCTGCAACCTTCTGTAGCCAGGGTCTTCCGCCAATGCCAATGCCCGCATCACTACCGGATGGACCGTTCGTAAATCCACGTCGTCCTAATACTACAGCGCCTTGAACAAGGAATGTTCTTGGGGTAATCAAAAGCATTATGACTAGCATGTATGCAATTACGGTCGTAGCAGCGAGGGCGTAACATTCCGGTATCGTGGAAGCGTAAAAGGGATCACGAAGATCGATGAACGACGCAGGACTGTTCGCACTGGTGATAACAATATCGGCCGTGCCTGTACATTCAGGACTGAAGATAGCATTGGTTGTGAGGGTAAAATATTCGGGTCCCCCAAGATTGATAACGCCATTGGAGGGAAGGGTGAAGGGTGTGCAATGGGGTCGAGTAACGGTTGTAGATGGAGTTGGCGAAGGCTTCAGGTTGTTGATTAATTGTCTGCGATCCATTTTCGACTGATTGGGGGCGGCCCGGCCGCTAATTGCTCATATAAACTTAATATAAAGTTGTCGACATGTTAAGAATATTTCGGTTTCTCTAATGAAGATTGTTGTTGCGTTGGGATGAAAGATATATATTATGTGTTTATATATATGTAAATGTGTATATGTGTATATTGCGTTGCGTTGCGATGTAATGTTCGTGTTCGTGAATAACGTAAATGAAGATCAACCAAGTATTTGAGTCGCTCAGGCTTTGTTGAATTCGAGAATCAAAAGCTGGAAAAGGGAGGGATGGGACGCTTGAAAGACAGAATGAGAATCACAATGACAATAAAATAGAGTTTGCTCACGCATCAACTTGTCTTAGAAATGTATACAATAAAAAAAGGTATAGAGGTATTTTGAGATGAAGATGTGGTTGTTTATGTTTGGATTCATGAAGTGTTCGAGGTTAGTTTCATACAGGTTCTTGCTTAAACTGGTGGCAAGTCACAAGCAACAGGGTGTAGAGCGGTTGATTATAATGGATACTACACTACCTAGGCATGGACTATAAGAGGTAATTAAAAGAGAGAAGATGCTGTGTTTGCGTAGGTAGTGTAATGCAATGCAGTTGCTGACGGGACCATCATTTTAACTTTATTTGTACGTGCATTTTTTCCCTTTCCAGGATTTGTTTTTGATTTCGAATCTCTCGGAATATTCAATTAAACTGACTACCCCTACCTAGTACCTACCTATCACTACCTAAAAATGATACAAATATTATTTATTGTCCAAGCCCCAGACGATCCGTTCTCACCCACACACCTTCCACCTTTCTTTCCCCTTCCCCTCTTTTTCCACAGACGCTCGAATGTTCCATATTAACTTGGATAGTGAGTATTTACTAGATAAGTCATCTCTAATTTAAGACACATTTTTCCAATTTGATCTGAAATCCAACTATCTAGTAGAGTAGGTGATGATATAAAGCAATACTTGAGTAGTCCCTAGGTAGGTAGTGATCATTGAATGAACATTGAGTATAACAAAAGTTACCTATGTAGAACCTCTTTGGACTTCTATCTAGAGCACATTAGAATGCAATCGACTCGGACTCGGCCTTGTCATCGTCAAGTGCATCCAATTATCCTGTACTAATTGACCAATCTACTTCCGCATCAGCTTATATTTTCTACTCTAGGTACACCTACCTGGTAGCCTTTACCTACTTGTCTTGATGTCCGATACTACGCTTCGCCACGGGTGACGGGCCAGAATACAGCCGACAAACCATACTTAAGCCAGTCAATCTAAATCTTAAGCCAAAGCTAAAGCTATCTGGGTAATCTACATAGAGTAAGGTCGTATTGTGCCATCGTGGCCAGTGAGAAACTTTACGATGGCTTGAAATTCTTCCACTTGTCGTTTCGTTTTATCCCACATATGGTTACAATAAGTATCAAAGAGCAGAAATCTCGTAACACGGTCGAAACCACATTGATGTCCGCATTCTGTTCTCATTCCGGACCTTTTCTTTCCCTTTCACCAGTGTTTGAATCTAATTAAAGTTTCAATGTGTTGAAGTTCAGAACATGCTAAGATGATCTCTTCTCAAAAATTATTCGAGGAACTGTAGAACCGTGGCTTTGCTTCATCTCATCGCCAAGTAACGGTTACATGCCTTGGAAGTGCGTTAGGGGAAAGCTTGGTGCTGTTAAGCTATTGGGGGGACGGTTTGGTGCTACGAAAAAAGTTGGGGAATTTGGGGGTAATCGGTTGAATTGGATCTCGGTAACTAATACTATAACACGTTCAGGTAGAGTTGGTGTTTCCACTGCCAACGAATTGACCGTGGAACCGATCATCAAGTCATGATTCGAGCTGACAGATCGATAAGAAGAATAAGAGCTCAAGTTCCTTTACCAAAAGAGTAATCTTACAACTTCAATATGATACCTATGATGTGGTCCAATGAAGACTTTAACCATCAATTAGCACTCGGCAAAAACTTGTTTCCATGTTTCCTCACAACGGCCTCTTTTCCCCTTCTCGAGTCTTGACAATGGACATGATTCCGTCAAATGGGAGACGGGAAATCCGACCAGGAAAGGATATTACTTGGTCAGTTGATCGAGCATGCAAAGCATAAATTAATGACATTTCTGTGCCGCATGGCCCCCCTCCATCGGATAAATCCGGATGTATGTATGTGTACATAGCACATTTCTATATTATTACAGAGTTTTCTAGAGAAATGTAGTGCTACCATACCAGTATACTAATTAAATAAGCATATGAGGGCCATCAGAAAACTTGAATGAGAACGGATAAGCGGGAAATACCTAGGCATATATCTAGAATGACAATGAGATATCGAAGTTCTAAGGATTTAAGAAACCATTTCTACGGAGTTAAGATCTACAATATATTCACAACAACTGCTCGACAAGTGGGCTATCTCTATGCGATTCAGTTTGATTATTCGAGCCGCACTTGAAATATTACTTCACAATGATTGATGTATCACTTATCCGATTCCGCAATCAACAAACAATAGAACTCAAGCCACAGATAAGATCTTGTATAGATCAATTTTTGGCTTCCAAATGTTCCAGAATACTGTACGGAGTAGGTAGTTGTGGAAACATGCTTAAGTAAAATTGATGGAGAGGCTAGGAGAAATGAATTATGGGCACTTGCACAAGGTACATAAACCTTCTTGTTCCTTACGGTACTTCTGAATCCCCTTTAACTTTTAAGCAGCACTTCAGATAACTTTATAACGTAATGGCAATGTAGAATGTAGCTCTTTGATGACTTCATGATATCCTCACTTACTCGAGTACAATTCTGCCTAAGCAAACCACTAGATGGGCTTGTCTACTTAGGTAAGACTCACATCAGGTAGGGGGTAAGTTCTTCGGAAACGAATTGCAGATTCAAACCCATGCCGCCCCGACCTACTGCAATGATCAATCAATCAATCAATCACATTGATGCCATACTCAATGATGACACCCGCAAAACAATGATAGCACATCGATACATACATCGATACATACATCGATACCTAGGTAGCTAAAATGCATACAATTACTTTTAAACGCGGGTTTAGTTAGGATGAATCAATTGGAGTTTGATGATGGAAAGAAAAGAAAATCTATTCTATCTGCTGTAACCTACCTTAAGGCAAGAAAGAGATTACTCAACTCTCTCACTGCGCACTCCGTCACTCCATCAATCCATCACTCCTTCCTCCTTCACTCTTACCAGTCTTCCAAGTTGTTATATTCACAGAAACCTATTTTCGGGTACGAATTCTCAGGAGGAAAAAGTCTTGGCATCCATAGCTCGGTAATACTGCTGCATAATTGTGTAAAATAAAAAGTTGTACTTCTCTCTGTTCTGTCTGTACTGAGATACTTTGAAAGATTTTAGAGTAATCTAATCAAATGAAACATCTTTGACAATGGTCAACCTCTTTCAAGAATTTCAAAGAAGTCGTTCCAGAGTTACTATGATATACTATTTATTCATTCATACACCAATTACTGTTAGAATAGTTTCATTTTACTTCTGATCAAACCTTTTTTTTCGAGTAAACTTCCTTGTTACTTTTCAAAATCACTCCTTTTCCTAATTCCCATTAGAAAGTCTTTTCATTCATGACCTGCTGGTTGAAAGTCGATCCTCCTATCAGCCCCGTGCTAAGGCTTGATTGACATTTCACATTTCACATTTCATATTTCATTTATTTGTATTGCCTCTAACCCCGGAAACCTTCAAAAACTTCTTGACCTCTCTATACTTTTGGACTTCATAACAATTATTCGCCGCTATCTTGCCTTGCCCTATTCACTCCTTTTCATCACTCCTTTCACTTCAGGGCTTAGATGTGGCAGAGCAATCTCGCTGTATTTCATTTGGATGTTAATCATAATCTGTGCTCGTGCCTGTCACAAATCATCTCATAAAGTGGTAGTTAAATAAACCACTGCCAGGACCAGAATTATTATTCTTTCGAGGTTTGCGACCTCACGATACGATAGAGTCATGACGCGCCCGGAAATAATTCGCGCTGGTTGGTTTTGATTACCTCACTGCCGCTCTTCAATGGTTACTGATTTTATAGATTCAATTGACCTCCAGGACCCAAATGCTCCATCAGCGCAAGACCATTCCAAGAAGCAGGCAAATGCGACACCTTTAGGTACTGGGCCGCCAGCTCCACATCAGGCCGAAGCACTGCGAGAAGCCGCCGCAGAAGTCGCAGATGAACAACATCGAAGTCCGCGAGTGTCAAGGGAATGGACCAATGGCGAAGGGCAAATGATACAAGATTTTACGAGTGACGACTTGGCCGCTGGAGTTACCTCTGCCTTGAACGGAAACAATCAGCAAGATGATTTGGCAATTGCTCAGAATGGTGGTTTGGCAGGTTCTTGGGGCGAAGATGGGGACATGGCAGATGCCGAAGGGGATGATAGCATGGATGATGACATGATGGACAAGATCTCAAGCTCTCCATCAATCGACGATGGTGGGTATTCCCTTCCAAAAATTTGGCCTTCTAGGTCCGACTCCCTCTCCCGGGCAAGCTCCTCGTCGTTTTCACAAGCGTGCGGCGAAAGTTCATCCCCTTTCGTGGAGCCACCCACTTTCTTTCCATTACAACCCATGAGCGACCAGCTAGAAATGGACCTGAGCCAGGTGGCTCACGAAATTCAATATCATCATCATCATCTAGGTGAGTATCTCGACCGAGCGAATAGTACTACGTCCAATTACGATACCGACGCGCCCATACCAGTAACCCCGGAAAAGTATGGGCCTTACATGGAGAAACAAGACCAGGACTACAACGAAGAGTATTTTCATGACCAGCTCACAGCAATGCATGATTCGGACCAGGATACGGCCCAAACTCCCTCTTTCGATCCTTACGACTACGAGGCAATGACTATACCATACGAAAGCTCCGAGGACGAAGAAGACCAATATGATGACGACGACGACGATGATGATGACGATGATATTCCATATGCTGCTGACTCTAGATTTGTTGATTCCGGATGGGGTGGAGAGTGCTTACAAGAATCAGAGGACATCGATTTCGAATTCGTATACGCGCTCCATACCTTCGTCGCTACAGTAGAAGGCCAAGCGAATGCCACCAAAGGAGATACCATGGTTTTACTGGACGATAGTAACAGCTATTGGTGGCTCGTAAGGGTAGTCAAGGACAGCAGTATAGGCAAGTCACACTGCAAATCATCTCATCTCATCTGATCGCTAACGTTAGTTTCAATGGTAGGTTACTTACCAGCAGAACATATCGAAACACCAACAGAAAGACTAGCAAGACTTAACAAACATAGGAACATTGATGTACGTGATTTTTTCTTGGCCTTCGATACGTTACTAACATGCACAGCTTTCATCGACCAGGTTGGGAGACCAAGCAGAGAAGTCAAAAAACCCCTTGAAGAAAGCGATTCGACGAAGGAATGCTAAGACTGTGACCTTTACGGCTCCGACATACGTCGAAGCTTCGGATGTCGATTACTCTACTGACGAAGAGGATGGTGATGGAGACTTCTACGGGCAACAAGAGCAACAGTGTGAGCAGCAAGAGCAGACCGTTGAGGACGATGAAATTGTTGCAATAGAGCCGCTCAAACCACGTTCTGAGCTACACGAAGTGAAATCCGAAAGTCCAGAAGGTGACAATTCTGCTGTTAAATCAAGCTTAGACGCAGCTAGAAATAGTGACGAGATATTGGAAGGAAAGCTAGAAGGTAGCAAATCCAGGAATGGTACTCTACGCAACACGGATTCATTCTTCAAAGACGACACAGTGGAAACTCGAAAAATTACACTTACGCCAAATCTGCTTCGTGATGATTCTAGCACTTCAACTCGGACATCTAATGAATCAGAGAAACATAAGCAGAGGCCGAGCCTCGATAGACTTGAGAGGGATCTTATGTCAGACAAAATTAAGGACAAGAAGGAAAAGAAGGACAAGAAAGAAAAGGAGAAGAAGCCAGGGATGCTTAGCGGGCTATTCAAGCGAAAGGACAAGAAGTCGAAGCAGCAAGATGATGATCTCGAAGACTCAATGACATCAAGCAAGCAATCAAGCGAGAATCCTAGGTCATCTCCTTCCCCTAGCAAGGACTCGGATTTGGCATCTCTCGAGGAATCAAGTCCTGAAACTCAGAAACAGCCCAGCAAGTTGCAAAAACAACCGCGACCGGAAACCTCGCCCAGTCGCAACCAGAACACGAGGGCGCCAAGGCCTATGGAACCACAGCTTGCGACAATTTCTGAACGTGCATTCGCAGCTGATTCGGCCCCAGGGCCTTCGTTACGTCTAGTACAGCCCGAGCCACAAACAGGCACTCCAAGCCAACAGGAATCTCCAAGCTCACCCACGAGTTCGAGTCCCAGGTCACCTGGGCCGATATCTAAAATTTTACATTCCGCAATTTCTACCAATTCGGAGCCAAAGCCTGTCAAAGCCAAGAAGGCAAAAGCTCGAGTCGAATTGGATGATTTTGATTCATCTTCGGAAGAATCTGATGTTGAAGAACCTATACGTTCCTCAGGTGAACAGGCTCAACGACCTATTCCAGGTAGCTTTCCTGACAGTTACATCGCAACCCCTGCGAATGAAAATCCTGACGCTATGGATGAGAGATTATCGGAATCGCCAGTACAAGTCTCTCCGATCACACCGACAACTTCTCATCCGCCAGCACTTATGGTAGATACGTCTAGTCAAGAAGAACCACCATCACCAATGTCATCACCTTCACCTGAGCTTATTGATGCTGATGATGTTAAGAAGGGGACGGGAAGCTCTACAACTTCAACATCCACACCTACATGGAGCGACTCGCATCTCAGGACATTCTTCGATGATGATACAGACATAAGAGATCTGCTAGTTGTTGTGTACGATAAATCAGGAGTAGTGCCGGCAGGATCAGACCATCCTGTTGTGGGTAACCTTTTCAAGGAAGAAAATGCCAAACTGGCAGATATAACCAACGTGAGTTTTGATGAGATAAGAATAAATATTATTGTACTGACTATATTACAGCGTTTGGATGGAATGCTTGGTGATTGGTTAGCCCGCAAAATGAGGACACAATCTTCACGATGAACACCAAATACAAATTGTAAATCTTACATGAATCAATGAATTTATGATGAAGCTGGAGAGTGGTTTGGGCACAAATTCTGGCGCTACTGGGGAAAAGGAGGGTTTGGCATGGGGATGGGGATGGGGATGGGATACCTTATACCACAACATTGGATCTTTGAAAGATTTGTTCATTCGGCATTGGCAAGGACACCTTGTACATAGTTTTGCTTGCATCGTCGGCTGGTTATTTTCGATTGGTTTTTTTCCCCTTTCATACTGCTCCTGATGGATTTATATATCAAAAGATTCTGTTGTACGCGGGTATCCGAAGGGTCACACACCAGGTAGCATTGAGCTTTTCGTCCCCATCGGTGAGACTTGAATTGAGCTTCAATTAAGTATTGTGTTATGCATTGGTTCCTGTCGGTGACGTGAATGGTGATTATATATATATATATTATAGTGGTTAAATAAAGAACCAGTGGCGATTAACGCGGGAACTATACTATTTCTAACTTTTTTAGATGGATCATCATCAATATTTGCTCTTGAGATATTTATGGAGCTTTTTTCCTGTGTTTTAACGCCCCGGTTCCATATGGGGAATTGCTCATGTTTTCTCCGAGCTGCTATTCGTTGACTTCCCTTAGATCCTTGTCTTGGATGATATATAATGTAATGACTTCATTGGATATTGTATTCTTCACTTTGTGGCTGGTTGGGTGGTTATTAGAGGGGAAATTAGAGGTTATTAATTTATCAATGGACAGAGTAAATATTGGAAGTAGCTAGCTGGGTACAGAGTAAGTAGTTATGTATTACCCATAGTACATGTCAAACTTGGAGCTTGTGATATTGGATTGTACAACTGACTTCACAATCCAATATCCAGTATTCTAAACATTTAGCTAAATGTTGTCAATTTTCTTGCTTGGGATGTGTGATACTGAAATCGTTTTGAGTTACTACTTGGTGATAACCACAATATTACCTACCTCCTAACTCGCATTAATAATCATCTAATCCTGATACAATTTCACCTTCATAGGACGACACTACCCAGCGTTTGGCGTGCATCCATCATTTTCATTCACTTAGACACCCCCGTCAACCCGCCCGCTTCACTTTGAACGACCTCTCATTACCTACTCTGTGCTCACTCTGTGCTCACTCTGCGATCAACCCACCAGCCATTAAAAAGTTAAATAAAAAACGTACAACTTAACCCACCATCCAGCTCCATAAATTTAAGCGCAGAGCTTTGACCACTCCTTCACAGAAGGTTAAGCGAAACGTCTGCATCTACTGTATGATTCTTGTAAGGAACTTGGTTTGAATCGCTGCGACAAAGCCTTTTGGTCTGTTTTGCGCGGCTTCGCCTTCTTGCCTTCGAGATATAATTATGGCATTCGAGTCCGGCACAGCCTACCCAGAATCTGATGCGGATGACGAGTACGAGAGAAGTGTGCATAACAGTTCCCCAGTCCTCGCCAACGATTCAGAGGATTCCGACGGTCTTTCCTCCAATGAGCATACCCCGACTACATACGGCAACCATGGCATCGGGGATACTCTATCGGAAGCTATCATAACGTGCTGGAGCGCAGAAGATTGCGCCGAGTTTGTACGTAGTCTGGGACTGCGGCTGTATGACGATATATTCTTAGGTATGCTTTAAAGCGGTATTGATTGACCTTTGAACTCCTATCTAATTGAGAGAGATAGACGGTCGGATCACTGGAGACGTATTGGTAACATTACACCATAACGATTTAAAAGAGATGGGAATAACGAGTGTGGGGCATCGACTTACAATTCTCAAGAACGTTTACGACATCAAGATCAAGCAGGATGTGCCTGTAGAGAGTGATCATTATGTGCCACTGTGTGAGTTGGTTGATTGAATGGCAATGAGTACTTTAGCTGATTCCCTTTGCAGCAGCAGACGCCGAGGCTCAGTATGCCACCGCGACACTCAAAGACATCAAATACCTTGTCGAGCAATTAAGATTACGAGACGAACGAATGAGCATCGCAGAAATGGAATTACGCAGGCTAACTGCTGAATATACTCGATTGCGGGAGGACCTTTTACCGGTGTTTCGGATGGCTAAAGAAGGACAACCGTTACCATATCACCCTCCTGGCACCAACAATCAAAGCTCATATTCTTACGATAACAACAATACACTATCACCTCCTGCACCAACGCCTTCTTCAAGCCAATCAGGACTTTCGCGGAAGTTCTCAACCAAAAAGCTCTTCCTAGAATCAACGCCAAAGAATGCGTCTCCTACCTTCAACTTACAATCCGGTCATGATAGGTCTCTGATGGAACAAGCTCTCGACCCTGCAAACGCTGCCGAGCGGGCAGTCCTCTCTTCATCGCACCTCAGCGCTACGAACAACGGCTCGCAATCACTGTCACCCGGTCAACCTTCGCCTAATCAGCCCTCGCCGACTTCCCCTCCTCCCAGTCATTTGAGTGGATCCACCTTGGCCTCACGTTCATACCGATCAGATCAACAACCTACTCCAGGCCGCAGCACTTTCCCTCAAAACGATAACGACCAGTACCCTCCATCTACATACTCCCGCGATAGTACCAAACCAGCACCTTCACGGCGAGCCCAAACACCTGCTCTTGAACCACCTTCTGGTGGCGGTGGTGCTTCGGTCGAAATATTCAAATCATTCCGTGTCAGTATGGAAGACCCATGCTACAAGGTCTTGCCTGCTGCTTTGAAAAAATACAACATTAATGCACCTTGGGAACAATACGCTTTATACATTGTCTATGGGGATAAGGAAAGATGTTTAGGTATGGAAGAGAAGCCTCTGATTCTATTCAAACAATTAGACAAGGAAGGCAAAAAGCCTATGTTTATGCTGAGGAAGATTAGCCCCAATACAGAGCCTGGAATACAAGACGTTCCTGGAAGTGCAGGTCTAGACGGTAGAAATGGTGGTCGTGGTGGGAACAACTCCATATACGACCCCCCTGGTGGCATTATATGACCTCGGTCAGCTTTTCGGATTAGACGTTATTCCTTGGAGTTGCTGCATTGGTTTACACTGCATAGCGAAAGTAGGCGACACCACAATTCCTTGTGATAGTATGTGTATTGGAAAGAGAATTTATGGAATTACAAATTTAGGGTAAATTCACTTTGTTATTTATCGGCTACCCAGCTGTTTTGGTATTTTTTTGGTCATATTATCTATCAATGAGGCGTATCATGAGATGAACGGTTGAATATTTGTTTTTGGTCGGATTTGACTGTGGAAGGGAGTTCTTGGATGAAACTCCTGGTTTGGATATATAGGCAGCTTGTAGTGGCTGATAGGGCGGGGCAAATCCAAGGGA
Organism: Sclerotinia nivalis; assembly: GCA_029531795.1. Lineage (NCBI taxonomy): Eukaryota > Fungi > Ascomycota > Leotiomycetes > Helotiales > Sclerotiniaceae > Sclerotinia > Sclerotinia nivalis. The sequence goes on from JAPEIS010000002.1 coordinate 2,110,254, forward strand.
AAATAGCTTTGGCAAAGCTGAGAGGGGCTGGGCTGGCTTGCGTGGAAAGGAAACACCGGGAATAGGAAGACATATAAATCAAATGAAGAGGGTTTATCGGAGATTTATCAAAAATTTATTAGAGATTTACAATTGTTGACTTTTCTCCGTGATCAAACTGAATCGGGTCTTTAGACAGGCCTTACTGTGACTAGTTAACTGGTAGATGTTCGACTAATTGATAATCTAGATAACCAGTCTGATATCTGATAGACAAATCTTTGAGGCATATAACGTAACCTTCTAGAAAGGCCCTCGTATAAATAGCATGAAAGCTTTGTTTTAGGTGGGCCTCAGGTAGTGCACTCCGCACAAACCCTTCTCCAGCTGGATGAGGACGTAATCTAATATGTAGTAATGACGGAGGGTGAAACTTTCGAAGTAACGAATTAGGATTAGAATATATAGAAACTTACATAAACAAATCAATCGTACTCTACAAGTTAGTTAATCAAGGCTCTGTTCAGAAAGATCGACATTGTAAAAATAGATAATGGAGTTAAACGGATAAATTGCCGAAACTAATCGAGCCAATTAAAGGTTATGGGGTACGGAATTGTTTGTCTTGACGGGTTGTTTACGCGTGGTGAAATGCATGTGGGAGGGAGGGCTCAGCCTCATCTACGGGAGCTTTCCCAACCTTCGTAGCCCGATGAATAGGTGGATCATCATCCACCTTGTGCATCTTGGATGATATATTATTATTGTATAGTAGCTACAAACAACTAACTATTTTGTACGAATCATACTGTCAACTTTGCCGAGTTTCATCATAGCTAGCTATAATCGTTTTGTCCGTTCCAAAGTGAAAATCCAAAACATCCAACAAATCATCCATTTATTTGCTTGCCCTTGGTTCAACTTTCTTTAAAGACTTGAAAAGCCAACCACATCTTGCAGCAGTCCTTGTAGCTGCATCGAATCATCATGCTTGACGAGAACCTCCCCACCTTCTTCTTCAAAGCATCAACCGATACTCCTCTCTCAACCCCCATCTTCCTACGACAAGATGGCTCCGACCTACAACCCGAATACTTGTTTCGCCGACCAGATACCAATCTGCCAGCCTCGAAAAACTGCTATGCGGTAGCCCTTTACGATTCTTGTAACCCTGAAGTTCTTTATGCAGAAGTACTAGTCCAGCCCGAGTGGACCCAACCTACCCTTTCCCAGGCCGAAATTCGTGCTCAAAATGGCATTCCTCCTCCTCCAGTACCAATCGTTCCACAGAGTTTCACAGTCCAGTTATACAACCCTGATCAACAAGTATTGGTGAAACAGATACCCGGCTCATGGAATAGTTCGGCGTATTGGGAATTTGAGATGCCTCAGATCAGTTTTCGCGCTCCTTCTGCCTCGGCCCTTGATAGAAGTCAGAGTGATCCCGCAGTGTCAGATTTTACACCCAAGGTTGCGTTTAAGTGGAAGAGAGATGGAAAGTTCTCCAAAGATTTGTCATGTTTCCTGGTTGGGCAAACTGCAGAAGGTAGAAGAAATAAGGAGCCAGATATACCAATTGCCATGTTTAAAGGGGGGAAAGATCTTACGATCTATCAACCTAATATGCATCGAGTTGATGTCGAAGATTTCAAGGGTTTAGAAGTAGTACTTTTATTATCGGCCCCAGTTATCAAGGATATATTCTTCAATCCCAGTCGCGAAATGTTCAATATAAGTTCACCAAATGCAAATCCAGGCCCATCCCGAAAACGCAATAATAGCGGCCCTGTTATCCGCGAAAATGGTAGAACAGCAATCTCCCCCGTAATGGCCGGAGGCGTCATAACCAGCCCCCCACCTCGCCGTACCTCATATCCTTTCCCACCCGGACCCTCTCCACCCTCAACAGTAAACCCACGCACACAATGGGGAATCGACGCCGAAACCGCGCGTCTAAAAGCGCTAGTTGAAGCTGAGGAACGGGAACGCCAACGCCTTGAATCATTGGAGGAGCAACGTATCAAAAAAATGTTAGAAGAGGAAGAAAGAGAACAGAGGAGAAGAGATGCGGAAATCGCAAAGGAAACGGAACGCTTGAGGAAACAATATGGCGTTACACCTGTCAACGGACCAGTCAGCGGATCAGTCATCGGAAATTCAAGACAGAGGATACAATTTGCCCCGCAGCAAGTGCCGCTGAGACCAACCATCACAACGCCTTCTAGTGCGCCGCCGCCAAGACCAAGACCGATGAGTACGGGCCCTTCTAATTTTTCCATGACGAATGGTTGGTTTGGTGGGTCTTCTTCTTCGCAGCCGAAACCGCCTAAGCAGCAACAGGGACAAAGTCCGTATTTGCAAGCGCCTGGTAATGGGACGGCGAGCTCGAGTGGATTTTTTGGGGGCAAGAAGATGCAGAAGAAGAGGAGTGTTTTCTTTTAGGGGGTAAGGGGGGTTGGGTGGGTTTTTGATGAGGGGGAAATTGATTGTTTGGACTTTGTATGTATGTATAGATGAAGATGAAGATGGAGGGGAATGAGGAGATAAAGATAGAGAGATTTTATTTCATCTCGTCGCTGTGTTACTGGTTTGAATGATTATGGAGTAAAGGTCTGGTCTAGTCTAGTCTGCTCTAGTCTAGTCTGCTCTGGTCTACTTGGGTGGGTGGGAATCCCTGTATTATCTTCTTTTGATCTATTTGCTATTTGCAGTGGAATTTGGAGTTTTTGGGCGGGGGGACTTCGGTGCATGGATGGAGGAATTTTATCGATTGTTATAGTTATAGATCTTTCTTGGGTTTCGATCGTGGATAGGTGGTAGGTGGTTGGTGGTATGAATATCTATATAATGACTTATGATTCATGATTTGTGACTTGTGGTTTTCTTTTATGTGTGGTTTGTGATTTTAGCTTTAAGGAAGTCGTTAATATGATCTGTTGTGTAGAAGGTCGTTCTGGGATGGTTTTTATCTTTTTTATATAATGGAAATATGTTTTTGTATTCAAATACAATCATATCAAATCAAATGATTGGTTGATTGTTTCCCTCCAATCGAGAGAAAAGAAAAAGAGGCAAGATTCTAAATATCTCGTTTGAAAATACTCAAATCAAGTACGAAATGTTGTATTGTCATTCACAATCGCAAGTTGCATTTATAGGGCATTGCTCCTTGGCCGCAAAGCAATCTTCTCGTCACATTTGCATATTGGCCTAGTTGTTGGTATGTGTTGGGAGTGTAATTGCTTGTACGATCACCCACGATCCGATTTAGATTTGCTCTGATCCTATGTATGGTATCCCCTCATAATCTCTCGTCATCTGTTGGTACTGCGGTGCAGTTTGGCTTCGATGCACATAACCATCCTCGATATTTTGACTCTAGTACTTCGCTCTTTCGTTTCTTTTACATCCTCCTGCCTCGTGATTTCTCTTTTGCATTTTTGAGCTACTGGACTCGTCACGATGTTGAAGACCCATTACTGTTCCCGTGGAGAAGATTTCTTTTTCTGTATAGACTGTCTCGTGCGAAGCAACCAGTGAGCCTCAGAGCTAGTCCCCGAAGAAAATGGCGTTGATATAGTATCAAACATAGTCAAACTTTCCTTCGATGAGATCGAAGCGATACTGCAGAATGGCGAATGCAATGCGGGCTTCAAGCTTACCTATTATTTTCTTCGCACTTTATCTCTTCGTGTTCTGCGTGGCCCTAGACGATACAACCATAGCGATAGGAAGTCCTTGTATTTCTGACGATTTTCAAGCTCTCTATAATATCGCTTGGTATGGTTCGGCATACTTACTCACTACATGCGCTTTCCAACTTTTCTATACAAAACTCTATTCGCCGTTCGATATGAAATCTGCGTTTTTGGTCGGGCTGCTTCTCTCCAAAATTGGTTCAATAGAGTACGGCACTGCATCGAGCTCAGGAGCTTTAATCGTTGGAATTAGTTACGGATTTCATAAATACAGAATGTATAAACTGAACATTGTCAATGTAATGGGCAATTGGTTTGGGAGCTGCGGGAATATTGTCTGATACCATGATAATCATGCACATTCAAGTCTCGTACACAAGCGGTTTGTGTACACTGGAATAGGGATGCAGTGTTATTTATGGCTTGGCATTGGTTATTGCCCCTTGATCAGAGGCTCCTTCAAAGACAAGCTTCTCGCTCAGACTTAGGCGGTGCCTTGTGCCTTAGTGTAGGCGACAATGTCCTTTACAACAAACTGATCAAGCATATTGGAAAACTGAATATACCAAGTGTTAACCGAAGAATAGTGGTTAGTCCTAGCGCGACTTGGTTGCGTACTTAAAATTATGTACCTGCTGAGTTTGTTGAGCAGATAGTGGAAGTCTATAATCGTGCTTTGGTGGACATCTTTTGGACTGCTTTGATTGCGGCGTGTTTGGGTGCTATTAGGGCGACGGGAATAGAATGGAAAAGTGTACATGCTCCCGTTGAGGAAAAAATGAGGAGCTCATCAGAAACGCTCTCCCACGAGGCGTAGTCGTTGAATTACGGTCCGAGAAGCTTGAATTTCTGAGGCTTTATTCTTGCGCGTAACGACCAATATACGATGTAACCCGGCGATTGAAGCTTGGATTAGATCACCGTCGATGATGCGCCGCAACCATTTTTCCGTTACTAGATCCGCGGGGCGAAATCTTTGCCATAAAAGGTGCCCATGATGTCAAGGTGCGGTTTCATTTTCAGTATTCAGTGTATAGGGTGTATAGTAGTATACGTATTACATTCTTGAAGAGATCCATGATAAGTGATATTTCAATGTTTGATCCAACTAGGAATAGGTGCATATGTAGATAGCTGAAACCTGGTTGAAATACATCCAAATCTCCAACATAATATCACCGGCATACACCAAACAGACCATCAAACGACGTGTCCTACGTGGAAAATCCTACTGTCTTATTGGATATCTCATTACCTATCATCAATACGCGCCATCTTTTCCAATACTTCTTATATATTGACCCATCCATCGACTTATGAAGGGGCACGGATAAAATCCAATTCATTATTCTCCATGACTCATTCTCGGCGCCGAGGGACTCAGCATAGAGCAGTTGTTGAAAAAGTCCTTCGCAAGTAGGGTCAGTTCTACTTAGTCGGAAGGTATTGCGCATGCATCCTCTTGTCATGCTTTTTTATCAACAATGATCTTACCTTGCACCGCACACGAGCCAATATTTGATTGAAACTAAGGTTCAGGTGCTCTAGTTCTTCAATATTAAAGATACCCGCACCTTTTTATTGGCGTGTCTGTACGAGGGCAAGTGTACGTCAATTACACAGCTTCTATCCGTCGCTGAACAGTTACAACTTGCCAAAGAAAAAGCTGATATCGAAATGCAAGTAGAACGGAAAAGATAAACCATCCAAACTGTAAGATGAATAACCTCTTAAGTTCTTTCTAACCTTGCGCCGTTTTTATTTCTTGGTCATGATAGCCTGCCATAAACCTATAATCGCGTCGTCGATTTCTTACTCAGAGAATTGTCGTTCTTGAAAATTCATATCTTGATTGCCTAGAGCTCGCTAATAGCCCCTTAACTAATCATGAAAAGTATCACATCATAGCAAGCGCCACTAAACCCACCGTACTATTTATTCACCGCACCTGGCACACTTCCAAATACCTCAAATCCACTCGGGACATATTCAAACCCGAAGGTTTTCCATCGAATGTCCACTCCAGCCGACTGACGTTGAAGTCATTCAAGACTTATCAAAGAAATTGGTCGAAGATGAAAATAAGGGTGTGGTTATAGCTATGCACACGTATGGAGATGCCGCAGGCCCAAAAGCAGTCCTTGAATCTTATGGAAAGACCGCTCGCACCAGTCATGAGCTCGCTCTCTGGTGATGCGATCATCTTCTGTATATGCGTGGTTTCATAATTTCAATTGAGACTTGCTTGCTACATACAGCCCTTGGTGGTACTCTTCCTTCATTCATCAAAGTTGAGGTAAACCTTGATCTCTAACAACTTCCCTTATCTTTTCATACAGAGATATACATTCCATTGGCAACAAAATGAACCATGTTTCCTCGCCCACTCATAGGAAGACGGTTATGCAATATGGACGAGCTCGAGTGTCACTCCTACAATGATCTCTCTGAAGATCAAAAACAAACTGGATTTCTGAGCTGGGTCCCTCACCTGCTATTGCCAAATGACGCCTTAGACGTATGCTGTTCATCAGCACTATCTAGTGACTTATCTTTATTGGATTGGTGACTAGACCTCGCTGATTAAGTACAGGAAATGATAGTGAAGGAAATTGGTCTCGATTCAAGACTGAGAGGTGTACGGCGGGAAACTCTCCTATCTTAGCCAGCCTTCTGCTGTCCTTGGCGTTGTAAAGAAAATTGTAGAGCAAGCTTACAAGAGAACTTACTCGATCCGAAGCTGGGGATAACCTCCTCGAGCCTTCTTTGAAAATCATCATACGTTTTTCTTGGCTCGTGTTGGAGATACAGCAATGTTGATGGCGATGGCCTGGACCGTGGATCGTGCCAGACCGGATCAGATATATGTATCTGGTAGTTCTTTCGATGCAATATATCAGTGAAGTAAACACTGTTCACTGATCAAAGGACGATTTTTGAGACAGAAATGAAGGACGAGGCAGCTGAAACGAAACCAGATGAAGCGCAAGAAAGAGCAAGCCAGTAGAGGACCTGAAAAACATGGACTCTCCGGGAACAGTCTATACATGTAATTTTCTCAGTCCAGGATCGAATGAGCCCGAATGTCCCATCATAACTCCTCCATTTCTCCCGATAGATTTGACAAACTTTCCCTTCGATCATTCAATCATTCAAGTAATCTTCTTGAACTTCACCAAACAATGATTTTTCATCCGTCTTCGGGGTTTCAACCGGCCCCAAATATTAATTCCCTCCTCCACTCAGAACCAAACTCAACTCAACTCTAGCACAATCCTTAACCTAGCCCTAACTTCCCACCCATAAATTCGGAATTTCCAAAGTCAACCAACAATAAAGTTCATTTTTCCTTACAAATCACAAACTTAAATCCCAAAACGCAGATTAGGCCAAATCATTTAAAATCATCAGATGAAAACAAAACAAAACAAAACACCACACGCCACCGCACTGATGACACCCCCCAAAATGCCCGAAATGCCCGAAATGCCCGAAATCTCCGAAATCTCCGAACTTTCCATCCATCCATCCAAACCTTCGAAACCCCCAAAAAAACAATAAAACCCATCCCGCCCAATCCATGCAGCGACGAACCAACAAGCCCCAAAACACCGTTTCGATTATATAATGCGTGTAAAAATTGATACTGTGTAAGTCTTACACTAGTTCTACCAAAGTTAACGTTTGAGATTTGAGGTATGGAGTTTGGAGTTTAGGTTCATTACCTAGTAGAGTCTTGAGGAATTTTTACGTTGGTTGATTTGAATATGAATATGAATATGAATATGAATATGAATATGAATATGAATATGAATATGAATATGAAGGGGAAATTATAATTTAATGGGGAGGAAGGATTTAATGGGGTTAGTTTTTTTTATTTAGCAATGGATGGATAATTTACAGATGGAAAACTTTCTCAACTGACTTGGTTAAGTCGGCTTGTACATTGTGAATGAAGGAAGTGATTGTGCTAGATATATCATACCATAACACATCACATCACATCACATCATCAAGAAACATCACTCTCACAACCACAATACTCCAGCCTAGAAACATCCCTCGAAATATCCCTCAAAAACCCTCCAAAAACCTCAATACAAAGTAAAGCAGTAACGCACCCAAGCAGCCCGAACTACCACTACTATGATCCGAGAAACCCGAACCCGGGTGAGAAAATCATACAAAGAGTCAAGAATAGCATGAGATAAACAAAACATCCAACCAGGTCAATGATTTAAAATCTTTCTAAAGTATGTAGGAACTAATAGCGCTGCACTTATATATTACAAAGCTAAGACAGAAAGGCAGACAGACAACAATCTCTGCTCTTCCTGCGTCTCTTCTCGTATCGCCTCAGCTATCACCTCGTCAACCCCTTTCCTCCCCTCTAAAACTCACCTCGTTGCATTCTCACCCATCTCACCTCGTTACTTCATCTCCCGTACCACCCCCAAATCACACATTCATGTATTGATTGCCTGAAAGTAATGCATCGAAGCCTTATATATTTTTGACAGTGCAGCAGAGCATTGAGCCTTTCATTTCCAGCCCAAATCTGCTTTCTCGTCGATTTTGTAAATTCATTCCCCAGTCCTCCTTTCCCTCCCTCTTGTACCCAAAGCACATATCATCGCCCCACTTCATCTTCATCCCCATCTCCATCCCCATCCTCGTCATGACATTACAATATGTTATACCTGTCAATCTCCCCTCGTCCTTTTCCCCAGAAACCAAAAACCAAAAACCAAAAAAAAAAAAAATCAATAAATCATTCATCCAACCAATCAATCAAGTACCAAACCCGAAAAAACATAACAAATGCTCCCCGCTCCACGCTATGCAATTATCATCGAATCAAGCACCAGGCTGGAACGAACAAATAGGTAGGTGGACATATATGTACAACAATGGAATGTAGATTCACAATTCGTGAAACTTCATCTTTCGTACGTCACACGTTCTGTTTGAGTTCTTCTATTTCTTGTTTAATTAAAACCCAATACTTTTATCCAGAATCGAACTCGGAACACGTGAGCCTCTTCCAAATTCAATTTCATCACCGGGATGATGTCTAAAAGCCGGATTCTCACTCGCTTTCCGCCGATGTGCCTCGGCGAATAAAGGATCAGGAACTTGTGACCGGTGGGTATACGAAATAGGAATTTCTGGCATTGCTGGCACTTCCATGTTACTTTGTTTCCTTTCCAACCGTCCCGTTTGTTGAGCTACCCATGATCTGACAGTACGAAATCGTGGAGCTGTCTCCTCCGACGTTGTTGTGTATATGGTATCTCGGTTCTGTGGCGCACCTTGGGATGCAGTCGTCCAAGAAAATCGAGAGACTGGATTTTGAGGAGGAGCACTGTCATCAGGCATTACAAGTGAATCGCCAAATCCTGACGATATTGAGGATAAGTAGCTGATATGATTGGCTTCTTTTCGGGAAGGATCATAAGCATTTGAAGATTGTCCTGATAGTCCTGACTGCTGGGATCTAATAGTTCCTATTTGAGAATAATAGAAATCGGTATTGCTTGGAGGCCCATATGATTGACCTGGACCAGCAACTGGACTAGGGGACATGCCCGACCCCGACTGGTTGCTCCTGGTCGAGTTTTGTCTTTGGAGATCTGTACGTAACTCTCTTAAATTTACAGTTGCAGATCCTGGACGTCCGAGGGATACTTTGTTGTCAGGGGTATTGAAGCCAGCCATTTCCCTTTCAGCGTATTTTTCATCAATAGGATACCCATTTCGTGAAAGTTTGCCGCTAACATAACCGGGAGGACGACCCGGGCCATCTCTGTTTCTTCTCCATCCATACCAACGAGCTTCTTCCTCTGATATCTCTCCCCTTGCTAATCGATTTATCTTCTTCATTCTAATGACGAGACATATAATAGCTCCAAGGATGACGAATATCCCTATTTATCAAGGTCAGCATTGATTAGTTATCATTCCCTTCAGAGCAACAAACCTATTGATCCAGCACTTATCAAAAGTTTCTCTGCTAAAGGACTCAAATCACCATCACTGTCATTGTGGTCACTTTCGCTGTGAGATTGAGATGGTATTTCTGAAGAAAGTGATGAAGCGTCATCTTCAAAAGCAGTCGGTGCAGCACTTGCACTGATGGCCTCAAAGGCACTGAAAGTAGACGTGGTAGCCGTAGCGAAGTCGCATGGAGCTCCATTGGAAATGGAACATAATCCTTTCCTTCCTGGCTGCCCTGAGCTCGGCATGCTGAATGCTGCAAATGACCCTGTTGGAAGTGACGGCATCGCGGACGTGATGGATATCTGTATGTAGTTAGTACACCCACTGACGAAAAGCTTTCGTCCCAACTCACAGAAGTCGACGGAGAAGATTCTGATGTCGATGTAGAACTTGGGGTAGCGACAACAACAACAGTCATTACACTTGACGAAGTAGTGATCGTGGTTTGCGTGGTCCAGGCAGTTGCAGTTTGTGTAGTCCAAGCAGTATCTGTTATTTGGGTCCACGCAGTCCTTGTGACCATTGGAATTGATGAGCTATCTCTATTCCCATTGTCATTGCTGTTTCCATATCTATTCCCATTATCATTGTCGCTTCCATCTCCATTATTGTTGTCGTTTCCGTCTCTATTCCCATTATCACTGACGTATCCATCTCCATTATCATTGTCGTTTCCATCCTTTTTCACCAATATCAGGCCGTTCAACATAACATTCCTTTGAACCAATTGGTTCATATATTGCTCTGATTGCTCTCTCATTGGTGCCATTGTCGTATTCATTCCTCCGGCAAGTCGTCGCTGCCCGTATCGCGACCGACAGAAGCTAATGCGATATGGACATGAACTGATGAGTATTCTCCTTGGTTCGAAGTAGAAGAAGAGTGAGCGTGATAAAGTAGATACCGGATCTCATGAAAATAATGATAAGAGAAAGAATGCCACGATCCAGTCGTGTGTAGAACACAAGTAAGAGAACAAACGGTTGACAAGGAAAAGCAATCAGGAAGCAGCCAAGTCGTGAACCTTGGGCCTTCGAAAGATCGGAACTAGCTAATGAAGTGGAGAAGAGAGTGCGTTTTGGCAGACAGTCAAGAGAGTGGACGATCTATGCTATTCTCGGAATGGTCATGCATTGAATTTGAATCTGGGGACGAACCGAAGGTCGTACAAAGAGACATCATGCAAAGCCACAATAAACTTGTAAAGAATTGGTATATGCGACACGAGGGAAAAAAAACCTACCCGAAAGATTACCTACACTGGCAATAATGTGCTCTTTCACTCTGGACCAGACTATATCGAGCTTGGTTCAGCATCTCAAGCATTACTGTGTTTGACATAAGACTCTAGGCTGAGCGTTGCCCCTGTCCAGAAGTTCGAAGAATGCGGCAGATCATTGCAAGACAACTAAGAAGCTCGCAGCAGTACGTCAGAGCCACTGACTGGTGGACAGGCATTGCTTGGAAAATTTGATGATATCTGGGACGGAGAGGGCGTTTCGCGCATTGTCCCCTGGTTTCATCATGGGCCCGCTCAACTTACCTACATACTAGGTAGTATATGTGAAGAATGGTAATTAGAACCTATGAAAGATTGTTTCAACTCATTGACAAAGTGAGCGGAAGTACAGTTATTGAAAGCATGAATGTTGTTGTTGCACCTTTAAGAGGTTCGTGAGTGATGGAGGATCAAAATGGAATGAGGCTCCACACCTCCCGCAAGGCTGAATAAACACGGCATGAAGCTACCGACCGTATTTTTAACCAACACTAAACTCTAAAAGGGGTTTTTTTCCGAGTGCAAGCTAAGCTCACGGTATACTCCGCACCACAGGAACCATTTAAGCTACGAGGGAGTTTGAGATTCCAGAGGAGTGATATTTAATTTACGAATTAAAGTATGGGAAGGGAAGCGTGAGCTCATTTTACAGTAATTCGTGAATTTCTCACCAAATTATATAAAAGAGTCCCTCCCTCTCTTCCTAGTAGTACCTACGTGAAAGTAGAAAGTGTCTAGGGAGTATCCGAAACATCATGAAATATTCAATATAAAGTAATCTACACTTCAATGCATTGTACGTATACCATCTTCAAGATTTTTCAAAGCCACGCACCTCAAAGTATCGTGGCTTACCTAGTAGTATCTTTTCACTTTCGATTCTGTCGCCACTTTTGAAATTAAATTCCATTGGTCCAGAATGCTGAGGGAAAACCTCTTTGAAGCTGCAGATAACGAATATCACCAATTCATGTGTCAAGGTTTTTCCTCTGATAACCACCACTATATGTAGCATAAAATTGAGAATGGGGACAGTCGTGTGAAAACTATTGTAAAGTCTGAATAAACTCACATTTCTCTATCATCATACTTTGCTACATCTGACTTTGATATTCAACTCGACTTTCACAATGGCTTTCACCATATCTCGGCTTACAGAAGACGATATTCCTGGCGCTGTGAGCGTTATTCAGGAAGCGTTCAAAGAAGACCCTTACAACCTTTGGATTTACAATGATCGATCTAAGGTAAATCCTTCTCATTTCTTCATGTTCAATTTTGCTCTGATTTTATTCTTTTCTTCAAGCATTGTATTGTAGCAAGCAATTGTTCCACTTCGCTTTTAGTTAGCTTGACTCGCTGAAATCATGGCGAAGGCGTGTTTCGTGATACCTGATACGATCATGTTCGTTCATCACTGACATAGATCTTGACAGCTGAACCTAGTCAGAAACTCGGTGTCTCTTGACATTCGATGTCGATGGGGAATTCGAAACGGCTTGTTCTATGTTGCTAAAGACTCTGAAAGCCAACGAATTTTAGGCGTTGCAATGTGGTTACCACCTAAATCTTCTGGAACGCCAGAAACATGGGCAGAATGGCTTGATAGTTGGAAAATGTGGATTCAACAAGTAGGCATGAACATTTGGTACGGTCGAGGTGGCTTGAATGTAAAGGTAAGAAAGCTCAATCAATATCGTATATTCCGTCTTCTTTCCTTAGCAGGAGCCTCAAAGTCATGAGAGTGTCATTTGTCTTACTGCATTGTCCGCAGTCTTCTTCAGTTTAGTGGGTAATTGCGGTATGGACTTCAACTTAGTTGCTAGGATTGTGTTTGGGAAGAAACTCTATTCGAGATGAGACTATAGAAAATCTTTTGCCAAGTCCTACAAGCAACAAGCAAGGCATGCAAGCAATGGCTAAGTCAGCCCTATCCTATTGCTTTCGAACGTTTCTCCAATCCTTTGCAACGTATTCTATCTTCATCATAATTTCTTGCTATGAAATTATGAGACGACCCTCGAAGAAATACTAACGCAATCTCGCCACAGCGTTATTATATTTGGAAGGATAGGCAAGCAGAAGCTCAATCCGAGATTTGGACAGATCCTCGAGGATACTTCTTTCTAAATATAATGGTTGTTCATCCTGACGCCCAGGGGAGGGGAATTGGAAAGGCGTTAGCCAAGGAAGTAACAAATGTTGCTGATGCAGAAGGACAAAGATGCTATCTTGAATCTAGTCGGGATATTCCCAACATGAAGATATACGAATCCTTCGGATTCCACTTTGAAAAGAAAATGGTTTGTGATGATGAAGGTGACACTTGCAATATCTACTGTATGGTCAGAGAGCCACAAGCAGAGTCAAAAGGATCTAAGAAGGATGTATGAGACTGTAGGTCTCTATACTACTGCAGGTGCACATGCCAGACGGTCATTCTTCTCCGCTAAGCTGTAAAGGGTCATCGCTATTGTTCTCGCCTGATACACACGGCATTAGATGGACCTTAAAAGCCATGTTACTTGGACAACTCGAAATTTCGCAAGACTTGAAGTGGTTGGCTAATCATTACTGACACTTTTCGGCGGTCCGGCAATCTTTTGAACTTTCCAAGATCTCCGAAGAACGGAGAGAGTGAGTTTGTAGATAGTACCGGGCGGTTATATATGCTCCATAAAGGATGATTTCACCTGAGCTTCTCTTTCTGGGGTTACTATGAGCCTGTTCAACATCTAGGTATAATGGACCATGTTAAAAGATAAGGCGCCGAGACTCTGATTCTGGTGACAGACTCCACATACGTGACATTTTCAAGTGGGAGCGAAGAAAATTATATTGCAGTGTCACCGAAGTACCTCCTAATAAATAAGTAGACCCACGATTGCACAATTTCAACAAGTAACTTGGTTGGTACGGTAAGGTTATTAGACAATTTACTAGACAATTTACAATTTCATGACTTTTGACTTCTTTTCTTTTAAATACGGACAGGACCGGAACTGATGGCATCCAGGTCAGAGCTCAATAAATATAAAAAATTGATAAGTTGCGATACCGGTATATGAGTGATTTATTCAGACTCCAGTTTCTAAAGTCTTGTCTTTTGTTTGAATTGTTTCCGAGGTTATTCGTTCAATTTTCACAGGTGCTCATGCGCATGTCAATAATACCTATCTATGTTCAGTTGTTGAAGCATTGTTGCGCTGATGAGAGAGAAAGAAGCTATCTTTTTATCGGCTCCCGGTGCGTAATTTTATCCTTGCAGATTTTAGCTTGGAATCTGATCCTAGCTTTTATCAAAATAAAAATTCCCTCTCAGTTGATAATTTTATATTTTTGACTTCCATTGTACTTCTTCATTACTCCACGAGTCCTCCTAAAAACCCTCACCTCCTCAATTTCAGGAGTTTTAGGAGTATGGCGTTAGCGACAAGAATGATGAGGTTACCAACTTCAGCTGTTGGTATTCGCACTATCGCTCAACGATCATATGCGACATCAAACCGGGCCCTTTTCTCACATGCGCGACCCAACGCCCGAGTCAACGTTGACAAGAGCAAAATCTCTCAAATTGCTCAACGGACCTACGCAGATGTTGCTTCTGTCAATGTCAAGAAGCCCAAGCGATTTCGATTCTTGACATACACTTGGCGTCTTACATATTTGTCTTTGATCGGAGGAGCCGCTTATCTTGGTTATGAAGTTTGGGAGCTTCGACATCCAGAGGAGCAATTCCAGCCAGACCCAACCAAGAAGAATTTGGTCATTCTTGGTACGCACAATACGTGTCTCCACTTTCCATATGGATAGCTGACATCAATGGGCTAGGTACTGGATGGGGTGCTGTGTCTCTTTTGAAAAAGCTCGACACGGAAAACTATAATGTCATTGTTATCTCTCCACGAAACTACTTCCTGTTTACCCCTCTTTTGCCATCATGTACAACCGGTACCGTCGAGCACAGATCTATCATGGAGCCTATTCGAAGCATAACCAGACACAAGAAGGCTGCTGTTAAGTTTTACGAAGCCGAAGCCACAAAAATCGACCCCGAGAAGAAAACCATCTCGATAAACGACAATTCTGATGTTAAAGGGGCTTCCCATACTACCGAAGTCTCATATGATATGTTGGTTGTAAGTGTTGGTGCGGAAAATGCCACTTTTGGAATTCCCGGTGTCAAAGAGCACTCGTGCTTCTTGAAGGAGATTGGCGACGCACAAGCAATCAGGAAGAGGATCATGGACTGTGTGGAGACTGCTACTTTCAAGGACCAATCCCCAGAGGAGGTTGAGCGTCTGTTACACATGGTTGTCGTTGGAGGTGGACCCACCGGTGTTGAATTTGCTGGTGAGCTTCAAGATTTCTTCGACCAAGATATTAAGAAGTGGGTTCCAGAAATTAGCGACAAGTTTAAGGTTACTCTCATTGAAGCTCTTCCAAATGTTCTTCCTATGTTCTCCAAGCAATTGATTGAATACACCGAGTCAACTTTCAAAGAAGAGAAGATTACTATCAAGACCAAGACAGCCGTCAAGAAGGTCACCGATAAGACAGTCGAAGCCGAGGCCACTGGACCGGATGGAAAGAAGTTCACTGAGGTCATGCCTTACGGTCTTCTTGTATGGGCTACCGGAAACGCTGTCCGCCCGGTCGTCAAGGATCTCATGGCACAAATTCCTGCTCAAAAAGATTCAAGAAGAGGCCTCGCCGTAAATGAATATCTTGTTGTCCAAGGAACTAAGGACATCTGGGCCACTGGGGATTGCGCAGTCGCAGGATATGCGCCAACAGCTCAAGTAGCATCACAAGAAGGAGCTTTCTTAGCTCGTTTGTTTAACACAATGGCGAAGACCGATACTATCGAACATGAAATCCAGGAATTAAGTTCTTCCTTGAACCTTGGCCCTGGAAACGCTGCCGAGATTGCCAAAGAGATTGAAGCACACGAGAAGCAATTGAGGAGAATCAAGGACATCAAGCCATTCCACTACACACATCAAGGTTCCTTGGCATACATTGGTAGTGAAAGAGCCGTTGCAGATGTCAGCTGGTTGAATGGTAACTTTGCTACTGGTGGTAATTTGACATATTTGTTCTGGAGAAGTGCATACTTGAGCATGTGCTTTAGCAGTAAGTTTTCCCGCCCCCTTACCTCCCACCTGTTCTTACTAACATAAATTCCAGCACGCAACCGTATTTTGGTGGTCCTCGACTGGCTTAAATCTAAGACTTTCGGTCGTGACGTTTCCAGAGAATAGATGATGAGAGAAGGGACAAAAAGAAAATGGCCGGTTGGTCGGGATAGATGGGAATTGGGAGGGCATGTAACAAATAACGAATTTTCGGGATAGACTGGTTTGGTTTCTTCTTGAACTTGTGCAATGGTGTTTTTTATAGAATCTCCGGCTCGAGCTCATGGTGAGTCATTCAGGGAGTTCGAGGGAGCGACAATAGTATATGATGAGAATCGAATGAACATGATCATTTCTTCTCCTTCTACTATTGAGAATTTATGCAAAGGTGGGGTGTGATACCATGGGTGCAATAAGGATTTATATAGATGCTTGTATCTATCAAAATAGTATACTCCTCTCCGTCTATACACCTTTCTAACCTTTTCCCCTGCGAAAAATGACTAGAGCACTTCCTATTTCTAATATCGTAGCCTCGTTGGTACTAAATGTAGACTGTAATTTGCCTTCCCTCTACCACAATCCAGTCCATAAGCGCGCGTGCAGAACCGAAAGGTACCTACTATACCATTGTTCTAGGATGTGCACATCGTCCTTAGATAATCGTAAAAGGTATATCATTTACTCTCTCACTCTACCAACGGATGATGATTCCAAAATAGGTAACTCAACAACTCCAAATATAGAATCCATTCCATCCACACAAACAAAGTACGCATAATCAACAATCTAGAACTTTCTAGAACTTATGAGCAATGAAAAGGACCTTCTCATCTTCAAGGTACACTTACACAAGAATCGTGGGAGCCACCATATATATGTCCTGAAACGTAGTACCGAATAAAGAAAGTTTGCCTCATCTTTAGTGTAGCACCGGCAAAACTTTCTTTTTCGTCATACAGAGAATGCCTAAATGTGTATAGCAGAAGCCGTGAGATACTAATGAACTCAAAAACTTCGAAATTAGAGCTTAGAGCTTAGGGTCCCAAATCTACTTGTATATGTTTGAACTAGTGGTACTTGAACATATCGTAATGACTCGGGTCTTGACATGTCAGATTCTGGGTAAGTCTTAGTTCCGGCAAATGCTTTCAAGCCTCGTGTCCCGAGATGGTTGTTTGTAGGTACTCCTACTTCATGGCGATATTGACTACCAAGTAGGTAAAGATGGATGAATGGATGAAATGAACAGCTAATAATATTATCGTGATGTGCTAAATGAAATTTAAAAGAGATAACATTACCTATATCAAAGTAGAATATATTCCATCAATTAATTAATATCAGGGATTCTACAACATTCTTTGCCATGCGAGGCTGATGACTTAATTGAACCTACCTTGGAAAGGCAATTAATTGTGTTCACTCACACTACAACCTTTTGCGTGGCCTTCTCGTTGCCTATTTTATCGATTATTCACCCATTTATTATGCCCCATACAAACCACCAGACAAAAACACCTTGCAAAAATTAGACTGTAACACTGTACTAAGCGGAAGAAACCAATAGAAAGAATCAGGCTATCTACTGACTTAGCGTGGTTCCGTCATATTCTAGGAACGCTACCTTTAAACTACAATACCCTTAAGCTGTCTTGATCTCTCCATGTCCAACACAACATCTTTCTTTCCATAAATTCTTTACCAAATCATCCATCCATCCATCCTTCCTTCCTGAAGGTCAATCTATCTTCCATCCATCCTCTTTCCTACTTCGATCAAGAAGTTTTTAATTTCAGTAATCGTCAATACTGGGCGATTTCAAAAGATAAATCATCAAAATCTTTAGAGCTGTTGTCGACTGTTAAGGTCAATATTTATCAAAATGTCTGCCAAACCCGACCATGTCGAGCACAAGAAGAAGGTTAACCTCAAGTAAGAAATATCTCCATCTGCCAGCTTCCTATCTTGAGGATACGGTTCTAACATCATGTCTAGTGATGCATCTGGTGCTGAGCATAAAGGCGTAAGTCGTCTACAAACCGCCACAATCTATGACAATAGCAAGATCGAACACTAACCAATATTCAATACAGAACGATGATGTTGCAACTGCAATTTTAAAAAAGAAGAAGAAGCCAAACTCGTTGATGTGAGTATATCCAACAAACACCCCACCTTCCTTGGCCGGTGCTTTGAAACTGACATGCGGTGGCAACAGGGTTACCGATGCTGTTAACGATGATAACTCCGTTATTGCCCTCTCCAACAATACCATGGAAACTTTACAATTGTTCCGTGGAGATACTGTTTTAGTAAAGGGCAAGAAGCGCAAGGATACTGTTCTCATCGTCCTTGCTGATGATGACCTCGACGACGGAAGCGCACGTATGAACCGTGTTGTTAGACATAATCTCCGCGTTAAGCACGGTGACATCGTTACAGTTCACCCATGTCCTGATATCAAATATGTAAGTATCAAAAGATCCACAGAAATCTTCAATATGCTAATATGTGAATAGGCCAAGCGCATCGCAGTCCTTCCTATCGCCGATACCGTCGAAGGTCTTACCGGCTCCCTATTTGATGTATTCTTAGCACCATATTTCCGCGAAGCCTACCGGCCTGTGCGACAAGGAGATCTCTTCACAGTTCGCGGTGGTATGAGACAAGTCGAATTTAAGGTTGTCGAGGTCGACCCACCGGAGTACGGAATCGTCGCTCAAGATACAGTTATCCATTGCGAAGGAGAGCCAATCCAACGTGAGGATGAAGAAGGAAATTTGAACGAGGTCGGATACGACGATATTGGAGGATGCAGAAAACAAATGGCACAAATCCGAGAGATGGTTGAGTTGCCGTTAAGACATCCCCAACTATTTAAATCTATCGGTATCAAGCCTCCCCGTGGTGTTCTCATGTTTGGTCCACCAGGTACCGGTAAGACTCTCATGGCTAGAGCTGTGGCAAACGAGACTGGAGCTTTCTTTTTCCTGATCAACGGACCCGAGATCATGTCAAAGATGGCTGGTGAGTCCGAATCGAATTTGCGTAAGGCTTTCGAAGAGGCTGAGAAGAACTCGCCTGCTATCATTTTTATCGATGAAATCGATTCTATTGCACCGAAGCGTGACAAGACCAATGGAGAGGTCGAACGTCGCGTTGTTTCACAATTGCTTACACTCATGGACGGCATGAAGGCCAGATCCAATGTTGTTGTTATGGCCGCTACCAATAGACCGAACTCCATTGATCCAGCTCTTCGTCGTTTCGGTCGTTTCGATCGTGAAGTTGATATCGGTATCCCTGATCCAACTGGTCGTCTCGAAATTCTCCAAATTCACACCAAGAACATGAAGTTGGGCGAGGATGTTGATCTAGAGCAAATTGCTTCCGAGACTCACGGTTACGTTGGTTCTGATGTTGCCTCCCTCTGCTCTGAAGCTGCCATGCAACAAATTCGTGAAAAGATGGATCTTATTGATCTTGATGAGGATACTATCGACGCCGAGGTTCTCGACTCCCTCGGTGTTACCATGGACAACTTCCGTTTCGCCCTTGGTGTTTCCAACCCATCTGCTCTTCGTGAAGTTGCAGTTGTCGAGGTTCCAAACGTTCGCTGGGACGATATCGGAGGCTTGGAAGAGGTCAAGCGCGAGCTCATCGAGAGCGTGCAATACCCAGTCGACCACCCCGAAAAGTTCCTCAAGTTTGGTCTTTCCCCATCTCGTGGTGTCTTGTTCTACGGTCCTCCTGGTACTGGTAAGACCTTGCTTGCCAAGGCCGTTGCCAATGAATGTTCCGCCAACTTCATTTCCGTGAAGGGTCCAGAGTTGTTGAGTATGTGGTTCGGTGAATCTGAGAGTAATATCCGAGATATTTTCGACAAAGCTCGTGCCGCTGCACCTTGTGTTGTTTTCCTCGATGAGTTAGACTCCATTGCCAAATCCCGTGGTGGATCTAATGGTGATGCTGGTGGAGCTTCCGATCGTGTTGTCAACCAACTTTTGACTGGTAAGTGTATTCGCTTTTTATAGTATGTGAACGTGGAAGCTAATCCTGTTTAGAAATGGATGGTATGACTTCAAAGAAGAACGTATTCGTTATCGGTGCTACAAACAGACCCGAGCAACTCGACAATGCTCTTTGCAGACCTGGTCGTCTCGATACTCTCGTCTACGTTCCTCTTCCAAACGAGAGCTCTCGTGCTGGTATCCTCAAGGCCCAACTTAGA
The DNA here is from genome assembly GCA_029531795.1 of Sclerotinia nivalis. NCBI lineage: Eukaryota > Fungi > Ascomycota > Leotiomycetes > Helotiales > Sclerotiniaceae > Sclerotinia > Sclerotinia nivalis. The sequence goes on from JAPEIS010000002.1 coordinate 2,130,585, forward strand.
AAGACCCCAGTTGCCGATGATGTCGACCTCAGCTACATTGCATCCCGTACTCACGGATTTTCTGGTGCCGATTTGGGATTCATCACCCAACGTGCTGTGAAGCTCGCTATCAAGGAATCTATTTCTTTGGATATTGAGCGCCGCAAGGCTCTCGAAGCGGCCGGTGGAGATGTTGACATGGAGGATGAAGATGCTGAGGACCCAGTTCCTAAATTGACCAAGGCTCATTTCGAAGAGGCTATGTCACAAGCTAGACGATCAGTGTCCGATGTTGAAATCCGCCGATATGAGGCATTTGCTCAGAGCATGAAGAGCTCTGGACCTGGGGCTTTCTTCAAGTTCCCTGAAGCTGGTGAGGCCGCCGAGGCCAACGGAGGAGGCGCTGGTGGATTTGGTGATGCTGGTAACGACGATAGCCTTTACGACTAGATCTGTACTCTTAATATTTTTCTACGTCATCTACAGCATACACATGAGAACCCGACGAACGTTTGGGGGGGGGCATTTGACCCGGTGGACTTTGATATGGGGCTCTATGACATTCGACATAGCAAAGTTTCATTCATGACGCCTAACATCATTGTATCAAGCCAAGAGTTGCGAGAGGTATGGAGATTTTCATTCATAGCGATATATGGTCAAGGTGGTGCCCTTAGCATAGAATGCGTTACAAAAACACATTTCATAAAATTCTTGTCATGCATGCATTCTTGGTGAAATGTTTATTTTAAGATATAATGACGTGTAGAGACCTATAGAGTTACCGATTCCAGAACGCCTCTTGGGTATGTATGAAGCTTCGACTTATTTTACATGATATTCCTCGATCATCTCCTAGCGTGTGTGGTAGATAAGTGTAATGTACGGAGTATGTATGCAATTGCGCAGAGGATTCCCAGCCTATTGAATCCCTTCATTCCCCAACCCCAAACCCAACCTCAATCCCAATTCCCAATTTCCAACTCCCAAATGTCCTTTTGCACGCCTTGTATATATACCCCAGATGTGATGTGATGATGTGATGTGATGATGTGATGTGATGATTGCTTATGTTGAAAACATCCCTTTCTCCGCTTTGACTGTGTAATACCCATCCAAAACGAGGTATGTATGTATGTATGTATGGGAGAAGGATGTCTACCTAGGTAGGGCAAGCTCTAGATGTTGGGATAGGTTCGTTGATATCCATGTCCATATCCACATCTGCTGTGTGTATATATCGAGGATGGACACCCAATAAATGTTGCTTGCTTGTTTGCTTGCTGCCACTATCCTTTTCTTCCTTGCTTCTATGCTCTGTACCCATCTAGATCCTCATCCCCAAAATTCCACATTATTCATTATTCCCCATCCCTCATTCCTAGGAACACAAGATAAAATGACAACTCTCCAAGCAACTGTTCACTCCACAACTTCACACACAGCCTCTAATGACTCCCTCGTAATTCGCACTCCTTCCTCTACTACATTTTTCGGCAGCGCAAGACTTTGTCCGCGTTCGCCGCGTCCTTTTGCAGTGCCTTCTTTTTCCTTCTTGTCTTTGTCTTTTTCCTTCTCTGCAGAGGTAGATGTGGATGTAGAACCATTAACGCCATTGGTAGAGGAGGACTGTGCAAGTGTATCCGCTCGTATGTCTTCCAGGACTTTGGCCATGAGAACGGGGAATGTGGTGTAGTTTCCTGAGCGGAGGAGGGAGAGAGCGTGAGTTTGGATTAGGGTGGGCCAATTGGTGGGGGAGGAGTGGAGGGAGTGGAGGAGGATTTCTTGGATTCTGTGGAGTGGGAGGGGAGGTTAGTGAGGGTTTTGGTTTTGGGAGGGGGGAGAGGGAGGGACACACTTGGCAACATGCCCATCTTTTAATAATAGAGAATTTATTTGTGATCGTAAATCTGCATCTTGGGTTGTGGGGGTATAGTTTGCGGCGCTCTTGGATACGCGGACGGGAGTGGTGGGTTCGGATGCCATTGTGAGTGACTGAGTGACTGAGTGGTTTGTATAAATTCGGAGTTGAAAGTTAGGTATGAGTATTGGTCTTGTGTGTTTCTAGTGTGTACGGGACACACAATGAGTTGACTGAGTTTTCCAGGAGACTCTGAGGTGGATGGACGATTGATATGAGCGCAGAGTATGAAAATATATTCTGAAGGTCAGATTCGTGAGGGAGAATGGAAATTTGGTTCAGAATTGTTCTTTTGCTGTCTTGTTGTGTATGACTTCTGGTACCTCGTCGGCGAGGCTGGGTTGAAGGCTGAATTTTGTTTGTGTGTTGGACCAATGAGGTAATTGGATGTAATTGGATGGGGATTTGGTGATCATGGGGGTGTGGAAATAGATTTTGATAGGGATTATTGCTTAAGCGAGGGATAGTTTTAATTATTTCATACTTAATTTGTAGTTTGTTATTCTTAATTCTTACGTGAGTATATCTTCATTTCTATTGTAATACTTATATCGCTCAGTGATGTAATTATTCCTCTATCTCGATTATCTACTTTGATCTGGACATTCATAAATCTATCTACGAAGTACGACTGACTCAGCCTCAGCTCCAAGAATATGTTCTACATCGGCGAGGCCAATTATTATTATCACACCCATGAAGCATAGAATCTTGATGTCCAATAAATCGATCACACCACTTTCCAAAACTGAAACCGTGAAACCCTTCACAGGTTTCATAGGCAAACAACTACACAAAGTCTATTCCAATCTCACCTGTTTTTCAAACGCGTTGCTTCATTCCATTGGATGAGAGGGCGACTGTGCCTTGAATGATGAAAATGGGCGCTTCATCCAATGCCATGTTCAACTCGGGTCAATTCTTAAAAAGCCATGGTATTTCTGTCTTGAAAGATCGTTTTTCAAACGCTCCCAAGGTCGAATCGATGTAGGTCTTTCCCTTTACCTTTTTATCTTTCTCCGGAGTGTTTGATCAACTTGCTCCGTGGTTATTGTCATTCCCGTTGATCGTCTTACTCCTTATACTCTGATCTTCGCATACACATTCTCATGTTTCCTTCGCCATTTGTTTCTACTTCGGCGACATTTTTTCATACTGTACTTCTCTTCTTCTTCTCTTTTTGCGTTCCTGTCATGATGCACCAGGAATCATTATGCACAGTGCCGTTGCCACTTCATATCAAATGAACACCTCATCAACCAAACGCTGAAGCATCGGAAGATCTTTTTTTGCTCTCTCAAAAACTGCGTCATCAGTCGGCAGGCACTGTTCTGGCACGAACTCCCTTTGAAGTAAGATCATTATCTTTTCAAACTAGTAAATTTCAAGGCTCAATTGAGTCACATCAGACAAATTACGTCGGAAAGCAAGGCTATTGTGGTGTGTTGAGTCGCAAACGAAGAATCTCAAACGTGACAAGTTTCGACTCCTGGCAAACTGGCAAACTCATTCGACTTCCATCGTCACGAACTATCCGGAGAGTATTTTTCTGATCATTATCCCAATTCAATTATTGGGTACATCATACACCCAAGATCTCCACCAGCAAGGTGATCCAGCTTTGGGATACACTCGAAACTTTTTTTCTTTGCAAGACCTGAAGGTCTCCAGAGATTCCACCAAAAACTTCCAAAATGCGGCGGCATGCTTCAGTGATTCTTGTCTGCTTGTCTTACATTCTACGCCTCACTAATGCCTTGTCACTTGCAAATTTTCAATTGGTCTCACCTACTGCAGTCTCATTGCGTTGTTTCCTGGAATATAATACTTTAATATCAACTTGCAAATTGTCAGACTTCAACAATGGCTGCTCCCTCGCTTGTCAGTCGGCCTTAACTGCAAAAGCTACATGTGTCAAAAGCGCTTGTTCGGCAGATAATGTAAGTCCAAATACATTATTAGGAATCGTCAAAAATGGTGGAATCATTGCAGCTTTATGTCCAAATTTCAAATCTTCTACTACATCAACGACTACACTGGTAAAAACCTCGACTACGAGTGCGAAAACTACGTCGGCCAGTGTCATGACTTCGACGACGAATTCTGTGATTATAACGTCTACTACATCGATTCCGAGTTCACCACAAAGCTCTAGTTCGACTGCTTTCACGACGACATTCTCTGCGCTTCCTACCACGGCGCAGTCTACGAGTACGGAAACTTCGAGATTTTCTGAATCATTATCTTCTCAAACATCGCCTTCTCAAACATCGCCTTCTCAAACATTATCGTCTCAAGAATCATCTTCCCAATCATCATCCTCTCAAACATCATCATCCACTTCCCTATCTACCACTTCATTGGAATCAACGTCATCTAGTTCTTCAGAATCAACAACATCTACTTCTTCAACCACGGATATAAATACAACATCAACCACAACCCAAACACAATCATCCTTATCCACCCCTACAAAAACCACGACATCAAAATCAAAATCAACCACCACGACTGCGGCAGTTTCAAATAATGGGGATGGAATTAGTGGTGGCGGAAGCCCATTCGATATTGATGCGAATAGTGGAAGTCTGCCATCTGAAGTGGTTAGGATGTCTGGGGGCTGGCTTATAGGTGTGGGGTTGATTTATGGAGGGTTGGGAGTGTGGTTTTTTATGTGAGGGGCGGAACTTGAGATTATGGAATAAGTAGGAATGGTAGGCTTGGATTGGATATGATAACGTGGAGGAAATACTTTTTTTGGGGGGGGGGGGTTGTACGATTAGAGAGGCGCGGGGTAACTTGGTTACATTAAGTTATGACCCTAGATTGGGATCGAATTTAGAAAGAGGTGGAAGAGCATTGGTGGCGCGATTTGCACAATATTTTACGACGTTATGAAATGATTGAGGGAGGATGTTAAGAGATGGATATGGCATAGGGGGATAAATGGATACTAGGTACACATGGGATCTGGATCTGGATTTGTATACAGGGTACCATAGTATAACATCGTACATCCATCAGAAGCAGATATCTAAGCTTAGGTTAGGTAGTGAGCAATAAATGATTTGAATACAATTTTGGAGAATGAAACAAGGACGCTATGATTATACTCGAGCGGTAATTTGTTGGTTACTTTCTGATATTGGGCAGGAAGTATATAAGTATATAAGTATATAAGTATATAAGTATATAACTATATAACTATATAACTATATAACTATATAACTATATAACTATATAACTATATAACTATATAACTATATAACTATATAACTATATAACTATATAACTATATAACTATATAACTATATAACTATATAACTATACTCTATAAGTATACAAGATCCCACTTTCTACTCCAGTCAAATCATCTACTCGTGCGACCAGCTGCAGAAGGTATGCAATACGTTCATTCAACAGGCTTAGATTTTACGGGTAGAGGCTACCTAGTAGTTAAGGATAGGTAGGGTTGGGGAGGTGTAATTAGGTATGATAAAGCATGAAGTTGTTGGTTTGGTTTATGGGGGATGGAGGGTGTAGGGTGTAGGATATAGAGTTGTATGTGCTTGTGTTTTTGATGTTGATGTTAATATTAGTGTAGATTTGGGGATTGGGATTGGGATTGGGATTGGGATTGGGATTGGGATTGGGATTGGGATTGGGATTGGGATTGGGATTGGGATTGGGATTGGGATTGGGATTGGGATTGGGATTTGATATTAGTATTAGTACTGAATCGGTTTAGAAGTACCTTGTATTCTTCCAATAATACGAGTATAGCTATATAGCTAAAGTATATAAATAAACCAGGTTGCGGCTACGAACTACGAACTATGGAGGAGAATTCGCAAAGAACAAAGTCATATAGAATTCAACGACTCAATTGGAATTTATACAGTTAAAAGAAAATAATTGTGCAGTATCATATAATCCTACATAACGAGAATATCCACAACATATCCGAAAGGAATTAATATTAACTTTCAACCCGCTCATTTCCCAGAGAACGCCTTCCCCGACTCCAACTCAGCAGCCCATCACTTTTAGCCGGATTTCTTTCCTTGCAAATGCCATGCAAAGACCTTTTCAAAGATTCCTTTACCATTACCCACAATGGTATCTCCATGACAAGGCACGATATTTTCAAAGCCCCAGGAGTTGATCCTCTTCACACTTTGATTGAATCCCTCCCTATCGTCTTTACTGAATGCATACCACAGCATTCTCTTGTGCCATGTCGCTGCTCCCTTTGTAGTCATTATACCCCCAAATAACTTTGTTGCCCATCCCGAATTTGCATTTTCGCCTGTCTTGGAATATTGCTCTGTAGCCGGTAGATTAAACATTAAATCTGCTTCAATCAATGTTCTATCCGGTTTGTAATAGAACACCAATTCCTTATTCGGATGCGCATCCACATATTCGTATTCGAAATCCGCGTCGAATTCTTCCGATACCTTAATCTCCGCTTTGTTTTTCTTGGTAAAGATGGTTTGGAAATGGATATTGGTGACTTTCTGATTGCTCTTGGATTGTTGGGCACGTTTTTCCGCAAGGCCTTCTGGTGCGATGAAATGTGCATTTGGGTAAGCGGCATGCCAATCGGACAGGAAGATATGATGCTCGAGATCAGGTGCTGCTACGTATGCGACTCGGTTTCCGAAGGATTGGAGCTTGGTTGATACGGATGGGGTGAGGGCGACTGGTGAGAAGACGGCAAGTTGACCGGACGTGAGTCGTACTATATGGATGAATGATTAGCATTTGTATCTGGTGGCAGTGTAAAGAAGAGAATCATACCTATGGTAGCTCTACCACCGATTTTAATCATGCCAAATCGAGAGAAAGGTACGGAAAGTGTCGTGATATTCGATGTCACGTCACGAATAACCATGACTTTTTCTGGATCTGAAGGAACAAGTTTGTCGGACATCTTGAGAATATATATGATATGTGCGGCTTTTGTGTATGCTGTGATACTAGAAGATAGGTATTCCAGTACGAGAGTTTAATGTTGTAAGTCTGTAAAACTGCTGGTTGATATGGTGGAGTGATTCAGGAATGTTCAGACCCTATGACGTTACTTCATGCGGGACACTCCCGTGATCAGCTGTTTTCAACGTGAAGAAGACGAAAACAAATAAACAAACACAAGGAGAGAGGATTGTAGGAAAAGTTTATGAGCAGAGGATATAGAGAATGGTAATGAGAAATACTTCAACCTTTATATACTCGAGAAAAGAAATGAATGATTCCTTGTTATCGTCTGTTTTTTTTTTCTTGCTTCTCTGTTCGATATCAGATGTCAGCAGATGAATAAGTTGAAATTCGATTCAAAGGTCTCGACCGATGAAAGATGGTTGTATTTAATAAGCATGAAGCATGTACTCGGCAGTGTGTTATTTACAGGGATGTGAAAAGCCTATAATTAGTACGGATGGAGATACCTAGACGAAATACCGGTCGGATGAATATTAGACCACCTCTATCGGTTCATTGATTGGCGATATTTAAAATAACTTGAAAGCAATTCGAGCTTCTAGATTTCCTGTATTTGTAAAGACAAGGAGCCAATGTTATCTTCTTTCTAGATATATGAACTTGATCATTCGTGGATGAATTGATAATGGAATATCTTTGGGGTATATATTATTCTCGAGTCTCATTCTTCACTCACATACATCCTTCAGCATTCCACAAATTCATAGAGGACAAATAACATCTAAAATCAAAGTATTTCTTATTTGATACAACTGTTACGACCCAATCTTATGTGGAATCACCTAATACCTAGCCAAACTGATCAGCAGAAATGAGAACTGTATAGTATCTATAACCAGTCGGCTCTTTGTACTATCTTAAGGCTGTATCTCTCATGTAATAACCCCTCAATTTGCTCTATCAATCCGAGTGGATACGTCCTTATGAAATAAGCAGGAAGAAAACATATGTAAAGTAGAGCCGGAATCTACGAAAGGACATCATGAACATGTTAAGGAGAAATTTCAGGGTATTTCGTTCATCCATCCGAAACACCATAAAGGAGAAATAGCACCAGTTTCGATACTAACTGTGCATCGTGAGCTCATGGAGAGTAGTTCGAAAGGAAGAGGCGGCTTCTTGTGTAGAATGGGTAAGGAGTAGATTGAAAGAAAGGGTTTCAGACATTCAAGCAAAGAAGCTATTCATGACTACCATACCAAATCCTGGTGATTACCCCGAGCGAGCGTTGAACCACCAACTTAATACTGCATGTGTAGAAATCAACCAGGGAACTGGTATGTGACGGGAATGCCAAGGAACTCCATAAGATCGAATCTCCATATGTCCAATTGACGATTGACGGTCTGGGGTAAGATTTGGTTCAAACCAAGGAAATCATTAGAGCCACTCTGTGCAAGGAGTTGTTGAAGCCATTTGCGAGAAGACTCGTTTTCTGCAACCCAAGCTTTGCGTTCATGCATAGTCGAGAAGAATAACCAAATTGCACCATAGACCGCCACATGAAATGCCAAGCCCTTGAATATAAGCCAAGTATCTGGGAGTCTTCCACGCCTTGGATTGAACAATACTGAGAAGAGTGAGGGTGCAGCTCGAGGTGTCCTATCAGCATCGGCAGCTGCTTCAGCTTCAGAATCTTCGGAAGACGATTCATCCTCGGGAGGTGATGGGATGTAGGGGGGTCTAGCAAGGAGTGTTGCAGGGATATAACTAAGAACACTCAATAAACGCTTCAACCAGTGGAAAAAAAGGATGAGAAAATTGAATTCGACCAAGAACCAGCAAACGATGGGATCGTGAGCGAATATTTGGAATGGCGTATAACGAATTGGTCCTGGGACATGGACTTCCCGACCCGGTACATCGATGTACACAGCAGGTCCTGGGACGGGCATTTCACGATCGACATATTGGATAGGGCCAGGGACAGGGACCGGAACTTCGATAGGAGAACCAGGAACCTTGACGATGATTTCTGGACCGGGAATGTGGACCTCTTTAATCACTTCTTTGATTTGGATGATTGGCTTGCGACCAAAGCCAGAATCACGACCGCCACGACCTTTTTTCATTTTGTGAATGAATTGTACACCGAGAGGTAATTCTCCTTCTTCTTCATCATGAGTGCTTTCAGCATCGGAGGAAGAAGTGCTGCTGCTGCTAATGCTAGCCGAATCCGATCCTTCTGATGGTGGCTTTCCACCAGCAGCGGCGGTGCCCTTGTAGGCTCCTGGCTTCATGTCGAAACGCGGCTGTTGAGCATCTTCAAGGACTTTCAGCTGTTGGATGAGTCCATTTACCATATCAATATATCCCTCCAAATGAAACTGCTCTTCGGCCGTTCGTCCACTGGCGGCCTTAGTCTTGAGTTCCTCGATCGCCTCTTGGAGCTTGACGCGAAGGTCCTTAGCTTCCACCTCCGTTTTCGCTAAAGCCGCCTGCGTCACCTCATTTTCTTTTTGAACTTCTCTAGCATCATTTCTGAAGTCTTCGAGTTTCTTCTGTTCAACTTTGATTCTCTGTTCGAGCTTTTCCTTCTCTTCTACCTGAATTTTTTGAAATTCCTCGATCTCCTCCCGAGCGCCACGAATTTCGGATTTCAGGCTATCAACCTCATCTTGAGATTTTTGGGCTTCCTCGGTCAATCTCTTGGTTTCACGTTCGTAGTTCAGAGCATTCGTCTTCAAATTCCGAATTTCATCCTCCCGGGCTTCGCGTTCTTTATCCCTTTCATCGCACTTTTGTTCTCGCTTTGCCACCTGCTGTTCGGCGTGCCTGATATACTCTTCGATGGACCGATTACTTTGCTGCAACTCCAGATTTTCTTTCCGAAGCCTACGGATGAGCTCTTGGTCTTCCGCGCTTGTCTGGGCCATTTTCTGCTTTAGTACAAAATATTTCTCTTCAAGATCCTCGTAATTGCGGTTTTTCTGCTTCTCTTCGATATATTTTTCTTCGAGATCGGCGTAATTTTCATTCTTCTGCTTTTCTTCGATATACTTTGTTTCCAATTTCGCAACGAGTGATTCAAAAGCTGCAATCTCGATGTGTGCCGCTTGAAGTCTTTGGTCGTAGGATTCAGATTGGGCGAGCCTCGCTTTCGCGAGCCCTTCCGTTGCCTTAATTGTTATGTTTGCTTCTTTGAGCTGCCACTCAAGCTGCTTGTGCTTTGTTCGAAGTCCAACGCAATCGGTCCTTGGACAAGGTTTGAAAGGTCTGTACATTCCAAGATTAGCATTGTTACACCCATCACGTGAATTTCAACAAAAGAACTTACGTTCCATCCTTTTTCTTTGTAGGTGGGTTTGGGTCGAGGTTAAAGGTAAAGGTAGGCGCATCAGTTGCAGCGGACTTTCCGAATTTCATCGACATTGTTTCGTTGGTTATCAATCGTTCAGTCAATATGGTATGTGCGATACAATTTTGAGGAAAACAATGAAGGAATTAAATCTACGAGAGGCCAAATAAATATATGCTCAGTCCTATGGCATCTAATTATCCTATGGAACCGTATCCACTATTTCTATTGAGTCATTGCAATTTCGTACTTTACGGCAAATTGTTGATTGTTGATTGGCCGTACTATTCTTCTGCTATTGTATGATCATTTCCATTGTCGTCGATTCACTTTCGCCTGGCGAACCCAATTTCTCAAGCAATGACAGTAAATACCCAGTCGGTTTTAATCTTGCCAACCTCAGTCACGGGGTCAGGACGGACGCAGCAAATATGCTTGTCTGCTGAACTTGAACTTGAAATTTGGCTTCAGTCCTTTGTGACATTAATCTCTAAAGTTCGAGGGAATCTAGGTTCTTCAGAAGCCCAGTCCCACACCCTGAGATCTGACCTATGTTATGGCCCAAGCATACTAGAGTATGAAGTGATGTTCATCATGCACACCAGTTATATAGATAAGTGTTCTACTCATAAGTGTCAAATGTACTTTGTTACAATCTGAATAAATGCAGAGCTTCAAGGACAGCGAATAGAGAGAAAGAGGGTCGGCAGGAAATATCATCGCAGTAAACTTCTGTCTCGAACATGGAGGACGTTAATTGCATACAACTCAAGGAGTTAAGACCCATCCAACACATCGAAGAGAAAGCAGACAATGATGACATTGCTCTAGCAGATATGCCCCAGTTCCACCATGAAGTTTAGTCCCTGACACACATTATATTATATAGGGACCGGAAGACATAAATATATATATAAATTCGAACAGTGATGGCACCGTACTTATCCAGCTGCTTGAGATTCCACCGGAGCAATAATCTATCCGTACGAATGTGAGCCGGTGATGGCTAAGAGCTTAGTACCTATCTACCATCAATATACAGTCTAGATCACCATCATCATCATCATCATCATCACATCACCTCAACATCATAGCAAAGCACAAAACAAACACAGCTCCCTCGAACAACCAACCGAGTATCAAAAAATCGCATGATCTTACCACTTCTACTGGAGTAACACATTTTCCTTATTATATATAATAATATTGATAAGGAGGGTTTTAGAACCCCAGGATTAGTTTTCACTTCCCCCACTCAATTAAGAGATGGAGATCAACTCCATCGATTTAACCCTGTACTTGCTATGGTCGCTAGGCCAGCATATTACCATTTATTATTTGTTAGAAGCTTATAAAGCTTCTAGCCGTCTTAGATAGTCTTAGACTCAGTGTAGACGTTAATTAAATCAATCAATCAACTGGAGTAACACCCTCTTACTTACATAACCATCTGTACCTGCAGTCCAGACCTGCAAGCAAAAACTTGGCAAAATCCCAAAAGACTGGGTGCCAATGCTAATGGCGCTGTTGGCTGGCACCCAAGATATAATACAGAGCTTGGCTCTTGGCATGGACCAGGGTGAGATTTACCTCTTCTCACGTCACTTCATCTTTTGTGCCATAAGGATAAAAGCACAACATATCACATCACGAATAAATTTTCACAAAAAGATTTCACCAGAGCATTTTCAATAAGATGGCAGCAGTGTTTGTATGCGTTCAATTTTTGATAAGTGATTGAATATCATAGCTTGCAGAACTCCCGCTCGCAGAAATCCAAACGTACGCTTGATCAGATCCATTCATTCCCATATTTTCATAATCAAGTCACCGTATCCCTTTTTGTCATTCTTATCAAATTCCCAACGATTGCATCATCACCCTTTATGCAGCAATGCTTGGGGCGAAACCCAAAGAAGGTCCAGACTTGTCGAAGACAACATAGTAAGCATTGAAGAAAACATCACCATAGATGTTTTGGGAACCGCCACCAGCACTTTGGAGAGCACCGTAACAGGTGCTTCCGCTTGCAACTCCATAGTTCAACAAGTTAGATGGAATGGTTACGTATGTGTTACCGATTTTGAAGGACAAGGTGGGGAGAGTGGCGCTACATGGGAAGACGTATCCTCCCTCGGAGTTGGAGTAGGAAGCACCTTTCACTTGAGCATAGTATGCGCTGTTGACAGCATCGCTCATGAGGATGAGAGTGGTTCCTGTGTCGGCAATACCGGTGTAGCCGCTCGAACTGTGAACGGTGGAGCCGACCTTGTAGGAGGTAGATGGGAATTCCCAGAAACCGTTTCCGGAGCTGACTGAGGTGTAAGTGATGCTTCCGGTGTATTTGCTGGAGTCGGTGTATCCGAAGTCATATGCTCCATCAGCGTTGACTGGGAGGTAAGCAGCGAAGATGGGGGAGTCCAACGAGTTGGCAGCGTTGTCAAAGAAGGTGGATTGAGATCTTGGGGAAACTAATCGAAGGTGAAGTTAGACAGAGTTTCTTTTTTGGTGGCCAATAATGCTTCAGCTTAGGGATGCTTACCAGTGTTGATGCTGCTGAAAGCCAGACCGACAAGTCCATCGGAGCTGTCACTGATGAATTCAGAAGAAACTTGGTTGGCAAGTTCGACTGCTTGGCCGGTGACTGTAGTCTTACCGATAGTAACGGTATCAGTACCTACAACACCACTGGCTCCGGATCCGTCGGCATATGAAATGTCCCAGGAGTAACCTGAAAGAGCTTTGTATGTGCTGCTCTTGCTCGAGGTGTAGCTAAAACACTTCGTTAGTTCATGTCTTATGCCTGTCATTTTTGATAGGCATGATGATACTTACATATCATGACCTGAGCGGGAGGAGGAACCGAGAAGAGAGGAGAATACCCATCTGGTGAAATAGTTAGCTTGATGAACACAAAGGTAGATGAGACTCTGTGAGCGCTAATTAAGGCATAATTGGGGATATGCTCTCATGCAGCACGATCATGCAAAGGCAAAATATGGTAGGAAATGGTAATACTTACAAATCTGCTGAACCAGTATCCAAGTCAAGGTTAAGAGTTTGACCTCCAACGGTAACAGGGATGAGATACTCAGCAGCATCGGCTGGAGTAGCTGTAACAGAAGAGTCTTGTCTCTTGCGGAGTGCCGACATGAACGCATCAGACATTGGCTGGGTAGGCTGGATGTGGTATTTGGCATATGCCTTGAGCAAAGCAGCAGTACCATTGCGAACGTGGTTTGGGTTGTGAATTGCTGGTACACTGTGGGCGCCAGCACCGGTAGCAGCGGCTGCTGGAACTGGAGCTGGAGCTGCTTGAGCAATTGCTCCAAGAGCGAGGAAAGCGGTGATTTGGGAAAGCATCTTTGACAGGTACTCAGACGTGATGTGCAAATCGAGGGAAGAGTAGAAGACTTGGGTAATTAAGAACGGGATGAGGATCTGGAAACAAGAGGATTCACTGCCTTCTTATACACATCAAGAGATACCGAGGCGCCTTTAGATTGCCTTTAGATTAGACCATCGTATTGTCTATCACATCACTACTAGGATTGATTAACACAACAGGTGGTGAATTATTGTGACATATAAAAAAGACAGTGCAGAAGTGATGATTTCGTGGGGCTTGTGGGTCATAGTGAATCCAACGGCTCCAGATATGGCAGGTTGATGTTGCTCTGGCTAAATCGTGGGGCATGTCCGGGATGTACCAAGCTAACATCTCTCCGATGGACCGTTGGATTGCTCCTGATAAGCAAAGCTTGCCTGTGCTGAAAGAATCTAAACACAGGAGGAAGGTGGCCGGCCCTTGACATAGGAGATTTATTGAGGGGTGGAGTTTCGCCGTAAAAAGATCTGCATCTTGTCCTCCGGCTAAAGGTTGTGAACTAGTGTATAGTGTATTCGGAGCCATAGCTACAAATTTGGACTAATTTACTTTGTGAAATAACGAAGAAACAAGAAACAACCTCGAGTGCCGGGAGTTGTGCAGCGGTGATGGAGAAACATAACCAGTCAAGGAGCTACATTAATCGCGCACTGATAATTTAGCCATGGGCCCTTTTACGGAGTACACCAAAACTCAGTATTTTCAACTCTAATAAAAAGTTATAAGAAATTTGTTATAATGAATACTTCAAAGCTGAATAATATTAAGCTAAATTTCAACAAATTTTTTTCTTTTTTTTTTAAGAAGAAAATCTACAAAAATTAAAAATATTGTTTTTAAACTATAATACTCTTTTAAGAATATCAAAATTTGACTTTTGTATTCTTTTAAGGAAATTCTATTATGAAATAATGAAATATTCATAATAGAACTTCTATATTATCAGAATATATAAGTAAAGTAACTGAGTTTCGGCATCTATAGAAAAGCCTTCGGTGCTCTATGTAGTATTGTGAGAGTTATGAAAATAAGCTTTAATTTAAGCTCTTGTAGCATATATGCAAGGTCCAGTCCAACTTAGGAAGGTGGAACCTGGTTCACATTAGCTAGCATAAAAAGCAGGGATTGTGTTAGCACGACGACCACGTCGACAGAGCCAGCATCACAACAATTGGTTCCAATACATCGTATAGAAAAAGGTACTGTTAACTTTGAGTTCCATCTAATCTTGGATAGGGAGCTGAGTACCGGATAGCAACACTGAGCAGCAGCATCTGGCAGTTGTGGTCTGTCTTGTGCAAGGACTGACACTGAGACAAGATGTCGTGATACTTGATAATCAAACTTCCGTACCCAAGGAATAATAAGCTCCGGGGGCCCATTTGCGGAGAGACGATGCAGAAGTTTGTATGAAATAGGAAGGTCTCGAGGAGTGAATAATTTCATCATCGTAAACCCGAAGTTTTGTACCTCGGAGTGTCTAGAGTCTAAAAACACTTGCATGAGCTTACTACCGTTATCTTATGGCTCGTGTGCCGAGGGGAGGCCCAGAATTTTGGAGGAACCATGATGTGGCGGCTATGTGGCTATTTCTCATTGCTAAATACTGATAACGTTTGGCCGCCCATATCAATGAATTCAGCTCGGCACTACATATCTAATTAAATAAGGGCGTTTTGAGTGTGATGATAGATTGTGTTGTTGTAGGACAATATCCAATCACGGTGACAAAGTAAAAGGGGACAAGAAGCGAGGAAGTTATTATGTCGTGAGTATCATCCAATGAGAGATTTCATGCAATATCGCAAGGTAAGTTGAGAATTTGCCCATGATTGGACGGGATCGCGCAATCCGAAGATAAGGATTGGTCAAAGGAATCGAATCTAGTTGAAAATCACTCGTCCCTGGATATTCCAGTTGATCAGGTGAACCCATTTGGACGGTAGACATTTTCAACTCGATTTGTACGTTCCAGTTGAGGAATATTCAAAGCAAGTTGAACATTCAATAAAGATTGGGATTTCTATTCAATGTAATAATAGGCGATTCAACTTAGATTCCTGCAAGTCAGGTTCCCTAGCTATTATCAAAATACCGTTTTCAGTTCGGATTTTGGATAGTGATACATATGGATTCCAAATACATTGCCACCTACACGAAAATGCCTCGAGGGATCGCCCAGGGGTATATAAAGTCAATAATGACATGCATATTATCTCTCCTACCAACATTTTCAATGAGACCGGATAGGGAAGGCAAATTATATGATGTGCTCCCTGCAACCTTTAAGAATTCCTTTCGAGGCGGAACGGCTGGAGCCTTGTTCATGTGCCGCTGCTAGGCGTTCAACTAAATTGGAGAAGGCTAGATAAGATGCGTTTACAGCACCATTGCATTCCAGACAGGGCAATGTACCTGAGCATCGCAAAGATAAAAGGTCGCCAGTCCCAGAAGAAGATATTCTGTCTGTGTCTCATGTAAAGAAAACGGCAATATACGAGGACACATGAACACACCAGCGGGCGCCACACAATTGAAAAGGCATACGGAGAGAAAAAGACGGTACAATAGTATAGAGCAGTGGATAAAGATGGTAATACAGCCACACAAAGTTGATGGATATAACCGGTCTTGACAGGAATAGGAATTGCCCCGAAATCCGACATGTGCTGCGATTTACTCCGTCTGAATATCGACCAAGAATCACATGAATTCGAGAAGTAATATCCAGAAAGGGAGTTCGTCGTCTGAAAGTTTGAAGGCTATGATTGCACTTGTTTCGAAAGAATTGTACAGTGATCGATTTTGAAACATTTGCAGCATATCGGTTACAATTATACACGGCCTAAACTCCAAGCAATGCCATCAAACCATATCTAATCAAATGATGTTGTCGTATGACCGAAAAGAAAACATTTATGTCCGTTGGGTGAATCTTTTAAGCTCTGCTCTTGGTGTTGAGGATAAGAGCGACAATCAGACTGCAATAGCAAATTAGTATAATTTAAATGAGACAGTTCAATGGTAATTTTTGAAGTTAACCCACCCGTATAGTCCCAAAACTTCGCCGAAAATCAATATCAAGACCATTCCAACGAAGATTCGTGATTGTTGCATGTATGATCGAACGCCCATGTCACCAACTATTCCAATTGTATATCCAGCGGCCAGGCCCGTCAACCCGACCGACAGACCGCATGCCAAATGCATGAATCCACTATAAATGCATCAGTGTTGACCTAGGTATAGTCGGATGAGGTATGCGTACTTGAATAAGCTGTAACTTTGGCCAGGAGGGGGTCCCATGTCTCCTGCTATCAGAACGGCGATGACGAGAGAGTAGACGGCAATGATACCGGACATAACGACAGGAATGAGTGACTAGATAGAACATTAATTAGCATGAGTAATCTATGTAGATATTCTCTAGTGGTTGCGTACTTTCATAATCAAGTCGGGTCTGAAAGTACCAACACCTGCAATTCCTATTCCAGACTTTGCTGTACCATATGCGGCCCCGATACCTTGAAGCTATTAGTGATATGTAATATATGTAGGCTTGGAGATTGATGGCATACATCCGAAAGTCATCGCAAAGGCAATGCCAGCCTGCAGAAGCTGTTAGTATAACACCCTCAATAAGACCACGAAACTTGAGTCTCATACCATTCCAAAGAAGGGGGCGAATTTTGGAGCGAGATCTGATTCCGCCATGATTATTTCCCTCCGTAATTGTATTTGCGTACTGGAGTTGAATGAAAGTTGCCGCTTGACAAGTTGTGAAATGATTGTGTTGTTGATTGAAAGCTATCAAATCCAATACAGGTTGGAGGAGCTAAGGCTAGAGACGCCTTCTCTGCACGGATGCAGCTTATTAGTCACCTGACTGACGCCCAAATTCCGAAAACATCCAATTCAACAATTTGATATAGGAATATGTATGACACTTTGCTAGAAACTTAATTTACAGATACAAAATTCAATGAATGTTGATCCTCTGAGAGCTCTAACTATTACTTTTATTGTCCATATATAACTCCTCACAAAGTGTTGTAACTGCGGAGACAGGATTCCTATCGGCGCACCCGAAAAGACACGCTAAAAGGATACGGTACAATTCGATATTCCGGCGCGCACCGCAAAAGAGAACTTCAACAAGCCAAAAATTTACATATACACAACACAATTCAATACCCTGTACTTGGTATTCTACGTCCTGTTACCCTTCTAAAATCATATTTGGGCATCCAAAAGAGAAAAGGCATATAGCTTTGAAGTATTTCTTCGATGCTTTTTATTTTTATTTATTTTTTATTTAAATTTAATATGTTCTCCTACGACAGATAAGTCAAACACGCAAGATAAGTTAAACACGCAATACGAGACGACTCTAGAAGGCTTGTTGATCATTCATTCGCTTGAGCTGATCAACTACAACCGCAACTCATCCCCCGAAACAATAAAGTTAATCATCATTTTACCCATCTCTCAACCTCAACAACCACTACAATCGAAAGAACATTGGGATTTTATACTCTGTACCAGTGGAAGTTACAATAGGGTACATAAAATCATTGTTTTTGACGTTGTTCCGGGGTTAATTCCCTCGGCTTCGAGTCTTGGCTCCTCATTCTAGGCCAACAGAAGAATCAACGAATAGAGTTACATCGCATTCACAAAACAAAAGTACTGCTTGGCAAGGTAATAATGGCGGACTACCAGCAAGGACGGGGAAATGGTGGCCGGCCAAATGAATACGGGCATGCTTCGAACTACCAGCGGGAAACCGCTTTTTCGAATATCTTTGGTGCTGCCCCTCCTCCCGGCCGATCGCAGACTATGACTTCATCCGTGTCTCCTCCATTTGTGCCTCAAGGTCGCACACAAACGATGTCTTCGCAGACGCCAGGAATGCAAAATGGGATGCCTCCTAGACAGCCCCAAGGCCAGGGCGGATACCGGCCTCCACAGGGGAACAATATGCCAAACGTAGGTGGAATGGCCAATGGCTATTATCAAGGTCCACGACAACCGCCCCCTGGACAAGTACCTTCTCAACCACAACCTCATTCATTACCACAGCAGGTTCGTAGCGATCGAAGACCATACCCTACTCCTCAGCGCATATCGCCCCAACAACCATTTCCTCCCAGACCCCCGCAACAACGATACTACCCCGGCAACACTCCAGCACTCGCCTCCGACCCTTATCGCTCTCAATCGATGGCGAGTATACCTAGGCCAAACATGTACCAGCCGCCTAGCAACTTTAATCAAGCTCCTGCGAACGCTTTTCGGCAAGCTCAGTACCAACAGCAACCAGCAAAAACAACCGCGCTCGGACGCAACATCCCCGAAAGACCTGATGAGCGCACAATGTCATTGACTAACTATCCGCAAGATCGTGACCAGCATCAGACCATGAGTGGACGAGTCATTCCAAGTCGACGAACCTCGGGGAACGGGCCGCAGGAGTTACCAGCATTCTCCATCCCGCCTCCTGTTACCGCTACTGCAACAAGGACTGCTAGTATGGCTTCAACTGTTGCGCCAGATATGGGCCGTTCGATGTCCATGGCTTCAACCATTGTCCCGCCAGAGCAGTCAGACGTCCTAACTCATCGCCCTTCGGCAAAATCAATTAGCAGCACAGCTGGAGGATCATCCCGACACAAAGCTCCCCTTGTATATCCTGCTCTGTTGTCGCGCGTCGGCGACTGCTTTCGAGAGAAGATCAATATTGGCGATAGAACGAAGAACGATCTTACATACAAAAATGCGTTCAGTGGAGCAGAGGCGGTGGACGTTATTTCATACATCATCAAGACTACCGATCGGAATCTTGCCTTATTGCTTGGACGAGCTCTTGACGCCCAGAAATTTTTTCATGATGTGACTTACGATCATCGGCTACGTGATTCAGCTACAGAGATGTACCAGTTCCGAGAAACAATGATGGACGAACCTCATGAAGCACCAGAGGTTAATGGTGTGTTCGTCTTACTTACTGAATGTTATTCACCAACGTGTACTAGAGATCAGTTGTGCTACTCGATTGCTTGCCCTCGTCGACTCGAACAACAATCTCGATTGAACCTGAAGCCACAACCGGGTCTTCGTCGAGAAAAATCCGAAGCAAGTTTGCATGATGTCGACGAACCCGACGAGCAGAAACTCTGGATCAACACAGTCTCCCAGGAAATTGCGGACAGTGTCGGGGAACGGGAGAAGAAACGCCAGGAGGTCATTTCGGAGATTATGTATACTGAGAGGGATTTTGTAAAAGATCTCGAATATCTAAGAGATTTCTGGATTCTCCCACTGCGTTCATCTAACCAGCTGTCTCCATCACCTATTCCAGAGGCTCGAAAGGAGAGGATAGTCAGGACCATATTCTCAAATATCGTTGACCCCCCGAGTATTCATGCCGTCAGTTCTAAATTTGCTGAATCGCTCACAGAACGACAGCGGAAGCATCCTGTTGTTCAATGTGTGGGTGATATATTCCTCGAGTTTGTTCCCCAATTTGAGCCTTTTATCATATATGGATCCAACCAACTGGCTGGTAAATTTGAGTTTGAGAACGAGCGATCCTTGAATCCCTCGTTCTCTAAATTTGTGGATGAGACAGAACGGCGAAAAGAGTCACGAAAGCTTGAACTTAATGGTTATTTAACGAAGCCAACAACAAGACTTGCTCGTTATCCACTCTTACTAGACAACGTTCTCAAATATACCGACGATGGCAATAAGGACAAGGAAGACATTCCGAAAGCCATGAAGATGATTCGTGAACTCCTTACCAGGGTCAATGCCGAATCCGGCAAAGCCGAGAACCGCTTCAACCTAAAAAGATTGCACGAACAGCTTCGTTTCAGGCCCAACGAGCGTGTAGACCTGAAGCTTACCGACGAAAACCGAGAGCTTATACATAAGGGACCCTTGAAGAAGACACCTACAGATCCAACTGATATTCAGGCCTATCTTTTCGATCATGCTGTTCTTCTTGTACGTGTCAAGACGGTGGCAAAGAAGGAGGAAATCAAAGTATATCGTCGTCCAATACCTCTGGAACTATTGACCATCCGCGAAATGGAGGAGTTTATGCCTAAACTCGGGGTGGTGAAACGCCCGACCTCAAGTTTGATTCCCACCAAAACTCCTACAAACGACAACAATAAGAAGGATGGGTTCCCCATCACGTTCAGACATCTTGGTAGAGGTGGCTATGAACTGACACTGTATGCCAGCAGTGCAGGTATGAGGAACAAATGGATGGAGCATATAGGTGAACAGCAGGCCATACTACGAGCGCGAGGCGATTTTTACAATAAATCTATCATTTCTAGTAACTTCTTCACGACGGCGAACCGGGTCAATTGCGTGGCACCATTTGATGGTGGCCGTAAATTGATATACGGCACAGACTCGGGCATCTTCGTTTCTGATCGCAGATCAAAAGATGCTGCCGCAAAACCACTTCGAGTATTGGATGCTACCAGTGTGACGCAGATTGATGTTCTCGAGGAATACAACCTTCTGCTGGTTCTATCTAATAAGTCTTTGCAGTCTTATCCTCTTTCTGCGCTGAATCCGAACGAACCTGCACTTTCGAAACGGCCCAAGAAGATTCAAAGTCATTGTAACTTCTTCCGCACAGGGATATGTTTAGGTCGCCACCTTGTTTGCTGTGTTAAATCTTCGGCTTTGTCAACGACCATCAAAGTGTTCGAGCCCAATGATGCTATGTCTAAGGGGAAGAAGCAAAAGGGATTCAAAATGTTCAGCAATGGTCAAGACGAGTTGAAGGCATTCAAAGAATTTTACATTCCAACAGAATCTTCGTCGATACATTTCCTGAAATCAAAACTGTGTGTGGCTTGTGCGCGTGGATTTGAAGTAGTATCTTTGGAAACCCTGGAAACTCAGTCTCTCCTGGATCAAGCGGATACATCTTTGGACTTCGTTGCGCGAAAGGAGAACGTACGACCAATACACATTGAGCGCTTGAACGGAGAATTTCTTCTCAACTACTCTGAATTCTCCTTCTTTGTCAACCGTAATGGTTGGCGAGCTAGACCAGACTGGAGGATTGATTGGGAGGGACTACCACAGAGCTTTGCCCTTTCGTACCCTTGGATACTCGCTTTCGAACCGAACTTTATTGAAATCAGGAATATTGAGACTAACGCTGTTCATATTGTTCCTCATAAGAGCATTCGCATGCTACATACGAGCACTCGAGAGGTATGTGATGTTCTATCATTTACGCATGAGTTCATGTGAATACTAATTAATTCTTAGATCATATATGCTTATGAGGATGAACGAGGAGAGGATGTCGTTGCGGCCATCGACTTTTGGCTAGCCGGACGTAAGCCAGAAGCACAACCGATCTCCAATGGTGGTGACTTCCGTGATGGGGGGCACCCTCCAACGTCTTCGCGACATTAAGCTTGACTATATAAGTCTATCGCATCCAATTTTTAATAATATGAATACCCACGCCATAATTATCCTCATCTCGATCCTCAGGTTTACAAATGCATGACATCTGACAAGTTTCGACAATCTCTTCTATTATCTCCTAGGTGTGCTGGACATGCTGGTTTACAACCAAAGTCGTGCATAATCCTTCGGCCTATTTTCCAATCTATCGACTTATTGGAGGAACTAGATACATTTTCCGAGCACGCTGGTGGAGGACTTTTATTTTTCTTTCGGTGGATGAAAGTTGTTCCTCGAAGAGAAGAGCAGAGGGATTTTTATTAAGTGTAGGAAAGGTGGTAGGGTATGGCAAAGGGGCGACAGGCGTCAACCGGTGAAATGGAGAAGACGAGACTCCTTCCATTACATCTTTTGATTCTCTCTTCTTTTTAACCTTCTTTTTTTGACTCTTGATTGGTTGAATAAAGGCATGCATGATATCTATGTTTCTGTACATTGCAGCTTGTAGTCTTATGAATAGATCATGTGTTTCTTCGCCCGTTATCACCAAACTCGATGATAAATCCATTGACATGTCAAGGCTGCACCAGTAAAAGTACAAAGATATCGGTTGCTAGTCTAAGGCTTGATACAATCCTTGAATACAAATCGAACAATGAGACTCGACGGTTCACATGGAACAGGCAGCATTATATACATGAACTCGTGCACCCTACTGGTTCTATGTTATGAATGTATTATACATTTTATGTAGACTGATACTGTATACTTGTCATCCGAACTGTCTTAACCTCTCTATATGATCTATCCTCTATCCTTATGTGAAGCTTTATTCATTTTTTGATGCCTCTCGCTGCGCTCGAAAAACTTTACTCCTTTGCTTGATCATGTGCGTGAACAGAATATAAGAGCCTACGTATTCATTAGCGTCCAACTGCCCAACACAATCACCATACATAACATACCAGGAATATAAATCAGGAGAATTAACTTCAAAGCTAAAGCATACAGCGATCCATACACATCCCCGGCAGGCTCAATAGATTTATATATCAACCAACACTCGCTGCTAATCCCCAAAGGATATAAAACAAAAAAGGTATTGTATCGAAACCAAGTGACGATAGCTGGTTTGTAGCCGCTGAGTGTAATAACAAAGTAGAAGTAGCGAATTACTTCCGTGACACTCCACGCAATGAGCATAGATGAATATCCAGCACTTTTCGCAACCCAGGGAAATGGATTAACGATGAACCAAACGAGGAGTAACCGACTGGCTACTTGCATACCGGTTGTGCTAACGGGGGCCCGGACAACTCCTATTGGTATCCAATATTAGCATGGCAATTTCTCAGCCGCACACATGGATGAGGGGAAAACAAACCAGTCGCAGCATGTACCACCTCCAGAAGTGCCATTGTCTGTGTCCATTTTACAAATCGACCGACTCCAGGATACAAGCGGCCGAAACCGACGAGTGGCACTAAGAGGAGCACTCGACCTAGGACGACGAGCCAGAGGAGTGCGGAAACAAAATTGTAGAGGATTAGGTATTGGGTTTTGCTTTTGGAGGATTGGAGGGGCTTGGGACCTCGCTTTTTGATGGAGGATTCGCGGGTGTCTTGGGGGTCCATGGCTGCAGTTGGCCCGATTGAGGGGAGTTATGTTGGTTTGGATGTGGTGAGTGGTGAGGAATCTCAATGTTTGTGTTGGGCTGAAGATGGGTAATGTGTGTAGATAAATTTTGGAGCTTGGGCCACCGATGTGGGCGAAGGTGAGGTGGCCGATACCACTGCATTATTCTCTGATATACAAGTCTTGAAATGTCAAAATTGAATAATAGGGTTTTTTATATTATTATTTTCAATTTGATTTCTGTTAGTGAATGTTTTGATTATCATAATTGAAAACCAGACATTGAAGGTTACCTTTCGGCAACTTTTTCAATGAAGAGCAGATTTATTCGTGGTGAGGAATAATCAGTATTGTGTCCTCTCTACATGGCGAACGCCATCACTTGATTGTTCTGAATTGAACTGGAGATTGAAAGGGTCTCAATCATTCATAGTTTTGAATTGATTCATAGTTGCAATGAAGGATGGGCTTTGAATATCACTTTCTGCATAGTAGGCGAACTCAATGTCCTGGGTAGTTGACCAAGTCCAACGATTTGCAGCTGTTTCTTCTTTTGTCAGTTTCTTTTGCTTTTCTTATATCTTCATCTCGTTGTATGTCTCGTCTCATCTAATATATAGTATATTCAACTTTTCGTAAATGGATATCTGTAAATGCCTGTAACGCACATGCAAGCAGCATCACAAATGAGCGGTACAGAATAGGGAGAGATATTCGTCACTATTTATTTACCTTTGTTTCGTTTGACATACACTTCCCGGCCCAATAATTGAGTATTCCTGGTAGATTGATACAAAGATGTGAAGCGTTTTTCGTAGTCGAAACAGTTTCTTCAATATTCGATAATAACAGTACCCTGGTGAACTACAAACGGGGGACCAACAATCACTAACCAACACGCGCTGTACCATGAGGCTGCACGCTTTTGGAAGTTGAATTGCGTCCCAGAAGAACCGTTGTAACTTAACTATGTTTATCACCGGATATGAGAAAGGGCACACGATCGTAATGTAGCCTCTGAATTCTGAGCTCTTCAGCTGTGAAATTTTAGGGTTGTCCAGGGAAATTGAACTTCAAGAATTTTGTACTTTCACCACATATGACAGTGCCTGGATACTTCCAACATCATTATCACAAGCAATTTACTCAACTACTTTTAGCTTCTTGTTCCTATGATTGTATGGATTAGAACAGATTTGCATAGTCTATTTCCAGGTTGATTAGCATATACTTCTCAATCGATATCTTTTCAATTATTTCAATCATCCCACAAATCAAATATTCGGCTTCTTCAGGGTGATCTCGTGATGGGTTCCGCGTACCAAGATTTAAGTTGCCTATCGGGCATTATTTTGGAGAGGAACAGACTCAAGCAGAGCTTGAGCTGGTGGATGAGCTGCATAAGTTGGGACTAACCAAGTCTGGTACGTTTGCGAGGAAGCTGATTCGAGATGGGTTCGATAAATTCAGTACTGCACTGCAGGCGGAGGGTCCGGTTAAGCCTTTTGTTACTTATACGGAAACCGAAGCTCATTCCTAATGATGATGGGATGATATAGCCCGAGAAACCTATGAAAGATACTTAATGTCAACGGTCCACAAGTGGCAATGCTAACATGAATTGAGAGCTTTAGCGGGACTGACTTCCCTAGAGATTTGATTCCGTTGCTGATCCAATTTCTCTTGGAAAAAGCAGACCACTGGTTGGAGAGCAATTGCCGACCCGGCTCTTGCTGATACGGAGAGCATAGTCTAGCAGGTAAATGAGGCACTGTTCCGAAGCGTTTGCTCGGATGATGATCTTCAAGTCAGATTGCGGAGCTGGTTACACGCCGATCCCCAGAAGGCATCAGACAATGCAGCAGAGGAGCTCGAACGCTTGATTGCGGATAAGATGGTCGGTTAACTCTTACCTTTTATCCACATTTCATCTCAGTCAGAATGTACAGGCAGTACAGGATTAATGAAGTTCCAAGCGTTGTGGCGAAGGAAAAAGTATGGATGGGCTAAGAACATGGTGGTGCACTAATCCCTAAACTTTCCATCTCATCGGATAAGATTGTTGGGACTGTACTATATCTCGAGAAGGAATTGATGGAAGTTTTTAACACTCACGATAGTCTTGAGGCCTATTATGAGTTGGCTAGATTTCGATTCACTGACAATATTGCGCTCCAAGTCATCGAAAGACATCTACTTGGTTCGGGAGGTACATTGCTTCTTTCCTCTCCTCAGTATGTGAAAGAAACTATATGGAGAACAGAACGAGGATGCATAGGATAATTTATTCGGTGAACATATAAACAAGGCTCAAAAGTTGGCTCGACCTGGATGCTGAGAGGTGAAGCCTCGAAGAAAGCATGAAGAGATTTCAAGCTTTCAAGATGCTTTAATGGTTCGTCTGGTGGAACTGCTTAAGAAATTGCATTCGATTTTATAATCTTTTAAGTCATGTTTGCACGCCCCTTTTTTGCTTTTTCCCTTTTCTACAACTCCTTTTGCGCCCTAGTCTGGTCATTCACGACCGCGACCAGTCTAGAATCATCACTGTATTTTAGCTAAATGGTCTTTAACTGGTATGAGGCTTCGAACATGTCGCTCATCAACTCAATTCAGACCATCTAGCTATACCAACACGACCTTATTATGTACACTTCCACCAATACGAAACCTTCTCAAGGAAGATTCCAATTTTCATCAATGGTAAGTCATCCGGAAGAGACGTCTAGGCCGGCGCAGTATTGTTGATTCTGTGGTGCAGTGGTCAAATATCTGCGTCGAAGCTGGGAACTTGTTGGTACTTTTGACTATTTAAGGTGATATGCTGTCCTTTGTATCATACGAAATCATCATCAACCTACAACCACAACGTTCAACTCACAACCTCAACCTACAATCGGGATTCGATCGCGATAAGCCCTCGCAGATTTAGAATATCATCTCTTCCACTACCTTCCTGTTATAATTGCACCTAATTAGCTTCCCAACAGCAATGCTCTCATCCCGCGTCAAAGACTACATTCACGAAAAAGATGTCAAACCCGGCGATCTAGACGGCTATAAACACTACAAAACCAAAACGGTAACAGTGACATCAGATGGAAAGGAGAGAGAAGCATCTATCAAAGTATACGAAAATAGCAAAGGAGAACATAAGAAAGTCTTAATAGGACCCATTCGTTCGAGCAGCAGCAAGACAGAGAAATCAGGCGCGCGTCATTCGGGTGGTGATTATGTCTCTTATGAAAGCCGTACTACCACTGTTACGGGGGGACGGGAGAGACCGGCTCTTATTAATTTTTCTATGAATAAAACTGTTGTTGTCAACAACGGTACGGGAAGCGGAGATCATAAGAAACATCGTAGACATGGGGATGGCCATCGAGAAAGAGACCGTGGAGAAAGAGATCGCCCTCGTGAGAGCGATCGTGGAAAAACATACCGTACTGGTGATAGGCACCGTCGAGATAAGGAAGATTCCGTTCGCGGTAGCGACCGTAAAGATAGAGATGACCGCTTTGATGAAAGTGACACAGAGGATCGAGAAAAACGCAGAAGAGATCGTCAAGAATTCAAATCTAGCAATAGCAAGGCGCCATATCGTGAGCAATCGAGGACCAGAGAACCTGATCGCTCGGGCCGCGATAAAGAAAGGAGGTTCGATGATGATTCGGAGTCTGAGGATCCTCGGAGAAAACCTTTCAAGGAGGCACCTAGTATCGCACCTTCTGAGAGGCAAGGTTCTGTAAGACAAGGTTCTGTAAGACAGGGTTCTGTAAGAGAGGGTTCTGCGAGGGAGGGTTCTGTAAGACAGGGTTCTGTGAGAGAGGGTACTTTACGAGAGGGTACTTTACGAGAGGGTACTTTACGAGAGGGTTCTGCGAGAGAGGGTTCTGTAAGACAGGGTTCTGTGAGAGAGGGTACTTTACGAGAGGGTACTTTACGAGAGGGTTCTGCGAGAGAGGGTTCTGTAAGACAGGGTTCTGTGAGAGAGGGTACTTTACGAGAGGGTACTTTACGAGAGGGTACTTTACGAGAGGGTTCTGCGAGAGAGGGTTCTGCGAGAGAGGGTTCTGTGAGAGAGGGTACTTTACGAGAGGGTTCCGTAAGAGGGGGTTCTGGAAGAGAAGGGTCTCTAAAAGAGCCTGCTACAAGGGAGCCTTCTATAAAAAGTTACACAAGTCAAGGACACAGTCAAACTTCGAGCCGAAAGCCGGAGGCAAACCGACCTCGAAGTCCTTTAGTACCACCACCACCATCTGTGGGCAGACCAGCCTCTATCACCTCAAATCGCTCGAATGCCGTGGGGAGCGAAAATCAAAATTCTAACCTTCCGGTTCGCTCGCTCGCCAATAGTCTCAAACAGACACGTTTGGATGGCGATAACGGCTCAACATCTAATTATAGTGCCACATCAACGCAATATCAAAGAAATGCGGAAAGGCGACGCCGGGAAAGAAGAAATCCAGACGAGGCCGATGAGCTTAATGACATGGAGCGATAAATGAGCACATTTTCGAAGAATCGCAGGGATATACGCTTTTGGTCTCGGAACAAAAAGCGACGTTCTGCTGATGTTCGAGGTCTGTGGCTAATGATGGGATTTTTAGTTTATTAAAAAAAAAAATTTTGGTTTGGCGTTGGAGTTGGGAATTATATATGAGTAGACACATTAGCTAAAGGAATACGAAAGTCAAAATGGTTTGGTTTAATTGTATCGTCTTTAAAGATCATGAAGAATCTGTGAACCTTAATATTGACTGTCTTCATCTAATCTACTCATGACATTTACTGTTCAAATAGGATTAATATGTGTCTAGGTACAATGTTCATCTGGATTGCGTGATTTCTAGGGATGAAGATGTATTTCAGAGGATGTAAAAGCTAGCTAGACTCCTCATTGGTTCCCCACGCTTTTCACGAGATCCGCCCCCACCATGACCTCTCCTTGGGATTTATTTTTATCCGTTCGTATCGCAAATCAGACCAACAAATAAATACAACCTACGATCTACAATCTACAATCTACTTCAAAACAAGACAAGAATTCAAGGTTACAATTCGGATATCCAAGATGCTCATCACAGGAATCGCTCATGTAAACCTTACGGTGCTGCCTGGCACTCTCCATCTGGCAAAGAAGTTTTACGATGAAGTGTTGGGATTCACATCGGTTGCGGTGCCAGTCTTACAGAAGGATCATCTTGCTTGGTATATACTCTTTCTTCCTCTCCCTTCTATACCTTACAGTATTCCATACTCCCCTCAATTAACCTACCCAATATCCACATCTTCCTCCATCGCACTAACCAGCTCCAAAAAGGTTCGACATAACACCCCAAGGGCAACAAATCCACATCTCGGACTCTGGATCCCCTTCAGAACCAAAATCTTCTCGTCATCCTTGTTTTAAGGTCGCCAGTCCAGAGGCTTTGGTAGAGTTGCAGAAGAAGATTTGGACTTTTTTTGAGAGTGAGGAGGCTGGAGAGGCGAGACCGAGGGAGGCTGATAAGCCGGGAGAAGTCGATAGTGGTGAGTGTTTGAAGTTTTTATTTTGTGTAGAGAAGTGTTACTTTTTGACATGCGATGGCGAGAAGGAGAGGTCGTGGGAGTGGATTTTTGGATGGTTGATAATGACTGTCCTTATCTAGGAGCGAAGGGAGTGGAATACCCGATCAGGTTCTTTGCGAGGGATTTTGCGGGAAATAGGTTGGAGTTTAGTTTGTAAGAGGGATTATTGCAGTGAGTGTTTCCATTCTTTTTATATATGTCCAGTTTTTAAATCCTATCAAACGTCGTCACAGGCAACTTGTTATGATTCCTATTTTCTTGCCGTTGTTGAATATGATTTATTTTGTTTTTGGAGTTAATGCAGAGATCTATATCGTCCTCTTCTTTTCTTATCTACTTTCCAGTGAATAATTTATAGATAGTGTAATTCTCTTATATCAACTACTTCTATTCCGTTGGTTACCAGCTGATGTTCACAATCTCGAGTCCTAACCACACAAATGTACTATAGACAGAATTTCACACTGCAACCAGAAACCGATCGGAGTTTTTTGCCAAATTCACTATGATGCTTAATAGCAGAAAGTGCGGGACCAGAAACTGGAATTGGGATTGGGATTGAAGACGGTCGGTCAGTATTATTTTAGCCGCCGCATACGTTTGACCATCTTTGCGGCCCGAGTTCTTCCAACTTGGGACAGACAACCAACTTAATAGGACTTTTCTGAGGCCGAACAACCCTTGCGCCGTGGCACTGTTCTTGTGAGATCCATAATGAATTTCTTGGTGTGCTGTAAAGATGTATGGAAGGAATGAACAAACCAACTGCCAAGTGTGGATGACGAACTCTTCAGTACGCAATTGAAAATTTGTACGAAGGGGGCTTTCTAGTACTTTTGTTTATCTACTCATACATTCACTCTTTTGTTAGCATATGTTATTGTCTTTCATTCATTCCACTAAAATCATCGTTCACAATCATCCCTATTCATCACAACCACCCCAAAACCCCTCACACCCAGACTCTCCATCACCAACAGCCCTCTAAACCATGCCCTCCCTCCCACCACATCTCCTCCAACACCGCTCAACCCCCAACCCCCAACCCCAACACCGCACGCCCTTTCCCCTCAAACCACGCACCCCATCCTCCTCCTCCGACTCAACCACCTTCGAAGTACCCAACGCCGACATAAAAGTCACCAAGAAACAAATCGACGCTTATGAAAAGCTCATTCAAGATTTACCAGATGATAGCAAGAAGAAATTGAAGAAGTTGCAGAGGGAACATGGATTGACGAGGGATCAGCTGATTTTGGCGGCGTTGAAGGAGTGGGCGCCGCAGTATGTGGGGGCCTTTAAGATGGCGGAGTTTTTTGGGATTGTGAGGGTTTGATGGGATGGAGATGAGAAGGAGGGAAGGGAAAGAAGAGAGAAAAGGAGGAATTGATGATAGGATTGAGATGGCTGATGGTTAGTAATGGTAGATGGTATTAGATGTACGAGCTCTAGAGGTTGAGTTGAGGACTTACACATAAGAATATATTTCCCTAAAATTCGTTCATATCCTCGAATTTGTAACCTTAAAGTATATCCACATTATTTTTGCACATCAGCAAAAAGTACTTGATAAGAAAACATCGCCGCGCCTTCAAAAATATATACATACCTACATACATACATACATACGTGCAAGAATATCATTTTAAGAATATCAAAATAACTTTAGAACCTACAACGTACTTGAAAAGTAACCAAAGGATGGAAATCCGGTAGATTATACTAGGGATTCTATCTATTCTAAACCCGGTTTTGATGCTATATTTAGGTTGGGAAGTTGATGGGGTTGATTAAATCAATAGTTACTTAATTACCTCTGCCAAAAGAGAAAATAAAACAAAGAAGCAAAGCAAAATAATATGTACGAATTCATGTTAACTGACTCGATACGCACCCACCTAGTATGGGGTATTAGAATACTCTTGCTTATCTCGACGATCAGCGTCGGTAGAATAATCGCGTGTTCTTGCAGATTAGAGACTTAGCAAGGAAGCCACGAATTCTTCTTGTTGGAGTATGTGTGAGTTGTTGAATATAATATCTCACGGTTTCTAAGTGATTGGTGGTCATGGTACTAACGGTATACTCGTATGTGCATTGAATATTGAGTATTGCTATATGACCAAAAAAGGCTAATGATCATCTCACGATTTCTAAGTGAGGATTTTTAGAAGTAGAAAGCGAAAAGCAGGAATAAGATAAGTTGGAGTCGATCCATCTTCTTGTATAATTCCCCCAAATACAACAACACCACAACTCAAAAACAATAGCAACCCACCCCCACCAATCCAAATCTAAAACCTACTCCCACAACTTCTTCACCTCCTCTTCGCTCAACCTTCTAATATGAACTTTACTAGCCATATCCGGGATATTGTTCCATCCAAACGACCAATCCTTCAACCTATCTATCTCTTTCCAGTCGTAGTTCATGAGAAATTCAATCAGCATTATTTTTTCAATCGTGAGGGCTACATATCGACCTGGACATGCGTGACGACCTGGCATTTCGTTAGTACTGTTCGTTTCTTCGAAGCCGCAGACAAGTGACTCATCCCCTGGCTCATGTCATATAGATTTGACGTCCGGGAAAAAAGACAAGAAGGAATAGCCAAACATACCATATCCGAAACTCATAAATCTCTCGCTAGGATTCGAGCCCGCTATACTCTCATCCCTGGTTCTAAAGCCATTGAACACCTCCGGGTTATCATAATGTATATCATCCTGATGAATAGCCCAAGCTAATCCCTCAATCCTCTCCCCAAAAGGAATATGAATGATTTTTTCCCCATCCTCCCCTTTACTAACAAAATCCAGACCCTCCCTCCTCGCCACCTTTCTACTCCCCAATGTATATCCCAACGGATGTAATCTCTGACTTTCCCTCATGAAGGCATCCAAACTCTTCAATTCTCCAAGACTCTCCCTATTCCACACACCTCCAAATTTCTTCCATACATCTCTAATCTCCTTTCTCATAGGTTCCACATACAACTCCTTGCGATGTCCAATAACATCATAAAGCACATGCGTAAACGTAAGCGTCGTCGTATCCACCGTCGCAAAAAAGAACCTACAAATCCTATTATTAACCCCCCACACCACCTCCCTATCTCCCTTCCCCTCGAATTTCTTCTTTCCTCTCACATCCTCCACCAACATGGGCAGCACAACCCCCCTCTCATAATCCTCACCCTTAACATCCCCCCTAACCAACGCAAGCACATCCCCCGTCACCCCCCTCTCAATCACAGCAACCTGTCTCGAGGTCCCCATCCACGGCGCCATAAACCGATGACTCCACCTAGGCAACCTCCTCAGTAACATCCCCGAGAAGAAAATCCCCCTCGCAAACGTCGCCACATTATCCACCCACGCCCCATCACCCGAGTATTTCTCACCACACAAAATCCGACTTACGATGCGCGCCAGCGAAACATTAACATGTGCATACAAACAAGTACGAGTCCAACCCTCCTGATCCTTTTCCTTTGAATCTCCCGGCGCAAAGTTTTGCCGAAAGGCAGTTGTGGTTTCCGAGAGGAGGAGCGGGATGATTTCAGGGATGCAGCGGGTTAGTTTGGTGATGAAGGCGATCAGATCTTCGCTTTCGGCCGAGATAAAGGGTCGCATTAGGAGGAACTATTTGTTGTTGATATTAGTATATTATTTTTACAATTTGTCGACTTCTTACCCCACTCCTTGGATCAAATCGAATCATATTGCATGATGATGAAATCATCGCATTGTATTAAAAACGTGAGGATATAGAATAGAACCAAAAAAAAACATACATCTTCATTCGCCTCATAAGAATCCAAATCCGCCGTCCCCATCTTCCCCGCCTGCGCAAAAACCGAGGTAGGCAATGCCCACTGAGGACCCAAAGCTCCATTCATTCGAAAAGCCTTTCCATTTTTCGAATACTATTTATTCATTTCAATTAGCCACTACTATATAGGATATTTCTGTATATCTTTTTCCATGCAATTGCTTTCCAAACACCATTCCAAACAATACCCATCATCCCCCCCCAAAAAAATACAAAAAATAGAAAACAAAAATATCAAAACATAACCTTACCTTCTGATAAGCATTAACCAAAAGTTGCTTGCCCGATAAACCCCTCCACGTCAAGGTTTCCCACCACGAATTGCCTACCAGCGGAGCATCGGAACCATACCGCTGTAAGCGCAGATATGATTTTAACTGAGAAGATAAAGCCCAAGTAATAAACACAATAACCAGTGACGAATATAGGGAGAGGAATTCCATTTTAGAAATATCACTGGACTGCTGTTCTTGGAATTGAGAAAACGGAGCTACAAAGTGCAGAAGCAAAGATCAAGGATTTCGTGAATGCATGGAATGAATGTATTAGCTGTTAATATATATGTATGATTGAGGTTCCAAGTACTCCGCACCAACCGTTGCATCTATCTATTTTCCGAGTATCCATGCGCTATTTATTCACTATGATTTCCACATACAAGCAAGTTTGAGGCGGGAATCTTGGTATAGAGCAGCGGCACATCGCTTAGAGATTCGGGATCTAGATGCGAAAAAAATATTCACTGGCGGATTTGTGACACCATTCCGAAAAATCCACATTTTATATGGGGATCAAAGATCTGATTGATAAAGTCTCTAAGCTTGATTGGCCCTAAAAGTTCAAGCTTGAAAAAAACTCACCCATATATACCAGGATTTGATTCCATCTCCACAAGAAAGTGTACAAGCGATATGTCTGACATACCCCCTGATTCTCTGTAACCGACCTCTCTTTAACCGACCCTGTATCGTACCCAAGAACGCCATTTGCAGTATCTAAAACCGCAAACCAATCCATTGATACAGCCATACACCAATCCCATAAACCCACATTTGGGCAAAAATCTAAAATTCCTTGAAACAATCGTCCCATTTTGCCGCGAGCTCCTCTGTGTATGGTTCTCTTCCTTCTTTTTCATCGGGATACAAATCAAAATTTTGAGCATCGCCTGGATATCTCAAAGGGGGTATAATCGGACCACGGTATTTCCTGTAGTATACATCTTCCCAGATCACTCCTTGAAAAAATGGATGATCTTTAACTCGTGCAGCGCCACCAGATATATTTCCGAGACGATGTGATCGATCGACCGTGCAAAATTGGCGAATGATATCTTTTGCGGCAGATGAGATAGCAGGTTCAGCAGGGAAAGAGACTGGCTTGGTAACAATTCTAGCCGGCTTTTGTGTTAGACAATGTGTAAATTGATTAGAGACAATAGGGAAATGATGGTGAGATACATACTGCTTGTAAATCTCTATCGGGTTCGAATGCCAAAAGGGTGGATACCCCGTCAGGAATTCGTAAATCAATATACCCAAAGCCCACCAGTCAACGGCTGTTGTATGGCCTTTCGATTGAATAACCTCTGGCGCAAGATACTCTGGTGTACCACACAAGGTATATGTTTCCCCTTCATTATTGTTAATGAACGGCCGACACAGCCCTCGAATTAACGCAGCTTACTGTTTCCCAAACGTTTTGCGAATCCAAAATCAACCAGTTTTATATGTCCCTCAGCATCCAACAACAGGTTCTCTGGTTTCATATCTCTATATGCGACCCCCTCCCGCTCGTGTAAAAATTCAAGGATCAAAACTATCTCGGCGGCATAAAATCGTGCTGTGTTCTCGTCGAATCGTTTGGCTTTTCGTAAATAAGAAAATACTTCACCTCCAGGGCAGTAGTCAAGCTTAGTAGAGACAAAAGTTAGTTTAATACCCAAGATAAAGCCCCACGGGACCGGGTCCGATTGATAATGGAGATAGAAGGTTTTGGGAGGACCTGATTAACTTACTAGCATATACAATGAATCGTGATCAGCAAAAGAAGTAATTAATGTAGTAATGAAAGGATGCCCAGCAACATCTGCAAGAACCGAACGCTCATGATTGACATGATCGACCTGTTTAAGTTTGATGACTAGACATTGTCAGTAAATGGAATCGGCTCTATTTTTACAGCTTGATATTGCCTTCGACTTTCCGTAAGACCTTCAGCGCGAAGACCTTATCGCGATCCTCTTCTGCGGGGTTCGCAAGACGTGCAAGCCAGCTACACGGTATAAAATCAGAAATATTCAAGCGAGATGATTGGGGTGAATATCGTACACGCGAGCGAATGTGCCTATTCAAGCAAAATCAATTAGCATACTTTATGCAGGCTCCGTCATTAAGCTACACAGCACAACACATATCATCCGCAGGGAAACCTTACCAGTTCCTAACGTTCTCACTAACTCAAAATCTCGCACACTCAAACTCCTCGAACTTGCTCCCAATTCTTTATCCCTTGAATTTTGCTGGATCTCTTTCGGAGGGAAAACATGCTGCTTCTGACCGAAATGAGCCACGAATTGTCTTTCTTCAGCCGCAGCCGTCGTGGTTTCAGCCATTATGATAGCGAGGGTGCTAGGAGAAGAATGTCGTTGCGCCTCTTATTGAGAACTTCCTTCGCGGGCTTACTAGAAGCAACTGACTACAGTAGCCATGCGGTTGTCGCAAACCTTGAGATACTTGTTTTCGAGAGGGATGGTGGGGCCAAGTGTTGAGAGGAGATTCCTATGGATATACCAATACTTTGTATTATGCGACGACTTGGGACCGAGCTTTGCGATCGATACAGTATTCCGAGCAAGTACCAGTACAGAATAGTACGTACGGTCTTTGTATAGCAATTGAAAGGTTAAATCCAGTCCCAACTCCGTATCTGATCAATTGATTTTTGTGAAGGGACCCTTCAGGTACAATGTTGATCTATCGTAAAATTTGAGGAATGTAGCGGAGTGTGGTGTCTTGCCTTAGTTCGCTCTCTCTCTCATTAACTGTGCCTAGAATACACTTTGTATAGTGGGGGTTATCATGACGTTTTAGTTTGGGCTGGGCTAACAGTTTCATCCGATAAAAGCCTAGATTTACCGTAAACCGGTTGAGAAATCATCATAGTAAAAAGAAGTTTATCTTTCATCCGAATTCCATCGATGATATTTTCCTCATGATATATACCTAGTATAACTCAAAAAGTGATGCTATTCCCATCATGTTTTAATCGTATGATTTGATTTTGTCATTTCTCAAGTAACAAGAATAAAGAAATGCTTTAAATTGGTGTCTCAACCACATCTCCTCGAATCGATGATGAATCCCTGAAAAGATTCGTCATACACGTGATCAATATTCACATCTCAGATCGATTACTCATCACACCAAGTTCATTCCCAAATTAGAAATGTTGAAGCAGGGATGGAGAATTTTACATTTCTTTTTATATAATATCTCGATAGATATATATATATATATATACATATACATCTAAGTAAATGTATCATAGATATAGTTCAAGGTATTTTGCTGAAGAAATCATGATCATGTATTACCTAGGTATGATTGTATGGATTGCATCGTATAATTCCGTCTGCGTCGTCTCTTTCTTGTGCCTCAAAACTGGTATCAACCCTCGACATGCAGTCATCCAATACTTCCCACCACAACGCGGCAAATCTTAAATGTGGACAGAGAGATAGTTTCTGAGTAAGCTGCTTCCACAGGGTTTCGTAACGTTTCATGAAGTTAATGTCGGCATCCATCATCGACTATCAATGTGTCATTATAGCGATTAAATATTTTGCTTTCTAGTTTCATATCTACAGCAGAAATTTAGCGAGTTGATCGAGTCATTTGGATGTGATGTGATCCCGATATCTTGGGCAAGCCGTCTTATTGATGGAACGACGTTACATCATTGTCTGACAGTTCCTATTGGACGAGACCGCGAGCATGCAAAATGGCGGGCCGAGACTTTAAAAAGCCAAAGGGCATTTGTGGGCGAAGATATGGGTTTTTCTATGATCGCTGGTATGATATTGACCTGCATGAAAAGCTCTTCCACGTCTAGGTTGTGTTTCTCTAAGGCAGGCATTATTTGACGCCCTCCAGTTTCGCGAAAACAATCGCCTTGAATACTTTGTGATTGCCACCTCTGCCACTTCTAGATACTACCCTTTGAACTTCTAAGATAAGTTAATGTTAGCATGAAAGGATCCGGTGGCAATTGATGTACCGTTAATATCGAAGGGTGGGTTCCAGTATGTTAAAATAAGAACCGAGTCTAATACGATACGGATATTGGCGTCGCAGCCAACCCCCACAAAGGCCGCTAAAGCGGGTCTTCCGAGAGGGGGCGTATTCTGGTTCCTTTCGCGGCAAAAGCTTCCTTGAATGATTATGTGAATATATATATATAAAACCTTGCCGTTAGAATAAGGCTGAAGTGAGCCGTTGTATGTAATGTTTACCTATCGGGGAATCCTATAGCCCTGAAATGAGGGCTTTGCGTGGCAGATCATTGTGACAAAAAGGATTTTGTTGTTCAGTAAGATAAAGGATGATGGCAATGCAATCACGAGGCACGTCGTTATAAATGAATGACAAGATCAGGCGAAACCGAGTATCTGGACAGTAAGTAACAGTGTTCTCATCTGTAGATAAGATTCACACATTGAAATAGTATTGCATTGACAAGAATAGTTGCTGCGGATCCGAGAGTTTAAGTGGGAGGTGCAGTGTAGAGAATGGTCGGAGACGTCCCGGAAAGGCAGGGTGATGCTAAAGACTTTATTCAAGCACAACAATTCCATTATGATGACATTGTACATTCCAGAATATGGATCAATTGCATTTGGACAATGCCATTGGAGAGAGCCTCGTAAGAGCCGCACCACGTGGGTGTGTGCTGGCCGAGTAAAACATACATACCCCACTTCCATAAATCTCCGTGCCAATACCATCATCACCATGCTGTACTGCAAAGTTCTTGACATTAGATTAAGCGTTCTTTACTAAATTATTTCACCGTGTGCGGAGGGCTTTAAAGTTGAATATGCCCTATAATGCTTACATTCCGTAATTTGCCCCCAGCCAGCCACGCTTTGCAAGGTAAACTTTTTGCCCATTTTCGGTGTATCTAACCATACTAGTGATGTTTTGTAGAATGACTGTATGCCTCCGACATAGAAACAATGACCAATTATCAAATGTGTCTATGTCAGCAGAAGGCGAGTCAAGCCCTTGATCCTCAATATTGATTCACTTCTTCCGCCAAAGCTCCAGTGACTGAGGTAATACATGCTGATCTGAATGATAAATTGGCACTACCGGTATGAAAGCCCAATAAGAGCCCGCAGGGTAAATGGGAAACTAAGTGAAGGCAGTCGTCACACTCAGCGAAAGTTTCGAATCCACTGCCCGCCTCCTTTTCACGGGGGCGGGTAACCTTGCGGAACACCTAGGGGCGGGCTATATCTGCCTCGGCGAATTGGGGCAATAGATGAATTACACTGTGTGGTTTCATCTGTACGGAGACACCGAAGAGGTAGTATCAAGCCTTGCTACCAAATAATTGGACTGCTGGTCTTGTTTGTGTACTATCGTTGGACCAAAGAAGTAACGTAAGCATTACTTAGACTTTTATCAAGATAAAAAGAGATGGATTGGCCTTTCCCTAGAAAAAGTAGTTCATGTGGCCCAACTTAGACACCTTTGGAAAACGTGACATTGCGACAGTACTAAAAAAAGATCGAAAGTGTAACCCATCAGCACATTAATCCTTATCCTTTCTCGTCACAGACCCAACCCAAATCACCGATCCAAACAAAGAAATTGAAGGCCAATGATAGCTTTCGATTCATTCTCCAAGGGCTCCATGAGTTCAGGATATTACTCACTTAAGTACCCTCTCGTATTTTCACCCATTCAGTGGTACAGTTCTCACATCTTTCATATTCACAGGTCGTACAGTGCGTGTGCAAGGCAGCCGTCAAAGCTTCATCACCATTCAAACCGCAGCAACAGCAGAATCAAACCTCATGATATTTGTACTGTGGCTCGCTTGCGGGTTTTCCGCCACGTTATCCGCCATGGTTGTGTTTCCTGTGACTCGAATGTTTGTTGTGAGTAATGGGTGTAACTCGATCCATGGCCAGTCAGCAATGAAGGTGATATGCGCTTGCGATCGTGATATGAAGCCACTTTTACTGGCGAGTAGAAGGCTAATTGATAATTCACTGTAAAAGGTGCGATGTGCTCGAATTGTTAAGCGAGAAATGTATCAAGAGATTAAGAGAATCGTAGGCGGTATGAAGCAAAGTTGAAGATTTGAAGAGTGGTAATTGTTGTTCAATGGAGAGGTTTGGAGCTTTTTAAATCCTCAAATCGTT
Source organism: Sclerotinia nivalis (assembly GCA_029531795.1). Lineage (NCBI taxonomy): Eukaryota > Fungi > Ascomycota > Leotiomycetes > Helotiales > Sclerotiniaceae > Sclerotinia > Sclerotinia nivalis. The sequence continues at coordinate 2,170,097 of JAPEIS010000002.1, forward strand.
TTGATGATCTCCTGAAATAAATTCTTATGTAGCTATTTGACAAAAGAAATGCCGCCTATTTCAGCCCAGAAAAAGACCTTCTAATTCCATTGTGTGAGAGGTATTCCCTCGCTGTCCGGGCATGATGGATGGCCCTCCGAGATAACCGGGAATTTATTGAATATTGCCCCATTCCGCCCTTCAAAATAGCGCGATTGGGGTGGCTGTGATACTTTGAAAGAAGAAGACATGTTCCAAAAAATGATTCCACCGGGCATGTACACTCAGGAATATGATGGAGCAGATGAAAATTCTGTAATGGACCAGCTTTCAAGGCAATGGACGAATTTGCTTAGAATCCATTCCTTTGGCCTTGGTGATCGTGAGGAGGAAAGCCTTATGGTGCGGCCACTTGGAATCATGCTAACAAAGCCGAAACGGCTCCCTTTACATCGTGATATTTTGACTACGAAGATATAGAAAGACATGGCTCTGTCATGAACGAACTAGGTTTAAATTAAGACATATTTGCGAAAGATATACACCGGGACAAAGATGAAAACGCGATGCATGCAACTTTAGCCATTATAGATGCCATTGTATGATGGTGCACTATGGTCATCAAGCAATCTTTTATATAAACGACATGGGCTTGCATGGAGATATATGAAAACAAAAGTCCAAATTTTGTTTGAGTCTATGATATGAAATATGAAATCTTCTTTAAGGAAAGCTCTATATGAAATATGAATTGCGCAAAGCTGAATGTCATGACATGAGAAAATGCAGCCAACAATTGAATGCCATAAAGTCTCCGCACAAAAAATCTAACACGAATCTACCTCGGACCTCCTCAATGCGTTTTATCCAATGCCAGTACTCAATCCCCAGATACGCCTGACATGCAGTGGGCCAAAAAAGACGAAATTATCGAAGGACTTTGTCGACTAGACGGTACGTTAGAACTAAAATGAAACTCCAATAGATATCGACATACTCAGCCATAGTGGTGGGATCTGATTTTGACCCATTGCACAGGACAAAATTCACACCGCACATGTGCACATTCCGGGCAGCTCAAGATTTCCGTGGTCATCCCCGACGACCGATAGTTGCCCCTAGGATCACGGCACCAACAACAAGACCAAACATAAACACTGGCTTTTGGAGCTGATTGAGTAGGCATTTCGAAGACAAAAGTTCGGTTGATTCGAGAGAGAAGGGGAGAGGACGTAATAGTCTGGAAAGGCAGATGAGAGGCGATTGCTTTATCTTCGACTGTGAGATTTTGGAAGGTTCTGAGAGTTGTGGTTGTATGAGACGCAGAGTGATGATACTGAAGAGAAAATGCCAGGCAAGAGGAAGAATGAATATTTATGTAGAATCACACCTCGCCCGAAAGTCTTCACCGAAGCTCTCGGTGTGCTGGGCCATCGAAGTCATGCTCAAAATAGTAGGCTTAGCACTTTTAGACCCCAGCCGCTAAGTCACAGAGAATGAACACCTCTATGATCCGCGGTGAGCTAGAAAGAGATGAGATCCGTTCTACAAAATTCCTTACACGCTTGTCATTTATGTGATGAACCAATATATGAGAATCTTGCTATGATGGGAACGAGTCTTGCTGGAGGCGCTGGAGGAGGGCTTCTCGTTTCTCCGAAGTTCTCGGTGAGTCTTAGGTCCTTAGTGCACGGTTACCTAGACACTTCGAAGGATATGACGCTTCATTCTCTATAAAACGCTCAGTAGAATAAGGCAGGAATAAAAAATAGTAATTAGCGTCCACGTCCGAAAAGGAGCTTTCATTTCCTGTCCATGAAATCAGGGCCCGGATAAATTTACACCCAAAAGAGTGTGTGATTGATCAACAAGGCTGCAGCAGGGGTTGTGTACCTGCATTAGCTCATATTCCAATTTAGCCCACAGAGCCTCATTTAGGCATGAGGCTCAAAAAGCGGGCCATGCCAGCGCACATGTGCTCGCTGAATGCCTAGGGCGGACTTTCCCTAGGCAGTCTGAATGCAAGCTCGGTGAAAAACAATGTACTGTTTGAAACGTTGAATATTCGCGGATGAGCTTTTTTTCGAAAAGACCAGAAACCAGGCAATGAGGAATTAAAGATATTGAACTGAGCTAAGAATAACCGCCGACAAAGATGAAGACGAAGTTTTGACGTTGATACATGTGAGGATATGCATTCGCGTTCGGTATAATCATCCGTGCAGTGGAGTATAGTCATTGCTGGTCGAGATCATGGCTCTCTGATATGGAATAACCGTTGCTGATATGCCAGGCCTTATTGCAGAAGGGCTGCCCACACGGTGCTTCCACCAGTCGCCATGTACACCCGGAAGTAAAGACCGCTAATTCTTCGGGAATCTAATTGAGAATGTGGCGCCAATCACGACCTTATCATGGCGGTCCAAGCATCTTTTGATACGGATGACGAGTCGAGAATGGCGAACGTCCTACGATGTTTAGCATCAAGTGAAGCCAAGTTCAATAAATGAGAATTGGGACGAAGAACAAGACGATGGAGATGATGTGAAGATAGATGTGGAAGCTTTGGGGTTCAGGTTTTTTCAAACTTGGATTTCCTTGACGATCAGGATATTTGTCCGGCTCCAATAGACGTGTAGGATACCCCGATGAGATTCGAGTTATTAGTGCGATTAAAACACAGATTTGATCCTTCGGTCACGCCCCTATAGTACACCAGCCTCTCAAGCCAGGACGCTCCAAATAGACGTGCTATTATTGACGAAGCTTTTAGAGCACAATAAAATAGTAGAAACGAGCCAAAAAAAAAGTCAGTAGCATAGCTTCAAAATACGTCAATTCATGGATCTGACTTGGGGTAGAGTAGCCGCGAAGAACTTGTGTGGCACAATCAAGACCAGACCTGTTTGACCGAGCTACATTCTTATTGTTATCAGATCACTGAAAGGAGGTAGACCCAGTATCGTCGGTAGGCACTGTAGGCAGTTAGTGAGGACACAGATGAATTTCTCATAGAGTATGATGGATGGGTACAGACAATACTTTATATTTGGTGGTACAGATCATAGATAACCATAGAAGAGTACAGGCTTCACAGTGAAATTTAGAAGATTCAAAATCTTCTTGTGCTAGAAACAAAATTGTAGTGGGTTCTCGAAATGGTTGAAGAAAATGGGGCAGCCCACTGTCTAATATATGCGATAAGATTCGGTCACGAAATCAATTTACGTACCTCAACTAAGACACAAATTGCCAATGGTGTGTTGGAGAGGCGACAGCTGACGCATGTAATGTTCTGATGAATTGCTTACCCGATTCTGTTCGAGGACATCTTCAGATGTCAAGAGCCTCAGATCTTCTCATGACCGTTATATAAAGATTGCAAATCGTTTGCGGCTCAACTCTACTACCTAGCCTCGTCGGCATTCACAACATGTTGCGGTCCCCTTGTCCTAGTGTGTATTATCCATGTTAATGTGACTCTCGTCGTCGGGTAAAGTCAGGGATCTGAGCATAAAAAGGTGTGGAGGAAGGTCACGTCGGGATGATAACCAAGATCGATTTGCTCACGCGTGTGAATTGCTGATGGAGTATGCCCGGACGAGCTAACAACACAAATGTAACGAGGAATATTCAATATTTGTGTACCTTTTACTTCGCCCAAGGCGTTTGATCCCATCTCAGTAAGAAATTTGCCGCCAACATGAAGTGAGTTGAAGCTAGTCTGATGCTTCCAGGCTCAATTTGATCGCTACAGTCGACGATGATTATTCTACCAAGGCACCTAGGATAGGATGAATGAGAGAGTCCGAGAGATGCTCAGTGTGATATGTTCCAGGCAACTTTGTGGAGAGTGAAGCGAACATCTACCTAAGACCCATTTTTCCAGTCTTTGGGTACGGCGACAAAATAAGCTCTATCGATAACTTTATAAGAGCAACGGAGAAGTTTAGCTTTGAAGGGCCAACTATAGGATTCAGTCGACTGAGAGACTTCGTGTGCAGATGTAGAGATATTAGAAATACAATTCATATAATCCGTTGACAAATGCGGTGACCAATTGATGGCATAACGCATTTATTATTCACGTGTTGTCGGGTCAAATTAAGCTTAGTGAAAATTAAGGTTACCGGGTTCACAATAATAAATCGCTTTCATACACAGTGGATCAATCTAATGTCAATCCGTTCAAAAGTGCCACCTGCAATCTCTCAATGTTGGAAAACAGAATCTTGGAAACATTCAATCACCAATTCTCATTCCTCAATCCTCAATCTCGATGTCATTCTGTAATTTGAAGATCCATAAACACATTACATGATCCAAAACTATCTCCACTTTTCAGTGCTCTGTACCTTACCATGAAAGAGATATTTGCTTATTCAATATCAATAAGAAGTACGACACCTTCGCTGATATACATACTCAAATACTTGTTGTAATGAATCGTTATTGCAGGTTCGGATATCGCTCTTCCTATTGGCACTCATGCCAACGACTGTTTAGTCATGTTGCACAGCGATATCGAACGCAATAAGCGTGCCGCGAACATATGGACTGCGCGGTTTATACCTTTCGCACTCGCCGGCGTGGTTGGGTATTCAACATATGTTGTAGTTGCCATTCTTTGTGGTATGGAGCAGAAAATTGCGATCTAAACTCATATCACGGCCTGCTAACATGTCGCTGTTCAGTGAATTACCTTTTGGTCGAACAGAAAAATACGAAAGCCGCAGTGCCTATTCTTGTTATATATTTTTTGTTGTTCATCCTCATGGGCTCGTCTTTTTTCCGAGTTGTGTATATGACGACCTTCGATCCTCCCTACGCGCCACTGGGAGTTGGTGCTGCAAGAGCCCAGCCTCGAAAGAAACGAAAAGATGACGATATTGGCGGAGAAGAATACACTTCAGGGAATCTTGATGCATCTAAAGATGACCCGGATTCTCCTGGTCTCGAATTATTTTACACAAAAGATGTCTTTTGCGCGGAAAGAGATGGAAAACCTAGATGGTGTTCTGAGTGTTGCATATGGAAATTGGATCGCCAGCATCACTGTAGTGTTGTGGGAAGATGTATATACAAAATGGATCATTACTGCCCGTGGTATGTCCACTGTCGTTTTTCGCATCCTTGTAGCTAACAAAGTTTAGGGTAGGAGGTCCTATTGGCGAGAATAATTTCAAGTTTTTCATCCAATTTGTTGGATACACTGCGTTGTTCTGTATGAACGCCCTTGTAGTGATGGCAATATACATTAATCAGCAGCGTGGCACTCAGGTATGACTGATTTCCATACATTCTTTTGCTAATATCGTCAGAAGACCCTTAATGGAATTGATGATTTATTTTCCTCAATATTCTGTTCGGCGACGATGGGGATCAAAAATAGGATTTTGCTAACATAGACTAATTTTGTCATCAGGGCGTTTCTGTCAACCATCAATTCATTGCCGTTCTCGCATTGTAAGCCAGTAGTCATCTTGACACAATTGTTACTGACCATAAATATCCAGAGCTGCTTTCTTTGGCTTATTCACTGGGACGATGTTCCTTACATCCGTGAGACTGGCTGTCGACAACTTGACACAAGTCGAAGACATCAGTAGATTTGGAAAGATCCATAGACTAGCAATACTAAAGCCCTCGCCTCAAAGATTGGCTGAAATCAGTGCGACGGCCGCCACGACACAAACATATTCTGAGATCACGTATCCCTTGGATATTCCACCTCCCTTGGACGGCACTCAGATAAATCGGCCGTACGTGAAAACTATCAGGCACGACCGATTTTCCGAACCAATTCCACTCCAGGACGCAAGACGAATGGCCGGCCTTACAGGCATCCCTATCAATGCAGCAATAGACCCAGCGCATGAGAATTTCCATCTCAGAGATTCGCGATCAGAATCAACAGACGTCATTGTTGATAACTCGTCAAGCACTCTTCCACCATCGCAAAATATCGAAACATCGACGATTGGTGAGCTCCAACCACACATACAAAATTCTGAACGACTGAATAGAGACCAGAAAGCTGCGCGCACCTTTGCAATACTTGAAATGTCTCCCGGGGATAATCCTTGGGATCTTGGATCTGCTCTATTAAATTGGAAGTCAGTCATGGGAGAACATTTTATTGACTGGTTTCTCCCCATGAAGAGAAGTCCTTGTTGTAACCACGAAAATACAGAAAGCCAATTCTCGATTGGTCCGTCTGTGGATCGCCTTCGAGCGTCAGTCTGTTTCATTCCACCTGATGAAGTACGTCCTGAAAGACGACGAAGTAAACCGAACCAAGTCGAGGAAGGCCAAGCCAATCTGTCTGGGCGGCGTTATAGCCCGAAATATGAAGACACTGGACGAAGGACGGATGAAACAGAACTACGAGATCTCCGCACTCGCAATCCTCGGCATAAATAGCCTAGATTCATATACACTTGATAAACTTAACGAAGGTCGTGTGGCATGAAGCGGAGACATGCTTTGAAACCAGCACTTGCATCATATGGGATCGGCGTTGGATGGATTACCATACCAGTATATAGAATCACTACCTACATGTAATCATTAATGTAATTTGAGGTTAGAAAAGGTATTCCAACACAGGGTGATATCCTCAAGCTCGTCAAGTCTCGGGAGTACTTAACCCATGGCAATATCCCCAGTTCATTGTCTCCACCATCTAGAATCTTGCGCATCGCGATCACAGCTGTTCAATGATTGCCAACTCTAGCGGATTCCCATTGTTGTCGAGATAGCTCTTGCTGATCCTCGACTTATGCGAAGGTATTACAGTATGCATTTTTTTCGCCTACGCCGGTCTCTTAGTATACTAATAGCTGGGTATGAATCAAAAAGCTCGCCTCTTGCATCCGTCACAGACCCTAACACTGATATTAATCTATGACTAACTTAGTCTCATTTTTGAGGAACCGAATTTCGTACATTGAGAGTATATCTCACGTGACACAACTAGTCCATGTCCTACCTTGTCTTGCCTGACAACGGAGTGCGTCAATTAAATGTTGCAGAATCGGTACAGGGAGTCTCGGGAGGGTTGACTGCAAAATCCTGCTCCATGCCAATATGCCTTCGACCCCACGATTTCCGACGGACTTCCGGCGAATGCTTTGCTCCAGGGCACCCGTACGTACGGCCACCTGGATATTAGAGCTGCCAAAGCTTGCAACGACAGGACACCATGCATAGTTCCCCAAGCACTCTCAGTAAGGCAGTTTTTGGATACTCAACATGGCACGAACTTCGTCAACATTGAGGCTGAATCAAAATCAAAAGGTGGTACATGGTTCAACCGCCAGACCTTCCAGCAACTTTTAGTTCGACTTGGCAATGTTGAGAAATCGTCGAGTTCGATTACTGGCCATGCAAGCAACTTGTCAGGAGTAAATTTCCATCTAATGCACCATCAAGAGACAGATTTTCAATGTAAAAAGTTAAAGATTACGCCTGAGGGTATGGATCGGCTACAATCCAGCTGTAGCTATTACAGCTCGCTTCCAGACGTGGATCTTCGTGCTGATGTGCAGCAGTGAACACAACGACCCTCGAGCATGACACTTTCAATTACATCAGAAACTGGAGATCTTGGGAATATGCAGGATAAAGGAAGAAATGATTCCTAACGCCTCTAAGCAAATTCTTCCACGCCAACCAATCTATAGGACCCCTACAATCAGCTCCAATGGAAAATCCAGTGTCGGTAAAGAACAAAAATAAGCAAAATGTCTAAAAAACAACTCCTACGCCTGACGAAACAACACATCTCAAAAGAAACTCCATCCGCAGTCGTTGCATCACGCAAATCGCTTCCCTCTCCCCACAACTCTGCATCATATCATTCCCATCAATTAATCATTTCCGATCCAGATTCCTTGGACTAGCATATTCGATGACATGATGTATCTAATTCCATCCTTGTTGTTAAGGAATAGAACAAGAGGTACAGTAGGGGTGCGCGCAATCGGGACAGTACCAACCCCACATTCTGGAATCGACTTCCCGCGGGCATTGGCAGCATATCCACCATCCGTCCATGCTGGGGTTATTTGTTGCTGTATATGCAGACATTGTGAATCTAGACCATCAGTATGTATTTCAGTGATGGGAGTGGCCTCAAGAGTCAAATACCTCAAGCCTTGATTTTCTTGTCGGCAAGTTTCACTCTTCTTGGTGAGGCAGTGAGCAATTTTTTGGCCGGGAGAAGTTGATATATCGAGAGATCGGCTGCGTCTTAATTTTGTCTTCTAATGTTTGAGAGATGGTGATTTGGATTTAAATCATTTCGAGGAACGAACGCGATTAAGTACTTCGAAGAATCGCTGCTCCAGAGACCAAGCCGAGAATGTTTACCTTTCTGACGCCCCCATCGTCGATGTTCCAACATCTCACCCGGGCATGGCCGCCCCTCAAAGCATCCGTCATTTGTAGCGACTAGCCCTGGCGATTCTCCCAAATCATTGCTGAAAGGTGGCACAGCTACTGTCAATATATAGTCTTCCCCGTGGTATGTTGCGGCGATGCATTGGAAGTTTGCAGGTTCGTCGTTGAGGAAGCTCTGTCCGGGCAATATCACTCTTTCTAGATTCCTTTGGGAGCCAATCTATCGGAATCAGGCATATCCTACTGGCTCGTGTGGCGCCGAATATCTTCTGGCATACCGCTTGGATGAAACGGGACCATTTTCGAAGTTATTTGGAAGCTCATCAAACAATCAAGCGGTGGATAATGGGCATTCGCAAAGTCCCAAGGAAAGCTTTAGCGTATGGCGCGTGGGATTTGGGTCGAAAGAAAGGTTTAGTAGATCCCGAAGTCCGTTCGTTACTGGAATCCATTTGAAGTGACCTGCCCCTGAGTTCATAACACCCTGGAATCTTTAAGAGCGCTTCAATAATCGGTCATTAATACGAGCTTTACTGAGGTAGCTGTTCAACTAGCGTGCCTTGTATAGTCAATCTTATCCATCCTACAACCATGTCAACGAGAAATCCTTGAAGGATTGCAAAAATCACTGCAGCCCTTTTTGGGAGATATTGCGTATCTATCTCTGAAGGTGTTCTCTACCCTCTCAATCCTGCACGCAAGTTTTGGATTTTTTGGTGTAATTTTGTGATAAGAAAGAATCATGAGGCTAGCGAAGAGCCGGGAGTTGGATCTCAGCAGGGCATGCACCTTTTCTTGAGGCTTGAAGCTGTCAATTATGGCGCTGGAACCTATCATGTGTTTATTTTTGTCATTCCTCAATGGATGGGGCTATATCCAACGGCGATGGGAGGAATCAGGTGAATAGAGAATACAGGTTTGGCGGCATCTATCGACAAGGAGTTAACACAAGCTTTATCAAACCCTAACAAAGTACTTGAATATTGTGCTTGACAGAGAGACGCAGACAATCACCAGTTCTGCTGACTGTTCATAGCCTCGCGTTATACATATGCATGACACATGAGAGCTAAGTTCCGACCTAGCAATAAGGATTATGTGCGCTGCGTATCGGAGTTATTGGTCTGTTGTCTGACACCATGTCAGTACATTGGGATATGAAAAAACAGCCTTATTCTGACTGCATCATCCGACCGTATTAGGTAGCATTGCTTTATTCTGCCATACCATCCTCCAGGAGTCGCCCTCAAGCTGCAAGTATTTTGAGATGAGTTACATGAGTTATGCAACTACACTGGTTATACTTAACATGAGCATGGCAACCACAGGCAGCATTCAGGGTTATCTGCTTTCGAGTAATCTTGATTCCCGTCACAGCAGCCAGATCGATGCCAGACCCAAGACCGCAGGCACAGTAGGTCGCAGGAAACTCAAAATTAACTGATCTTGGTGCGATAAGGATTGTGAAATCACTCATACTAATAAGTTTGATAGTCATTAGATTGTCTTCGAGGATTCTCAATGGAAGACCCGAATGGAGTTTTCAGTTGATTCATCTTGAGTCCAACTCCTCCAAGACTTCTTCTACCTATGTCTCAATACAAAAAGAGCCTCATTCTGCAAGGAATTTGATGGCACGTCCACAAGAACTACTACATCACCATCCCGAAACGCTCACATGCATTGCGAGACCGTTTGTGTGACCATCATTACAACCAGTCTAGTCCTCATAAGGATACTGTTATTCTCCAAACACACCTATCACAGCCCCAAGATCTGGTTTTTGTTATTTATCATACAGGCCAGCATGCAGCATGAGCGTGCTGAGATCATATTTCGTCTGCCGGCTGCTTTTTCTTCTCGTCCCTAGCTCTCTTTCCATAACATTCGTCCCTTCAAAGAACCTCATCAACATTGAAATGCTAACAAGTAATATCCTGATCGATCTTACATCTTGTTTCCAGTCGACTTCCCTTCCAATCCATCAAGCGCGTCTTCGATAAGTCCGATATGTCCTCTCAAGGTACCTTCCAACTCATCCTGCATGCCATTAGTTGGCGCAACGCCGTTGACCCCAACTCAAGCGCAAAAACTCTAGAAAGAATGCATGAAGGTCTCAAATTAGCTAATCTTTCCATAGGCCCATGAACTCCTGATCTCTTTGAAGTTAATCATTACCTAATCGCAAAAGCCCATTAGAACCGGCTGTCAAAAGGAGATTGGGAATATAAACATGGACTTATGTGCTTGGCTATCAAGGAAGGTACACCGGCCCATGGTTACATTGAGAACTTTGAATCCTGTTTATCGACGGATGCTGAGCTGATAATTAGCCTGAATTTTCTGCCAACAAAAGGTAGTCCTCTATACCGAGTGATGGGTATCCTCCAGTTCTTCCTGTTGACACTGGCCTCGGGTAACCTCCCGAATGCAGTGTTCTTATCAATAAGAAAGAAAAAGATTTATAACATACCATTCTTGCTCCATGATCCTCAGACATTTCAACCATATGCGACCTCAATGTGTACGTGCTACCCAAAACAACAATTAAGGTAGTAAAATTTAGAGCCGAGGATTTCGTAGAAACGACATAATTATCTTCAGATTATTGACTAATTGAATATGCAGGCCAGCTGAATTGAATTCGACAAGTAAAATTAAAGAGGTTGCTGTAACTACAAATAAATATGAGCTTCACAGTGAGGCGGTTGTGCAGTATAATAAATGTTGACCTTTTGCAAAGAACCAAGCTATGTCATGACATCAGTGTTTCCCGAGGTTTTCGGTCGAGGCGTGGTACATCAGGCAATCACGTCTCCCATTACGAAAAAAGCAAACTCCAACGCGTCCTCATCAATCGGGATCGCATTTGTGCTCTCTATTGACTCCTTCGGTCCATATGAGCACAAGATATTCAAGATCAGCTTTTCCTTTATAAGTCCGTTTGCTTGGCAATCACAGTCAATTTATTCAACAAGCGATTGAGCTGGATTGCTCTACTTCGTACCCAAGGTAGGACTCGGAATCATTTCACCATACTGGCGGCGGCGAAGCTATATCTTGATACTGGAACACAAATGGAATATCGCTCTCGAAAGTCGAACAGTTTCTTGGCGAAAGCTACTTCGTTCTTCAGGTTCGAACTGAATATTCAAAATACGGTGTGCAATTACTCCATGACATCGAAACTAATTATTCGGATCGTTTAGACAAATTATGGCCACGGAATAGCAATCTACAACACACAAATATTTTCATCGGGAAGGAAACCTGAAGCCATGTCTTCTTCGCAACCCTTTGTGCAGTCCTCCCCTCTTCAGGCCTCACCATCGCGCCGCAAGAAGAGTCGGTTTACATATAGACAGCTTGCACAATTAGCTGTTTCTGCTACATCATGCCCTCTGAGAGTGATCGCACATCTTGACCTTGATGCATTTTATGCACAGGTTGAGATGGTAAGATTAGGAATTGAGGAGGAAAAACCATTAGCGGTGCAACAATGGTAAGGATTCTTTTTTTTCATAATGGTTGGCAGTTATGTCTTTTGAAGACATAGTAAAGCTAACACATGGATTCAATACAGGCAAGGGCTCATAGCTATCAATTATCCAGCGAGGGAATTCGGTCTCAATCGCCATATAACTATCACGGAAGCCAAGAAGCTCTGTCCAGATCTCATATGTCAACATGTTGCGACCTGGCGCGAAGGTGATGAGAAGTGGGCCTACCATGACGATGCGTTTAAGAATATTGCTACACATAAGGTTTCCTTGGATCCTTACAGACTCGAATCAAGAAGGATACTAGCTTGTATAAAAGATTGTCTTCCTAAAGATTTGCAGAGGGTGGAGAAAGCTAGTGTAGATGAGGTTTTCATGGATCTCTCCTCCCAAGTTCATGCGATCCTTTTGGAGAGATATCCAGAGTTGCAAGGCCCCGCTCCTTATGATGATTTGACGGAGCAACTGTCTTTACCTCCCACGACCGTTCTTGACTGGAAAGCGGATGCACTGGTAGATCTAGATACAGATGAAACAGAAACTGATGATCCTGATTGGGATGATATAGCAATGCTTATTGGTTCCGAGATCGTACGCACAGTCCGGGCCGCAATACGTGAGAAACTCAAATATACTTGTTCTGCCGGCATTGCCCAAAACAAAATGCTTTCCAAACTGGGTTCCGCACATAGGAAGCCAAATCAACAGACCGTCATTCGAAATCGGGCTGTTCAGCAATTTCTATCAGGCTTCAAATTTACAAAGATTAGAAATCTTGGGGGTAAGACAGGCGAGGAAGTCGTCAAACTATTTAATACAGACATGGTCAACGATCTTTTGCTTGTTCCCATGGAGCAACTGAAGCAGAAATTAGGAGAAGAAACTGGGACATGGGTCCACAATGTTATTCGTGGAAACGACACGAGTGATGTCAACTCACGAACTCAAATAAAGTCAATGTTTGTGAGAATTCCTAATAAGTTATTAAAACACTTAATAATATTTACCGAACCAATAGTTATATGATCACGTGATATATTAATAATATGATTTCATATTATTAAATTTTATTATTATATAAAATTTCGATCATATATCATATCAGAATGATTTATAATGGAATAGAATGAAATGGAAGCATATAGAATTTTCTTATTCTCAGATTGAATACTATTGGTTATTATTTCCTTTTATTATATAAAATGATTCTATAAGATTCGATTTAAATCGATCTTATTTATAATCATAGAATAGTGTAGAATCTCATTAAAATCTATAAATACGAAGATCTTCTTCAAAGAATTCTTCGAAAAAATAAGCAGATAAAAAATTCAATATTCAATATATATATAATTCTGACTTCAATATTCTATTGTTCATATATTCGATCACTCCTAAGCTAAATACGACTAAGTCTTCCACTATTATAATAAATAATATTATAGTATTATTATTATATTATTTATTATTATCCGATCAACCTCCTACGAGAGGTTATGAGCCCGGCTAGTCAAATACTAGCTTAAAAAGGGGTACTAGCTCGATTCAAAGCTATAATATTATAGCTATTGAGCTGTCGAATATCACTATATCGATATAATATCAATATCATATTGAATTATTATCGAAATATACTAAAATAAACCCTGAGGCCTGCGTCCCTGAAGCTAAACCTAATTGAGTGAATAAAATTAGGTCCCTAGACGATATATTTAAGCTATACGCTACCCATAGCGGGTGATATATCAATTTCTTCATACCAAGGTGCCCTAGCTTATTTAGGCTTTATTTTATAAAGTTTAAAATAAAGATCTAATTTAAGAGGTGGCTGGTTTATTATACCGAAATCGATCTAATTTCGATATTAAATCGAATCACTATCGAATTCCATTCAAATTTTAATACTAAATTCATCAAAATTAGTATTAATACTATACTAGATTAAAAGTCCATATAGCTTACATATAAAAGCTTAAAAATGGCTTCTGGTATAACTTTTAAAGGAGAACCCTTAAAAGGGAGGTCTAATTATATTGAATGGATAAATAAGGCTAAATTATACCTCGAAATTAATGGTTTTATGCCTTATATCGATGGATCCGAAACGCCTCCAAATAAATCATTATATGTAAATGATAAAGGAGAGCCTTATACCCCAGAATTGGCTATTAAATTCAATGAAAAAGCTTCCGAATATCTTCGAAATGAAAAGAGAGCTTTAGGAGCTATTAAATCTATAATTAGCTTCGAATTAGTCGAAAGATTTAAGGATAAAACTACGGCTAAAACTCTCTGGGAAGCTATTAATAAAATATTCGGAGAATCTTCACTAGAACTAATGGGGAGATATCTGAATAAACTAATAGAATCCAATTATAATAGTTCTGATGATATGGATGATTATACTAATTCTATTCAATCATCGTATAACTATTTAAAATCAATGAAATACGAAATTCCGAAGGCTTTTATAGCATGGTTTCTTTTTAGAGGCCTACCTAGTTCTTTCGATGGTTTTGCCTCTAGAAAATACGAAGAATTAGCTAAGGAGCTAGCTAATAATGACAACAATATTGATTTAGATAATTTATTTTCTGAATTAATATCTGAAGAGGCTAGAATGAAATCTAATACAGATTTCAATGCAAATAAGGCTAGCTTTAAAAATAAGAATAAAACTCCTTATTGTAGTCATTGCCGAAAGAAGGGTCATTTAGAATCAAAATGCTTCATTAAATACCCTGAATTAAAGAATAATAAGGGTGCTAATAATAAGCAATCTAATTCTAATTCAAATTCGAATTCGAATAATGATTCGAGCAAAAAGAACCCTCTTCAAACAAACAGTTAATGACTGTGAATCATAATATCGGAATAGCTAATTTAGCTAATATTTCGAAATATAAATTCATATTAGATTCCGGTGCCACAGAACATTATTGCCCTAATAAAGAATGGTTTATTAATTATAAACCATTAAAGAATCATTGTATCACTGTAGCTAGTGGTGAAAACGTCTCAATCGAAGGAATAGGCGATATTCCTATTATTATTAATAATAATTCAGAGGTGATTATTCAAGGGGTATATTATATACCCAAATTAGCTACAACCTTAATTAGTACGAATAAAATAGCTACTAGAGGTTGGGCTAGTCATATTATCCCTCCTGGAGACAAAATCAACCTAGTTCATAAAGGGTATAATATTAAAACCACAGCTCCTTGGATCAATAATGCTTATTATTTAGATTTTAAAATAAACTCTAAATATATCGAAAGCATTAATACCAATAACAGCTCTGAATTCGAAGAAGAACCAGAGCTATTAGCCAATAAAATCGATTTGAATCTAATGCATAAGAGATTAGGTCATATCAATAAGGATCATCTCATCAAATCCTTAAATATTAAATCAGAAGATAATATATCTGATTTAAATACATGCGAACCATGTAAATTCGGCAAATTCCATCAAATAATAAGCCGAGAACCTTCTGAAATACCTCCTATATCGAATAAATTCGAAAAATTCAGCCTTGATATTGCAGGGCCCTTTCGAATTACAGGAATTAAAGGTGAAAAATACTTTTTAACCTTTACGGAATGGGCTACTAGAGCTATTTGGGTATATCCCATTAAATTCAAATCACAAGCCTACGATATTCTAATAGAGTTTTATAATCTAATTAAAACTCAGTTTAAAATTAACATTAAAATATTAAGACTAGATAATGCTCTAGAGTTTTTATCGAATAAATGGTCTATTTTCATCAAAAATCACGGGATTATTTCAGAGTATATAAGCCCGTATACGCATTCCCAAAATGGAATAGCTGAGGTATTAAATAGATATATAATCGAAAGATTATTATGTCTAATTAAAGAAAAAGATATTCCTCTTTTTCTATGGCCTTATCTAATTCAGGCTATAGCCCATATCAAGAATAGAACCTATAATAGTTCTATTAAATCATCACCTTTCGAATTGATATATAATAAGAAACCTAATCTAGATTACATAAAAATACTAGGTTCACTCACTTATATATTGAATAACAAAGAAATTCGAAAAGGGAAAATGGATTTTAGGGCTCGAAAAGGTATATTAGTAGGTTTTGAATCCTCTAATAACTTTCTAATATATATCCCTGCAATAAAAAGAGTGATTAGTGCAAGGGATGTTGATATTCAGGAGAATTTAAAATATTCCGATGAATATAAAAATCAGGATTTAAATATTTTGGAAGAAGAAAGCCCTGATTTCGAACCTATTAATACTATAAGTCAAGAAGAAGAAAATTCAACTTCAATTATAGTAGAAACCCCTACTCCTGAAAGGGAAATAGTCGAAATATCCGACGAATCAGAGCTTTCGGATGTTGAAATCAAAGAAAACTCTTTCGAAAAACCCGAAATTCGAACCTCTAAACGAATTAGAGGTCTAGAACCTGAAAATAAAGGCTTTTCATATGATCATAAAGGTGTGTCATACTATGGTCTAGCTTTTTCGGGGTATTTTAATTCGATCAATAAGCGGGTGAAACTCGAAATCGACGACGAAAATTCGAAAAACCTTCAATTAGCCTTCGATATTCGGCTTAATAATAACAACAAAATCATTATTAAAAAGCCTGATCATATATTGACCGAACCAAAATCCTATAAAGAAGCAATTAGCTCACCGGAGAAAGAATATTGGCTAAAAGCTATGGACTACGAAATAAATACCCTTGAATTGAATAAAACCTGGGATATTATTAATAATCCAAATAACAATAAAACCCTTAAAACTAGATGGGTTTATAAAATAAAGGATTTGGGTGATTTCATCGAATTCAAAGCTAGATTCGTAGCTAAAGGATTCGAGCAATTATACGGATTAGACTATATTGATACCCATGCATCCGTAGTTAAATCGATGGCTTGGAAGCTATTATTCGTATTAGCTCTCCAAAATGATTGGCTAATTCATAAAATCGATATGGTATTAGCTTTTGCTCAAGGCAATATCGATACAC
Source organism: Sclerotinia nivalis (assembly GCA_029531795.1). Classification (NCBI taxonomy): domain Eukaryota; kingdom Fungi; phylum Ascomycota; class Leotiomycetes; order Helotiales; family Sclerotiniaceae; genus Sclerotinia; species Sclerotinia nivalis. The sequence continues at coordinate 2,186,999 of JAPEIS010000002.1, forward strand.
CTCTGATCTTAACCCTCCTGAAGGCTTTAATGAATTAAATAATAAAGCTTTAAAATTAAATAAGGCTTTATACGGTCTAAAACAATCGGCTCGAATCTGGTATTATACCTTAAAAGACATTCTAAACAAATTAGATTTCAATAATCTAATCACTGAAGAATGTATTTTTATCAATAAGAATAAGAATATCATTCTCAGTATATACGTCGATGATATAGCTATTATAGCTCCAAATCAAGAGATTATTAATGAATTCATTAGTAATCTTAAAAAGCATTTCGATTTAAAAGATCTAGGGCCTATTAAAGACTATTTAGGCATTCAAATCGAAAGAAAAGCCGACTGTTTAAAGCTACACCAATCAGAACACACCAAAAAGATATTAGCTAGATTCGGAATGCTAGATTCACACCCTGTTTCCACTCCAATGGATCCGAAAATAAAGCTTTACTATAATAAAGAAAAAGCTAATAATAAGGATATAAAATTATATCAAGAAATTATTGGTTCTTTATTATATTTATCACTTGGAACTAGATTAGATATAGCTTTTCACGTCGGTAGATTAGCTAGTTTCTCGTCCAATCCTAGCTCTATACATCTCCAAGCCGCAAAAAGAATACTACGATATTTAAGAGGTACTATTAATAAAGGTACTAATTATAAACGCAATAATAACCCTTATATTAAAGGTTATTGTGATTCGGATTATGGGGGTGATGTTAATACGTATAAATCAACTAGCGGATACGTATTTACACTAGCAGAAGGGCCTATTAGTTGGAAATCTAAACTACAATCAGTAGTAGCTCAATCAACTTCAGAGGCTGAATTTATAGCTATTAATATTGCAGCTAAAGAGGCTATATATATTAAAAAGCTATTAAAAGAACTCAATCTGTATAAACAAGATAAATTCCCACTATATACAGATAATCAAGCCGCGCTAGCACTTGCTAAAAACCCTATATTTCACGAAAGAAGCAAGCATATAGCAATACGGTTTTACTATATTAGAGATATTATAAATTCAGGTGATTTAGATCTAATTTATATATCTACTAATGATCAAAAAGCCGATGGCCTTACTAAGCCATTAGCTCGAATTAAATTAATCGAATTCTTAAAACAGATTAATTTATATTAATATTATTAAAATATTTAATACACTTATTATGGGGGTGTGTGAGAATTCCTAATAAGTTATTAAAACACTTAATAATATTTACCGAACCAATAGTTATATGATCACGTGATATATTAATAATATGATTTCATATTATTAAATTTTATTATTATATAAAATTTCGATCATATATCATATCAGAATGATTTATAATGGAATAGAATGAAATGGAAGCATATAGAATTTTCTTATTCTCAGATTGAATACTATTGGTTATTATTTCCTTTTATTATATAAAATGATTCTATAAGATTCGATTTAAATCGATCTTATTTATAATCATAGAATAGTGTAGAATCTCATTAAAATCTATAAATACGAAGATCTTCTTCAAAGAATTCTTCGAAAAAATAAGCAGATAAAAAATTCAATATTCAATATATATATAATTCTGACTTCAATATTCTATTGTTCATATATTCGATCACTCCTAAGCTAAATACGACTAAGTCTTCCACTATTATAATAAATAATATTATAGTATTATTATTATATTATTTATTATTATCCGATCAACCTCCTACGAGAATGTTATCTGCAAAATCATTCCGACCTAGCATCAACACCCCCGAGCAGGCTAACAGGTGGCTCCGCATTTTCGCGGCGGATATACATTCCCGTTTAGTAGAAGAGGGAGTTCTAGAGAACAAGAGACGACCCAAGACAATCAATTTGCATCACAGACATGGTGCCCAAACCAAATCCCGACAAGCACCAATACCGCAGGGAAAGAAAATGGATGAGACGCTCCTTTTCGAACTAGCCAAGACCCTTCTAAACCAAATCATGCTTGATGGAAGAGTATGGCCATGTTCAAATTTGAGTCTAAGTGTTGGGGGGTTTGAGGATGGGGTGAGCGGTAATATGGGTATTGGGGCGTTTTTAGTCAAAGGAGACGAAGCCAAAACTACGAAAAAGGCAGTTTTGCGAGACGCGACCGCCATTTTATCTGCGGAGAGATCCGAAAAGAGACGTCGTGCAGGTGATGCAGGAATCCAAAAATTCTTCGTCAAGACAGATAGTGTTGAAGAGCACGACGATGATTTTGGCGGTGAGCAGAGTTTACCCGGATCACGCATGATCTGTGAGGAAAAGGGGCCTTCGTCCCCCACTGTAGATTTCAAGGCTGCATTTTCACCCCAGGGGGATGAGGCGAGCAGAAAGTCAGAAACATCGGTCGGCCTCTCGGCCTTAAAACAACCACAGATCACAGACTTTTTATGCAGCCGTTGCAATCAGGCTCTGGATTGTGCGGAGGCATTTCAGAGCCATCAAGATTGGCATTTTGCCAAAGATCTCCAGAATGAGGATCGTTTGAGGCGTACATCACCAGCTCCTGCCACTTCCTCCAGCAACAAAAGGGGTGTCACATCAAAGAAACGAGGCAATGGTCGTGGAGGCCGAGCGGAGAAAGGACAAAGTAAATTGACATTTGGATGATTAAAACAAATGAAACTATTCTCACCGACAGTGCTCTCACCCTATCCTGATGTGCCACACGATACTTTTTATCTTGCAGACTGGCGCCGAGATTTTACCAGTCGTGCTGATGGGCCGACCCTACGGGTCCCGAAAGACGGCCATTTTATGCGCGAACCATGTTCCGATATACTGTGCGACTGGAGCAATGTGCTCACCGGGATTGCCAATCCTTGGATGCAACATGATGTCCGGAAGTACAAATACAATATTTGCGATACGAGTTCCGTTGGACAATGGAATCTGCAGAAACTTCTTTTTGTACTGTCGAAGGTACGAGTAACGCAACAATGATCATTACTGCAATATAATTCCTTCTAGAGGTTCAGCTGGAGCCAGCCACCCGGCCGTGACTCTCGCCCTACGAATGATAGGCAGGTTTGCCATGGATCCAGACTATCAGATTTTTGCAAGCAACTCTCGTACTTGGATCTTCAGGAGGGTCATGCGCGATATGGAAAGCATCAAGAACAATAGTTGTCTCACCCAGGTATGAAGCGATGGTATATGGATGAGATGGAGACATGCCGCTAGCCCTACCACATTTGAGTCTTTCGCCTCCCGTCAGACATTCTGATCGGCAAAGTACATCATCAACTGGACATATACAGTAAGACGCAGAAAAATCCAGAGCTTCGTGCTTGTGGGAAGAACTAAAACAACAAAAATATATTGATTGTCGGATTATCGGTAGGTCTACACAATCTACAAACGCCAGCCGCATGAGTTTGTTGTCAATATGCCTTAGATTAATCCATGTTTAAAAGTGTATGATGGCTTCTCAATGGACGCATGAAAATGAGATTTTAATGGCTGTGAACCTGTACATGAGGTTTGTATGGATTAGGCATCATTTGGCTGCGTTAGGCTGGGATGCATCAATACCCAACCCGATTGATTTCGCGCCACAAAAAAATCACAGACCACCGAAGCACCAAGACCACAACCTTGCCAACAAAACTGCAGGAATCACTGGCTGCCCTTCGCTTTCCTGGATCCCTTCACAATCACCAGTTCCTGTTCGTTCGTGAAAGTTGAAAGTTGTTCTGTTGTGTAATTCGAGATTCGGTATCGGGGGTCGAATGTCATATCTACAATTTTTGTTTCCCTAACTAGCAGATTGAGATATTGATGTGACATTACAATACATACTGCGCACAACATCTGTGGGTGGGCATAGCATAGCATATTCATGTAAGGTCAAGGTAGGTGAAAGGTCTTGATACAGATTTGACAAGAAGAATTTGGTCAAATGGGAACCTCGGCGTCGCTCATTACAGGATGGATATTCTCCTCTAATGTACTCACGCGTCATCCTCGATCACTTTACACACCATTGTACCATCTCTTTCCACACTTTTCCGCTGTAGTAGCAAGGAAAGAAGTTCCACTTTCTGGCAAAGTCGGCGAGGCCACATTCCCCAGAACCCAGAATTTACGTTGGGTCGTTGGTCGTAGGACCGAATCATGATGAAACTGTAATGTGATAGACCGATTTGAACCTGGATTGACCCAATAGTTCAGGCTTGAAAGATTCAAGATTCAAGATTGTGATGGGTTGATGGATCGATGGGCTGATGATAGGGTGAGATGTCAATTGTTTGAGAAGTTTTCTAATAAGTATACCCAAAGAATGCCCTTAACATGAAGAAGGTTTTGGTCTGAGTTTTTTAATGATTTATGTCTTCAATTTTCACTGCACTTCGGGTGTGAAGATATGAAAGACTCTTGAAACTTGAACAATACGAAAATATAATCTATAATTGACATAATTAAGTACTTTGACTTCCTACCTACACCAATCTATAAGGAGGCATATCTATTTATCTCTATATCTATATCAATATTTTATACTTGTACCTACTTAGTACTTGAACCTACCTACTTACTTTTATTCAAGCCGTCATATCTGATGTTGTTATTGTTGCTGTTGCCCTCGCTATCTTGAACCTTACCTTATCGGCAACTTGTCGACTTCTTTTGTTAATCAAGCCTCCCTTCACATACGAATTTACGAAAAGTTTACTGGTAACCTCGAAGAGATCCCAAAAGCAGGCTCGCTCGCACTTCCCACATTCGATTTACCATTACGCCTACTGTTCGTCATTTCCCGCTTACAGTTACTTATTCCTTATCTGACTACAAGAACAAGAATTTGGTATTTTTGATTGCATCAATCCATCGATCGCATCAATATTAATTGCCTCTAAATAACCAAGAAAAGGAAAAGGCTTCCGGCTCTTCTTCTTTCCCTTCTTCGTCTTCTTCATCTTCTTCCTTATCAACAATAAAGTTTCGATATTTCGATATTTTTCTTAAATATTAAATATTAGAGGCGTCATCACATCATCCATAAAAAAAATCATTTGAAAAGCTTTTTCCCGTCCAAAAACAGAATAAGCATAATCCATCCCATCCCATCACAAAACATCACAAAACCTTTTCAGTATCCACACATTTCACAACAACCCGGTTATTATTCAATTAATTCAACTATTTGCGCTGGTTGGGTGTCAGAGTATAAAAGCGGCCATTTAAACCATTGCACCATTCCTAAACGGATATTCAGCTACAGGGGCTAAAAAGACCACCCCAGCCTTTCCTCGCTTTGCCACTTCTTCCACTCTTCCATTCACCGTCTTCTCTGCTCAAACCTTTTCTTGTGCCTTCAAAAACGAGACCATCAGCACACAAGGAGAGGGAAAAAAAAAAAAAACGCCAGCTCAGAGAAACATCCCAGAACATCCCAGCTATTATTCATCTAAGAGGCTCAGCTTATTCGTTGCCTCTTTTTTTGAGTACGAACTTCATATTACACGACATTAACCTGCTTCCGCGTCTTCTGCGTTACCACACATTTGGATTGGACAGGACCTTTTCACTCTCACACCCTCTTCTCACGCGCCTTCCTAAGTTACTCAGGACCAACCGGTTTTCTTCTTACTTCCATAGGATTACTTCTTTCTCGAGGCTCCCGCCCCAAAACCCCCGGATATTGAGAGAAAGTTTTCCACTTACTCCATACAGGATTTCTTCTGGGCCATTTTCTGACTCCCCAATTTGTCGCCAGTTATTCTGTGTGGTACCACAGTTATTCCCTAGGCTGACTTGTGTGACTTGCATTGCCAAATCTCCATCTTTGGTTCTTCTCTTTCTCTTCCTACCACCTTTTTTCCTGGATTACCATCATGTCGCGACGTGACGATAGAGACAGAGCTTCCCGCTCGCAACCGCAGCCAACACACTCATCTGCTGGAAGAACGGGTCAGTTTATTATCGACGCTGAAGGTATCGACAGAGAAGTTATCACGGCTGACATCTGCCGGTATCTTGGTAACGATGCTCTCGTCAAACCGGGCGACGTGGAAGTAAGTCATTGCCCATATCTGCATGAGATGTCGATGAAAAACTAATGGCTTCATCTCCAGGACCAGAGAACGAAACAACTTAAACCTGTCTACGTGATCACAGCTTACAGGAATCTTACAAATGTAATGTCGCGCTCCTATCGATTGAGTAATCCCGCTGATGAATTCTTGGGGTAGGCCATGATATTTGATTTAAAACAGGCATCTGCAGATTGGCGAGCTGAGCGACTTGCTAGATCTTCTGCACAGTACCCTACAAATGGTATCTCTTTGAGGGATTCGAACGAGATGGTTCGAAAGTCTAACACCCCTATAGTTGTGGACTACAGAAGTTCAAATGCACTGGATCAATCTATTGCTCGAATGGATGCAACACAGCAGCCTCGACCTGCTGCACAACAAGGGATGTACAATTCACCATCGGCTGCTGTGCCCAGTTCCCAATCATATCAACCAAGTGGCCAGGGTTACTCGGCGGGCTTCAGTCAGCCTACAGGTTACCAGAATGATGGCTATACCCAGCCACCATCACAACAGTATGCTCCATCTCCCCAAGGATATCCCACTCAGGACACCAGGAGTTATGTTCACGGATCCAATTATGCTGTTGAACCTGCTGGCCGTGGCGGATCTGTTCCTCAGTCTGTTCCTAGGACTCAGGCAGTTCAATATCCATCCAGTACATCGTACCAAGCACCTGCACCGCAGTACTATTCCCAATCTGGACCAACTGCATCAACTTCAGCATATGCGTCACATGCACCAACAGATCCTTATTATAGTAGTCGTGGTGCGTACGCCAAAGTGCATCCATTTTCTTAATTGTCTCTGTTCTCGCAAACGAATGTAATCTAACAATTTAGCTGCTCCATCAGGCAATTATGAATCCACCCCGGAGGTCTACGAAACCAGAGCATACCCGGAAACTCCAGATTACCAGATGCAAGATGCCGGATATACCGAACCCGGCTCATACCAGGAAACAGTATCATACTCTCAGCCAATGCCTCCTGGACGAAGTGGCACCGCCACTTCATCGGCACCTCAAAGGACGCGTGACCGGGACAGTAGGGATGACCGTGACAGACATCACCAGCGCCGCAGGAATTAATGTTCCCTTTGGAATGTAGTTGATTTTTGCGATTCTATTTCCTCGCCGGACTTTTATACTATTCTGGCGTTTTTTATTGCTTTTTCCCTGGATTTACTGGAACACTGGACCAATCAAAGGAAGCCTTGGAGCCCTCCTATAACATGGATCCAGACAAAGGGTACTTTACAGCCTCATCGGTATCTTAATAAAAATCCAAGATTGCAATAGGTTTGGCATCTTGTGAATCGAGGTATGATCTTTTTATTACCAGGATTTTCTATCATACCCTACGCTAGACTACTACCAACTGGACCGATGTCGGAATGTATTATCGGAGAATTACCGCGGATGTTTTATCATGAACTTTGCACGTGCAGAGCAGCTATACCCGGCTTTATGGGATTCGACGGGCCACATGAGGATAATGGTTGTGTTTTTTGCTTGCTTGCATTTTTCATCTGTCAGTTGCATCAGTTTTTGCATACGCACAGACCGTTGGGGCGCATTATGAGTTTATGTTTCCTTGAAAGTTTCTGGATTATCTTAGGATACCATCCCTCGTACCTGCTGCCTGGACCCAAATTTCCGGAAGCCTCACCGGCTGGTTTCTTCTCCACTACGTTTTGTGATTTGGTTAGTATCTCAATACTCATTAGAGCATTCAGGTCTGGGTTCAGGCAGCATGATAGAGGAGTTTGTATATACATCGACTTCACCCATTCAAAGGATAATCCAAACACTTCATACAATGCCCATCTACTTCATTTCATGGATTCCTTCTTGGTCAAGATCCGACCATGGATTTTCATCACTGACTTTCAGACATGGCTTCGCAGCACAGGTATAGTCAAACCATCCGGTTTTGGAACCTCCTCTGGATTGGCATCTCTTTCATATGGACCTGGATTGATACCTTGCGGCCTACCGTTTCTTGGATTTCGGATGTTCGAGCCCATTGGACCTGTTATTTGTCGACATTTCCTCCATTGCATTCGGTCTATTCAGGTGTGTATCAAGGACTAATCGGCATCAATCAAAATTCACTCACCGCCTCGTCCCCTTAAATTCCATCGTGTTCCTAAAATATCTCATCCTAGCATGGATTGCAGGAGCTCCTTGTGCCATTCTCTACCACAGCCCCGAGAAAGTATGGCGTGCAACTCAAGTTTGATCTCGAACACCCAAGCAACATTTGACAGAGATCCGGGGAGTTGATATTTTGCAAGCATGGCTGTTACTTAGACTCCACTTCCTGGCACGGGATCCTATCGCTCCTTCCTGGCGAGCTTCTAGGACGCATAACAAACTCACGGCCCTTTCTACATTTTGCAGGGTGTTGCCATACATCTTGCCGCTTTTTTAGCGCCCTCACATCCGTTTCTTGCATGGTTTCAAGTCCAGGATACCACCTTGGCCGTCATTCGATGTCTCGAAAATTATCCCCATGTTGGATATGCAAACCGTGGTGATTTGCTAGCAGGTATTAATAACCGCTCCTGAATCCGGATGATCTATCCATGGAATCATAATGGTCGACCCGTTTGAGCCAACCCCTTCGTTGTACGCTTTCTTTTGCTTTTGCAGGGCACCACTAGGACATTGCATGTTAGATCAAAAATCTTCTAGAAATGTGGTTTAGCTTAGGGAAAGGACGGTCTTCAACAGTTCACGGTGGAAACAGTCTGTTATTTCTTTCTTTTCAATACTCCTTCGCTTGTTTGCGAACTTGAGTTGTACGATTGAGAAATGGGGCTGAATTTGGTTTGGCGGAGGTTTCAAGGAGGTCATATCTGTTTTCGGTTTTAGTTGTGAGCAATCATAATACGCATGAAAGTCTGGTTGGTTGGTTGATCGGTGGCATGGTGTGTTCAACGGGTACATAATTATTTCAAAGTCGCTGGAATTGGCATACGTGGCATAAATTTAGATGCTGTTACGCCATCACTACTTTTTACTTCCCACTTACTACTTCTCACTTCACGTCTTTAATCGTTATCTTCCTTTTGCTATGATATAGTGATGGTAGATAAATGGATGGCGTGTACTAAGATAATAAACGGTTACAACTGCAGCTTCGTGCAATATCCAGGAATGAATGAGTAAGGGAAATTCCCAAGGTTTATATTCGGATTGTATGAATTTTGTTGGCCCTAGGTTATATGTGGAACTCGTGAGATGATAAGCTGATGCTTCTTTCAGTGTTAGCCTTGAGGTGAGCATTAGGGTCGTATCTCTAAAAGGGGGTTGTTTGTGTGAAGGGCCTTGATATTTACAGCTACCTAGGAAGGGTGATCGGAATGCCATTGAGATGATGAAAAGATTTAGATGATGAATCTTAATATTTGTAAACAAATCTATGTTTGAGCTTATTCAATTTGAGAATATCTGTATAAATAAAATTAAATCTTTGTTGCTGGAGTTTATATAATGTAAATGGTATCGAAGAATTGAATCCCCTGGATTTGTTGTGATATGTACATAAGTTACCGAGGCTCACCTAGAATGTCGCAATGCAATTCATTTACTTGTTTACTTGGGGCTTGCTATCAACCTTCAACAAATTTCCATTAAAATTATTGCATGCATCACACTTCAGTAATTCGTGATGCTTCTATTTTCCTCGTGTCTAATCCCATTGTTTTCTTCTGTTCTTTTGGTATCGGGATGGAATAATTATTGGGCGGAAAGGCTTCAGGTGCCATTCCTACAATCAGTTCAAGCTCCATTCAGAAAATGGACATCGCCACCATCCAAAATTCCGGAAGGTGGTGCGGGCATCACTCAGAGTCGAACGCTCACTCTGCGGAGCGTGTACCATCATGGAACTAAAAAATATCCCGAATTGCATCGACGTCTCAAAATCAGTCCCGAGAAGATAAAGAAAGCGACCCTTGAAGGCAGCGATAGCGAATCCGATATTGGTCCATTTACCGTTCCCACAGCTCCAATAGGCATTCACAGACTTCGAAAGCGAAGTGTGCAGGATATAGAAGCTCTCAATCAATGGCCTATCGATCTTCACGCATCAGCGTGGTCTGTTGATGATGTTTCAGCGCCAGACGTGACGGACAAATCCACTGTGGTCAATTTCGCAGTTATGGCAGCAAACACATATCAACGAACTCCCGATGACCCTCAGTGGGAAGACATAAAACCTCCTTTCAATCTTTCATCATCTATTGGATGGGAATCGGATGGTCTGCGGGGCCATGTTTATGCCGACAATACAAATACTACAATCGTTATCGCGTTGAAGGGTACAACTTCAGCTGTATTTGATGGGGCGGAGACAACTACAAATGATAAAGAAAATGATAATCTGTTTGCTGGATGCTGCTGTGGACAAGGTGGATGGGGTTTACGAAAAGTATGTGATTGTATGACGGCAACATATACATGCAATGAGATGTGTGTTTCCAAGGCATTGAAGAAGCCAAATCGTTATTATCAAGCTGCTGTGGAACTGTACGGAAACATTACAGAGGAATACCCCAATGCCGACGTTTGGTTGACAGGTCATTCTCTTGGAGGACTTGTCACTACTCTCGTTGCATTGACTTTTGGCCACCCTGTACTGACCTTTGAGTCGGTCCCTCAAGCATTAGCAATTTCTCGATTGGCTCTTCCTACTCCACCTGGGTATAGCTCCGCTTCTGAAGCTCGTGATAATGTAGGTATTTGGAATTTCGGACACACTGCTGATCCCGTATATATGGGTACATGCAATGGAGCTACATCACTTTGTGCTTTTGCTGGTTATGCCCTCGAGTCGACGTGTCATGCAGGATTACGATGCGTATACGATATTGTTGCAGATTTTGGTTGGAGTGTATCTCTATCAACTCATGGAATCAGAGCCTCTATCAGAAATGTATACAAGAAATATGATAAAGCTCCTACATGTGTTGCGGACACCGAATGTGTCGATTGCTTCAATTGGAAAAGAGAAAAGGGACCTCACTCTGCTTCTTCAAGTACCACAGCTAGTACAACATCCAAACCAAGGACTCGTACCGAAACTTGCAAAACTCCTGGCTGGTGGGGGTGTCTGGATAAAACCAGTGCGAGCACAACCTTTACATCGACAACGACAATCACCTCGACGTCTTGTAGGAGTCATGGGTGGTTTGGACGATGCTTAGACCCAGCTTCCACTACATTCACCTCTAAAACGACTATCATCGAGGCTTCGGCAACTATTCATGAACTTCCTGCCACTATTACTAGTAGCGAAAGTTCCGCCAATGGGTTCAAGACTGGACTAGCTCAATCACATCAAATAACTGCCTCTCCGATAGCTCCAACATGAGGGTAGTCATATGGACGTGTTGTTCCTCCTTCGTTACAATTGCCAATACACAATATCAAGGACTTGTGCTTGGAGAACTGAATGTATCATACCATTGTCTAAGCTATAATTAGACAATCTGATGTCTCTCTATTGATAAGTCGGGTGATATCTGGTCAAAACTGAAATCTAATCGAGTCACGGCGGCTTTTCGGCTCTATTGGGAGATGATCCTCAAACCACCGGTATTGGGCATCTAGGCATGCTGCCACATCATTCAACTACGGTTACAATATTACCGGGCTACTCCACGGAGTATTACGGATCATTATTGGTCAAAAATGGACCATTTTTTGACCTTGTTCGAATGTGCTTCAGCGAAGGCACGCACATCCACGAGGCATTTCATCCATCCAATCTTTACTATATTGTTGAATAGAAGAAGAGAAACTGGAGGGAGGACTATCATGATACAGAAACATATATTCGAGCATATACATAGAAGAATACTGTTATAGTAGTGATATTTCTTGGTTAGCATGAATCACATTGTTCATGATCTTTATTGTGTGCTCTTTCTGCAAATATACTGTCTCATTTCCTTCAATATCGAAAATTCCTCAACGTGTCTGTCAGATTCCGGGTAATGATAAGCCTGTTTATGGTATGGTTACAAACCTTCTTCACAATTTCCTCTCCTCACAATTTCCCTCCTCAGCTCCACTCCCAAAATCCGTTCCTTTCAAGACCCCTTCCCCAACCACCCGACCCTCCTCTCATCTCCTCCCACTTCACATCCCTCCAAACCTGACAACCCCCATCCAAACACTCAAAAGCATCAAACCAAAAAATAACTCCCCATAAATCATCTCTCTCCTAACGTACCAGATCTCGCTACTCGCGCATTATTTTTCAAGACCCCCAGGTCTCTGGTCCTCTCCCCATCTCTCTTCTTTTCCTTCCTCGTACATCTTGGATTAAGCAAGCGCGTGATACACATCCCGCTGCTGCTGCTGCTGCTGAATCTTAAGTCCTCGGGGTTCTATTGTGTTATCCTTAGCTAAGTAACCGCATACCTCGTCCGTTTCTGCACATGGAAAACCTACCGAGACGAATACAGTAAATAAATGTAACATAATCCCTAATAAGGATGTGATATCAATGGATATAGTATGTACTGATTGATGGGAGGGTAAAGGAAGAATTTTACTTTTCCTGTTGGAGTTGGTGTTGGTGTTGATATATTCTTAGATAAATGCTCTTTTGGAGAGGGGGGAGGATGTTAGGAGTTTGGTTTTGAGTGTGAGGGCGTGGTGGTTAGGTATTGGGCTGGATAGAGGACAATGGTATGGTAGATGTATGCATTTGCTTACCACTCATCTTGTACATGTACTCGTAGCGCCGTTAGATTGTATCGGAAATTCAATGGGATGATATTTTTAGGATTTACACTTGCTATGTTCATATTCTTTCAGTGATCGTGACGTAATTTATGCCACAGCGATATAATCAATAATGGATAATGCAATGTCAATTTGTAATTTCGTCGTCTAATTTCATATATCTAATCTACCCGCTCTGTTGATCAATCGTCGCATTACACACACACTCTCTCTCCCCGTCTCTCACTATCTTCAGCACATCTTAATCTCGCCAATCTCTTCCACCATCTTTCCCTCCCTAGAACCCTTCCTTGCCATCCTCAACTTCTTCCTACACCTACCACAACCATAATAATTTCTTTCCAACGACCTCATTCCTCTCTACCTTCTCACTTCACTCCATAAACTCCTCTTTCACCTTCACCCACATCTAACCTCATCTAATTTCCCCCACCCTTAATGATCCACGCCGCCCTTTCACTCAATTTAAACTTCTGAATCTTCCCACTGGCAGTCTTCGGATATTCATCTACCCAAAAGATATACTTCGGAACCAAATGCCCGCTAAGATGCGTTCTCACATGATGTTGAATTGCTTCTTTAGTGAGGATTGGTTTAATCTTGCGGTCCAGTTTCGTCTCATCCTTGACTTCTGCTTCCATTGTGGAACTCTCAGAATCCTTGCTGATGTTATTCCCATTGGCTACACATTTCTCATATTCTCCCCAACTCATGAGATCATTACCCACCCCGGCATCATCTGGTCCTCGACTTACACCCTTCCTAGTCACAATCCATGCACAAACCACTTCTCCATATTTATGATCCGGAACACCCACAACACTAACCTCCCTCACATCTTCCATACCAAAGATACAGTCTTCAATCTCTAACGGATGTATATTCTCTCCTCCACGTATAATCAAATCTTTAATTCTCCCTGTAATCTTCACATATCCTTCTTCATCCATACTCGCTTCATCACCTGTCTTCATCCAAATCTTCCCATTCTTGTCTGGAATTAACACTTCTTTAGTACGATTTGGATCTGCATAATATTCTTTCATGACCAAATATCCCGAGACGGCCAATTCACCTCGTTTACCTATTTCCAGAATCTTATTAGGATCAGAAGGCGAGATGATTTTAACAGATACATGAGGTAATACCCTTCCCACGCTATCCAATCGCTTTTCCATCGGATCAGTGGGAGTAGTCATACAAGAGACGGGGCTTGTTTCCGTCATTCCATAACAAATTGTCAAACCATTAAGATTTAACTGTTTATGAAGTTTTTCCATCAGTGATTTAGGAACAGAGGAACCGGATGCAATACCTGTGCGTAGATGTTCGAAGCCGGTGTGAGGAATGGTACCATTGGAGAGAAGTTCGAGTTCGGCTAGAAACATGGTGGCGACTCCATAAAGAGCTGTGGCTTTGTTTTCTTGAATACTTAGAAGAGTGGCCGAAGGGTCGAAGGCGGGAGAGGGAAATAAGATTGTGCTGCCACGAGTCGCGGTCGCCATGTATCCGAGTACAGAACCAAAACAGTGAAATAAGGGAGGCGGACAACAGACTATATCGGATGCTGTAAGAGCCATACGAGAGCCAATAAAATAGCCATTGTTGAGTATTGAATGATGGGTTAAACAAGCCGCTTTAGGGGTTGAAGTTGTGCCTGATGTGAATTGAATATTAATCACATCATCTTTATGTAAATTTTCATCGGGAATAACTTCCTTTTCTTTCTCCGATTCAAACATCCGCATGATAGCTCGGAAATTTGTAGTAGCCGGGAAACTTGCAAGATTATCAGTTGGCTTGTTCACTAGAACAACGCCCTTTAAACTTGGTACAGCTTCACTTTTCAAAACATGTGAGGGTTGCTCGAGGTCCCCAATGATGTCTTTCAGTAAAGATGTGTTGTCCCTGGGGGGTTTAAATGGTAAAGGTGTCTCATGGCCAATGATCAGGTGTGAAGCCTTCAAATGGTTTAATGCCGAGACGACTTGTTTCGTGTTGAATGCTGGATTCAGAGGTACCTGCCCAAACAATAATTAGCATACCCATCTCTCAAAAGCCACCTTCCCTTCCAAGAAAGTTCTCTCTCATCAAACTCTACTCACCAACACCGCTCCTAATTTCCAAACCGCATAAGTGATTGCTCCAAACTCCCATCCGTTCCCCAGACTAACGGCCACTCTATCTCCCTTCTTAACCTCCAGAGTTCTCAACCCATGTGCTATCACATTACTCTTCTCATCCAATTCTCGATATGTAAGTTTTATATTTTGGGAGCGAGATATGAGCGCAAGGTTGGAGCCTTGCGCGTTGACGATGCTGCGAAAATGCTGCGGGATAGTATGCTGGAGGAGTGGCGGCTAGGAGAGTGCGGGTGGTTAGCTTGGTGATTATGAGAGCCAAGGAATTTCAATTACCTCCGTAGGTCCAACACTACAACTTTCCGTCAAAAGACCTCTCCTCTGAATGCGCAACACAGCTCCAACTCCAACCCCAACTCCAATTCTCATTCCAATTCCAATTCCAATTCCAATCCCCACTCCACTCCCCAAACTTCTCGCCATCTCACCCCTCAGCCTAATTCTCAAGCTATCTCCACATCCCCATCTCCGCATTCCAGCTTTAGCTCCCGTTCCCGTTTTCGCTCCCGCAATACTGATTCTAGCAGCCATATCTACACATCATAAATCATAGATTCAAATAGAGAAATCGCTTACTCTCTCAAGGAAAGACCGGAACTTTTAGCTCATTGTACACATGTGGCTATATGTAGCATTGTGTAATGCTGTTCCACAAATGTACAAAAGTACAACAAGTACAGTCCTCGGTCCAAATATGCGGGGTACTCCCCGCGCTCCCTTTCCGCTCTCGAATGTTAGACCAACAGGATCCATATTTAGGTATATTGCTAGAAAAACTATCTGTCCCTGAGTCTTGGCTGTATATTATTTGGTAATTCAATCGAGCTAGGTGGGGAAGCTTAAATTTAACGTCAATTAGACCGTTTTTTAACTGACTCTTTCAAAAATTTCGGCCGAATTTGGAGGCATTAGATTATTAATCCTTTGACAAGCGAATTAGAACAGTTCCAAAACCTTCCCTGAAGCCTTTAAATGGAGAAACCCTGCTTAGCCTGGTCGAATTTACCAAATAAATACGGTAACATAACATAACGAATGTTTAAAGTGCATTCATTGCCCATGGGAGAAGACAACTTTGATTGATCCTCGACTTATTCATTCCTTTTCCTTATCCATGCTACTATGTATATATACAATTCCACCACCGTGGATCCTTCATCTGTCTCCGCGTTCTTCTATAAAAATACCTATTGAAAGATATTTCCTCCGTACCCTATGCAATTTCCAACATTGCTTTAGTAAACCCACCATCTATCCCATCTCCCCCATCTCCAAGGAAATCCAGAATTACAAAAAATCCAACAATACACAAATTTCAGCTCTTGAAAATTCATGTCTTCTGCTTTTGGCATTGCAACCTAGCATAAAAATTCTGCGGCATGCTTCCACAAACAACTACTTCCCTCTCGATCCCTTCAACCATCCAAACAAGAATGAAACTTTATCCCAATGTCCCGGATATCAAATAAAACTCCATGCTAAGAGAATAAAAGCCAACGTTAAAGGCATCTGAGGCCAGCCATTCTACGTTTTCCCATCAAACAAAAAAGAAAGCCTCCCGGTGTGCTCGTCAGTATGCCGCTCATGCATTTGATGCTCGCTCAAAATTCGACTAGGGTATGTGCTATGCGCTCGGTGATTTTATAAAGAAAAGTATTTGTTATCGGGGAAGCGATGTTTTAACTACCTAGTAACTATCCCGATATGTCGTTCGTTCTCAGGCTTCCAGGTTCCTAATGTTTGAAGTTAGTTGGCGTATACGTTGATAATAGATTTACTAAACAAACCTTCGAATTCATGCTTCACAAAAGCCATGGGATCATCATAGTCCTTTGAGCCCATTTGCTGCACTCCAGGACTGAAACTCGTAATAGGCAAGACAACCACATCTCCAACTTTCTTTGCAGATTCAATGCCTGTGAACTCTCTCCATGTAATGTTTCCCTTGCTTGTAGTCATATCGAAATATCTCTCGTCATTCAAGAAATCAAAAATAGTATCTGTCCACAAAGCCGGACCGGTGAATTCCACAACATTCTTATCATTAAAGTTCTTGAGAGTTCCACTCTTCTTCATGCTAAGAGTCTGTTCGGTAATGTTGGCAACAATTTCGCGGAGTACAGGGTGCCCTGGTTTCGATTGAATTGTCCATTGACAGAATTGAATTCTTCGAGAGTACCATTCTGCCCAATCTGGACGATCTGGATCTGCCTCAATACCCACGATTAATCCAATAGCTTCGCGTGGCACACTCTCAGGAAGCCATTCCGAAGCAGGTTTCAATGCATGGGTATCGATATCGGAGTAAATACCACCTCTGGCCAGCAGAATTAGGTATCGAAAGAAATCAGCTTTCAAAACAGGCAAGGGCAACGAATTATAAGCCTCTAAAACTTCTGGCAGAGAAGCATACAGATGCTTTAATAGATGAACTGCGACTGAATCGGTAATGACCTCATGTACGAATGCCGGGTGTTTTTCTGACCAACTTGCTTCTGCAGGGCGAAAGTTCTCTCCAAAATCTCCCGATGCTGGGGTATATTTCCATGTCTGCCAAATGTATGCTGGGAACTTAGTCTCTACGTCGTATGGAAATTGATATGCGAGCTTTTCCCTTAAAGGTGCTCTTGATAAATCTTGTAATAGTGCTTGAGAAGCTTGAGGCTTCTTCTTTGGTGCGGGTGGAACCGCATTCATCGAAGCTGATGAGCCAGGTTTTGTTTTTGAATCAACTCCATCCTTCTCCTCCGATTTTGGTATGCTTGTATCTTGTAATAATATATCGTTTGATGTAGGTGGGTTGTGTGTTCGTGTGATGAGAAATACCATAGTAAGGAAGAAAGCCGCAGCTATCAAAGCTCTCCTAAAGGTCAACATCTTTGCGCAATTCGCAGAATTTCTATCTGCCGAGTAAATTTGTACACGATACTCTGGCTATCCTAGCGAGTTTGTCACTTATCCGATTATTGAATAATATCGTACGGTGGAATCTTCTCATAAAGAGGTTTTGATCGCTGAATAGGTCGAACTCCAGAAAAATAAATTCTGGGCAGTCAACGCAATGCCAAGATAGCAACGCACATAGGCGTGTTTGATAATGGAGTGCGGAACCAACAGATATGCGACTAGAATAAAAGAAAAGATAAGCCTCGATTCACCAGTCAAAAGTAGGATGTTTGTAACTTGGCAGTAAAAGGAAAGTTTGAGTGATTTGTATGAAAAGGAGGGAGAGAAATGGGTAAGAGTAAGAATAAGGAGTACTGGGGTGGAAAGTAAGATAGATATATATTTCTCGTACCAGATTCAATGATGGTTATCAGGATGAATGAATGCATGAATGAATGAATGTTGTAATTGATCAACCTTTGCTGATCCTTTTCGAAATAAGATGAGCCAAGTGAACCCTTTTTTTTCGGTTCTTTTAACCAAAATTCTTTGAATGGAGAACGTTTTGATCCTTCTCTGTTCTCTGTCTCTGTTTTTATTCATCTACCAATACTTTTTGTACAGTAAGTGTACAGTTAAGTATTGTTCGGTACTTTCCTAAATTATCATCATAACCATGGATAGCGACAATAAGGCCTGTAGCGTGCGTAAGTAAACCTAGCTTCAGTGAAAGCTTGACACTAAAACGGTAGGAATGGGCCGAATTCAGTGACGAATCATCCCTGTAGATAATCGTTATTAGTTAAGCACCAGTACCAAAGTACGGAGTAAGTGGTGGAAGCGAAAAATAGTTGAACCCAAAAATAGAGAAGGGGCGGGGTGAGAGAGAGTGAGAGTGAGCGTGAGAGCTAACAAATATTCTACAACTTAACATACGCAATATGAAGGAGGCTGAGAGAATTGAGTTCTTACCAACAAGTTTCATTATCGTATTATATTGTAGTCAGCCATTAGTGTTACGTATTAGACGCGTGAGGAGAGGGTTCTGAGGAGAGACTAATAATGAGGATGAAGTTCAACACAATAGTAAAGGCAAATGCAAAAAATGAGTAGATCGTGTCTGTTCCTGTATCTCAATATACGAGTAGAGAAGCTTACATTATTAGCTACTAGACACTTGATCATTGGTATCCCAGATAGATATCACTGTTCAAATGGTACAGAACAGCACAGAAACAAAACATTCCCTACCAAGTACCTACTCGAGGAAGACGTCGTGTATCCTGTATCGTGTATCTTCAATCTTGTATTTTCATACTTTTCCATCCAGTCACGAACTTGGAAAATCCCTCAACATCCCAACCAATGCAATGCAAGAAGATGGATTTTATCATGGACAAGATCTCATCATCTGGGCAGGTACCGGTATATCTCCACTAATAAACGGCATTTCCAAACCAATATTCGAACCACGTCCCTCCGCTCCTCCAATCGAACCTTCTTCTCCTTCGTATTCCTACCTCCTATCAAAGTATGTTTTCCCCCCACCTGCGAGAAGCATCGTCCTAAATCCTTCAATCCTTACGTAGACATGCAGAATCAACATACGAAGTATGCACAAGCTTAGAAAGCCGCGTAACCATTCGGGGGGATCTACTAGGTGCTCAGTACTCATCATCCTATGAGAATTCATTGGAAAAGATAATAATCAAGATACTGAAACTCGTACTCAATATAATGTTCAACTTCAAGGTAAGCAAGCATTCGCATCCACCTAGCCCGAGTAACAGTAATTATCCTTATTGTCAAGGTGATATGATATTAAGGTTTGCTTCGGGGGTAATGGGCTAATAGCACCAAATACGGAAGAAAATACGTTTGATCACACTAATCAATGACTTCATCATTCCCACGAAATCGCACATCGCAATATATTTTCCTACCAAATTCGAAAACATATAATACGAAACAACCTAATCCAAAGCTTAATTTTCCAAGAACTAACAAACTCGGCAGTCGTGTAATATACGGATAAGTTACGGCTAAGTTATGTTATAGGACGAAACTGCGAATATGCACACACAGACATTCATCCAATGCTCACCAAATACCGAAGTCTTTTGACACACTCACGATAATGCACCGAACTTCTTCGTTTATATTACTTAGATGAGCTATCTATGCATTTTCATGTCAGACCCCTCATTGAAAATACGTGAGAATGATTTGCGTCTCGCCATCTCAACAAAACCTAATCTCTTCAATTAGGCACTTCACATCTCTATCCCTACACTACAAACCTTCGATATCCCCTCTCTCTCTATCCTAGATGCTTACCATTCAATCTCATCCCATCCCGGACCCAAGGCCTACATCTCACCAGGGCGGCAGCCCTCAACATCATACCGATTCATACATAACACTGTTGATCTATCAAGGTAGAGACAACAAACACAAGGATACCACGGTAACAAGTAGACAGACTAGCTTCAAACATCACATCTGAAACCTCAAATCGAGGTCAGCCCCTCGAAAGCCAACTCGTTGGTTCTTGGTACTCGGAGAATATTCGTTTGATTCCAATCTATTTTGAGCCAGTGGTACTACACTCCATCTTACTTGGCAATGGAGTATTCGTATTAAGCTAAACATTATTTTCGTCTCCGGATTTTGGGTAGTAGTATATGTCATTGGGTCTTGTTGTGTGGATACATTTGCATTCATTGATAGTGTCTGTTGATGTAAGAGAATAAGAGTGAGTTTATACGAGTAGGATGCTATCGAACTAGCTACTTTCTTTGGAGTAAGGCATATTTATCAGCTTTCTTACTTTCGTTTCCGTCTGACTCGGGTTCCAGCACCTTATCTTTGTTCAGCTGTTATGTATCAAGCGATCCATGCTTCTCTTGTGTTCTCATTCTTCGACTTTTCACTATACGAAAAGTCGAGGCTACCTACCCATTGTCTCCATGTAAGCTCATGAAGTTTGGTAACAAGTAAACGTAGATGAGTTGGCTTGATCATTCAACAAGACTGGAAGAGAACAGTAAAAATTGTGGAAGGCCCAAAGGTTCACGGGTACCTATCTCATATGGTGATTCAACTCAATTAGCCGTACATAGTCAGGTCATCTATTTTTCACTTGAATATACACGATGAAAAGCTTCATTATGCCATAACGTGGTCGAGTTTCGTCCCAACATTGGATCACAATGATTTGATGTGGGATTCATCCACTAAAATGCTACCGGCGCTCATCATACCAGCTGAGAGTAATCTATTGAAAGACCCAAACCGAGGTAGGTCCGATTTTGTCACACATCTCAAATATGTGACACATACATCTGCTTGTTCTGTGACACATACATCTGCTTGTTTTGTGACACATACATCTGCTTGTTTTGTGAGAATATCCCTCGTTAGTATGAGGAATGAGAGAAAGCTGTGCATACACCTATGGCGAACCTGGGAAAATTCAGGTATATGTAGTTTTCTCACATCTTCAGAAATGCAACAAAACCATCAAGTGTTTGTGCTAAATCACGAGATATCACTCACAATAGAGTGTAACGATGGTTATTTTGATGCGTGATGACGTATTAGAATGAGGAGAGGAAAATGTACAATTGGTGTCACGCCTGTTAGTAAGTAGGTGGTATATGTCAAGCTCTCAGTATATGTATGTTCTTGTAGCATGCAGATTTCTCCTTCAACCAACCAATTCAACATCCAAAAAAAAAAAGACGCAAGTCATGTAAGAGTAGGAAATCTCGCATATATATCTATCTCGCTTTACGCACTCTGTCACCAAATACATCCCGTGGCATTGTGGTTTACTCAAACTTCTACTTGTATAATAGCATGCGAGGTACTGACAATCAAGAAATTTCAGCCAGGAGCTTATCGTGTGGGATAAACGGCAAAACTAGATCGTCTAGAAGGTAAGATGCAGAAAAGAGAGTTCATCGAATATCAATCTGTCTATTATACACTCGTAGCAAACTGATAAGATTACCAAAAACAATATATCACATTGAAAACAACCAAATTTTTCATCTCAAGTATAAACCTTCCATTACCCCTCTGGAGGGGAATGAATACTCTTGAGAATCTATAATCTACTGGAAGTGAATTAGTTGAAAAGAGATGTACTTTTTTTTCATTCTCAACTCTAGTATATAATCAAAACAAGTATTACAATTTACAATATTACAAAACGACGTCTTGATCTCCTCGAGCTCTTCAGATATAAACGATACAAATAATCTATAAAAAATACATCAATCCTCGTCCATCTATATATCCTGTGCTAAGAGATAGATTTTATTCAATTTATTCAATCTCTCCAATCTCTCCAATCTCCCAAACAAACCATATAAAAACCCTCAAATCTCTATTTCCATCTACCAACCAAATATAAAAACTAAATACAAAAATCAAATATAAAACCAAAATATAAAACTGAATATATAAAACTAGGACATATACCAGTTAAAAACCACATTACCCTTTCTATATACCTACACCCATACCTATATACCCATCCCAAATCCAAATCAATTCTCCATCAACTTTCTCTCCTCAAACTCTCCTCCCAAGTATCGCTAACCGGGGAGTGAGTAGTGAGGAATACTAAGACTTACATCCATATACTCATATTTACAAATACAGTAGTATCTCGTCAGAAATATGAGGTTACCGCAGACGCTAGATATCAGTCAATGAATGGATCACAAGCAATCGAAGTAGGGAACAAATTTTTGGGGGTATCAATATATTTCATTGAATTTTTCTTTTCTCTCATTTCCCCATTGGCTACCACAGCCACATATAGCGTTGTGAATTGTGCATGCAAGGGCAGACTAGCAAAGCAACGCACACATTACATACCATACATATATCTAACACATCTCATCCGTCAAGGGGAACCCGTACTGTATGTAAACATAAAACTCAAGGCCATGATATACCGGTTCAAATCGAGGTACCATTTCCCAAATGCCCATCACAGATGCATCTCCTTGAAGGTGGATTTTCCCAATCCATTCCACCCCTTTCATTCCATTGATTCCTTCTTGTACTAATCATAATTCTCACACAGTTCCTGTGTGTTCCGTAGATCCGAACAATGTCTTTTCAATGACGAATAATCCCCTCCCTTCATATGAAGCAAACATCAAAATCCCAGAATAAAAAATACAATGTCCCCCTACTCGAGGGACTCCCAAAACACCAGTCTTGATACATGCAATAATGGTATAACAGCTGCTTGCTAATAAATATGCGATCCAGCCCCGCCGCTCCCAGAATGAGAAAAGAAAATAAAACAATAAAACGCCATGGCTAAGATGCTCCTATGATGCGAATTCCTTTTTTTCAAAGGGTACATTCGACTTTCTTTTATTTTTAAGAGATTGAAAATATTGAAAATTGATCTTCACATTAGTAGTATTCGTCGACAAAAATGAAGTTTACACTCCGTGAAAATTGGGTTGAGGTAATACAGGCCATTGATTGGTCGATTGATGACCATATCCGGGCACGACACCGGATCGGTAATCATGCCTCTTGCCCAACGGTTGATAATGTATATGGTTTGTGTTGACTGCATAATCGTGCATCGAGGTAGATGGTGGTGGATAGAGGAGAGTGTTCACGTGGCGAATAGGCTTGTAAGGCGAGTTTCGTTGCTGGTAGAAAACAGACGGTGAAATGTGGCCCGAGGTTCCGGGGAAGGATGCATTTAGCGGGGAAGGAACTGATGCAAGTAGTTCTTGGACGGCTGAACGAGGACTACGTTGGCCAGATGGAGTGCCAGCAATCTGATTGCCGTGTTGATATGCAGCAACTTGTGATCCACTAGATTGTGACCCAGAAAGGGTATGACTTAAAATAGGTGGTGGGTAAGTCGGAGTAGTTGGGTAGACTGTGGACATGGCTCGGCTACCATTCAGGGGAGGTAAAAGTGGTGCGTTTTGAGAAAAGCTCGTGAGACCGCTGTTTCCGCCCATCCCTTGGTTTGTCGAGATCGTCAAATTAGGTACCGGGGGTAAACGAGGTCGAGGAGCCATGTTGAAGTTTCCAAGGCTATTAGATGTTGAAATAATTGACCTGGATACACGCTTTGCCACCGGTTCCTCAGCATCTTCCACGAAGCTTCTCTTTCTTGCATTCGGGTGGAAATCCCGGTCCGAAGGGGTCGAAGCAGTCGTTAGTGGTGACACCAACTGAGCGGCATTGCTACTAGCAGGCCACTGAGGAGTAAGATTGTATGGTCCAGCTGCGGATGTGTATTGACTCGTTTGTGTTGGAGACGAAGCTTGCATCGACGCAGGAGGCGAGGGAAGGGTCGGTTGGTACATGGATGGAGGTGATAATTTTACGGCCCGATCACAGAAGCTCCAGAATTTACCAAGCTTCTGTTGCCATTCTTTCCACTCATCCTCAGTTGCTAGTAAGCTGTAGCGCATGTTGCTCAAAAACTCGACTTCCATTATATGGATTTCGGTGACAGAGATTCCCGAAACTTCGGCCCATGTCTTGTTGGTATATGTGTTGTCATCGAGAACTGTTGTATTGTAAGTAAAAATCCTCGTGGTCCCTCTATCCATTGTTGACTCACATTTGTTGCCCAGCATCAATGCCACCGTCAAGAGTCTGTACTCGCTTCCACTTCGCCCTTTAACTACTGGGTTAATGGATTTCAGACGGTAAATGAAAAGTAGTGCCAATAATATCACATTCTGCGAGACCTGCGTGGTCATGAGAATTGTAACAACCCATTTTGTAAACCCGACAGATGGGAACGCTTCCGGCCGGAGTCTTTCTATGGTCGTTGATCCTGCCCATGAATTTTCCGCCCTCTTCAATGTATCGGTAGACTCAAACCAGAACAAACAAGTAATCTAGTAAAGTCAGACCATATTCATAATTTAGTAGAAATATTGAGAATTGTAATTTACCTGTGCAGCGAACTCGGCCAAACTTCCACCACTGTCATTTATTGATTTTGGTATTTGCAGACTGGAATGAATAGCGTCTGTAGTTGGTTTTTTTGCTTGCGGCTTTCGAGTGGATTCAGACTCCAGGGTCGTCAGGGCAGTAGCGTAGAAAGATTCGGATGTATGCTTTTCTTTTACTGTTGGCCAAGTATAAGGTACCTCTGGTTGAGAGGGCTCCGCAATCTTAGCTACTCTGTGTACTGGATTTCCGAGTGCTTGTGGAATCCTAGATTGTGTGGCTGATCCATCATAATCGCTTGTCCTGCTAAAATCCAGAGACTCTGGGTAGGTCTCATTCTGCCGACTTTTATAATGAGGATATGGGGGTCCTGGATATGTTGCGTGCATGTCGTCTTCAGGTGGAGTTCGAAGACCAACTCTAACCGGAGCTTCTATATACCCTGACTGATTGATTTGTGGGAGTGTGAGAGGGTATCCGACGTCCTTCCGACGATCGATTCCAAAGGGAGTCTGTGGCGTGGGAGGTAAAAGGAAACTGAACGGAGCCGGCCTAACTGAAGTCTGATGCATTGGGGAATGAGTGTGTGTGTTGATTCTTGAAGGTTGAGTTATCTATCTCTTGGAGGAGTGCGGGTTGGTGATCGGAAAGGCTCGAGGTAAGGTGGAGGGAGAATCCCGGTGGTAGGTGTGGAATTTCAAGTGTTGCTTTTAACTATCGACTATCTCCAAGTATTTGTTGATACGCCCTGCGAATTTCCTTGAAATCTCCCAGCGGTAGTTGATGAAGATGGACTATCAAAGCTAAAATCGAGCTATCCGGGGAGCCATGAAAATTTCCGCCAATCCTATTGTCGAGATATTGAACGGACCGGTAGGTAGTTTTGAACGAACGACGTCGAGAAGACAGTTAGTGGGCGGTTGCTGATCCGTAGTTTGTATAGTAATCCTGAGTAGAGCAGTGCGTGAAGTGAATTGGTCTTTTCAATGAGGAAGGAGTTGGTTGCTGTTAAGGAAGCTTTCCTAAACGAATCGAAACTTTGAGAGTAGCAAAAGACAAGGAATACAATATTGAAGTCCGGTTTGAAAGATAAATCTCAAGCCAGAAAAAGTAAGAGAAACAGAGAAAAGTATCTTAGGAGTTGTGAGATATATGAGAAGTGATTGGAATTGGAATTGGAATTGGAAATTCTTGATGATGTGATTGAAGTACTAAGGAAACAATTATAACAAAATAATGGATGGATATAAAAATTGGAGACGTTGGATCAAGAGAGACTATGAAAGAAGGAACGAATAATGTGAAATATCGGAATAATACCTAGGCACAGTACCGACCGATATGTAAAAGAATCAACTAGGATTGAATCTGTATTAGATACGCAATGGTAATTAGTATCATTGGTATGGGGGATTGGATCTTGTCTGGTATGGTACGAAAGACAAAGGGTTAATGAAAATGGAAAATATGGAAATATGGAATTAGGAATATGGTACTGGAAGAAAGTGGAGGCTGATTGAAGCATTCATTCATTCATTCATTGATGTCACAGGCAGAGCCAGGTACAAGGAGTCAGGACTCAAGGAGAGAGAGGAGTAGGTAAGGTAAGGTAGTGAGTGAGTGAATGAATGTGGATAAGATAAAGTAGGATAGTTAGAAATTAGAAAAAAGAATAACACACACCCTCAACCTAGACGGGTTGGTGTGTGTATGACTGACTAGGATAAAATAAATCAGTCCTTTTTTATTTGGGTTTAGGGAGGACTCAAGCCTTACACCTGCAAGAAAAGAAGAAGAAGAAAAAGTAAAAATGCAACGAAGAAAAGGATTTCTTCCTACAAGAGATTCCAAATTAGTCTATTTAGTCTATTACACACACAATAATACCGACTCCGTATGCACAGTGCACACATTAGAGAAAGGGCTTTTGTACTAGGGCTGCTTGCTAGCTAGTGCGATGTACGGAGTAAAAAGTTATCGGCCAGGAATAGGAATCTAGGATTAAAAAAATTTATTATATGATTGATGATGGATGGATGATTAGGATTTTCGGGGATTTTGTAACAGGGATACATAGGCCACCTATGAGAAAATGTATATGATTATGATATGGTTTGTGAGTTAGTTAGAACTTAGAACAGCTGTTCCAAGGTTTTGCAAAAACGGAAGACAAAGCATAACTAATAAAGGCCAGTGTGTATGTATGAAAAGAAAAGAAAAGAAAAGAAAAGAAAAGAAAAAAGCGAATCAAATCGTATCCGTAAATCATATCTATCCGTACGGAGTATTTTGTTTGTGGAATGGGAGTGAAATTTGTGTGGGTTTGAGGTGGAGGTATGAATATAATAAAAGTCATGGAAATATTTTCCTTTGAGGCTGGCTGTCTTGAATCAAACTTACTATTGGCTAATATATTATTTACTACTTCTTCACCCTTCCTTCTTTTGCTCCGCACCATTGACTTTTGATTGCATCACATATGTTTTTGTCTCTCTGGCTGGGTTGAACTGTTTGATTGGCTGCAGTAAGCCGGTTTGCAAAAGGTTGGGTGTGGCAGTATATATTGGATGCAGTAGTATATCTAACAGAGTACGATATGGATCGAGTCCAGACCTAATGTTCTATTCGTGTCTGGGAAGATGGACGGACATGCGGCACTCGGCTTTTCTGACTGAAATGTATTGGCGTTCTAAACTGGCATTTTGCGATTCCTTTTGGACAAATCCCTAAGTTGGCCTATAGAATCGGCTAGAATTCAAACAGATCGAATTGAGTTTGACTTTAGCTCGATATATTATTACTCTTTCGGTATTCGAACTATCTTTTGAACCTATTCTTCTGATTGAAGGTAAATATCTACCATTACCGAAACCTCCCGATATATATATTGATACAATTAATATATACCCACATACTTCGCCTGTAGAGTAAAAATCAAGAATTCCAAGTAAAATTTGATCTATAGATATACAGCGAGCGTACTGCAAATATAACCCATGTGCCACCTACCCCATTACCAAGCTGAGCAACACCGATGAGAGCACCTGGGCAACATGACAGGGAGCGGGGATGTTTGCTGTGATGGCCTACCTGTACCTAGTGTACTCCGTATGTCTTTGTGGTGGAGCGCAGCGCGTGGAACGATGGAAAGCAGTGCAAGCAGAAATGAAAATGTTGCATTTCACTCTGTTTGGCACGCACATAGAAAGTCAGAAGCAGGTTTAGTCTTACCTATTCGGTCTTGGAATTTCCATCAAGCCCTCGAGATGGAGAATGAAACTGGGATCATCAATGCTTACATGCCATGGGCTTGGACCTGGATCATCCACTGAATGCGAAAATTCGCAAGCGCCAGTCTCTTTGGTTTCCTTCTTGTGATATACGGAGTGATAGTGCCATGGCCAATACGGATTATGTGGATGATCAAAGCCTTGCCAGTTGCAGTGCTAGGAGGCTAGGAGGCTAGGAGCCCTGGCGGCGGCGCAAGAGTGCTCCAAAATGCAGAAGCATTCGTGTGTTGCCGTTGCTTCATCATGATTGGTCGTTAAGATGAGACTTGTACTTGCGCAGTAAGAATGAAGATAGAAATGGTACTAGGTCATCTAAATCCACTAGTATGAAGAAGGAGTGAAGGAATGAAAAAAAAAATGATTATAATTGATCAAAATATTAGTGCGAAGTGAGGGTTGTGATTGAATTTGATTGGTAGATTTCGTGAAAATAAGTCAATGTATCAGCTGTGTGCATTTCATTCATTGACACCTAGCGTTACGCTTTAGGTTTCTGACTCTGATCAAACCACCATTTTTTATTTTCATGACATTGGTACGAAAGTACAACACGGCAAGAATGGACCAAGGAGATGAAATGTTTCTAGGATAATCAGGATTACTCTCAAGCTATGAAGCCTACCTTCTCAATGGCCAAGCAAGAAAAAAGCGCTCCGTTTGTTTTTTCCCCTCTAACCAATAGTAAAGACCCGTAGGTCTACGTACTTCGTATGCAGAGGACTGACAACGACGCTCGGGATCCCATAATCGAATCAAACCAAATCACATATCTCAAATTGATATTATCGATGAAGGGGGGGGATTCGTTTCCGGCTTCCAGGCTGCAGACTTCTTTGTTTCACCACTTGTCTAATTCCTCACATATATGATTGGTGCCGGATTTTAGGTCTTTTTTTTTTCCCTTTTGCGCAATTATCTTTTCCTTTCGTTCACCTACCCAGCAGCCCCAAATGATAATTGAAAAAGGTGTTCATCTATGTAAAGCAAGGCATGCCCTGTTGAGGCAGTAGTATAAGCAAATTCCTCCCAGTCTGAGTCAAAGATATCAAACATGATCCGCAAGTACCCTCCGACAGGGGGCCACCTATGGCCTGACTTCTTCTGTGTTGTGTCAGTCAGGCTGTGTGAAATTGTGAGCAGTGAATATGAAAAAGATCATAGATGAGACTTTTCCATGATCATCCATCACCATCGGCACATTTTCCTAATTTTGACCCGTGATTCTGGGAAACCACGCTACGACTTACGCTTTTTGTGGCTGAATTTCTCTTTCCCAAAAGTCCGACGGGCGCGCTGCCCCCCCCCCCCCCCCCCCCCCCCTTCACCAATTTCAATCCTACACCATGATTGATCCATATCATCCGGTTCGTCAGCTGGGGGCATTGGCCGGTGTATGCGAATATGCAGACGGTCACTCGTTACGATACAATACAGTAAAATACAATAACATTTCGCCATATATATTGCTCACTGTACAAGCAAATTATATTTTAATTATTATCTATCTACACTCCCCTACCTACATATAGTACTGTTACCACAGTAAAAGTATTACTCTGATGATCTTTGTTCGAAACACGCTTTTTCAAGGGGGAGAATGCAGCTCCAAATTTTGTGTTTGTTCATCAATCATCCATTCAATCATCCATTCATTCCATCAATTTCCAGCAGAGAAATGGAAAATGAAAAGGGTTCGGTCTAAATTACAATTCATTGGTATCGATCCTGGTTTAATAAGGTATGATTATCGAATTTTGAACTCCGTGTTACTTTTGATTCCGTCCCAGCAACTCTCTTTGTAATGGCTGTAATCAGTGCAATCATTTAATGGCAAAAGCCAAAAGTAGGTTGGTTCAAGGTTCTTTTTCGTGCTTAGCCGTTGGGCGGTGCTGCCAAAAGACCCTACCATCAAAAAGTTAGGTGGAGATACACATGACATGACAACTTCCAAGGAAGGGGAAACAAAATGAAGCTGCGAACAGTACTGTGTAAGTATTTAGTTTGCTAACACATATTACTGATGATCAAAGACCTTTCTTGTAACTCGCTCGCCTACGATATTCAAACAAGAAAAGCCGGTGTAGTGTGTACGAAGTGAAAAGGTTCTAGATTCTGGAATTAGGTGCAGGTCACCACCACCAAAGAAATTTAACACCCTGGCAAACAATCCTAAGTCCGCTCTTTTCACTTTACGCGACTCGCAAATATCGCGAGAAGAATCGTGATCTATTTTTGTAGCGCGTATCTACGTGGAAGGGATACATGTAAGTTTTATGAATTTGGATTGATGATGAGATGGAGAACGAATAAGGGATTTTTGGTGGGGAAGTAGAAGGAGGGGCAGTCTTCATTTGTTGGGCCCAAGTAAAATCTATCTTGGTCTCCTCAATAACCCAAGTCAAACCGGTTCGAATTAGCCCTTCATCAATATACAGTACGGCATCAATCAATTTGTTCTGTGCTCCATCAATAACCTGTGTACGTTCATATGTACTCGGTATAACATCCTCCTTACACGGTGATTTACTTTTAGAAATGAAGTCGTTTATCTCTTCACGTAATTCGTTGTGCAAAACGGCGAACACCGGATTTAGATGTAGTATCTACTTGTTAGCCAAGTTTAGGAGTGATGTAGGATGAGATTCTAAACGGATGGCGATTCGAATACGTCGAACCAACATCAGATTCACCTGTTTTAGCATCGTAACCCTGCTACATACCTATGCTCCATTAATCAACTGAGCATATCGTCTATCCGCCCGCCATTTTCCTTCACTATCTTCCTGCACTTACGTCCTACATGCCGTATGCGGATGATGATATGAGAAGAGCATGGTGCATGAACAATAATACGCTATGTGATGTATTGATGGGGGTTGAGTTCGATGTTGTTGTTGGATATGGTATGGTTTGGTTTGGCAAAGCCGGACGGCATGAACAGATTTGTCCCGCTGCCACTGTATTGTGTCCAACTACTTCCTTGCTTGTCGGTCGGTCCTGTTTTGTGTATGCAGAGCGGGGGCGGAAATAGGTAACTGCGATGAAAGAAGAGTGTGTCATATCATCGTGTTCTTGGTGATCCCTTCGAGAATTTTATTTTAGACCTCCTTGCTTGTGTGTCGCCGTAGTATATTTAGTCTGAGTCATAGCATAAAGTAACCTTCTTGGTTCCAATTCAATGTTCCATGGATTCCTTCACCTAGAAAATTCCTTGGAAGGCTGGGTTTGAGGAGGACCGAGGACGACGCATATTTCCATTTGGTTAACAATCGCTGTACTCCCGTTCCGTTTCCTATGTTTCTCCGTAGCCTGCCTCCGCTTCACCTTGCTTGCCTGTAAGTGCTTGGAAATTAGTCTGACTTGTCCTTGTTGCTCTTCACAGGCACATGTCCGCGCGTGCCGTTTTTTTTCTTTCTCGGAACACACGCTTTACGAAGTTATCGTAAATTGAATTTATGATTTGATCGTCAACCGCGGTCCAATGCTCCACCCAATTCGCGTTACAGCTCATGCGACCCTCAAGCCTTTCTTCAGGTGGTGGGGTGAAGGCTCAGAGGATGCATCCAGTAATATTGAATGAGAACCTTGAAATCTGGAGCACAACTCAAAAAGAACCTTTTCCCGGACCCGGCTGCGGCACAGCCTTTCCAACTTATCCTTGTTTAGTGCTTGAAATATGTGTGATTGGATCAAATACATACTTTCTATACTATCCTTCTCTTGGTAAATGCACATTAGGGGTTATTAACTTCACCGCCTCCATTCTAGAAGAAGTTTGTTCAAAATGAGGGGGAGGATTTTGAAGGAATGACATGATTTGGGGCATTGATTGATGATGCATACGAACAGAATCCGAAGCGTGACGCTCGCTGATCGAATAGAAAGGAGCAATTTAGATGGTGAGACCTTTAGCTCATTCCTGCTTTAGATAAGATATAAACAAAATTGCCTACGTATCATCAGAACTTTAATCTAAGGTTCCATATTGATATCACATCACGATGACATTTCGTATTTTGGGACTTGTAATGGAAAAGTCTTAGCGACATCGAATTCTAGTGGGGGCTGTTGGGGCAACGGCAGAATATGTTGTAAGCCTAAAAATATAGCCGATTATCAGTATTTTTAGGGTGTACGAATGAAATGCGTATCCGTCCATATATATATTCATAAAGTAATAAATAACATTGACTTCCTTTGGTTTCGCTTTAACCTGCACCATAAATTCATAATGATTCCAAAGTAGCTAGTTAGCAGGGAAAGAGAATTCTAACTCGTCTTACTTTGTCAAGGATTTTTCAACATCATGATTACTATCATTGACGGGCGAAAGACCTCAATTCTCCGTCCAGAGTTTGAGTCTAATGAGTACTACCTCATTGACTCTTTACTCCGTACACGATATATGATTATCGCCGGAGCAATTAGTAGTAAATCTAGGCAAAATAAGGACAGTCTGCACCTACCTAGTGCTGTATACAAGGAACTTCGTCATCACTTAACTGGCAGATCTTCAGAAAAGAAAAGATTACAATAACTATTGCATATGAAAGGACCAAGGACCCAAGTAAACTACCTACCTTGCCGTTGCCGTCCAAAATTTGGCATGGTCTTTTCTTCTTTACTTTGTGGATGGCTCACTGCAGATGAATGGCCACAAGCGTTGTAGGCCGTTCGTTTTTCTCATTTTAGTGTGGGGAGAGTGGGATTGGCATTTTGCATCTTCAAATTTTGGACAATTGTCTGGGATCATTTTTATATATTCCCAAGCATGATAAACTCCGGCTTCTTTCGTTCAGCTTGAAAGTGGGAAGGAAAGTGGACGAAACAAAGGCAAATGGAACCCCAAAAATTGAATACGCATTTTACCGGGTACGGTCAAACCTAGTATGGCCATGAATGATCAATCAATCTTGCATGCCCTGCAACACTATCGATCGACTGATAACTCTCTACCTATTGGTATGATCATTGGCATACCGAAATGCAAGTCTACACAAGTACGCTCGGTCTACAACTCGGTCTACAGCTTTGTCTGGTACAGTATCGTTGTTTTGTATGGTAGCACCGCTTGTGTCTAGACTTGGATGTGACGGTTACGGAAGTGTGCCCCTTTCCAATCCCACACTATCGTGAAAACACTTCGGCATACCCAAGAGTATCATTACGATATACTTTTCTGGGTTCGGGTACTACCAATGGGATGGATGCTCACCATTTCCAACATGGAATCGTTTCGAATAGGGTATCAATAAAGCTAGACCAGGCTGAGGAACGCCTACACAATTGGACTTGGACATCATGCACTCAGTTATCCGGAAAAATTCCAGGACATCATGGAATTAGCATTTGATCTTGCAATTCTAAGACTTCTAAGCTGCCGACCACTCACACCCCATATCATAGCATCCTGTGGCTGTATTATATTATCATGCACACGTAATATTGTAAAAGATACAGAACCGCAGAAATGGGCGATCTGCTCGGTCAGCTTGTTCGACGTCGCATGCAGCCATGCTTGCCCGCGGTGTTTATAATTCAAAAAGCGACAAGTCATTCATCAACGATTAACCAACTTTTTCCTCTCAATGTTACACCACAATAACCTGTCATGCTACTCCTTTAAGCCCCCCACCGAACAACACGGTAGACTAGATCTTTTCCTCCCGTCCCTTTCTACTGCTGGAACTTACCTAAGCTTTCAAAGGTTGCAATCCAGCTCACCGGTCATATGCAGACAAGCTGTCCATGAAAGTTGGCTGAACTGAAAGGAGACTCGGGAAGGAAGGAATACAAGCCTGCTCGGTAGGTTCAGCATGTCCTCCGGTGCAAAGGACCCCCTGTCGCTATTGCATCTAATCAATGCAAAAGGCCGCACATCCAACACCAGGTAACATCTCCAGGTTGAAAACTGGATCCCTCATCAGCAATTCATCAGCGATTTGAATTTGCAATTAACACATGTCTACCAACCATCGACGCCAACGCTCCTGGATCATTTGATTGAGAAACCATGTCCCACACATATATCACATTACAATATTTGTCCATCTTACCCGGGTCGCCTCGCCTCATGGGATGGATTTTCCAAGTGATAATCTTCCATCTCCCGAGGTTCAAACTTTCATTCAGCGATCAGGCCGATGTCTTAAATGAATGAAAGACTAAGGGTCTTACTATCACTATGAACACATCATCAAGAGTCATCACGATATGCGCGTGCCCAGGAAAGTCTCATCGACTGGAACTCAGGTACTATGTGAAAAATGAAGGCCGACTTTCCATCAAATATCCAGCCTCGTATATGTTCTGTCTGATATGGGGAGGTTGCAGAGGAACATCCGGTCAGCCAAATGTCTGTTGTATGTCAAACAACATACGCCCCGTACCGCCCGTTGTACAAATGATCCCGAAAACCGAAAGCAAAGATTTGCTCTTGTAGCCAAGATATTGCAGTTGAGATTGCCGCATACATTTCGATACGGGAATGTATGACACCACCGTCTTTTAGGCTTGACAGCTTCCCAAATCATCCTCATTAATCATGCTTGGTCCAACAGGGGATTCGTATTTACTGAGTTGTAATTCGTGACTTATCGTAATGAGAGAGTACTACTTGAGGTGAAACGATGGTAGGCCGGTTGTATTACTAGCAATGTCGTTAAAATTTGGTATCAAACTGTTTACTCTAAAATATCCAAAGGCACCATGGCCCAAAAACACATACATGTAAACGGCTTAAATTTTTCACCTATTTGTGTCCTTAAAGTCTGATATTATTCTCACGTGATATTAACGTGATTCAACATCAAGAAGCATTTTATGCCTAAGGTAGCAAGTTTGTTTCCATTCTATTTTTGGTCGGTTGAAAATTGGTTTCGCCGCCAACGAGAATTAGTTGCCAGGGACATACGAGATGTTCAAGACCCATCAATGCTATTGGTGCATTCTTCCCCCCCTGGGTCGCAACGACTCCCCATCATTCAAACATTCACAATCTTTGCATCTCATCAAAACATCGATAAAATAACATAAACCTACACAATTACGATCGCTAGTTTTATTATCACTACAATACATTCACTCGCTGCAGTTTTACGAAAGTTGATAATCATACCATCGTTCCGCGGCATTCCTCGCAACCCAACAACAATTCGATTTCCAACCTCCTCAAAACATCTCTAATAACTTCGAACGACAACGATATAAGCTACGATGGGTTTCGGGGACTTTTACTCGATCTGCGAACAAGCAGCGCTTCCATTATGTGCAGAGGTGGGAGCGATAAAAACGATTGCTGGAAGTCATGGTATCGAGGCAAATTGCTATTCGCGCAATATTGAATTGGCCAACACGATTATATTTCAAGGAGCCGCAAGCTTTGTCCATATCATGGCGTTAATTATGACGGTTATTATGATATTGCACGTCAGGAGTAAATTTACTGCTGTTGGTAAGTCAGCCCTGAGTGCATCTTGAGGTGAACATCGAGTTGATCGAAACTAACGCGACATCTTACAGGCCGGAAAGAAATCACAACCTTCTTCTATATATATATGCTCCTCACATTCATTACGTTACTTCTCGACGCTGGTGTTATCCCACCTGGAACTGGTCCTTACCCGTACTTTTCAGCCATACAAAATGGTCTCACATCTGCGCTCACAGTCTGTTTATTGATTAATGGATTCGTTGGATTTCAGTTGTACGAAGATGGAACACGAATCTCTGTTTGGCTTCTCCGCTCAATTAGTCTCGCTATGTTCACCCTTACTTTCCTCGTTTCCCTCGCTACCTACATGTCTTGGGCAGGACTTGGCCCTACTCGAACTGTTGGGCTTTTCGTTGTGCTATACTTACTTTCCGCTATTGAATTGGCTATTTACGGTATTATGCAAGTTATTCTTGTAGTAAACACACTCCAGGATCGTTGGCCCTTGGGTGAACTCGCGTTTGCCCTTTTCTTCTTTGCTGCGGGCCAAGTTGTACTTTATGCATTCAGTAATAGCATTTGCAACGCTATCAGCCATTATTTGGATGGATTATTTTTTGCTTCAATTGCTAATCTTCTAGCTGTCATGATGATTTACAAGGTGAGCTTTAAGTATAACTCACAATCTACTCTATTAATTAACACTTTGGACAGTACTGGGATTCTATTACTAAAGAAGATCTCGAGTTTTCTGTTGGCATCAAGCAGAACAATTGGGAAGTTAAGGACCTTCTCGAAGATGACCGAAGAAACACTGTCTATCAAGATATGGATTACCAGCATAGTCCTGGCCATCAGCCTCGAAACTCGAATTATGGCGGCTTCAACTACTGAAAAGTCATGTTATGAAATGTGGAAGTGATTGAAAAGCAAACGTAATGGATGAAGATCAAAGGGAAGAGATACCACAGCTGAGGGGAACAAATACTTCGGGTCTCTGTTGCATTACATTGCATCAGAGGGGGAAACCTTGTAACAATGCGGAGAGGTCTGGGAATTTGAGCGGGCGTCTTATTGGTTTAAGGGTTTGTATGAATTCATGGGTGCCTTGTAGATAGCAAGGACAGTTTTAATCATTTTTTTGGGCAATGGGTAGGTATGATATGTGAAATGAGCGAAAGGTGGCGTTATTAATTTCGGGTCGGGGAAAGCGTAGTATGGAATTGATGAGAGTGTAATGATCTTGTAGGAAAGAAGAGGAGAGAAGAAGAAGCAGAAGTTGGATATTCTTGATTGTGAGTGGAGAGATGGGAGGGAAAATGAAAGGAAAGGAAAGACGAAGAAATTGATTGAGAAGAGTGAAGATGTGAAGAGATGAAGAATGAGGAGATGATAAAGCAAAGAGCAAAGAACAAAAAATAATATAATATATCAAAGTACTACCTACATGTGAATCCGTTCTGATTTGATTTGATTTCCTTTTCTTACTTTGATATCTATCGTGCTTGCTTGCTTGCTTGCTTGCGTGTAAGATCTTATATTTCTTTACTCGTATTTACTCGTATGTACATACATACGCGGGCGAAAAGCGAACATCTATCTTATCCAGCTAACCTGAGCTAACCTAACCTAACCTAACCGTAGGTACCACTTACTGAAAGTATTTAAATCTATCTATCCAATCTAAAGTGATTATATCCATATCCATATTCGTATTCGTATACACACTTCCTTCTCTTCTCTTTCGACCTACCTACAACCTACAACCTGGGTTCCACCATCCCCCTCCACCCCGCCTCCTGCGCAATCATCTCCGCGGCCCTCTCCCCAATCGCCAAAACAGTCAACATGGGATTAATCGTCGTCATGGTCGGGAACACGCCCGCATCCGCCACCCTCACCCCCTTCAACCCCCTAACCTTTAAGTTCTCATCACACACACTCATCTTATCCTCTTCACTACCCATTTTCGTCGTTCCGGCAGGGTGATACACGGTATGAGCGACTTTTCTTCCGTATTCGGAAAGTTGCTCGTCGGTTTGGATTTCCGGGCCGGGCGCTACTTCGCGGAGGAGCCAGTTGGAGAATGGAGGTTTCTGCGCGATTTCGCGCGCCGCTTTGAGACCGGCGACGATGGTGGCGGCGTCGTAGCCTTCGGGGTCGGTGAAGTAGCGGAAATCGAGGGCGGGCTTGACGGAGGGGTCGGACGAGGTGAGATAGATGCGACCTCTTGATCTGGGACGGGGGATGTTGGGCGTCATGCAGAAAGCGTTTAGAGGGGCGTCGTAGCCTAGACGAGCGGTGTTGAGGCAAAAGGGGATTTGGTAGCAGTGCATCATGATATCTGCGATTGTGCCATCTGGGAGACCTTTAGGGTTGAGTTCGGGATGAGTGTGATTTTTGGCGGCGTTGGGAAGTTCACGACGGAGGAAAATACCCGCGTCGCTGTCCATGGTTGTTTGTGGTGGGACGGGGGCATTGAGTTCCCACATGATGATGGATTCTGGGTGATCGATGAGGTTTTCTCCTACACCGGGAAGGTCGTGTATGACGGGGATACCGAGGTCGTTGAGTTGTTGGGCGGGGCCGACTCCAGAGAGTAGCATGAGACGACAGGTATCGACTGCGCCAGCACAGAGGATAGTTTCGGTCTTGGGTGAGACGGTGAGTTTCTCGCCAGATTTCAAGGTTACGTTTACACTCTTGACGGTTTTGTTGGAGTCGAAGTTGAGTTTGCTGACCCAGGCATTGGTGAGAATGGTCAAATTTGGTCGACTCTCGGCCCCTCGGAGAATTGGGTGAATGTAAGCAACAGAGGCGGAACTTCTTCGTCCATCATCAGGATTGTAGGATACTGAGAAGAAACCTACACCTTGTTCGAGAGCACCCTTTTCACGAATCTCGTGGTTGAAATCATGGATGATAGGAATGTCCATGGCAGTAGAGCAAGATTGAACCCAATCCTTGCAAACTTGATTTCTGTGGCGTGGATGCACTGGGTTGGTTTGATTGCGGAGGTTGTCAATGAGACGCATCATAGTCTTGAATCCCCATCCTTTACATCCTAAACTCTCCCAAATTTGACAATCATACTCGAATGGACGGAATGATATCAGGGTATTGTGAGAAGAGCAGCCTCCAAGGACCTTAGCACGTGAGTGTCTAATGTACGAGTTTCCTATTTTCTGTCAGCATCAATTCAATTGCTCCTGAGAAGATGATAGTTGCCATTTGGTTGTTCGGTGGTTCCATAATCATAATCCAATTCTCCACCAAGTAATGTAAGCCATTCCTTGAGCTTCAATACTTTATCATTATTGAAATCACTTGGACCACCCTCAATCATAAGAATCTTCTTGTTGGGTAAATATTCGGAAAGTCTGCTGGCAATAACACATCCTGCCGTTCCACCTCCAACAATGACATAGTCAAAGCCATTGACTTGTGATGATGATAAAAGATCGGTAGTCATCTTGAATACTTTTTGATAAGTTTGAATTGAATTATCCAGAAGGAGGGGAAGCTATGCAGAAGAAAAGATCTGAGGAAGAAATAATAAATCTATTTGTAATAGTATAATTATAATGTACTCCGTAGAAAGTCGTCCTCGGGTGATTTTTAGGTTATTGAGTCTTGAGATGATTAGATCCTAGTCAAGGAGGGGCTGGAAGTGGATTCTGAAATCGATCGAGGTTACTTGGTATGAGGCGGTATAAACTCTCTGGGGTTGAATTACTTGGGTGGTATGTAGTATGTAGTATGTAGTGTGTAAAATGTATAATGTAAAATGTTAAATGTAAAATGTTAAATGATAGATAAAAATGCCAAGTAGGGAAAGAGGGCGCGTGGCCTTGGATGCCTTTCCGATTACTGTTTGAGGATGACTTTTATGAAATGACGGTGAAGATAAATCAAGATGATCGATCGATCTTATTAGATATAGATAGATGGTGAGAAAATTTATAAAGTATAGAAAAGGAAATTTTATTTTATTTTATTTTATTTTATTTTAAAAA
Organism: Sclerotinia nivalis; assembly: GCA_029531795.1. Lineage (NCBI taxonomy): Eukaryota > Fungi > Ascomycota > Leotiomycetes > Helotiales > Sclerotiniaceae > Sclerotinia > Sclerotinia nivalis. Next base: position 2,226,541 of record JAPEIS010000002.1, read on the forward strand.
GAAGATATAAGTAGGTGGTAGTCTTAAGAGATTAAACTTCCTAGTCAATATTTAGGGTTCTGAGTATCTAAAGTCTTACTTTACTCCGTACCAAGGATCAATTCAATAACTACTAGGTAATAAAAAGACTAAAAACAGTGAATTGACCTTTTGGTAAGGAGGGAAATGAATCATAGAAATGAATCATGCCATGACTTTTTTTTATATTTGTACAACCAAGACGGGGATCCTTTTCTGAGTCTCATCTCATAATCTCAATTGTTTTAGGAAATCATGAATCATGAATCATCAAAGTCATGGTAGAACATCCATCCACCTCAAAAGGAAAGACTTACGGAAGATACCGGATTGAATAGAATCAATATAATCAACAGATATCATATATCATATTATATTATATCGAACAATGAATTGATCAATCAATCATACAAAGGAAATTCTAACTGATGACCGACCGATAGAAGGTAAAGTGAAATCTTCAAAGAGAAAAAGAGAAAAAGGATCTTTTTCTCTGATGTCGTTTAGTGTAACTGAATTAAATTCAAATAGGTTTAGTTCCTGTAAGCCCTTTTCCGGGGACTGAAACATTTTGACCAATAATAACTTCAAAATGACGACAGATTAGGTTTTACCCATGTTAGTGCCAAGCTTTATGATTGCCCCTGGTAAATCATCGTCATTGCCAAATGAAGTGAGTTTTTCCCTAACAGAGTACATTCTTAATCGTTTTATTGTTTTATCTCACTTTAAGCAAAACTTTATCAAATATAGTCATATCTATAATCTAACCATCTCGAGGTGTGAATTCTTTTTACTCTATATGATACATCACCCATGCACCAGCTACAATACCTCCTTCTTTCTTATCATCGTTATCATTGCTATCGATATCTCTCCTTCTCTCAATATCTCTCCTCTCTCCTTCTCTCTCCCTCTCTCTCCCTCTCTCGCTATCGGGGTCTAAAGTGGCTGGTTATAACGGATAATCGCCTCATCGTCTTCTCATCTACAATTCTCCGAGAAGAAGGCGATTGATTTCCCGTATTCAGTATTCCGCTCGGTACCCTTACACAATCGATCCTCTTTCTGCTCCGACATTCCCCCATATCTGGAAAGTTTCCATCTTTTTTTTATCATCAAAATTGTTAAAACCCATTTTTCTCACTCCACATAAACACGATTCCCAATTAGTATTGGTGTGAAAAGGCTGAATCAGTCCGTTGCTTCCTTAGCCACCGAGACACCCAAGGTTGTTCGGTTTCGTTTTACCCCACTAGGAAATTATTTACTTCGAGACCCATTCACTCTTTACCTCTCGTCATTGTATAGTATCATTCCAAGCCTTTCATTGGTGAAGAAGAGTGAAGACTGAAAGTCATTGAATTACCAGAATATTGATTATTAAATCTTACCTTCAAAATGTCTACATACGCAGAACAACAGCTTTACTATGATGGCAAAGTTCAACAAGCAACCTCTAAAGAAACATTTACCACAGTCAACCCCGCCACAGGAAAACCTTTAGCAAATGTACAAAAGGCATCACCATCAGATATCGATTCCGCTGTAGCTTCGGCACAAAAAGCATTTCCATCATGGTCACAGACACCACCGATGATCCGCTCCCGAATCCTTCTCAAAGCCGTCCAGATACTTCGCGAACGAAATGATGAAATAGCCAAGGTGGAAACACACGATACAGGCAAGGCGTATTCGGAAACCAGCGCAGTCGATGTCGTTACTGGAGCAGATGTACTGGAATACTTTGCAAACCTAGTTGCAAGTGGCGGAATGAATGGAGAAACCACACAATTGAGACCTGATGCATGGATATATACCAAAAAGGAAGCTTTGGGAGTATGCGCCGGGATTGGAGCTTGGAACTACCCAATTCAGATCGCATTATGGAAGTCGGCGCCTTGCTTAGCAGCCGGGAACTGTATGGTCTATAAGCCATCTGAAGTAACTCCATTGCATGGCCAAATTCTTGCACAAGTGTATGCAGAAGCTGGAGTCCCCCCGGGAGTTTTCAATATCGTACATGGAGATGGATCAGTAGGAGGATATTTGACCACCCATCCAGGTATTGCCAAAGTAAGTTTTACAGGTCAGGTCTCAACTGGTCAAAAGGTGGCGGCTGCTGCAGCTGGTGGCATGAAATATGTTACCATGGAGTTGGGCGGTAAAAGTCCTCTCATTATCCTCCCAGAGACCGACCTTGAAAATGCTGTCGATGGAGCTATGATGGCCAACTTTTATTCCACCGGCCAAGTCTGCACAAACGGAACTCGAGTTTTTGTACACGAAAGTATGAAATCAGCATTCGAAAAACGTCTTCTCGAAAAGATGGAATACATTAGAGCCTTGGAGCCAATGGATGCCAACAGTAATTTCGGACCCCTCGTTTCAGAAATCCATCAAAAGAAAGTCCTCAACTATATCCAACACGGAATCGAAAACGATAAAGCAAAACTCCTCTACGGTGGCCCGGAAAAGCCAACCAACATCCCCAGCGGCCACGAATCAGGCTTCTGGGTTCGCCCTACCATCTTCACAGATTGCACAGACGACATGCTTATCACCCGAGAAGAAATCTTCGGTCCAGTCCTCTGCATCCTCACATATTCCACCACAGAAGAAGTCATCCGTCGCGCCAATGACACAAAATTAGGATTGGCAGCTGGTGTCTTCGGCAAGAATATAAACGAATGTCATGAAGTGATTGGACAGATAGAGGCGGGTATAACGTGGATTAATACATGGGGCGAAAGTCCCGCGGAGATGAGCGTAGGAGGTTGGAAGATGAGTGGAGTGGGTGTGGAAAATGGGAGGAGAGGATTAAATGCTTGGGTTAGGGAAAGGAGTACTTTGGTACAAAATGGTGGGGGAGAGGTGGGAAGCGTTTTTTGTAAATTGTAAGGCGTGAACCAGCCGGTGTTAGATATACCTGTTTCGGGGGTTTTGAGAATGAAATGAAAGTTATGAGACAGGGGGGGAGGGAAGAAGAAAGGAAAGGAAAAGGATAAGCTTGATGAGCTTAAAATCTAGACTATTGATTGATACACACATAAATCAATATCTAATCCATGTAATAGTAAAATAGTAGATAGGTAGTCAAAACAAATACCATACCTAACTAAGTATTGGAAGAATCAAAAGAATATTCTGTAGTCGTCCACATAGACAATAGGAGGAAATATTCTCTCCCTCTCTCTCTCCCTCTCTCTCCCCCCCTCTCTCTTTCTCTTTCTCTTTTCCTTCCAAATTAATTTCATTTCATTTCATTCCAATCCAATTTTTTAATTTTTTGGGGGGTGAAGAAGGAGGGGTTCGCATTTTCAACCCCTTCATCATCATCAACTACCTACTTCCATCAATCAATCTGAAATAGCAACGCTTCCGCTAGTGCCTAGTGTCTAGATGATGAGAAAATTGAAAAAGGGGTTTCTATTTATTGTTCTCCTGCTAATGCTTCTTGAGTATTCTTACTAATTCTTACAGAATTCTCACATTGGGTCTGTCAATTGGTATGTTTTGTAAAAAATTCATATACTGTGAAATCAAACATTTGTTATTTGTCTTTTGTAGATATTGAATAATTGTTTATCATTTTTCATTGATTCGTTTTTCGTTTTAAAAGGTATGAACTTCCTTCCGCTCAATATTATACAAGGTGAGTTTCTCTCGGGGGGCCCGGGTACGTATCCTACTATGCTACCTAGACATTTCCTTCGATATATTCATTCATTCGTACAATTAATTTTTTGCGATGACTCGTTTTTGGTGTTTTTGACAGGAGATAATCACTGTGCTTGACAGGAGATAATCAGAGTGATTAGGCTGGAGTCACAGGTGCGGCTAGTGCGATTTGTTGTGCTCGGTTCTCGATCTCTGTAGTGCTTTGATTAGCTTCTTGTTTTATACCTTTATAAGCACCTCGAAAGATCATCGCTTACCTCTCCTCAACGTCGGATTCGAAGGACTACCCTCTATGAAAAATTCTCTGAATGAGCCGAGAAGATCACTAAGAACGATATCGATTAGCAGGGTTTTAATCTAACGACCGAGTAATAATCTTTAGATATGAGAAGCTTAGAAGCTGAAGCTTACTTGGAACGCATTTCAGCACGCGGATGCATATTTCTATACCATTCTAGAAAAAAATCCAATTCGACTCCACTCGTAAATTTGATGCGCATCCTCGCGCTCTGGATATGCGCCGCGTCGACATCGAGCTCCTTATCCGCCCGGTACTCTTTCTTTGATCGCGGTCTGTAAATTTCAATGCGGTGATTATTCAACTGTTTATGGAAAAAGCCTCCGAGGATCCACGAATCGTCAATTACCAATTTGGGATACTGCGAGGATTTGTCTTCGGCTCCGTAATACGGATGCAGGATTTGGTTCTTTTGTCGCATTACTTGGAGTCGGTAGTTGTGGCCGCCGTTCATGCTGGACCAGGTTACGGGGTAGCTGTTTGAGGGGGATCCCGCGTCGTAGGACATGTATTCGATGGATATAAATACGAAGGATAGTTTGGCCTCGGCGGTGCTGGGTTTGTAGGTTTTGGCTCCTGGGCGGATTGCTTCTAAAGTGATAGATCTATTGGCAGTGGTTACTCTTCGCGCTGGCTTCTCGACAAGCTTTTTTCGACTAGATGGGGAATTCTTGGTACCAGGACTGTCATCTGCATTGCTAATTCTTGAGGGTTTGGTGGCGCTTCTGCGTGGTTCTTGAGTTCTAGGAATTACATCGTGCTTGAGCTGACTTCGAGCTTGGTTCTCGGATTTAGGGATTGGTAGATCCTCGTACGGATCTTCCTTGTTGATATCAGATGCCTTTCGCTTCGACGGATTTGCTTTTCTGCCTTTGAAACTGGAATTTTGACTCTCTTCCTGCATTTTGGAGGTATTGTCCGGAAGTTCATCCTTGAAATTTAATTTCTTGGGTGCGCTCTTGAGAGATCTAGTGGTTTGCAATGATGCGTGACTGCGACCTGCAATTTGAGCGAAGGCAGGTGGAAAGTCCATGCAGCCATCGAACGTGGGATCATTGTCCAAAGGTTCCCGTGCATGACCTGGTCGAATTTTACAAACTGAGATTGAGGACATAGAACCATTTTTGGGGCATGTTTCTTTCGCGACGCTGGGGCTATGATCTCGAATCAAGGTCTTCGTGGAGGAAAACGTAGTCTTAGCATGTGAATCGAAGGTTTCGTCCGAGGCCATGTCGAATGCTTGTGTTGGGATATGAGTACCCAAAGAGCCTCGAAGTTTGGGCACATTATTCGTTGAAGGGGTCGGATTATTCTTGACTAAGGTAGGAGATGAATCCTCAGTCTTTTGGCGCTTGAGCGAGTGATTTTCCGAACATTGTTCGAACAGGACATGTTGAGATGGAGGAGATGGGACATGAAATCCATTCATCGAAGGAGTATTTGCGAGCTCAAATAATGATTCATCTTTGAGAAGTGGCTGGATTTCATTAAGGCTAGCCACAAGGTATTGATCCTGAATGACTCTCTCGGCTTGACTTACAGGCGTCGTCGATTCACTAGCCGAACTAACAGGTGGAGTTTCGACGGCAGCGACAGCAGCAGGAACCGAACAAACACATGGTAATACGCAAATAGTATTTTCTTCTCTCAAGCTCTTGGCCATCCTCTGCAAAATATCATTAGCCTTTCTTTCGAATTCCCGACCTTCCAAAAGATTCATAGTATGCAATTTTTGAAGTTTCCTGTAAGATTTGCCGCTCTTCCTGTACAATTCGTGTTCAAGCACGTCTCGTCTTCGCGTATAATCCATCTCGACTTCCTGGAATTTTTGCACGTATTTCTTATTGATGAGATTGATTTCCGCTTCTTGATCTGAATCCAAGATGGCCAGAGCACGACGCTTTTGATCTTCCAATTGTGCCACATGGCTATTGTGTTCTCGTAGGTTTTCTTGATCCGTCAAGTGATTGATGTTGTTGGCGGCCTTTGCTTCGCGTTCGTTAAATTCTTGCGCGAGAAGTTGCATTTCCCATTGGAATGGATTTGTGTTTTCCATCGTGGGCTTGACTTTGTTAATTTGATCCATCGTGGAAGAAAGGATGAAAGGATGAAATCAGATGGGGAAAAGGTTGAGTTGAGATGGTAGCAAAAAGCTACTAGAGAGTGCGCGGTTTGTTTCTTAGGAGGGAGTGCCTCAACAATTGGAGAATGCAAAGACACTGAGATGGTAAGGAGGAAGGAAGTACGTAATTGAGAAAAGGAAGCAACTGGCTTGAAGAAAACCGAACTATGGAAAATGTTGTGATCAAATCGATCTTAAAGTTTTGTTTTGGATTGTAAGATGCAAGAAAAAGATTATCGTGGGAGGTTTGCTGTGTTGTATAATATTTACACGAGGGAAGTGCCTCAAAAATCTCTTCTATCATGGCGTCATTTTTAATTCGACCACTCATTCCATCTGATCGTTCTATTGGTAAGGCTGAACTTCAAGATGGGATTGAAGTAGAGTGAATCTTGGGAAACAATCAGGTAAATCTCCGAGGTCCTTGTATTGACCTAGGGTCTGACTTCTATTGACTTCCTTCCATTCGTTGAACTTCCCTAATTCCGCGATATGCCATCTGCCATCTCCCATCCCATCATTTTATAGCTTTCCAAATGAGATCTATATATGCAAATAGACCCCTATTAAAGCTCATAGCTAGGTATTTTAAACTGAAGGATGAATGAACCGCTGGAGACTTTTGACTTGAACCCAAGTCTTCAAGGTGACCATTGCGGAAACATTATTGTTCTTATCAAATGTTATTGAATTATATCCACCAGCGATGATAAACGCAAGACTCGCATTGGCTTTTAACCTCCAGCCCGATTTTTCAGGCATTCTGAGAGCATCAATTCATCTGCGAATCCTGATTTAGAGAGCTGCTCTTGTATTCACATACCGCCTTCTCAATGTCTTTCTCACAGTCATTTGTCTGACAACAGCTTCACTGGTATGATTTCTAGATCGAATTCTTCAATCCTCATAGCTCATCCTGACAATTTTGAATGGCAAATCCTGCTCCGTTTCCTCGTCAAATCCAACTGCCGGTACAACCCTCGCCTTCCTACAACATCGTAGAGTTAGCAACTATCTATCAAGCAAAGATCGAAGTAAAATCAACACCCAACGCTCTTCAAAAGAGCAAAACCCAGTCCCGGGAAAACCAAGCTAGAGAAACTTCCATATAAACTCACCCAACATCAAACCCCCTCCCCACTTCATAAGCCCTCGCCTTACCTCTCCCCCGCGCCTCCTTCGTCAGCTCCCTTAATCTAACCTCAAAACCATCTTCACCAAGCCCCCCAACCATCTTCAGTGGTTGCAACAATCTCAATTCATGACTCCAAGCCGGTATCTTCCTTGGCCAGATAATTGTCGCTTGGAGATTTTTGAGTGATTTCATGGAGCCGATTATCATCCATGTGCGTTCCCAGCGGGGAACATTGTTGCAGGAGGATTCGTTGAATACTGATTGTGGGGTTAGTGGCCAGGAAAATAGAATATAAGGAAAGGGGAAGTGAGAATACTGATGAGTTGGGTAGGGAAGAAAACAGGGAAAATAGACGTGGGGAGTGTTGAATCAAAGAATCTATTGTGCTTACGAGAGGAGGTGTCAAAGGAAAAGGAGAGTGTTACGGAGGTGATCGAATCGAAGCGCCGGGGAAGGATTTCGTTGCTAAAGGAGATAAGCGATTCCATGCTGTCGAAATCGAAGGTGTTGGTTGAGTAGAGGACGGTGGCCGTTTCAGAGTATCTAGATTCTGTTAGTTTTTTTTTTTTTTTTGGCTTTATTTCACTCTTCCAATAATATTCCGATATATGACCAAAGTAAGGAAAGAATGAAATATCACCGAGACATGGAGGATAATTTCGAGAAACATATGAAATACAAACATACACCCGTCTACAAACCTGCAGTAACTGAATCAACCCTCCGCTCCCATCCCCAACTCTCTCATGCACCCCACTACCCCCAAGAATCTTCACACCCCTACACCCCGCAATCATGCACGCATCTTCTTCCCTCATATCCCCGCCATCCGAGTTTCTCCCATCACATTTGCAAACAACATGGCCCAACTTAGTTTTCCTCCTCACAATATGTAACACCCTCTTCCCAAGCACCCACTCATAAATCTCTATCCTCACCTCCCTCGGCAACATACCAAAAAACCTACTTCCTCCCTGACCAAAAAACTTCCTCTCCACATGTTCCGACCCATTCCCCACCCCATCCCTCTCCTCAACTTCAAATCCCATCCCAAAAACCCCCAGTCCATACCCCTCCCTCGGCGTCAACGGCCTCTCCTTCCTCTTCACTCTCTCGCTAACAGGCGCTTCTGGTACATAGGACCTGCTCGCCTTCCCCGTAAACCTATTTTGCTCATACGGTCTCTTTATTGCATTATACGGTTTACTGGGCGAATTATCCGAAGAACGGGAGCCGGGAAGTGCATCAAGAGCTTTTTGTATGAGATGAGAAGAAAGACGACGACGCTCTGGGCCCCAAAGGTGGTGCCTGGAGGGCGGTAGAAAATCGCGCGGTTTTGTGGACATTGTTGTGTTCATGAATTTATATCGTTCTTGGGATATAGTATTGCTGGGAAATTCACAGAAATTTGGGTATGAAAATTACTTCAGAAGGCAGAGTAAGATGTTGTGTATATTAGATGTAATATTAATAGATCAAGTGAACTTGGTGCCAAGTAAATCATTTCATTTGTTCGGAGGGTAAATCGGCACCGGATTCTATTTTTCTCATCGAAGGAAGGAATGTAACCTTACATGGACGAATCATTCCTTGACATAGACCCAGGGATAAGCGCATCATCTCACTCATTCAGACTCATTGTACGTCAAAGCGTACAATAACTCACCGCTGGGATCATAATAAGTCATTGGTTAGCTGACATACATCGAGTATACATATTCGTGCGCGTGACACTTAACATAAGATGAGTCGCCTCTCTCCAGCCTGAGAATTGATGATTCAAATCGATGGTGCTTCATACGATTGTAAAATATTTGTACCACCAACAAGACGCTGATACAATAAATACGACCGTAAGCTCTAGCCCCAATAGGGAAAGGTGAGTGCGAGATATATACCACGTGACTCGCCCGATGCAGGCGTTTCAGGCACGGGAGAGATCAAATAGGGGCACACGATACCACACCAGGTACCTTTCAGCAAGAAGAAACCGAAGCCCAAAGATTTCAATAGGAATAGTGGAAACATCGATGTAATATAAACTACATAGGTATATCGGGATTCGCTCAAAAACAATACTCTTCCACATGTAAGAAAATGCCGTTTGCCCCGGTCCCTTTATGCACCGCCCTCTCATCACTCAACCTCGCCGTCGAGTTTCTGACCTTAGCCACCAAACTCTTTCCTCCACAAACCGTTATTGCGGTTTCTCCTCCTGTGGCTTCTATTGGTCCTCTAATAAACTGACTTATATCGGGTCTTCCACTTAGGTATATTATATCTCTTTCTCCCCTCTTTGGTTTCTCGCTTGATTTATTTTCTGGTTTCTCGGCGCAGCAACATCCACCACCACCAGCTTGCCGAGATTCCTCAGAGGAGCGGGATATTTGTTGGGTGGTGACGTAGGATGTTTCATCGGTCTTTTTTTCGTCGGTATATGATTGACGTTTGAGACTTCGGATTGAAATTTCATCGTCCTTTGCTGTTCCACTGGATTGTGGGTTACAGCAGCATCCTCCTGCCTCTGTTGTCGTACTAGATGCAATGGATTTGATGGTCATGCCTCCTTCTTTCTCCTCGTTGCTTGGTTGATATCCTGCTCTTCCTTTTTCCACTTTGGAGCTGGTCATTGATGCTCCATCGTCGCCGGTCACGGCGATTTTCACAGTTAATTGAAAACCCCTCTTGTCTGCAATAGCAAGCGCGCTTCCTAATCGTTTGGTATAGAACTCGATATGGCTACGTTCGCGGACCACAAGAAGGAACTGAATCCGCTGCGCACATGTTGGTGTGGGATTATGAAGTATGGATTCGAGGATGGGGAGGGTATAGGATGCACCAGTAGAAGCGGAGATTAGAAGTATAGTCTCATAAGAGCTCCAATTCTGCAAGTAAAGTCAGTTGAACTGTTGGATTTGATGTGAGAAGAGAGAATGCACATACTGGAGGTACACCATAAGGACCGGATACAAATGCCGTCAAGATAGCGGTCTTATCGAGGCTCTGCATTTTCGATGCATAATTGTGTATCCTTCGTGAAAATCCTTTCTGAGCGCGGATCGCAAGTTGAATTTCATTGCAATGACACTTATTCGATGTCTGATACGGACTCGCGATGGTGAAGGGATGAGCTTCGAGTGGGCCGAGCCTCGGGAGCCAGAGGTAGATATGTTGACCTGCTTTCCATGTGAATGGTGCATCTTTGATGCTGATTATTGTTATATTGTCACTCAAAGCCTGTAGCTCCGCCTGGTGGCCGATTCGTTGCATTCCTCTGCAAGCTGCTCCAACAACCTTCACTCTGAAATTTCTGACAATCAATAAGACACCTCTCAGAACCCAGTCGAATGATACGGCTGCCACAGCAAACCATACATTATACCTAGCATATTCAGGTACATGAATGTACAGCAGCCACAAGAATACTCCTGCACAAGCAATATGCTGCAACACGAATACTTCATAAGCCATCCTCCTCAATGGACTTAGGGAGCTCAAAAATGTCCAAAGCAAGAGTCCCCATGCACCCATCCCATATTTCACCATCGGCATAAGACTTAGCTCAAAAGCGACAAAGTCTGCTCGGACCCATTCCCGGAAGAAGAAGGCACCATGAACCGTAACAGTAAATAGTAGAGTCCTCGAAACCCAGCGATGGAACCAGTTTAATCTTTCATGAGAACTCCCAATCAAAGCGCCAATGACATTCGACTTGGAAGAAAGTAGATAGATGAGTGGGACTTGTGTAACGGAGATCCACGCGCCGCGAAATCCAATGCGTTCGTAGTAGTAGGCATCTTTTATAGTGACATCATATGTCATCATGAAGATCAAGATTGCCCAATAGCAAAGGAGAAGGATAGTACGGCCTGACGAGGGAGGGGATAGCCATGAAAGATAAGGATTTGAGATGTGAATTTGTGGATATGATAATTCTCGAAAAATAGCCGTAACTGTTGCGTACATCTCCTGAAGGCGATTACTAGGTTTGGTTGGATATCTCAGAGAACCTGCCTGGCTTCTCCGAAGTCTATTGAGGTATGTTAGTGATCTGAAGCTATATCATTACCATCACATAGAAAAGAGACAAACTTCGCCTCTCCCTGTCTCATGCATCGAACTTTCGAACAAGAGACATACAAAGTCGACTTCCAAACCACCAATCACAACGCGCTTCCTAAATCCAAAGAAGAAAAAAATCACTAACCTATCCCAATCCCTCCATTTCTCAAACCCCCTACACAACAACACTGCACCCACAAACCCAGCAATAATATACCAATACCCTAAAGCCAGTTTTTGATTATACGGCTTAAACATTCCATTCGAACTCATATCCATACCACCACTCATCCCACTCATAAGTGCGTCCATCTTGTCTTAGGATATATTTCCCCAAAAATTTCGTAAAATCGTAAATGTCGTAGCCTTTCCGGCTTCCGAACCAGCGGAAAATCCCTCCTTAGCGGAAGTCGACTCCTTTTCCTGATGATGAGGCGAGACGAGGGTATGTTGATAAATGATTACCCCACTATCGTATCGTAATGGACTCTAAAAGCTCGAACCGATGCAGTACTGGTAGGATCTCGATATCCCCAACACCTCTCTTGCTACCATTCAACCCAGTAAATCGTAATTCTTCCCTCTTTCTCCGACAAAAGTCTCGTTGGTGATAATAATGCAACTATGCAGCAAAAGTCACAATTCCTTCTTTACTTCCTTGACTCTTCCTTCCCTTCCCTTCCCTTTCCTTTCTTATTTATCGCAATCTCAGGTAATTTTCCAACTCGAACATTCACAATAAAATAAAATAAATTAGAATTACTGTAACCAAAAGAGAGATCAAACAATCTTTCACCGTTTATCAGATTCAGTATTTGCTATTTACGATTTACTAAAGAGGAACCACCATCATATGTATGCCAAGCGTCTAAAGTCGCCTATGACCCTTGTCAAGTGGCTTGAAATGTGCTCAATTGCGCTCGTTTATCTTGCTCGTTGAAGAAGGGAGGGAAACCCCCACTTGAAACACGTCTGATCACCCCATAGGATCGTCAATAGAATTGGCAACGAGGAAGGAAGAAAAAACTTGCTCAATTGAATAATACCTACCGAGTATTGATTGGTGAGATATGGAAAGATCTCCGAGGTGATGAATCGGGGGATGGGATTTATAATTTTATGGGGAAATGGAATGAGAAATGGTGAGATCGTAAAGAGGCACAAGATGACGATGATGATAAGCTCAAGGGAACGGATAAGCTTACGGAACAAATACCCTAGTTCATTTGTTAAGCATCATGGCTTGAGCATGGGCAATGGGCTCTGATGCGGAAACTAGGTAGGAAGTAACCACCCGGAGAAACACGCCTATCCGGATAGTGGCATAGCTACAGAGGTTATATCTTGGCAAGGGTCCATTCAGTAGGTACTCTACGGAGTAATAAGCAAGATATTCATTCCTTCAGTGTGGCTCGAGCATCGTATCGTCCTAGCCTCCTAGCCTCCTAGCTTCCTAGCTTCCTAGCCTCCTAGGACCTTGACGGTATTTGAGCAATTTTTCAATACCTATCCTATCCAACAATGTGCTCGAAAGAAGATTAAATAACTTGCTCACCCCCAGCAATTAAATTGTTGTAAATTGGTTTTTATTATTTAGCCTTCAATCTACCTGTCTGTACCTTTCTCAACTACAAAGAACTTTCATTCCTCTTGGCCTTTCCATCTTTCGACCGTCCAACAACCCAATTCTTCCAAAGTTAACAAAGAAAACTTCCCTACAATGGCGCGTCTTGCAGCTCTTTTCGGTCTTGTTACCGTCGTCTCCCAATGCTCTGCACATTTCCTCTTGCACTATCCCGCAACCTGTAAGTTCCATGAATTCAGATATCGACGTAAGAAGGAAAAAGAAAAGAAAGCTAATGTTCCTCTAGATGGTTTCAACGATGCTGCAGAAGGAACAGCTCCTTGCGGCGGATTCTCCGTTGCTTATGATCGCAATGTCACATCTTTCCACGTCGATGGAGATTCAATTTCAATGTTGGTTACGTCCTAAAAATGTGTGTATGCTTTGTACCAAGATCAATTCTAATATATTTGGAAACAGGACCACCACTCACCCATCTACAACATGGTTGTTCCGAGCAATGGTGGGAGATGACACCGCCGCTGCAAACTGGACCGACCTCATTCCCACTGTCCAACAATCTGGTCTCGGCGATTTCTGCCAACCAACTGTGACCGTTCCCTCCACATTCGCCGGAAACAACGGTGTCGTAAATGTTGTCGCAGATGGCCCAGATGGTATACAAACCCCTCTACCCAAGCCTTGGATTCTATATTTCTTTCCATAAACTAACCCATATCTCTTTCTCTAGGACTTCTCTACCAATGCGCCGCCGTATCATTCGTTCAGGGAGCTGCAACCGCCGTTCCTACCACATGCAAGAACGGAACCGGTGTATCGGCAAGTTACGCTGCTGACACAGCCCTCTCCAGCCTCCCGGCCTCCGCGACTGCGACCGCATCCTCGAGTGGAACAGCTGCTGCATCAAGTTCTAGTGCGGCTGGAGCTTTGACTGTCGGACCTATGCAATATGGTGCTATCGGATCCTTGGTGTGGGTTGGAAGTGTCGGTGTTGCAAGTTTTGCTGCATTTTTGTTGTAAATCATGGATTGGATGTATTATGAATAATGAAGGAACAAATGCAAAGGAGATACCACGTACATAGAAACATACTCCGAAATAATTGAGATCAAATAAACTAATTGATAATCACTGGCATAATGTCTTCAATCTGTGAGTCTGGATGTACCAACCCTTGTCAACATGGTTGGTTACTCACATTTGTGTTACTATAATCTTCAGGGAAGCAAATAATCCTTCCTGCATCCAACGTGGCAAGCAGGAATCATGACAGCTACTAAAATTAATGCCCGATAATCATGTTGTAGAACAGGAAGTTCTTGAAGCATTACCCCTAGTAGGCCGAGAAAATGCCCGAATAAACACAGCATGGCGTCACAACATATGTAGTCAAGGCTGGAGGTTGATGCCAATATTTTGGATTTCTTCACGTGTGCCGTCGGACCGCCGTTTCCCCGTGGCTAGGACGGTTGTAAATCCTTTGACTCCGCGTCCTGGATGGTAATGCATAAAAGGGCAAAGTCATGATACATCTGGCATGGGTATCGTATGAGTATTCATCCATTCCTGGAAAGGCAACAACAGTCATTTGGCAATCTGTCTATGTGTAGTCCGTATATCCTTAGTCAACAGCGCGCCGGCTCGGTTTTCATTATCAAAATCTCACTCCAAGTAAATTCATTTCATCGCCATTCGTGCTCGACCTTGATACCCTTGGTGGATTTCCGTCTTGTGCTCGATTCGTACCACTCATTACTCGACCACTCCACTATCAATTTCTTGGCCTCTTCAGATAAAGCATAATATCCAGGATTATCTTTTGGGAAAAACATAGCTAGAGAACTATTAGCCCCGAGACGCCCAAAGCCTTCTTGGAAACTTACTCATATGTGCACTCGTTTCATCCGCAGCCTTGTCGTTAATGGCCTCTCGGAAGAAATTTTTAGCACTGCTTTTGGGTAGATTGCAAAACGTTCTTTGATTCCCCATCACACTCCCCACCAGGCTCCCATCGGCTTTACTAACTGCCTCCTTGCCCAACCTTGTGTATAAATTTGTCCAACCGACCCGTAACTCCTTTTGCAAAGTAACCATCCCAGCGACCCTCTTATTCAATTCCTCGCCCTTCATTAGACATCCTACAAACTCAAGATGTGATCCTACCCATGACCATCCTTCCTGAATTTGATCCTTGTTGAAGTACGCAGCTGCACTTCCGGCAGCTACTGCCCCAGCATACATAGCCAATGTTCCCCATTTCTTCCACGCAGGTGCTTCTGGAGGCGGTGGTGCTGGTAATGCCGCGACTGGCTTCTTTTCATTTACGGTTTTGTCTACCTCCCTTTCACCCCATATTGCACCTGCCAAGCTACTCACTTGCGCAAAAGCCGACGTGGCTGCGTTATAATGGCCCTCTGCACCATGAGCAACAACACCTGGTGATATGCCCAAGTAAGGAGTATCGAATGCCAGAACGCCCTGAATAAACGGAAACATAAAAGCATTCAATGCATCTGTGGTTTCCTTCGAATCTAGCACTTTATCGGATGTGATTGCCAGTACTGTATCCACAGCAACGATTCCTCCCATAGAATGACCAATGAGTATTGTGCGGACAGAAGGGTCGACAGTTGGAGAAGGTGTTG
The DNA here is from genome assembly GCA_029531795.1 of Sclerotinia nivalis. Lineage (NCBI taxonomy): Eukaryota > Fungi > Ascomycota > Leotiomycetes > Helotiales > Sclerotiniaceae > Sclerotinia > Sclerotinia nivalis. Next base: position 2,242,087 of record JAPEIS010000002.1, read on the forward strand.
CATTTTTGACTTCTATGTCAATTATCTTTTCTTGAAGCCTGTAATAGAACCAGTTAACTTCAGGTTCAATGATAACTCCACGGGGTGCGGTACCAATCTCTGAATCTGCTCACACATTCTCCCAAATCACCTCGAGTTTCATACTTTGGGTATGTGATTGCGCGAACATTGACTTTTGGAAGGCTATGGCTAACGAGTGCTCGAAGATGTTCAGGAAACGACCCAAAAGTATCGTCTCCTCCTTTGAACCTTTTTCAAAGATCAGTATGTGTAACATCTAAAGAGCGGGGAGAAAAGCTTACCCATGGATAAAGCAAAGAAGCAAAGTCTTCTTCATCTTTCGATCATGTTGAAGTTGTCGTCCTGGATTACAAGTGGATTACAAGTGGTGGGTCAATGCGAACCCACAAGTTACAACGTGACAGCATTGGTGGCGGGGATTATGAATCAGTGATCATCACGGACCACCTTCATCGATTTAGAACAGAGCCTCAAATCTGACTAAGCAGCCACATACTTCGCTGTCCGTGATTTTATATTCTCATTGCAATTGCTGTAATATTGAATACCTACCAAGGTATTTCAATATATAGATATTTCATGGAAATCTATCTTGGTCTTGGTTATCATTCATATATCTAGTGCAGTAAAGTTACATGCCTAAGTTAAAACGGTTTCGGTATCTGATCATGATTTTTCTATAACATGATATCGATGTGCGCGCGGTTCATCTGTATATATATGTTATGAGTTAGAATGGTGTCCTTACCTAGGTAGTATAGGTAGTATACCAATTAAGAATTGTATAAGTATACCGAATCATCCGGTGGACGAAAGAGTGCGCACACCACAACATTCTCTTTTCATATTCTAAGCATCTAAACCTCTAAGCTTAAAGACCATTTGACTGTCGAATCTGAATGGAACATCGAAAAGTGATCCAAGACCTAGGCATAATTTGGTGTGCAATTTATCTCCTGCATGGAATGCGAGTGTAGTTAAGATGCCACTGATAAGTGCCGGTAGTATGAATTAAACTATCTAGTTTTTCTCACCCCTCTTCTTATGTTGCGATCTCTCTCACCTCTCAACACACATTCCCTAACCAAATGATGATCAGATTGAATGAAACCTTGCAACTCGAAGGAATACTTCCACTATGATTTGGAAGACTCTCGTCCGGTCTTTGAAGAAAATCCATGGAGCGAGGACGTCACCAGAAACTGACCATCCCTCGAAATTCCACTGAACTTGTCAGGGCATCACCAATCATTGATCATTTTCGAAGCTTCCCATTGAGCTGATTTTGGAATTTTAGATTATTTATATATCACCTGGACTGCTTGTTTAAGTCTTTGCAAATAGCACTTGAGTGAAGACCTGGGACATTGAATTTGGACTTTGCTATAGGTCTCGACAGTAATCATCCATTACCTTGCCTCGAGCTTATCAATCCAACTGTGCATTATGCAACTACACAGTGTTTAAAAGGTCTGTCTAGAAATCTACCAGATCATTATTTGTGTGATCAGTATCTGAAGATTGTATCCATGATGCCAAAAATCGCTTTCGTTCATCGTGTGATCACACTCCTTGTCCCAAGTTTTGTTTTCATTTGAGACCTAAGGTAGAGGTTGTATTGGATGGGATACATATCTCAAGGGGCCGGACTCAAATGTTAATTATCCTATTCAAACATACCAATCAAGCCAAGTACTTTTCTTTAAATAATCATGAAGCCCTTCGAAAATGACATCATACAAACGTATGCAAGAAGTCCCTAACCATACTTTTCCTTTGGAGGATGTTCTTCCATTTCAGAGTTTATTGAATTTCTTGAAATATTCAAATCACTCAGATTATTCAATATCTTCAAATGTGTAAAATAATTTCAAAGACTGATAGTTTTTCAACTATTGAAAGCTTTCAGATTTAGTCAGATAGTCCTATCGTACTATTGAATGCGCTGAGCATTTTCCGGTACTGTTGCATGATCTCTTGGACCATGGATATAATGACTAGAAAAGCCAAGAGCTATGATGTTGGGTGATTGTGGGTGATTATGGACACTAACATTGATGGGAGTAGTGTGAATTAGTATTATGGTGGCTGATATTGAAGCATTTGATATCACATCGGTACGTTTAAATTATGGTAGCATGTACCGTATTACATATGTACCTTAATATATACCACTTTCCATATACAGAAATACTGGAATTCAACGAATTCATTTCCGAAATAGGTAATATTAATGGAATGTTCATTGGAATTCGATAGATTTCAATGGAATTTGGCTAATGTTACTTCAATATTGTCTATTTCGAAAAGGAATTTGTCGAATTCCAGTATTTCTATATATTGTTAGCAATATATAATATTCTATATTATATTCAATATTGTCAATAGTTGGAATTCAATATTACGTACTTCAATGCGTAATGTATATATTACTCAAGCCGAGGGAGGCTGGTGTTCTACGGTGAATTTCATAGTTTAGATAATGGAAGGCATAATTTTAATGCACTTCAAATTTGGGGGAACACAAGAGTCCTTACTTATAAAATCATCCACCTTTTGTAGATTGTGTTCCAAACATGATATAATGATAGAGAACTCGGATGGGACAGAGTACAAGATTCACTTCACTCCACAGTTTTACACGGCTTGCCATTTGACTATTTTGGGTAATCCCACAAAGCTCTGTCCTATAGCCCTTTTACCCCAAGATAAAGGAGATCCTTTCTGCATAAATTTCAAACTCCTGAGATCGAAAAGTTTATGGTTTGAGATCATGGATCAACCAGATGTTTCTCAAGATACCATGGAATAACCAGTTCCATTGCTGAAAAGAGGAAGAAAATAGACAACAAATCCACACTCCATGTCTTTCCACCGGAAGTCAGAGATCAAATATTTGATCTGGTTCTCATCAATTACTTTGCAGACTATCCTATTCATCGGATTCTCTACTATCAAAACTGGATCATGTGTCCTTGTCGAAAGGTCGATACATCTGGAAATACAGGACTTCCTTTCAAATGCCTCCCTGACTTTGAAATTGCTTTGATCCCAGATAAGAAACTTTACCGTGACTTCTTTGCTTTGAGGATCAAGCAAAGCATCATTGAGCTTCGTCCCAGCGTTATATGGAGTCATATCTATAACTTCCCTTCCGGATATCAGGTTACTGATCCTCCAGAGGAAGTTATGGGATTCTTAACTGATGACACAAAGAGTAATTTTGAATATATGGTGTGGGTGTATATGCAAGAACAGGAGCTCGGAATTAAAGACAATAGGAGATGTAGGCGGTGTAGCTATCTTTACCAATACACTTCTCTCTCCATATTGTCTCCACTAATATTATATAATATTCGTAGTCTTGAGATTGTCCTAAGGTCAGTTCCCTTCTACTTTCACTTCCAACTTTTTACCTGTCATGCCTTGTGGTATCCACAATCCCTCAAATTTAACGCTGAAAACATTCCAACTTAGCCCCCATTTCTTTCTCAAACAACATCTCGGTGGTCGTGGGAATTTTGATGTACACTCTTCTCCCATACTTGATGTTCTCAGCTGCGTAAGTTCACCTTCCCATCTCATTTCCACTCGGACCAACCAATTTAACATTTGTCCAGCATCTCCTCCACGCCAAGAATCTCACGTCCCTCACCTGTACCTTCAGGGATAGCAGTTGGTTGGCCACCAAAAAAATCATCCACCCCACCCACCCGACTTTCCTTCGCTTCCTCCGCCACTTCCTCGCCGCGAAACCCAAGCCCCTCACTGTCAAAACTAACCCGAACTTTGTCTTTCTTACCCCGCTCTTCAAACTCAGAACCCTCACCATCAAAACCGTCCCCGGCGGACCCTACATAAGTAGCCAAGACGAGACCACCCTTGAGAATTCCAATCGTACGCATAAAAATGTAGAGATTGTGAATAAGATGCTGGGACATTCTGGAGAGCCGATGTGGACGAGAGAGATACCTGGATGGGAACGTGGAATTTCTGAAGAATGGGGGACTGATTGGTTTAAATTGGTTTGGGACGCAGGTCTTGGTAGAAGATTGATGGTTCGTGGAGGACAGGCAGAGAGTATGAGCGTAGAGGGTTGACTGGTGTTTTATGACTTTCTGTTACATAATGGCTTTTGCTTCTAACTTCGAAGTTATTGATGGGCTTATTGCGTTCATGCACGGAGGTTCTCACGTTACAATGATTATCAGACTTGGTGGAATACTACACGGGATTGACATGTGGATAATGGGTACAAGATAGGACGCAATGGAAAGGTGAAAATTACAATTGCAGCACATGTACTTCAATTGCTTCTACCATCATTGCTGACTCCAGATAACACATTTCATCCCCGCTGCTCACCTCCAAGCCAGAGAATACCCATGGAGGATGGCTTGGTTGAAATAGGCAGCATGCACCTTATGAGATATTCCCAGCATATTACACACTAAATATCCATGTCTGATTTCAATTTACACAAGATAGCATCATTGTTCTATTCCACTCCTGACAATCTATCCGTCTCCCGATGAAATATTTAACCTTGATCAGACAACTCAAACCTCATCTAAACATCAAATCCAGTGCAAGCATGACATTTCAGAAAAATAACAATCCCTAAATTTATCTAGCTATTATTTCGTACCACGACGCAACGGCTCACTCACCAAACCAACAATCAAAAGTAACCTCACAACCCCCTCTAATTAACTCACTAATACAATAATTAAAACAACAACACCCCAAAAAAGAATCTTTCCAACTCTTTATCTCATTGTCACAATCTAATCCTTCCACCTCCCACATCACACACAAGTCACATTCTTCTCATTCCGTTTAAGCTATTACCCGAGAACCACAAAATCATCCACAAACAGTCCCGGCGAATCATTAGCCCCACTATCACAATAAGAGTGCACTGTTAATTGCACATTCTGTGGACCATCCCCTGAGGGAGCAGTGAAGAATAGATAGATCATGCTCCAACCTGGGTATGTGGAGGAATTGATCAAAGTGGGCGGAGAGGATTGTGTGGGAGTTTGAACTATAGGGGATTTGTGTTAGTGATTTATTTAGAATAAAAAAAGTGAGGGGGTTTGTGATATCAACAGAGGATTTGGGAACTAAAGATGAAAGAGCGGACTTACGATAGATGTAGCAATTAGAAGACTGCTCAATGCTGAGTGCATTATTTGCTTTTACGTAACCGGTAACGAGGTAGTTGGAAGAGGGGCATGCGGTTACGGTTTGCGTTAAAGTTATGTATGAGGTGGCTGAGGATGATGGGAAGAAAAGTAGTTCTCTGAGGATTGGAGTTGATATGTTAGCAGACGTTTCGTTTTCTTTTTTGAAAGTAAGACTTACAAACTGGTAGATCCACTGTGAGGAGTAGCTGAAGTGGTGTAGGTAGGAGGATTGGGTCCCGTGGCAATAGCTACCCATGGATCGATACCGTTGCTATTTTCAAAACCACCATTAGTCAAAGACGGACGGATCGTGCAAGCTGGAGCTGTAACTGTAGTGTATTGTATAACAGTCGTGGTACCCAGGCTAATCACGGTGGTGGGCACTTGAACAGTGGTTGCTATAATTGTTGCAACTGTAGTAACTTGTGTGAACGTTGATAAAACAGTGGTGGTTTGACCTCCTACCGTACTAACGACTGTTGTGGTTATTGTGACCGATGTGATTGCTGGCAGGGATGCCGAGGAGGTTACGGTGTATATGGTTGTTGATTGAATGGCAGAGGATGGAAGTGGTGAAGAGATGAATGAGGATGAGGAGGGTAAGGGCAAGATGTATGTGGTGGAAGCTGCGGTACTGGGAATTAAGCTCGAACTTGGGAAGATTTCGATTGAAGTGCTAGGTTCAGCTGAGCTTAGAGAAGTGAAGAGAGAACTTTCGCTTGAGATAACACTGGCCGATTCCGAAACTGTTGTCGATGACTCAAAAATGCTCGTTGGTTCTGTAGAACCGCTAGCTTCCTGAGTTGACGAGAGTATATTTGTGCCACTGGTAACTGGATTTTCAGAAGTAGAAGATGGTAAGATTTCAGTTGAAGTAGTGGAACCGGCTCCTGATGAGACCAGCGAGCTAGGAACTTCTGAGACAACCGACGAAGATCCAACCGAGCTCTGAATTACCGAGGAAGAAGGCTCTGAAATTATGGCACTGCTCGATGTGTAAGCTGGAAGCGAAGTGGGTGCTTCCGAACTGATCGACAAAGTCTCGATGGTGGTTGCAGAAACAACAAGGCTGCTTGATGGAAGTGAAGATTCGGAAGAGAATGATGAGAATATCAAAGTCTCGGTAGAAAGAGTTCCCAAGAATGATGAGACAGGCGTGGAAAATACAGCTGAAGAGACAGGACTCTGACTTGTGTAAGTGGCTGCTGCGCCTGAAGTCGAAACAAATGATGAAAGGATCAATGATTGGGAGCTGGTCTCCAATGGTATGGAAGAGGTCGAGACATAGCCGACACTGCTCGATATTGTTGTACTAGCTAAAACCTCCGAACTGGTAGAAGCAGATGTGAAATCGGCAGTCGAATATACTCCACTGCTAGGAGGCGCAGAAGAAGAAACAATTGGACATTCCCATGCAGTTACAGTAATAGTCTGTTGGGGAGGACATGAAGGTTCCGCAGCTTGTCTTTTGTCAAGAACGAAAGCAGTGGAAGTATCCAAGACAGAAAGCACAACAAGTAAAAGTCCCTGGGAAACAAACATGATGGCAGAGTTAACGAGTGAAAAAAGGTCAGAAAAGACCAGACAGCGAAAAGCGTGGACTATTCACCAAAAAGTACTCTACCAAGGGTTTATGTATATAACATCGAGCTCAACCTCAGCTGTCGGTCAGTATGAGACATGAAATCAATAAAACCCCTTGATCTGATTGATATTAGTTCCTTTTGATGACATGAACTTTACGAATTGCATTTTCTTTTATGAATTCGGGTGCTGTCAAAAATTTGGTATTGTTCACATCATGCAAGGAACAGACTACAATAGTATACTAAAATCATCTCACTTGAGACATTAGGAAAAGAGGCACAATATTCTCTGATCTGTCAAAAGAAATCAACACCATTGTTGAACTATGATTCGTTTGTGGGCTCCACAATGTTGGATCAAGAGTCGGAGTTTGCAGACTCAATGTTGGATTTAGGCTCAAAAGATTATGGGCTCTGGAAAGTCCCTCTATACTTCACACATTCATCATCATATCAGTTGTCGGATTTAAATCAAGTACTCTACTCGTCATCATGTCAAAATTAGGTAGTGGGTATCCAAGGTGATGAACTCGAGACGAATGTTGGCAGCAATATTAAGAGCGTGGCTTCGTCAATCAATTTTGATACAAAATTGCAAGATTCGGAGTAGCTTATTCACGTGCCTACCTAGTGTTTCAGTCATTATGCCTTTTTAAGGGAAACGATAGGCTCACTCATTCTGATGAACATCATTTTCCCGAGGTCTGATACTATTACGGGAAATTGCAGTCTCATTCGGCCGTCGGGGAGAGCTTCAAAGTGACCTATTACATTCGGTATCAAGATCGGTTATATTTGCCACAACTTGCTTTTTCCCCTCAAGCCTCGCACAAATTGTGAATTTTCAGCTTTCCTTACTTCAATATTCAAACTTCTGGCTTTTCAACCCCTTTTGATTTGAATGCTCAGAAATGCCTCGACATCGGAAGCAAAGTGGAATCTTTGATTCCTATGGTTTGCCAAAACCGATTATTGAAGTTGTGCAGACTGCTGGGACCACGGCCAGCGCTAGCATAAAACGTTTGATTGAGTATCAAACTACCCCGAAGCAAAGTTCAGTACACAATGGACATAAGTTGACACAAAGTACTTTAATGCCAGAGCTGGCTCATGGCTTAACGTATACTCTCCCGGAAAGGCGGCCTAACTCATTGCAACATATATCGGCTTTGAAAAGGGCATGCAAATCTATGGCAAGATATTTCAAAGAAACTTCAATCACTTCTCTTTCCCCCGCAGGGCCTGTTAATAGCGACGAGGTCCACTTCTTGAATATGGGAGGTAGGGTTATGTTTGTACAGCCGATCGCAATGTACAAAAGCCCAGGACCATCAGGCAAAACTTTTGGAGTCATCCGTCTTGAAGGTGAAAAGATCAGGTTTAAGGCTGCAAGCGGCTGGGGAAAGAGAGATCATGACGATTCACTGCGAGATAACGAATTCTGCTCAGCTGTAAGTGTCAATAAAGTAACAAGGCAATCAATTGTGTTGTAGATAGCTGCAAGGGTCAGACTACAGATAATACTCTTGCTCGCTCGTTATAGTTTGATGCTAATTTATCAATTCTGTAGCAAGTATTGCAATTTTGCAATTCCTTGGGCTTCCACCTTCCAGGCAATTGCTGGGACAAAACCGAAGTGGGAAGATACGCGGCTTGTCACGTCGAGAAGAAGCTCATATTGATGCTTGTCCTCGACATAATCTACGATGCCCAAGCCGGCGATATAGCTATGTTTAGGCTTGACGAACTCTGGGAGCGAGGACTTCGAGCACAGATATACATTGATAAAGATCCCTGTCATCACTGTCAATATTTTGCTAGGCTATTGACGGAATACACAGGCATCGAATTCACAATAATCACTGCAAAAAATTTCGTGGAAGCAGAATGGTCGAAGGCGGATGGGAAGAAACAGCCGCAACGGAAGCATTCTGCGCCGCCGACGCAATTCCAATTATTCAACTATCCAACATCCAAGACGAAACGGCCAAGGCAGCCGGTGGACTACAGCATCTCTGAGGCTTCTACTTCTTGCAAAAGCAGATCTGGAGGAAAACGGAACAGAACGTTGGATGATGATGAAGATGATGAAACATTTTACCCCAGGGATTTGCAACACAAGGTCAAAAGATTGTACAAAAAACCTCGAACAGTTGATAAATTCAACAAAACGAAATCTAACGCATATCGTTCGGGGAAACCAACAGCAACTTATGACGCGCCGACAGATCTTGCTAGCAACACACACTCGGCTTCAACCCAACAACTAAGCACCAAGGTAGACATGAAGTCAACGAGAGTTGTTTCGCCATTAGGTTCGACAAAATACGCCAAAGTGTCCCAATCGCGGGGTACAGCAGTGGATCACTATTCCACGACGGTAGAAACTAGCAAGCTACATGGCAAAGCTGTGCCTTCTGAGCGATCCCGAGCAATAGCGGAGCTTCAACAGGCGAAGGAAAGTCTACTTTCTAGGCCCGTTGAGCATAAAATGCCAGTCTTTCATTGTGTGCCAACCCTAACTTCAACCCGACGAACAGAGGTTTACGGAACCTCAGATGACTCAAATACCATAAGCTTGCAAAGTTCAAGAACGGCTTCCCCAGAGGGATTCATAACCATACCACCTGCGCGGCCTTTCAAAGCTTTACCTAGGCCGGAGACAACGCCATTGAGAAGACATGCAGAGAGTGTACATTCAAAGAGTTTCGATGCTCGGGAACCTACCAGCCCGTCAAGGTCTGTCCAGAGCTCACACAAAAGGCCGACTCCGATCAAATTTGCAGTTTCCAACTCTCGGCCAGCAAAACCAGTCATTCCAAGAAGCATTGATTTGACGACTCCCGAGCCTTCACCGCTGTCAAAGATAAAACAGTATCAATACACACCACCTTCCAAATCCAGCAAACATCGCTCAGAAAAGAAGGTCGCCCCCATTCCGTTCAGATTGTGGTATAACAAGAATTAAATATTGATTGAATCTTGATTCTTCACAAATATCAAGATAATTGATGTATATTAGAGTTCTCATCTGTTTCCAATATATCAATCGAAATACGTTATTGTGGATGAGAGATGTTTTCCTCAAGGTATCAGACATCGGTAGTTGGGCTAGGCATAAGCATCTCCAGCCCGTTAAAAGTAGCCTTCCCGGGATGCAGGAACAGTAAGGTTACTAAATGATGAATCATTTTGCATTAATGTGAGGAGTTCCATTTGCCACCCACTCTTGCTTTAGTAGTTCGGCAGGGAAACATAATTGAGGCTCAGCGCTATAAGTTCGATACGTGATGTGAGACTGTGATTTCAATGCATATGCTTCCAGAATCTATGAATATAACTTGTGGTGGTTGGGTTGGTAAGGGATCAGAGCCGTGGAATCTGATAAATGTAGTTCGAGTAATTGGGCGGCTGGTAGCTCTCACTCTCTAGATCCAGGCCCAGAAGGGATTCGTGGTTATCTATTCTTACAGGATTTATGTGTTACCATGTAATGACCATCTATCTACCTTCAGATTCTTCACGTTGGGTACCAAAACCTCACTGCTTTAACCTTACATATGCAGCTGTACTTGCATGCACCCCTGGACCCAAAAGATGTAATATATTGGTAAGATATGCCTCGACTTTATCCATTCCATGATTCCTAGATAAGATCGTCGCAATTCGATTCGATATATTTTATTGAAAATGCAGTTCGTGTACTCCGAATGTACCAAGAAGTAGATGGTAGACAGGAATGGTAGATATTCAGCAAGAATGAAAATCATCAATAAAGTTATATGTTGTTTGAACACGAAAAAAGATTCTTTCTATTGTTTGGCATTTTCGTGGAAGCTGGAACTTAATGCTGGAGCTGCTGGAGCTGGAGCTGGACCTGTACTACCTGTACTACCTGTACCTGAATCATATTGAAGTAGTAGTTTTGGCCAATGAAGAAAAAGAAGCCAAACACGAGTAAAAATGAATATGGAGTACCCCCAGGGAAGGAAGGACCAAGCTTCATATCAATCAATTACCGGAGTACTGAGTCCCGCAATCTCTAATCGCAAAATAACCGCAACCCATGAAAAATCTGTAAGACTACTACAACGGAATACATTGCACCGGTGCAATAGTATTCTCACATAAAAAAGAAGAGACTTTGATAGGAGTAGAAGTACTCGAAAAGAGACAATCTTCCAAACTCAGCACAGACAAGGACAAGAAACCGTTTTCCAAGAAGAGCCACGTTTTGTCTCATCTGCCATAATCCGAACCCCTCTATGGAAACATTGAACAGCATCGATCACTTCCAAGGTTCGTTCAAGCACAGCTTATACAGAGCAGCGTGATAACGTTATTGGCTATGGGGACTTTCACTACAATCAGGAAGTAAATTTCCCGATAGGACTTTTATTTTTTTTTGTCTGACCCAAACATACTTTTGGGCTGCCAATACAAGAATGGCGAGTTTCTTGTTGCTGTCATCGTTATGTTTGTTACTTCCTCTTGTTCTTGCTTTACCAGGTAACAGCGTTTCGCCGTTATTGAACTCCTCTAGCAAACTAATTTTGCCAATACAGGCTGTTGCAGCCTAGAAAAATGATTCGCGGGGTGTCGGTTAGTTTCTTTGCACTAGTAGCACACACATTTTCTTTCCTATTCTTATACAAAACTTCAATTAAATTTATTTCATTTGGCAAGAACAGATCAACAAATCGAATATGTATAAATACAAGTATAGTAAGTGTTTTATTCGTTTTGTTTTCTTTATCATTCATTTTATTTCACCTTGCGTTGGTGTCTTCACCAGGTATCGACCTATATATTGATTGATCCCAGAAAATTGCTGACAACGAATTAATTATAGAACAACTTCCCGATCCCGAATCATTCTCTCCATCGATCCCATCACCACCACCCTCTCCCTCTCCTTCGACCCTACCCAAGCCGATCACCATAACTAAGATAAGAGAGCTTCAAAAATTACATAGGATCTGCGGTTGGATCGATCGAATATCAGTAGTAATAGGTATTATTCTTTGGATTGTGTTTACAACTTTAATTGAAAACGAAGCAATCTTTATTTGTAATAAGATTCAATTTATTAGAATATTGGACGCAACTGTTTTCTATGGTTTAGGAAACATCAGTTCGTGGTTCAAAGGATCGTTTAATAAAACTTTGAACGATTCTACTGATCAATTGATTCTTAGGGAGGAAAAGTCAATATTGAATACAGATTTGACAGTGTGGTCTTTTAAAGTATTCCTTTACGTTTTTGCAATTACTGCAGGATCTTTACCAGGCATCTGGTGTGGGAAACAGTTGTAGCGATGTGGACTCCAGAGCTATCGAAAAAACTTTCCGAGATACGATCCTACACAACAAGCCGGTTTACATATCCTTCGCTCCGAATTTTCTTCAGCAGACATGCTCAAGCAGACAAGTTACCTACAAAACCTGCTCCACTACCTCTACTCGTTTTTATCCATGGCCTGGGAGGCTCAGTCGCGCAATTTAACCCTTTATTGACAAGCCTTGTGAATTTGGCATCATGTCTTTCAATCGATTTACCAGGCTGCGGCCTTTCTGCGTTCGATACAAAATTACCTTGGGATGCTTATACTGTGGATGCTCTTGCAGAGCTTGTGGGGAAAGTTATCGGGGACTATAGAGAAAAGGATACGAAGCAGGGTGTGATCCTGATTGGACACAGCTTGGGGTGCTCAATAAGTGCCTTACTTGCATCTACAACGTCGCCACGGTCAATTGCGCTATCAGAAAATGTCATCGGCCTTGTCGTAAGAAATCAAATGATATGTAATAATTATTTTGGTTACTGATGCAAATTTCAGGCAATCTGCCCTCGCGCCGAATCTCCTAGTGAAGATGAGGTCAGTAAGTTCAGGAAGCTGCTTTTGGTCCCCAATCTCGTTTTTGATCTGTGGCGTAACTGGGACCGTCGAGGTGGCCCTGAGAGTGCCAGTGTGCATAGATTTGTCGGTTCTTCAGCGGATGAGGAGACTAAAAAGCTCCAAGAACGATTCAATAGTCAGAGTAAAACAGCAGTATGGAGGAGAATGGCAGCTGGCACTCTGCCTGTTTACGAAAACCACATTGCGAAAGGTGGACTTCCGGGAAGGGATGTTTGGAAGGGGCTAGATATGCCTGTCTTCCTTGTTGCTGGAGCAGTGGACAACATCACAAAGCCTGAGGAGATTGAGAAGATTGCTCAATATCTTGGAAAGTCTCACCCAATCCACATTGAGCTCAACGACAAAAGTGAACCTATTGTTGATGCAGCTGCGCCTGTTGATATATCTAGACAAACGGAACCTATAAGCGACAGTATCAACCTTTTGACCGAAAAACAGCTCTTGGAAAACAACCCTAGTGCCGCTATAGACTCGCCAGAAGACCCATCAACACCGGATGACTTTGAAAGAATCGAAAGCATTCCTTCCCAACCTCTCAGACCTAAGAGGGTTTTAAAGACGACAATCATTCCAGCCCCCGCTTCGCATGCATTGCTCTACATGCCATCCACTGTGAGAATCCTTGCAGGTCTTATCTCTGATTTTCTCTGCACTCAAGTGACACCACGTTTGTCCTTGGGTTGGCAACTGCAGTTTCTTTCCACTTCCGGCAAATGGGATGTGAAGAACTTGGCAAAATGGCAAGCAGTTGCTCCAGTATCAGAGCCCATAGCGGGCGTATTCCGTGCCATGAAAACCTTGAGAGAGGTAGATGATACTCATTGTCCGGAGGTGTTCGTAAGAGATTGGGGGGAGCAGATCAAAGATATTGTGGACATTAGTCACGAAAGCCCGGTGTACGACCCGCGAGGTCTTGAGAAGGGCGGCATACGATACCATAAATTTCCCACGGTATCTAAAATCCCACCCACATCTGACGAAGTCGTCGCCTTCATCAATTTAATTGATCGATTACGAGATGAGCAGGCGGCAAGGAAAAAAAATGAAGAGGTCAATGGTGAATGGTTTGTAGGGGTACACTGTCACTACGGCTTCAACAGAACTGGATATTTCATCGTCTGTTATCTGGTGGAAAGGTGTGGGTATGGAGTTCAAGGAGCGATTGATGAATTCGCCAAGAGAAGACCAAAGGGTATTAAACATGCTCATTTTACGGACCAGCTCTTTGTTAGATACTGTGTGGGGTTAAAGAGAGCGCCCACACTTTAATGATATGATGATTGGTAAAGAGGCATTGATATTGGGGCTATCAGATAGGACGATGTGAGATGGGGGCTAGGAATCTTGAATTGTATCCATAGGGCTTCGGAACTGGTGGTTAGGAGTAGGACTTTTACCACTGTACATACCCAGGACTCGTACATTGCGGAGTTTCATGCGGTTGGTTTGATAGGATTTTGTTCAATAGTCGTTTTATGAGAGACATATTTTAGTTGTCACGCAGCATACTCTTTCTCTTCAGTTCCCTCCAAATAATGTTAAAAGCGGAACGACAAGATTTTGAGATATGCAACACAGACACGAACTTCTTATCCTTCTACAGTAGAGTGACAAGTCACCTGCGTGGGGCTGCTGTGTTGCGCGGGTTAGGGGTCACGGGCTAGAGATAATTCACGTTGTGTTTTGTAACACTACTTCTGTGGGAATGAATATGACACGATTACTTTATCGTATCTTTCAGCTGCCGTGAAGACGTGAGATGAGGAGGAATGGTGGGGGTTGGGTCAAGGGTAAGGTTGTGTTGCTCGAGGTTGACGGGGGATTCGTCTTGCTATAAATGACGATGCAGGCCTGACAGTCAGGGTCTGTTAAAGGTAGTGGGACGATCACGTCAGGTGGTGGGAAACCCTTGGCATGGAAGGCGAAGCGTGGAATGCTATCTCATCTAAGATTCGTTGGGCAGAGACTTAGTGTGCTTGTAAGAAAGGCCATGTTTCATCGAAGTCTCTTTAGGAATATAACAAGCGTTCATTTTTTCCCCCTTTCGGACAAGTATCTGGAATATCGATAGTTGCTAAGGGGGCAGTGCTTTGATGATTTTAATTTCTATCGTAAATGGATTGTTTCATTTTCATCACCCCTCTGTCTCATGTATGGACCTCATTTCTGTGTCCTCTAGTGGTTCACCCTCTCATCCTCCGCTTTTCCCCATGTTACGTAATCTCCTACATACAATTGCATGGTGGTACTCTGCAGTCCCGTTTGTGTATATGTTCTCTTAATCATATATTTGACCATTTACAGGCGAATTTCCGAATCCTACATCACATCAAAGAAACGGTCGTTTGGTTGAAGTTCCGCAGCTATTTGGTCCAGCAAAGAGAAGAGGCTATCCATGCCGCTAAATCATCGTCTTAGCAAGAAAATGTGATAGAAGAGACTTGTGAGAAAGCAGTGACTCTGAGCTTTTTTATGCGATTGAGCTTTCAGCACTATAGATGCTGCTTCCAAATTTCCGGCAGGAGAGGTTTGAAATAATAGTCCCTTTGCTGTGTATTTTGGCTTGAAAGTTTCGTTAAGGTAACTAACGTAAGACTTAAAATTTACAAGAAAATGTTTCGAGTGCAAGACCTCCGATGCAGCCTACACTAGGACCTTCATTATATGGCTAGAATCGACCAACTTATATTGCGGTAATCGAGGGCTAGGTCGTGCGATACCAAGTCTTGGGGAGATCGAAGTGAAGCTGCTAAGTATAGTGATGTAGGTTTACGATACCCCTTATTCTGTACTTAGCCTGTCCTGA
Source organism: Sclerotinia nivalis (assembly GCA_029531795.1). Lineage (NCBI taxonomy): Eukaryota > Fungi > Ascomycota > Leotiomycetes > Helotiales > Sclerotiniaceae > Sclerotinia > Sclerotinia nivalis. The sequence goes on from JAPEIS010000002.1 coordinate 2,257,610, forward strand.
ATCTTTGCAATTTTGACGGCAGCCGCGATCAATAGACTTCTCGACATCGAAAATGGTGCGTGCTTTATCATAAAAGTTGTGCCAAATCAAGCACCAGCGAAGAAGAGATATGGGACCAAATCTGCAGAGCCTTGACCAAACTCGTGTTTCGAATGCGCTTTTGTTGTTAACGATCTCAAATTCAGTGCTATGTAGCTTCCTCCCCACAGATCTGCCTCACTAATAACACTTATCAGATAGCGATTACCGGTAATAAAAACAGCTAAATAGCTTATATGCGCGCATGTGTTGTTAGTGTATAAATATAATCAAACTTGGGAGAAAATTTTGGGCAAATAAGTGTGTTGTTGGTGGAGCTAGAAGTCAAGGATAGGTAGGCATCAATGTTAAAGAGTGAGTCTAGCATTTGAGAGGACAACGATCAGCTGTAGCCAAATATATGAGAAAACGTTAGTGAAGAACTGCCCTTTTAGGAGGAGGAAAGGAAATGGGAAGGGTGGCAAGTTTGCAAATTAAATATGTCCTCCTGATAGGCTTTAAAAAAGCATGTCATCCTCCCGGCTCCATCGAATATTCTCTGGTTTTCGGATAGCATACTATTATAGACTCGATCTTCTCCGGCTGGCATGATGAAAGGCCGGATCTGGCTTTGGCCGTCTGTGGTAACGGATATGTGGCCTTCGATAAATGTCGAAAGTCAATGGCTTGGAGATGGACATATACTGAAAATACTCGAGTTCGAATTCATTGGGATTTTCTACCGCAACAATGAAGTCATGAGAAAGAAGAATGTTGGCATATACTGAGATTTAGTTAATGAAGTATTGTAAGATTACTATTGCCCTGATACTAATGTGACCGGTATGTGGAAGATATTATGGATTTGAGTAAAGAGATTTGGAAATTCTCTGAATCTCCAATCTAAAATTGGACTTTAAGTTGAATCTCTAGACAATTTGATTAGGCTATTCAGTTCGATGAAGCACCCTCATCACTATATTTTATATACATCATCTTCAATAACTCAACTCTTTATTAGTATATATTTGAATGGAAAATTAGGAACTTTTACTGCTTGGATGATTAGAAACTATTTTGGATCAAATATAAATGCAGGTCCGACATCATATCTTCCTAATTGCTTATGGGAACCTGTAGGTCCTCCTTCTAACCTAGAGAGATGATAATAGTAAACTTTCCATCAAAGTATTCTTACATATTGTTCTTTACACAGCTAGCGGAAAGATACTAGCACAAATGCGAAACAGAAATTAAAGATAATAATTTGAGGCTTGAGAGGCTAAAAAATTGTTAGAATCCTTCAATTTCAATCCTTTTATCAGTGATGTATTTGGACTGTAGTGATAGTTGACAATAGTCGTTGGTTCCAAAAACTATTAGATTCGGAGATCGGTAGAGGACTCAGGGGAATTTAAAGCGATGTGGCATTGAGAAAAATAACATAAGGCTGTACTGCAAGTGGATTGGAAAAATGCATAATTTGCATAAATCTCTACACTGCATCATGACTCAAGGCTGTGAACGACTATCCATTCATTGATTGGTCAATCGTCCCGTAATCAAATACATAATTTCGCACATCATGCTCAGGACTTTTTCCAAGTGCCGGCACGGTAATTGCAAAGATCCTTCTAAGGAGGGAGTCTATGTAACCTTTTCTCTCTTACCTCTCTATTCATGAAGTCAAGTTAAAATTTTCTAATGCTTCTTCCTTGTTTATACTTTATGATTTCAATGATGTGCACATAAGACCGAATACAATCAATTGACGTGTTGCGGGGAAATCAAACCTCAGCCTTGTTGATAAGATGGCTAATGAGGAGGTTCCTGTGACTGGCGAATCGCACACGGAGAAAAGAGATGAAGCATCTCCAAATGTCGCAACCAGTAATAGCGAGAATGAAGAAAAGCCAATCGCAGATGGATTCTCTAAAAGAGGAACTGGACAGACGGAGGTCAAGAATGAGGAGAAGAGGCCCTCCAAGTTAAAGGCGATATGGGGAAAACTTGGACTCGATGCGCCGACGTTGATGATGATGTTCAAGTATGGTTCAACTCCAGTTTCAATCGACATGATGCTTATGTACAGTTTAGGGGATCCGTCGCTCCTACAATTGCTATTGGTAAGTCAATTGAGGCTCATATTGCGTTATTAATCCTAACTTGTATTCAGCCTTCTACGAATCCAATTCAGTCGCGCGAACATACACAACCTTAGGATATTTAGTAGCCATCATTTGCGTGATTAGTCTGCCTATTATGCCAAGGGCAAAGTTCTTTCAAACGATGATACTCAACCTGTTTGCCGTCTGCATTGGAGCTTCAATCGGAATTTTGGGACTGTGGAGCAGTATCAAGGCGCGAGAGCATACTTCCACACCGGGAGTGCCACAAGCGTATAATTCTTCGCAGGCTGCTGTATGCGCCATCTGGCTATTTGCGAATATATGGTTTGCGAATCTGTTGCGCGCGAAAATTCCAGCCCTGAATGTCCCGGTCATTATGTATAGCATCTTTTCGAACATTGCTTTCACATATGGGCCGATTTTCCCTACTTTTGCATTGGCTGAATCTCTCATCAAACAGATGCTGAAGTCGTTCTTGACTGCCTTTGCTATAAGCACAGCCGTCAACCTGTTCGTTATACCTATCTCGTGTCGTTTGGTTGTGTTTAAAGGACAAGCGGGATACATTCAGTTGATGAGGGGCGTACTCAAGGCTCAGACAACATATCTACAAAGCTTGGAGGAAAGTGATATGTTTGCCGGTCCCGCTACTGAGAATAGTGATATCGCTGGTAGCCAGTCGGACGAATCCGAGAAAAGCGGTGCGGAATCTTCCCATCCAGCACTGTCTCCAGAGGCTAAGGCGTTGAAGAGGGCAATCGACGGCTTGCGCGGGATGCATGGAAAACTTTATGGAGATATGCCGTTTGGGAAACGTGAGGTTGCTTGGGGAAAATTGGATGCTAAGGATATGGACAAAATTTTCAATTTGTTCCAAGATATCATGACTCCACTTTTGGGAATGGGTACTATCACGGATATTTTTGTACGAATCGGCGAAAAACGCGGTTGGATCAAGTCTACAGGTTCAAATGATCGTTCTGAGCAATGGGAACACATGCCGTTGGAAAGCAAGGGAGAAGAAAAAAGGTTATGGAATGAAGTGATGAAAACTCTCCACGAACCATTCGCCATCGTGACTGCGGTTATGGATCAAGGGTTGGAGCATGCGGCACTTACTCTGGAGCTTATTCCTCGACCAAAAAAGAAAGCTGCTGGCGATATCGAGATTGCCGGTGAACAGTCAAAGCCTGGCGATGCCGGATTTCTCGCTTACATGGAAAAGACTCTGAATGAATTTTACAAGGAACGCGGTGCAACTTTGAAGAAATGGGCACAGGAAAAAGGTTTGTCTGCGGAACAGTTCGATGCAAGTAGACCGATCCCTGCCGCGGGGGAGCCTGTCACTGGAGACGAAGCCTCGCACAGAAGAGATCAACAGCAGCTATATCTTATTCTTTTCATGGAAAATCTTGTAGGTTACATTAATTTAGTGTTAATGATGATGCTAACTAGTTTAGCTCTACACGGCCGGTCTTGCAGTAATTAAACTGGTTCGGTTTGCGGATGGTAAAGTAGAAGATGGAACTATGAAAAAGAATCGTCTGATCTTGCCAGGTCAACGCCGAGTAAAGAAATGGATTCTTGGCCTCGCAAAAGCAGACACGACTGTGGATAGTAACACTCCAGATAATCAAGAGGCAGGTATAAACAATGTTTACTTGGGCTCGGGATTCAATCCTCGAAAGGACCCTGAGCATTTACCACCGAAGACTGCTTGGCAGCACTTTGGGAACGGGCTTAGAACTATTCCAAGGTTTCTAGGCAGCGAAGAATCAGCATTTGGTTTCAGAGTCGCCTGCGCAACCTTGACTTTGGGTATCGTTGCATTTCTCAAGGATACTCATGTCTTCTTCCAGCAGCAAAGATTAGTTTGGGCTTTGATTATCATTGCCATCGGTATGTCTGAAGGCCGGTCTTGATCCGATCTCATAGAGAAGCTAACAGAGGATAGGTATGACGATGACTTCAGGCCAATCAATATTTGGATTTCTGGCCCGTATCATAGGGACTGCACTAGCAATGGTCACCTCGATCATCATCTGGTATATTGTTGATCAAAAGACCCCAGGAGTCATAGTAATACTGTGGTTTTTCATTTTCATGGAGATGTACCTTTTCCTGAAATTCCCTCGCTTTATACCAGCTTGGCTTGTGTTTATGGTCACTCAAGTCTTGATCGTTGGTTATGAGCTTCAGGTCAGGAAGATTGGAATTGCAGCATCGACTAGCTCAGGACAACCCTATTATCCGTTAGTATTTTATTCAGGATGAATTGAGACTCTCTAACGACAATAGAATTTATGAGCTTGCTCCATATAGACTCGCATGTGTCGCGGGAGGGTCTTTTGTGGCATTCATCTGGACCTTCTTTCCCTACCCCCTCACGGATCGCAGCTGGTTAAGAAAAGATTTGGGAGCGACCCTTTACATCTTGGCAAACTACTACTCAACGGTTCATTCGACTATTCGTTCTCGAATGCACGGAACGGAAGGTGATATGTCATTGAAGACTAGTCCTGGCCGTCGCCTTGAAAAGGCCCGACATAGGATGTTTGGCAAGCTTCTCTTGCTTCTGCCGTCTTTGCAACAACATGCTGCTTGGCAGAGATTTGAGCCTACCATTGGAGGAAAGTTTCCTCGTGAGACTTACGAAAACATCACACAGAGATGCTCCAAGTAAGTGCGACTATGCTTTGGACGTGTGCGTTTGCTAATCACTGAATTTCAGTATTATGGGGTACCTCGCATTGATGTCCTATACCACAAAAGCCTGGTCTAGAGATGCCCATACAAACACTGACACCCGAAGCAAGTGGCTTCGTGATCTAGCTGTCGTCATGGACCAGATCGAGCCCACCAGCCATCAAATAACCTCAACCCTCGCACTCCTGTCTGCCGCGATCAGTGCAGGGGTTGCTCTTCCTCCTTTTATCCAACTTCCCCAACCTTATAGCCTCAGTAGTCGGCTTGAAGCTCTCGATAGTGGGATTCTAGATTCAAGACATGTGGAAGAACCAGGATATAGTGCTTATGCTGTTATGCAAGTAGCGAGTTCGTTGGTGACGGATGATTTAGCTGGATTGGTAGATAGTGTTAAGGAATTAGTGGGGGAGACGGATTTCTCGTTTACAGTAGGGGGCAGTGAGGATAGTTTGACGGGTTCCGAGGGAAATGGAAGAAAGGGAAAGAAAGACTAGAGGTAATACTTACCGAGAGAACTGGATAATAATGGCGTTAAAACTGGCGCCTGGTAACAATTAGCATGGCATGCAGCATGGACAATTAGAAACGATAAAATGGATGTTCAAGTCATCAAGGATGAAGTTTGGGCATACCTACTTACTGTATTGGTCGTAAGCACAAATACATTTTAGGAAACCGAAATAATAATACTAGAAATGAAAGTTTTTATGTTTCTCGTGGGTAGTGGTGAGAGAAGAGAAAATGAGGTGTGAGCAAGGAAGTGACCCTCCACTTTCCAAATCGGTCGGTTTAAGGAAGTTAAGAATCCTTGATTGACTGAGGAAGGAAGTCTTATGTTTGTTCATTCCATTTTAGGATCTGTCATCACCTTCACTTCACCTCATCTTTCAATTAGTTTACTTGCTGGACTGAGCGCAGTATGTTTGCACGGGTGGAGATAAAACGTTCATCGCGTCCTGGTATTCATCTGTATCTCTTATTTATCCCAACCTTCTTCACTTTCCTTTTTCAATCTCGTCTATTCATCTCAATTTGAATAGGGAACCGAAGCATCATCGCTGATGATTCTAAGACGTGGTATGTTAGTAGGGAAACAAATATAGGGTGGGTTCTCTTTACCTTCTTCCTCGTCCCTCCTTCTCTGCGTCGGCATTGGAGTTTTCAAATTCAACGACATGACTTGTCGCGCATGGGAATTATCCTGTTGACTCGGGCATGCCAATCAACGTTGTACTGTACTCATTTCATCAATTGGGAATCCATCTCCGTGGATCAACACCAAAACAGTATCCCTGCGACTACATGCAAAGGTGGGAGGGGAGAGAAGACCCGGATTCGAATTGCGAAGACATCGCTATCCTTCTTCGCTTGATTTGGGATGTTAGTTTAGGAAATCAGCTGGAATGGATGGCGTAGTCCAATGGTATATGATGAGACTGACAGCAGAAAGTATTGGAAGAAATGATGCTGTAGATATTATAATTGCGAAGTCTGTTAATGAGCTACACAATAGCTACACGTTATCTGACAAAGGAACTTCAGTTGAGACTTCGAAGAAGTATCTGCAATTGATAATATGTATGGACTTTGTAGCTGCCCTATATAGGGGCTCAGCCCAGAAAGTAATTGCAAAAAATGAACATCTGAAGCAATCAATAGGGGTATCAAATTGTAGCTATCCTTATCCTAAAAGTGTGTACTGGGTACCTATGTATGAAAAAACAAGCCTTCCAGTCATAACCATAACCATTATGTCCTCCAATCCTCTCCTCTCCAAACCAGATGAAGCAGGGAGCGCTCGTGCCTCTTTCATAACATTATGAATACATCCGAGGCAATGAATGCATTCTATTCAGAAACAAATATACTAGCCAACGTAGTACCAAGTAGCAAATGCCGCCGTCAATGCTACTAGTGGTCCTCCCACTGTCAAAAGTCCCACAAAGAGGTTTGTCCCCGAAGTTATCACGTTTGTTTCTTCTAGAGAGCTTCCGCCCTGGGTAGAAGGGGAGATCGTGGAACACTTTCTTGCTAGTGATCTTGCTGTACCACCAGGATAATCATCTTTAAATCTCACCAATTTAGCCATAGGAGCTTGGATGAATGATGCATAAAGGCTTGGTTTTCGCTCCAATCGTTCTTCTTCTTCATTAGAACTTTTGTCTTCTCTCATTTTCGAGAGGCGTTCTTGTGTAAGAGCGATACTTCCCCGAGCCATGTTCAAAGGTTTGTGTTCCTGGTGTAATCTCGTGAATTGCGAGGATTTCACCGTCTCCAAATCTTCTGCCGTACTTCCACATATTGAATCTAGTTCGGAAACCATCATAACCATAAACGAGAAGATTGCTTGCGCTTCTTTGATAATGTCGGCTTTCTCGCCATCTGTTAAGAGGACTTCAGCCTCTGCTATACGCCGTTTGAATTCACGTTTAATGTCTTCACCATCCTCATCGCCGACGAAATCGAAGAATTGAAGACCTTGTTTCTTCATCATCTGGCTACATTCAGAGCGTGTCTGTCGACGAGCAGAAGGACGCACTTCTTGTTCGGGGTATCCTTTGCTAGGGAACTGGGTGGGTTCTGATGCTCTCGTGGCCTCGTATGGGCGCACGGGAGAGGAATCCCTATCCCAAAAGTCTTCGAATCCACCTGCCGTCTTAAGTGAAGCTCGAAGATATCGACCACCCGAAAACAAAGCCATATATAACACCCATGCATATGCCAATAAAACATGTGGGTTTGTTTGCACAGATTTTTTTGTGTGTGCAATAAACTCTGCTAGCCGTCCATTGTTCGAGACTGCCTTCAGTTGCTCTTCAATTTTATGATCAGGGGTTCCAGTCAAAGTACGAATATCGGCTTGAAGGCGTCCTGATCTCAAGAGACCAGGGAGAAGCAGATGTGAAAGTAGAGACTGAGTTCTTGAACAGACTTTCGATGCCTGAGAGTCCAGTGAATCATGCCTTCCCGGGCAATCTGGTCTTATTTGTCCATCGTCAAGAGATACTGGAAGGCTGGGGGCATCTATGATGGTTTGCCATAATGATTCGAAGGTAATGTAAATGGGCGCAATGTGAAGGATGCCCGAGACATATATGGACGGATTCGTAGTATATGGAGGTAAAGCGAGGGGCAAACGAAGGAGTATCAATCTGTTGAGCTGAGCATGTACAGCTCTGGTTGCTATGTTAACTGGAAATTGTTAGCTGGAGGAAATGAAGGTGGGATGATGGGATATTTCTCTTACTTTGTTCCGATAAGGAATGACGATCTGGTGGAGGGGTTTGAAGCGGAGCGTTAGAATTGATGATATTAGATTCAGCCATAGGTGCGATTTATCATACTGCGAATAGGAAAAGTCGAAGAATATCAGGAATAGTATACGCAAGAAAGTATGATAAAATGGAGTAAATAGGGTAATACCAAGAGAGGGTGTATGAAAGATAGAGGGTGAAGGTGAATAAGAAAATCGGTGGTCTGACCTTGTCACTTGAGCTATTAGATCATTACCTTATTCACAGTTCTTGATACGGCAGGAAGTTACAATGACTCAAACTTTGCGAGGCAAAAGGAAAGAGGGAGAGAGAGTGGGAGACAGAGAGAGAGAGAGAGAGAGAGAGAGAGAGAGAGAGAGAGAGAGAGAGAGAGAGAGAGAGAGAGAGAGAGTGTGTGTGTGTGTGTGGGAGACAGAGAGACAGAGAAAAATATAGGATGGCGCTTCATAGTAGGACAAGAAGGGGAGATGTCGTATGAAGATGGAGTTTTGTTGAGAATCAATAATAATGCTTTTTTTCGGAAGGGGACTCCCGTTTGCCGTAGCAAAAGCAGGAAAAAACATTCATAAATGTGTTCATAGCTTCGGTACACCTAACTAAAGGTTAACTAGGGATTGATGGTGAAAAATTGTCCGCTAACGAATCACGCCTTGTTGCCGTCATTTTATAGGTATTGCAATTGTCATGGTAATATAATGAATGAATGAGGGCGAGCCCGAAAATGTCAAATACATACATACCTAGTACTAATAATAATAATAATAGGTATGTTCAACACATGCACAGCTTTCTCACATGCATTTGTTGTATATCATCCATACAAATTTTTAAGTTTGAAGTTTAAAGTTGATCGTCAGCTGAAGATCTTCTTGTCTCATAATTTACTCTTTCCGGGGAATTGTGCTATGGTAAATCGGAGAATTCCCCATGTCGTCTTACATGGGAATTTTCTTTTGCTTTGTAGTCTCATATCCATGCTGCACATATAATATATGTGTGTACAGTATGATTTGATTATATCAGAATGTTTTTCTTTTAAGGATTGTTTTTGAGCATTGAAGCTTATTTCGGGTCCCTAGGCTGTATGAGGTTATTGAATTTGATCTGGAATAATGGGTGAGTCTGGATCGTTAATTCCTTCACTACTATCTATATATAGTCTTATAGAACATAGGTATAGATATCTCCTCACATCAAATCCTAATTATCTCAATTAAGTCCTCGGCTTCAGTAAGTGACATCTGTACCACCAACTCGAGCACCTTTAGACCTTTTAGCCTTTGGCTTCCTCATACCCCAAATAGGAGCTGTCGCGGCAGCACAACCTGTTCGTCATCTTAAATGCTTTGATATCACTCCGACAAGAGCTATTGTTGTCCCCTTGGCATGCTAGTTTTTCGTGTTTCACATCAGGGGAAAATCTCGAAAGATATACTAGCAGCACAGGTGGCTAAAGATAGTTAACATCTTAAAATACGAATTTTTTAATGTTCTGCCATTTCCAGAGCTTTCTTGGCTTGTCGGCGAAATTTTTAGTAGCATGCTCGACCCAAAAAAATATGAAATTCAATTCTCCGATGACTTTGCAAAGTTTGGTCGACCTCACATCGGAACTAATCGATGCATACCTGTTGTAGGATTATGTTCAAACATTCAAGGTGATTGTTCATTCCATATACCTGCATACTGATCCTGTAGGGGCTCGGGAAAATGTCATTCAAGAACTGGTCATCATTCATGACATTGTTGAGAATCACCTTGGCTACCGTGACCTCGTACCTTGGCGGTCCTCAATGTCTGAATATCGTTAAAGCCTAGCCTTGGACGCCTATTTTCCATGCAAAAAAGATTGGCAAGAACACCCTTCGCAACTCATCAACCAAAATTTGTGAGTTGCGGTGAACGCGCACCATCCGAGGTCTGCATTACACGTCGAATTAGAGCAACTGTAATGATCGCGGGGAAGGATGGAGAAAATTTGTTGTATCACAAACTGGAAATGATGCTTCGAAAAGAATTTCACTACAAGTTCATGTTATCATTTGTCGAATTCGGTAGGGATGAGATTATTTGCAAGCGCGAAGGCATCGTATCGTTCAGAATGGGAAGTACGTAGCCTCGAAGATCGAATCGAATCCCTATTCTCCAAAAATGGTCCCATGATTGGTTTTATTCTCATCCACTCAAACCGATACATAGAACTATGTGACGCATGGATTATAAAAATGCATCGATTGTTCAATCTGAAGTATTGGCTCATCATCAAGGAGTGTAGCACAAGTTAGCCCGAGGAATTTGCCTTATCATTTTGACAAGCAGCCGCTCAAACTTTTTATACTTGCAAGTATCTCATCCTTAGGGAAGCTCTGTATTGTTTGTATGCTGGTCAGTACCGGGTCCGTGGTTTTCATTCTGCAGTGTGCCTCAAATCAGTATTTGAAGCTAGATTCATTCGATGCGAGCTACTGTGGGTTTCATTAGTGTCTGGCATATCGCCCATATTATCTATCTATTACTAAATGGTAGCGGTTGATTCACTGAGGCTCAAGCTACGTCAAATTACCAATTGTATCAAAAAATCTGCTTGAAAATCTATGTGAACAGAGTTTTTTATATGGATAGTGTAACCCTCTCTTCGGTAAAAGTAGTCCTACTGTAGGATCACCACTGTTTATTCTTCAGCAGAGCATTGTGTACATGAATCTTGACTGGCCAAATCACTCTTTTCGGGGGGGGGTGGATAATATTGAAGATAGTGAGGACCAAGTTCGGATTGCTCCTTACCAGTGCAGACTCCAGACTCTGACAAATCTCCATTCTTTGACCTACATCCACCAATCTCAAGCTCAAGCAAAATGCAAGATTGAGGATTTAGCAAAGAGGCCGCTCGAAAGATCCAATGGCCCTCTCATACAGATCTTTGTAAATTTTTCACACTTCAAGCTACCACTATGGCTGTCAATTCCTGATAATGAAAAGAAAGAGCTAACTTTACCCAAGAAAGCTCTACCTGCATGGATAATTTATAATTTGACTAATATTGTTAGCTACTATATTGCAAAAGATCATGGCTGGAAATGGTGTCCCAGTACTACAAGATTTGATCCAAAATCTTGTAGAAGTCTTTCATCTTACTAACAGTTCTGTTCATGATAACCCTATAATATGCACGCCAAAGGTAAGCTATAGTACATATACATGTTCTACTTTTGGACTTTCGGAGCTGTACTGATATTGTGGTATAAATTTTTATCTTGTCCCTCAATCTGGAATGGGGTAATCATTGACAGAGACTGTCGATTCCTCCAAGTCCCAGCCACAACAAAGATACTAATAATAAAGGATGGCTTTTTGTTGGATTTATGTTTATTGATTATGCATACCCTTTTTTTCATACAATATTACACCTCCGCTCCACCCAATCAATGACCTGTAATTTGTTGTAGATGTCGAAGGTCAAGCAGATCTTTAGATTGAATAAGTGAATTGGACTTGTGACTTGTTTGCTGTCTTCCCCATTTCCTTGTTTGTTTGTTATTTCAGTTGCTTGCATGTTTGATCTTTGTGTGTGCTTGTGTTTGCTGAGTTGAGGAGGAGAAGTAATGACGTTGACTGAAGCAATCTTATATAATATAAATAATGAAGTCACCAAGTATAAGATGAGTGTCTACTAAAGATATATACAGAAAGTCCCACCTTGGAGTATCTTTATATTCAATCTGGTTTCAACCCTAGCTATGGTAGACTATAATATATCAGGCTGTGTAAGTCCGCTCAACTTATCAATATCTTTAGATTCATTCTTGTAAGAGACATTCAGATGTCAACCCCAAATTAGAAAATGGACAACCGTGTAATGTCTGCTTTGTATTGTCTAAATTCCATCGGTATATTGTCAAATTTCAATATTTCGAAATCATTACAATTCTCAAGTTAGTTTGAAACATTAGGTAGTCTACCATTGTCAAGTTTTTACTTAAATAGTGAAGATCAATAATTTAATATTAAGATATCAATTGCCTAAATTACTTTTTTTTTCTGTTCTGATCTTTTTCTGATTCTAAATTTCTGAATTGAAACCAGACAATGAGAATTATTTCCTCCTTTATGGATATCTTTGATGTGGATTAATCAACATTTTGTAAGGTAGGAATCTAAACAGGAATCTAGTAACTCAAATTTCCACCAGTTCCTTCCTAAACAAAATTTCTTGATATAGCCTATCAAATATATGAAACTGTTCAAACCTTATTCTTCTAGTTCATAAATTTAGATTCGCAAGAGAGAGTGCAATCGATGCATCAATCATAAGTATTCATCCAATATCATACCTTCTGCGCCTCTCCAAGTGAATGGCCTCCCATTTATTGTCTGTTGTAGTAACAGAGATTGCAAATCTCCGATCGGGCCGAACCGCACCTTAACTTTTACAATTTCCCCTCCCTCCTCCTTTCTTCCTTTCCTAATTGTCTAACCTCCACTTCTACAATACAACCCCTCCTTCCATTCTTCCCCCTCCCAAGGCACAACAGCACAACGATCAACAACCTTCCCAACCAATATTATTATTCTACATATTTTTTAATACAGAAAACAACATGTCAGATCCCAGACAAAGTGTATTCCCACCTGATGGAGATGTCCTCATCATGTCACCCATGGGCAAACAATGGAAACTCCATTCCTGGCAACTTGTCACCTACGCCCCAATAATTGGTGCCCTGCTTAAGGATGTCTCACCTCGAAATATCACAAAGGCAAACAGAGCTGAAGGTATCACTGTGAGATGGTGGGTTGAGATGAAACCCTTTGCAGCCTTCGAGGATGATCGTTTCCGAGATTTTGAGTGCGTTGTAAGTACCATACTTTCCTAAATTGTCCTGGTGTTTTGGGGGAATATTGTGGTTGTATGTCACTAGACACCTTCATACATTTAGAAGTTTTCAATGTCCAAATTGAATTCAGACAATCACTAACTCAAATTTTATTATAGCCAATGAATAAAAAGGGAAAGCTTACTTTGAATGGTGCTGGTGCTTATAATGGCATCGGAGATTTTTCATTCGAAAGGACATATGACAATCTTTTCAGGATGCTCTACAATCTACCCCCAAACCTTACAGACGATATTGAAGATGGTGGCGCCAATGTTTACATTACCGATTGCGTCTCCATCCTTCAAGCTGCCGACTACGTGAATGCCTTACCCAGCGTTCGTACTTACATCGAGAGTTACCTCTTGCGCATCAGCCAGAAGTTCTGGGTTCATGTTGCCAAGGCCCCCGAGGCATGGTCCGATATTGCTGTTCGCCTTCAATCAGCAATCATCTTTCGAGAATCCATAATCCATATTGCAGGCGGCCTCGAGCTGCCAGGACTTATCAAAAGAGCTAGATTTGGAAAAACTCAATTTGGAAATGTTTGCCTCAAGGTAGCGGAGCGTAAATCTCTTGAGCTCAGAGATAAGAAGATAGACGTTGAGCGCAGATTGTTACAATACTATCCAGCACGTCTCATTCGCAGAGAGACACCCGATAAGATTCCCGGCCGTGCCGATTATGGCTCGGATATCTATTACTGGCAGGCTCTTACCATGTGTCGTCAGTTCTTCCAGTCTTCTATCCTTGCAAACAGACATCATCGTCATGTGGATGGTGGTGTAGAGTTCTATCGGACCGTCTTCCGCTGTGATTATATCGACAAGCACGCCGCAGATGAGTTCCATCAACTTTTCGCCATGTCGACCAAAGGAAAGCAGTGTCTCGCTGATGCTGTGGAACTTATTAAGGATGACCATCGCGCGGTCGTCGCTGATCTTTTGGAGGACAACTTGCAACTCCGTACCACAGTCAGAAGCAAGCCATTGAGATATTTGACTTGCACCAAGGTCCTGGAGGAAGAGTTGCCGTGGATTGTCAGCCCTGGTTTAGGTGTAGGCTTCAATCCAGGTCAGGTCGGATTTGAGGCTATTGGCGAGAGTCCCGCTAGCCCAGGAAGAGCTCCAGGAGAGGTTGTGGGTCAGGATGATGCTCCTAGCCCAGAGAGAGTACCGGGTGAGGAAATCAGAGGCGGTGAAGATGCCATTAGCGTCGCTGCAGAGGGAAGAGAAGAGGCTGATGCAGAGGATGACGAGGGCGGGCAGCAATATGAGAATGAGAGTGCGAAGGAAGGAGAAGATGACGAAGATGAGTACATGGAAGGAGCATAGGCGCCTCTTTCCGAGTATTCTTCGTCCTGTTGCGATGATTTTGGTCTAGCATTGCGTTTGAGCCTTTTGTTTGGCGGGATGTTTTGTGCATTTGGGTGATATTACTGATTAATGAAAAAAGCGGTGTTTTAATGAGAGATAATTTGTCATGGAATCAATATCTCTCCTTAATCTGAACAATCAAATTGTTCTCTAGATAGCTATAGCTAGGTTGGGAGAGCCTTTAAATTTCTAATTTTAATTTATACGTTCAAATGTCTGACAAGTGAAAGAATCTGATAACACGCCGGCAACAATGTGTATTGCGCAATGTCTTCAAATTAGACTGTAACTTCCACTCGGGAGTCGGGATGACCACACTTTCAATGTCCAATCTCGCCAGGACACTCGGCCTGCTTAAAAACGCTAGATGGAAACCATACACTTTCAATATGACTTTGATACAGACATTCAAATTACCCATACGACCTAAATGGAAAGTATACACTCCTAATCACCAGCGCTGAAACAAAGATTCCGGTTATTCATAAGAGCTGAATGGAAATCATACATTTCTAATCTCTTACCATCATACAGATATTCAAACTACTCAAAAGAGCTTACTGAAAATGGTACAATTTCAATATTGAACCTCGATAGATATTCAAATCTGTGAGAATTGGGATTTGGACCAAGATAGCAGCTTCTATCTGGTCAATGAATCACCGTTTCTGGTCCACTATAGTGTGATAACTCCTGCAGTTCATGAAGTGAAGCGGGGAACGCGTTGCAGAAAAGCGTCGGATTTATACAGTTTGCATTGTCCGTACCAATTCCCAAGATCTCCTGCATTTATGCAGCTACAACCTCATCTATGAGGATTCTGGGATAATATAAGCGCTCATGGGGATGTTCCTCCAATTTTGGAAAAATCTGCGAATAACATAGATGCGGAAATGTCATCGATGAGTGGCAGTCCCGCTTCAAGGTAATGTTTTAGCCCAGATATAAAAGAATCATAATTGACGATAGAACAGCGTAGCGTATGTAAACTTCTCCTTTTCTTTGGTCGTGGCACGGAGGATTATTTGAAGTGACGTTCAAACATCTCGGCAATAAAGAGGTGGCAGGTCATTACATCATACCGCATGTACCCATTCTCACTACGCGTATCAAATTCGGTGCCGAGCCACCAAAAAAAAGCTGACATCTTATTTTTATGAAGTAAATTTGGTAATGAGACATCAAGGTATCGGTACCTTGGGATGCCGTGTTGCCGTGTTGGCGAAGCTGAGTATATCTTCATCAACTTCATCAGCATTCAACCTTAGATTTGAATGCGATTTTATTGATATTAGATACGGATAGGTAACTTTAAATGTATGTTTTCCCCAGGGGAAACTCAAACTTTGAACTTGAATCACATGCCATTTGCTGATCAATGCTCTTTTAGTTAAATTAGATTAAAGTATCTACCAGGACTTCTCTTCCAACTGCATATTCCATATTTCAACCTGTGTGCGGACGTCATATGTAACCACACACCCACCAATTCACAAGCACCTGCTCTCACGAATGTCATCACTACCCATCCACTCCACGGAATCTCCATTGGAGATGCGCTCTCAGAAGAAAAATGCGCACCCGAAGAGAAATATAATACTCTGTCTCCTAATCGCCTTAGCATGCACCTGGATTCCATACACATTTTATTTTCGCCGGAGCTCTTTTAACGATGTCGGTTCCATAATGGACGAAGGAGCCGGAGAGATAATTCACCACGAATATGGAACGAATGCGCAATTCGCTTTCACAGATATGATACACCTGATGAATCTACCTTCCGATTACCTGCCGCAAACAGGTAAACATCGGAAACCGAATCGCTTGATCATAGTGGGTGATGTGCATGGGATGAAACATGCGCTGGTGAGTTTACTTGCCAAAGTAAACTTCGATGAGAAACACGACCATTTGATCCTAGCCGGCGATATGATATCCAAGGGACCCGATTCTCCAGGTGTGGTCGATCTCGCTATGAAACTTGGAGCTTCTGCTGTTAGGGGAAATCATGAAGATAGGATTATTCTCGCACATGCGGATATGGTGGCGCAACATAAGGAGGCGGAGATGGATGCACCGGGACCGAGCGAAGACCCAGAGAAAGTGATTGATGGATTGGAGGAAGTTAGTTTCAGTCATGGGGATTACAAGGATCGGGCGTTGGTAAGGGAGTTAGGGGAGGAGAGAATAAAGTGGTTGAAGAAATGCCCAGTGATCTTGAGAGTAGGGCATTTGGAGGGCATGGAGGAGGTGGTGGTTGTTCATGCTGGGCTGGCTCCGGGAGTGGAATTGGAAAGACAGGATCCATCCATGGTGATGAACATGAGGACTATTATTGATGGGATACCGAGTGATGAAAGAGATGGGAAACATTGGAATAAGGTAAGATTTGTATTCACATCATGTCATCATCTCCATGAAATATAACTAACCAGTACAAAATCACCAGGTCTGGAATAAATATCAGAAGAAATTACCAAAGAAAGAACGCACAACAGTCATATACGGTCACGATTCAAAACGGGGTCTTCAGTTAAAGAAATACAGCATGGGTCTAGATACAGGGTGTTTAAAGGGCGGCAAACTTACAGCTGTGGTTATTGAAGGTGGAAATTCTACGCCTAAACATAAAGTGGTACAAGTCAAGTGTAAAGATGGGAGAAAGCATTAGAAACAAGAGATTGGTAAAGGTAACGCGATGGGAGGTTTTGCATTAGATACCATTTTGAGGCGTTTGGGATATTAGTTGTTTCGAATGAAGTTAATGATGGGCACATATCAGGCCATTACGAGTTGGGTAATGGTTCTATCTTGAGTTTTATGATGTTGGATATGATCAGTGTTATTCTGGGGGGATAAGGCGATACTCCAGCGCAACTGTCAACCGGGTTTGCTGCAAATGAGTATCATTTGTGTTAAGCGTGGTTAGACGGCGGGGCATAGAGTCAAAGCTCGTTTGTTCCAATCCGGTGTCTTCAATGCATGAAGAATATAGATTACATTTATGAGCAATATCAAAAGATAAATCCATAATTCAGACACAAACCCCACTGATTTCAATGCCGAAAATATCCAACCCACAAGAATGTTGGAATATATCCCAAATTCAAACCCAAACTCTAACTCGAATTCCCTTTTGTCTAGAAATCTAGAAATTTAAACCACCTCGTTTGCTCCCGCATCATGATCCACAACAACTACAATAGGAATGATTCTTTCGTCCGCTGCTTCTCTCTTCTCTTCCTCCTTGCTCTCATGATTAACAAACACAAAACTGCCGACCACAACCAACGCACCTACCCAATAAACTGCAGTACTCGTCTGCTCATTCAACCACATCTGCCCCACCAAACTCAACGGAATCGTCATACTCAGTCCTACCGTTACCACCAACGGCGTCGTCAATAGCATCGCGTACGCCCAGCAGTAATCACTTATGAAACTACTCAAAGAATTCAGTAATACTATGAGCCAGATTTTGCCAGTGGGAGGTAGCTCAAATTTTTCCACACCGGTGAAATGCAAGATGAAGAAACCGGGCCATAGAAATATGACGTTGAAGAGGCCGACAAGTCCAAAGAATAAGGGCATATCGACACGATCCTCATTACCGCAGCGTTTTTTTATCACTACTGCATAAAGCCCATACATAACAGCACTTCCAAAAGCCATAATATCGCCAATAGCAATTTGGGCTTGGGATTTATGGGGAAAGTTTCCGCGGTTGGAGTCATTGTCCGTACTCCCTAGATCAACCGAGGAAATGAGGATGATGCCTACGAAAGAAGCCAAAACACCAATGAGTTTCCGCATGGTAAAGGATTCGACGCGAACGAGGGCTCCGAATAGGAGAGTGAAGATTGAGGAAGTGGAGGTAAGGATCGTGGAGGAGGCGACGGATGTGTATTCGAGACAGCCGGCTACGAGGTAGTTGGCTATGAACCAAAGCAGGGAGAATTCGAGAGAAAGTTTGGCGGTTTCGGAAACACTCAGTTTGTCTTCCTTTTCTTGCTCTTGTGGTTGGGAAAGATCCGTGTCAAAGTCGTCGGTAGAGCTAAGGAGACGGGAGTGAGAAGCGCTCATAGAATCGTATTCTTGGTCTTCTAGGCTGGATTCCCGGGCGCGCCATCCTTTCCGGAGATTCTGGAGTCCGGAGCGGTATTCTGAGATTTGTTCGTGATAATAATCGACAACGGAATCCTTCACATGCGACCACCCATGCTCCCTCGATATTCGTAGAAAGATAGGGATCAACGATACAGCAAAGAACGACGTGTTGATATATGTCACGAAATATGGTTTTGAATAGGTATTGTCGGCGAATATATACTATAGTTCTCGTATCAGTATGGGTAGGTATCTAATCCCTTGATACTTTCTCAACTCAATATACTGAGCTGGCAAAGAGAGAAGCACACTCACACTAGCAAGAAAATTACTACTCGTCCATAACATCACCGTAACTCCCAATAGCACCATGCCCAGCGTTCTGCGAGCTACATTCTCCAACCCCACTCCAGCTCTAAATCCCATGTTCTTGCTGCCTGTGTCCGCACTGGTGTCTGTGACCGTCCTTTCCAAGGGCAGTCTCTGAGTCTGTGTCTGCATTATAGCAGGACCCGTTGATACACTCATGGCGCCGAGTTTTTTGACTGTGCCGTCGTTTCCGGATCGAGTTGTGGGATATCGTCCTTTGATCGCCTTCCTGACCTTATCTATATCCCACCTACGCCCGTGCAGTCAGGATTCTGTCGAGTGGATGTAAAATATGTGGATTTCTTTTCGGGATGTCGGAAGGTCATGGAGGTCGTAAACACATGCACAAATATTGATGCATTTAATAACACGTTGAATCTTCTTACACCAGTAGTTGAAGTGTGAGTGTGTTTGTTCGTTCTTGATGCGATCGATATAGTCACGGTAGTGGTGAATTCGGAACACGGAAGACTGAGCACGCGATCGGAATCATCAATGATGCTTCTGAAATTTCTGCAATTTGGCCTTTGAAAAAAGGAGAGAAGAGAAATAAACTTATAAAATAAAAGTCAAGCCAAGTGAATGCTGATTTGTACCTTCCCGGCGGATCAAGACATTCTCATTTGATAGGGGTTTATCGCTTGGCTTGTATGTAACCAGATAACCCTAACCTTACGCCTTATTTACTAGACTAGGTAGGTGTACGCTAATCGTTATCAAACGCAATTTCATCGAGAGCATTGAATCGAGAGGGGTCAAAGATAAAGAGGCTGGTGAACTTTGTTTCAATGTCACTGTAAGTTTCGCTACGTACTCGCATCACTGAAAAGAACTGTTCTAATACAAATAAAGTGGTGCGTCTAAAAAAGATTTCATTACGAACTATAAAACGCGTCTCTCTCATTATGCATTCTGTATCATCAAGGAAAGAAAAAATTGCAGACCCAATAGCGCCAGAATGATTATGTACAGTTGATCTCGCATCAAAGTTTCCCGTATAATTCCCTCGGTGACTGAAACGGTGGGGTGGAGAGAGAAAATGAGCCCAAAGACTTCCAACGCGACCCTAGCGACTGCATTTAACAAGCACAGCCATCTCTATCATTCTCAATATGGATGTTAATTGGATCCGAGTAATCTCCATTGTATTCTTCCGATTCCTCCTGTGCTAGAGCATTTCTAGCGATGACTGAAAAGGAGGTTAGCTCAGAAGTGTCAAAGAAGATAGAGATTAGTTACCTTCAAAGGCTTGCTCAACATTGATGGCCTCCTTTGCACTCGTCTCGAAGTATGGAATATTGCCTTTTGAAGTGCAGAAAGTCATGGCCCGTTTTGAAGAGATCTAAGGTACCATTAGCAAAATACCGCAATGCCATCCCAATGCTAAACTTACTACTCTCTTGTTCTCCTCAACATCAATCTTGTTGCCTAGAACGACCTATTTAATCATCAGCGCCACAGTCGTTTTCAGCAAAATTGCTAAACGTACAAATGGGAAGCTCTCTGGATCTCTGGGCGAGGCCTGGATCAAGAATTCATCCCTCCAGCTATCCAATGTGTCGAAACTTTTTGAATTGTTGACATCGTAGACAAGAACACAGCAATCCGCTCCTCTGTAGAATGCGACCCCTAACGATTGAAACCGTTCCTGACCTGCTGTATCCCAAAGCTATAATATAACTATCAGCTACCACATTCTAGCCGCCATGTATTGCGTAGAACCCTCACCTGCATAGTGACTAATCGATCATCAACCAGAACTTCCTTTGTCAAGAAATCCGCCCCAATAGTTGCCTTGTAGCTTGCACTGAACTTCTTATTGACCTAATCCACTATTAGTCTCTCGTATTGGCGTATCCATCAGGGGTAAATGATGGAGGACCTGGCAGGTGTTCAACGTACATATTGATTCATCAAACTCGTCTTTCCTACACCGCTATCGCCCAGGATAATAACCTGCAAATTTCATATCAGTATCAAACCAGAGATAAGACCCCTAGTGATAGTCCTCACCTTCAGTAAGACCTTCTTTCTTGAAGCCATATCTCCTTGTGCTTCCTTAATCTAATCTCTTCTCCTCACGAAGCGCTAACTTTCTCCCTGCCTTTCCTCTGTCCCTTTCTCAAACAAAAAAGGTGCGTAAACACGTAATACGAAGAATCGTTTCGGTCGTTGAAAAAGAAATCCGTTTACTTTTCAAGAAATCGGACTATGTATGTGTAAGTGTAGTCCTTGTAATTGGTTTGGTTGAGTGAAGAGGGAGGAACATCAACATTACATCGGCAACCTTAAGCTTTAGTGCTTTGCCTCGTGCGCTTCCTCACTAAAGCGCCCCATCATCAGAAACCCGCTAGCACCGGCCGCTTTATCCTATCAGCTTTTGCTTATCTAGACCCTCTGGTTCGATTTTAACGTTCTGTATTTTAGTGTCATATTACGGTAAAATGCACGGTTTTTACTAATTACGTGGTAATTAGATGCGAACTGCAATTAAGCCAATCAGAGCTCGGGAAACGTTAATCTCCTAAAGAGGAATATGCCAGACAAGGAAACTACAAATACCCAGCCCTCAATATCATGGATAGGGATGAGAAAATTTGGTCGCATTTTTGGTAAGAAACCGAATTCGTTTGGTGAGAGTACTTCAACAATATACTTCGCCTTTTCAACGATAATTTATTAAAAAAAGAATTACACTATTCGAAAGCCCTCATTTTCTAGCATTTATTGAATCTACCTGGAATTTCTGAATTGTGTGGTTTTAAAATTTCATTATCTATTTTATTTTTCAAACCCTTTCTGTTTACCCCAACTATTTCAATATTCGTATACTAATCATGAAAATAGGTTTAATCGAATCTCCTGATCAATTTCAATATACTACGAATCTGTCAATTGCGTCAGTGGCGTTGAGGTCATGTTATCGATGGAGTGGTTGAGGTGATTGAGTGATATTTTGAATGAAAATGGTGATGGAATAAAGCTTTTCAGAAGCCTGAAAAAGCCATTTCTAGGGAATAAGGAGTATTCAAGAGTATACAGAATTATGCAGGAGGCATCAGGAAATGGCAGGAGTTGAATTTGCAATGGTGGTGTAGTGGTGGAAAGGGTCATTTTCCCTTCGAGGTTAAATGCCTGAAATATCAGGTCGATACAATAACTGTAGGGCCATTTTGAGCATCTAACCTCTTCGAATCAACAACCATTTCAATTTGAAGGACTCGAAACCTCATTCTGGGGTTTTATTCATTATTCTGATCTTCAGAGTATATTTTGTTGGTTCAGGGGATGAATATTGATGGAATGATAAAGGGTTGAGGGGTGTGACACAATCGCCGTAAAGAGCTGGAAAACCAGGGTTCAATTATCCTTAGAATCTATAACTAGAGAGCGAAAGGTCGATAACCCCGAAGGGGTTATATATACTAGTTACAGGCACGTGATCGACTTACATAATCTTCGAACCGTGACAGTTATTTTTCATACCAAAGCTACAACTAAATTGTTTCAAACCCTTTTGGTAATCGTACGGGCTACTCTATAGACCTCTTATTGGTCGGTTTATAGATTTTGTATATACGTAATCACTGAAAGGGTCTGAGAATGAGATAACGGGCCCATCCACACATCCACCCACATGCATGTTTGTCCATTCACTTGCAGATTCTCGTACATAAAAAAATATCAGCCTACACTTTTCTTCAACAAATTTATAACCTGAAACTTCAACTTTTTTGTGGGATTCTACCATAGGTAGAGGGTGTATTCTATGATTATCTACTGACGAGAAACCATTGGTAACTTTCAGAGCAATGCAGCCTCAACTTATACATCAGCAACCAAGAAAACGACACAATGACTTCCTGGCGCGATGAGTATATTAAAGCTTTACAAGAACGCGACGAGCGAGAACAAGCTAGCTATCAGCGATTTGATCGTCAGTTTATAGAAGCTTGTACGGAACCCCTTTTGAAGTGCATTTTGTCCAAAATCTAATAACTCGCAAAAGATACTCAGCTTCTCGACCGAGTCTCCGCCCAAACCGCGGCAGCGGCTGTTTACGACACTCCCTCGTCCCTCTCTTCTTCTTCTACATCCCAGAAAACAACCTCCAAAAATACAAAACAAACTCAACTCACCTCCTCTTCCGAGATCCTCCAGCTTCGCGCTTCCCTGGCCGAAGCACTCCGTTCCTCTTCGCACTTCCAATCGCGCCTGAAAACCGCTGAAAACTCTCTTCAAGCTCTCCGTACTAGAAGCATCTCAGAATCAAAACAAATCGAAACTTTGACGCGAGAACGAAATATCATGGAGAGGAAGATTAGGGATAGAGATGAGGAGTTGAAGGCTAAGACTAAGGGATATCATGATGTGCAGGATGAGATGATATCTCTGAATTTGCAGCTTAATATAGCAGAGCAGAATGAGAAAAGATTAAAGGCGGAAAATAAAGAGTTGATTGATAGGTGGATGGCTCAAAAGGGAAGGGAAGCGGATGAAATGAACAGAACGTTTGGGACCTAATGTAAGGAACTAGGTTTGAATGTCTCGTAACGGTTTTCAATGTTCTCAATTCAAGTCTGACAATCAAGTGATCTTTGAAGTTCAAGTGAAAGTGTTATTTTTTTTGGTGTTGCGACTAATTTCGTACATTGAGTGCCACCATAGGCTGGAAGTCTCTTCTCTGGATCAACATTTACCCCGCTGCACAATGAGATGACATGGCCTGATTTTCTAGAGCTGCGATGAGCAAGCATAAATAAAATAACGGTAGATTGTATGTGATGTAGCAGGGTGGATCTCGTCAAATATTTGAGTCAGGTTCAAGTATGAATATTCATGAATATAGAATCAACTCCTAAAAGGAACACCCGAAAGCAATCGGTATGGATATCAGAAATCAAATTGAAAATATCTTAAGCCCGAAAAATCAACCCCAAGCCTACGCCTACGCTTCATCCCATGCCATGTGTCCTACTCTCCAAATCCTTATGTATGGTGTATATGCAATGTTACGCTTCCCCTATTCCGAGACGCAATCTTATAATACAGCATTTCTAAAACTCTCTCAAACCGATATATAACGCCGTCTCCTGTTCATAATTTGGATCTAACGGCCTCCAATCTGTACTTCACATCTTGTAAGACTTTAGTACTAGGTTTCCAATCATCGAATTGCTTCAGTAGTTCCACTGCTTCAGTGTGCAGTTCTGTTTTTACGAATTCTTCCTCGAGAACTCCCCGCATGATCCAGGGCAAGACATAAGGATTTGCGTTCGTAGGTGGCGAATATTGAGATATATGCAGAGGGACGTCGGGAACTGAAGTAGTGGTAAGAGCATGATCCATTGCCATGCTGAAAATATATGTTAGTAAAATAGGTTAATCGAAATTAGAAGAATAGGTTTTACTCATATATTTTCTCATCATCGTAGAGACGAGAGTGACCACCACCAGTATAAAGGCTCCCAGCCAGAGGCGCCGATAGCTCACGAATAAGTCCATGATCTGACACACCAAGATTGCGTAATTTCAACGCGAAGCCGACTAAATGAGCAATAAAATCCGGAGCATGTATACGTCCATCCACAAATACAGCTCGGTAAATGTAGGGATGTTCTGCAGGCGAAAAGATGGCAGACTGGTTCACTGTTAGTAATGAAAGCAACGAAACGGGAAAATATGCTCAACTTGCCTCAATAGATACGAGCTGGTCGTCAATACTTGCACAGAATGTTATCCTCACTCCATACTTCAAGACTCGTCGAAGTGCCTTTTCATAATGTTTCGCGACATCACTTTCGTAATTTGCAAACTCGAAGAGTTCTGTTATCATCTCGTTGAATAATGCTGCCTGGTATCCAGTTTGGTGACTGGCAAACGGACCTAATGATACACCAGCTGGTGAATCTGTTAGAGATGTTTTATACGCGAGAGGCAATTCTCCCATGACTTACCCATTGCACATACGCCGATCCTCGCTGATGATACTATGCCCTCTTCTATCAGTTTTGCTACAAGCATCAAAGCAACCGGCACGCCTTGTGAATGAGCAGCTACCATTATAAAATCTGCTTGTCGCAATCGATCCGTCCAATTACTGAGCAGTTCCCATAGTTTATCCACCCTCTCGAAGATTTTACCCTCGCCATCAAGTGCGACTTTCTCTATTTCACAATCGGGAGACCCATTTGCATCTGTCCACCGCCTAATAGCAGCCGCTGCGTGATTAGCGAATCTTATCGAAGTCCCACTAGGCTGCCCGATGAGCTTGCGCAATAGAGGTGCAGGAAATAGTCCATGGACACCTATTGCGACTGCATTCTTGATCTTTGGTACTTCTTTTGCCAGAGCTACATGTTTTATGGGTTTCTGTCGACCACGTACAATCAATCTTGTTAACTGTCGTAGGATTGATGGATTTTCCATCAGATGGTAGGTACTTTGTACAGATGGTAGTAATAGATTTGGCGGAGATGGAATCTGAGGTGAAGTGGCGACTTTCTTGGGTGCATCATCTGATTGCGCACTTGCCGTTTTTTGAAAGATTTCCTCGATCTCTACAGACTTCGGTCGACCTTTTTTGCCAGATTTTGACTTTTTGTCACCTTGGGATGCCTTGATATCGGCAGCGGGAACAGCTTCGGCTGGCAACGGTTGATTCTGAGACTGCTCGCCCGAAACTGCTAGCTCGCCAGTTTCCCGACTTTCGGGAGGATCTGTAGCTTTTTTGGTGGTGTCGGAATACCAAAAAGCCGACGCCCAACTAGACCCACCAGATTGCGTTGTAGATCTACTCGGTGTTGGTTGTGCAGGTTTAGGTACATCCTTTGATGCATCTTTCATAATCATGACAGGATTTCCTTCAATGACTTGTGTCGAAGGTGGTTCTTTTGGGCCTTCTGCAGGTACTGGAGGTTGAGAGGCTGACCATAAATTGAACCATGACCTCGATGCTGATAAATTTTGTTTTGGAGTCTCGGTCGTTTCGTTCGCAATTGTCTGCTCCGGTAAGATTGTCTCGTTAGAAAAGGCTTCCTCAGTATTTTGCTTTTGAGGCTCTTCCACCACGGGAAAGGATTCTTTTGATATTTGCGATGGCATGCCTAACCAGCCTAACCAGCCCTGAGAGGTTATCGGCTGTTGTGCAGTTTGGGCGATCGGTGAGCTTTTCGATTTTGTTTCTTTGGATGCATCTGACTCCCTCAAGGATCGGGTTTTGGGTGTTTCTTGATTCAAAATATCCTGTGGCACATTCTCATCTTTCTTGGTATTTATCTCATTGTTCAAAGCCTCCTCCGGTGGAACGCCCAACGTTATTTCGGATGCTGGTTTGCTTTTACCTGGGTACATTGATGGAGGTCTGGATGCGACCGATGAAGGTTTCCGTTGATCGTAACGGTTAAGTTCTGTCGCCATATTCCCGTTCGATGTTTTATCAGCTGAAATTGTCTCCCTCACTACCTGTGTAGAAACAGTGGATTTACGCGGCCAAGTTCCATACCAACTTGCCCTCGATCCGAGCTTTATCTTGTTAGCCTCACTACACCGACAGAAACTCGTCTCAACAGCAACGAAGAGCACGGTTATCTTACTTGTTTCTTAAAAGCTGCGGCATGCTGAACGTGATTGGGAGGAGTAACCCCCTGGTCTGTGGTATCTTTTGAGGAATTCGTCGACTGCTCCTTGTAAGGATTTAGCTTTGATCGTTTGCGTGAGGGTAGCATTCCAAAATATATTTCTCCTGACTGTTCGGATGATCGATTCTTAACTTCCTCCAAGGGGCGCGTGTTCTATATGAGTGAGTTGATTCAGAAACCTCACATCACAATAACATGTACCGTCGCCCCGCGTATAACAAGGTTTATTTGCCCCGTGCAAGGGTGTTTGGTTTCGTCGTTATTGTAGTACGTCGTAATGATATCTGGCAATTCGTCCAAAGTATTGAAGGAAATGTGTAATAACCTTACTGGCGATAGATAATGATGGGAATGGGAAACAAAATGGAGAGGGACCAGTGAAAGTATGGGGTATCTGGAGAGTTTAAAGGATGTTGATTAGGTAGAATGCTAATGGTTTTAGGTACTTGGTAACCAGGACTAGGCTGTAGGACTAGGCTGTTTTGATGTAATAAAGTCCAGCTACAAAATATTACCATGTGACTGAGTCCTTATTATTATAATAAATCAGAGAGCCAAAAGAAAATCTACTTATGAAGCAGCGGAACAGCAGGAAGCTTCAAAGTAGGTAAGAGCCTCGAGAATAGAGGATCAACTAAAATTGAATTACATGTCACAATAAAAACAAATCAAATGTGAATATTGGGGTTTATTTTATGCCTTCTTGAAATGTACGCAGTAAACTTGAATGTACTCCGTACAAAATGATTGATTACTCATTACCCAGATAAGCTGCTTAGCTTCAGCCAGCCTTGTCAGCCTTGCATATCGAAAATTGGCCCGCTTTTCATTAAATGGATCAACTCAATTTAATCCCTGCGATTTTTTTTATTTTTCCGTGATGCCGATATTGATAGGGAAAAAAAAAGTTGTGAAAGCTCGATAGTCATCGTTCGTTCGTTCTTGTGCTACTCCAATATTTCTTTTCCTAATATTCACGAACCCGTTCTTTCCAATTAATAACAATGGCGCCATTTGATAAGAAAAGAAAGACTGGTCCCACCAATGATTCATTTATGCGATCGAAGAAAGCTTCGGAATCCGATGATCGACCTTCGAAACGACCAAGAGCAGAAGAGAAAGAGGAGAAAAGTACATCTACCACAAAATTACTTCCAGCGACCAAAATATCTCGACCTAAGGAGGAAGATGTCGCATTTCCAAGAGGTGGTGCAAGTGTATTGACTCCATTGGAGCATAAACAAATCCAGATTGATGCTACCAGAGACGTTTTATTCGAACAATATGGAGCCAAATCATCCAAGCCTGATGGAGAAGTTCAAGAGGGCGAGGATACTTCAAAAGCAAGGAAGAAGGGAAAGGGTAAAGGCAAGGGTAAAAAGACAGCTCAAGATACCGAAGTCGAAGAAGAGACTGTCAAAATTGAAGGATTGAGCTATAAGGTACGTGCTATTACCACTTAATACTAGA
Organism: Sclerotinia nivalis; assembly: GCA_029531795.1. NCBI lineage: Eukaryota > Fungi > Ascomycota > Leotiomycetes > Helotiales > Sclerotiniaceae > Sclerotinia > Sclerotinia nivalis. The sequence continues at coordinate 2,285,574 of JAPEIS010000002.1, forward strand.
ACTGGCTATTTTGCTCACAATTTGCAGAGATTAGTGCCAGGCTCTTTGGTACTTGGCCAAGTGTCACAGATCAATGCTACAGATATTGCTCTTTCACTACCAAATAATCTGACGGGATATGTGCCCATTACTTCGATTTCGGACAAAGCTACGGAACGGATTGAGGCGATCGCGGCGGCCGAGGAAGATGATGCAGAGGACGAGCTCGAGGTGCAGGATATTGATTTAAAGAAGATGTTCTCAATGGGACAGTACCTAAGGGCATATGTTGTTTCTACCAGCGATGATACAAACACAGCCACACTAGGAAAAGGTAAAAGACGAATCGAATTATCCCTCCGACCCCAACATGCCAACAATGCCGTCACTTCACAGAATCTCATTACCAACACCACTTTAATGGCATCTGTTACAAGCGTCGAAGACCATGGCTTAATCATGAACATTGGATTTGAAGATTCTGGTGTTCGTGGTTTCATGGGCGCAAAAGATATCGGTCACGAAGTCGTGTTGGCTGATGTGCAGGAAGGCGCCGTGTTTCTGTGCATGGTCACTGGCCTCAGTTCCAACGGAAAGACAGTCAAGTTATGCGCGGACACTCAAAAGATTGGCAATTTGAAGAAATCAAATTACCTCACAGATGCTCCAACGGTGGATGCTTTTCTCCCGGGCACTGCGGTCGAGATCTTGATTGTTGACGTCAGCTCCAGGGGCGTTACTGGAAAAGTCATGGGTATGGTTGATGTTACTGCAGATTTGATGCATTCGGGCACTGGTGTAATGAACCAAGAGCTAGAAAAGAAATTCAAGATTGGTGCCAAGGTCAGAGGCAGAGTCATTTGCACTTTTCCAAATTCAGACCCTCAAAAACTTGGTGTCTCTCTTCTTGACCATGTTGCATCGCTGTCGCCCCAGCAAGCAGGAAAACCGGGAAACAAAGTAGATCCACTCGACGCCCTGCCTTTGTCTACCATCATCGAAGAAGTTACAATCAAGAAAGTCGAGTCTGGAGTTGGTCTTTTTGTGGATGTGGGAGTTAAGGGAATCCCTGGCTTTGTCCACATCTCTCGAGTCAAAGACGGCAAGATAGAGACTTTGGAGGAGACAACAGGCCCCTATAAAGTAGGGTCGGTCCACCGAGGTCGCGTGCTTGCCTATAACTCCCTCGACGGTGTATACCTTGTTTCTCTGGAAAAAAGTGTTCTGGAACAGCCTTATTTGCGAATTGAGGATTTAAAGGTTGGTGAGGTTGTGAAGGGGAAGGTTGAGAAGCTCATTGTCAACGCAAATGGTGTCGGCGGACTACTTGTGAATTTGGCAGAAAATATATCTGGACTCGTGCCGGAAGCTCACTTGGCGGATGTACAATTGCTTCACCCCGAAAAAAAATTCAAGGAGGGTATGTCCGTCACAGCACGTGTTCTATCCACAGACCCTGGAAAAAGACAGATTCGCTTGACACTCAAGAAGACACTCGTCAATTCCGAATTGCCTGCTTTCATCTCGTACGATGGCATAATCGTTGGAATGCAAAGTCCAGGTACTATTGTAAACATCATGAATACAGGTGCGGTGGTTCAATTTTACGGCAACATTCGAGGGTTTTTGCCTGTCTCCGAAATGAGCGAGGCTTATATTCAGGATCCCAGCCAGCATTTCAAGGTTGGACAAGTCGTAAACGTTCATGTTTTGAAGGTTGATCCCGAGTCTCAGAAATTAACGGTCTCCTGCAAAGATCCTTCCGTCTTCGGACTAGCACAGCAAAATGCGTTGAAGAATCTCAAAATTGGCGAGATTTTGTCTGCTCTCGTCACAGAAAAGTCGAACGACGACATTTCTGTCGAAATTCAAGGACTAGGGCTGAAGGCAACACTACCTGTTGGTCATCTTACCGATGGATCGGAGAACAAAAGCCGTTCTTCCTTCAAGAATATTCGAGTCGGCCAGATATTAACAGATCTTGCTGTATTGGACAAATATGAACAGAAACGTTTGGTCGTCTTGACGAATAAGCCAGCACTTGTCAAAGCTGCTCAGAACAAGACTTTACTGAGATTGTTCGACGATGTGAAGAAGGACAAGACTGTGCACGGGTTCATTAAAAATATAACTTTAACTGCAGTGTTTGTACAGTTTGGAGGCGGGCTCACCGGACTTCTACCTAAGAACATGATACCCGAAAAGAATCTTCGTTTACCAGATTTTGGATTCAAGAAATGGCAGACAGTAGAAGTCAAAGTCATCAAGATCGACAATGGACTGCGAAGATTTCTTTTATCTACGGCTGATGCTACTTCTGACAAAAAACCTCAGGAACCTTTAGCCCCCGGTACCAATCAGGAAGCCGTAAACCCTGTTGATGAAACCATCAAGAGCATTGATGATATCACCCTGGGCCGACTTACGAAAGCAAGAATATCTTCCGTGAAGGATACCCAGGTAAATGTACAACTCGCCGACAACATCCAAGGTCGAATTGATGTGTCGCAAGCTTTTGATTCTTGGTCAGAGATAAAATCCAAGAAGCAACCTCTGAAGTCATTCTCTCCGAAGCAAATTATCGATGTTCGCGTTTTAGGGATACATGATGCGCGCAACCATCGTTTCCTACCTATCAGTCACAGATCTGGCAAGACTCTGGTCTTTGAACTGTCCGCTAAGCCCAGTGATCAAACCGAGGCTGCCCAGGACCCGGTATCTTTGGACAAAATTAAGCTTGGCTCTTCTTGGTTAGCATTTGTCAACAATGTTGGAGCCGATTGTCTTTGGGTTAATCTATCTCCTAATGTGCGTGGCCGTATCAGCGCTCTGGATGTATCAGATGACGTATCATTGCTCAAGGACCTAGAAGCAAACTTTCCCATTGGATCTGCCATCCGGGTTCACGTCAAGGGCGTGGATGTTGAAACGAATCGTCTAGATTTGTCTGCTCGCTCTAGTCAAGATTCTGACGCCCTTACTTTCGATAGACTAAGCAAAGGCATGATCGTACCAGGAAAAGTAACCAGAGTCAATGAAAGACAGGTCATGGTACAAATTACTGATAGCATCTCTGCGCCCATCAATCTTACGGACCTTTGCGACGACTTTTCGGAAGCTGATCCTTCAAAGTACTCTAAGAATGACATCGTTCGAGTTTGCGTCACTGATCTCGATATCCCCAACAAACGTGTGCGGTTGTCAACTCGAGCATCTAGAGTGATGAACTCCTCGGCGGCAGTCCAAGACGCAGAGATATCATCAATCTCGCAATTGAAAGTAAATGACATTGTGCGTGGATTTGTCAAACACGTCGCTGATAAGGGGCTATTCGTCAATTTGGGTGGTAATGTGACAGCATATGTTCGAATTTCGGACCTTTCGGATTCTTACATCAAAGACTGGAAATCGGAATTCCAAGTCGACCAATTAGTTAAAGGCAAAGTCACAGTTGTTGATGAGGTTTTAAATCACATTCAATTGAGTCTTAAACCTTCCGTTATCGACAAAGATTACATTGCGCCTTTGACGTTCAACGATATCCACGTGGACCAAATTATTACCGGAAAAATTCGTAAAGTTGAGGATTTTGGTGTTTTTATCGTCATCGATGGCTCAGCAAATGTGAGCGGCCTTTGTCACCAAAGTGAAATGGCTGAAAAGCGTGTTCACGATGTCAAAAAATTGTACTCCGAGGGCGATGAGGTCAAAGCTATCGTATTAAAGATGGACCCCGAGAAGAAACGTATCAGTTTCTCCATGAAGGCTTCACACTTTGAGGACGGAGAAGAGTCTGACGGTGAGAGTGAGGATGACGGTGTGGAGGGCGCCAAGCTCGATAATATGGATCTCGATGACAATGATGATGAAAGTGAAGGCGGTGTTGAATTTGATGATGTGCAAGATCTTGAAAGTGCTGCGGAAGATGGAGATGAAGCCTCCGATTCTGACGAGGAAATGCAAGATGCTGGGGATGATGTTCCGGCTCTTAGTGCTGGTGGATTTGACTGGTCTGCTGATATCCTGGACCAAGCAGATGGTCGATCTAACGCCGATTCGGAAGAAGAAGGCGTTGAAGAGAAGCCTAAGAAGAAGAAGAGAAAGGCAGAAATTAAGATCGATAGAACGGGCGACCTTGATGCCAACGGACCGCAATCTGTCAGTGACTTTGAGCGTCTTCTTTTGGGTCAGCCAGACTCTTCCAGTCTCTGGACCCAGTATATGGCTTTCCAGATGCAACTCAGCGAGCTAGGCAAAGCTAGAGAGATCGCCGAGCGTGCCATCAAGGCTATTAATATGCGTGAGGAAACCGAGAAGCTCAACATTTGGCTTGCTCTTCTCAATCTGGAGATTGCATATGGAAACGATGAGACTGTTGAAGAGGTATTTAAACGAGCTTGTCAGTACAATGATGCCCAAGAGGTTCATGAGAGATTGGCTAGTATCTATATTCAGTCGGGCAAAAATGAGGTAAGGAACAGTCATGGAATCCTGAACACTTACGCTAACAACACTGCAGAAAGCCGACGAACTGTTTCAAACTCTTACCAAGAAGTTTTCACAATCTCCCACCGTATGGGTCAATTATGCACACTTTCTTTTCAATACTCTCGGATCCCCTGATCGCGGTCGTGCTCTCCTTCCACGTGCAACTCAGTCGCTTCCTCCACACACACACCTTCCTTTGACGCTCAAGTTTGCAGCTTTAGAGTTCCGCTCTGAACACGGTTCTCCAGAACGTGGGCGCACTATTTTTGAGGGTGTTTTAGCGAAATGGAATAAAAGATTGGACATCTGGAGCCAGCTTTTGGATCTGGAAATCAAGGCGGGCGATACGACCATTGTCAGGGGGGTCTTCGAACGAGTGGCTCGAATCAAGGGGTTGAAACCGAAGGGTGCGAAGGGGTGGTTCAAAAGATGGAGCGAGTGGGAGGAGGCGAATGGGGATAGAAAGTCACAAGAGAAAGTAAGAGCCATTGCCGAGGAGTGGGTCAGGAGTAAGTCTGAGAAGAAGGATGATCAGGATTGATGAGCCATTGTGGTGACGAGAAGAAACCAAAAAAGCTTTGTGTAGTAAATGCTGCTTAGGAAGGAAGGAAAATGGACGATGTAGTGCAAATGTAACATCAGGCCAATTGAATTTCATCTGTTAAAATGAATCAAATGCTGTATTTTAGGATGTTTATATAAGAGTGATGATGGTGATTGCATATGAATGAATCCCAAAACCTTTCATAGTTAAAAATTTCTATTCTCAAAAGTATATAGGTCAGAATGTCTCCCAGGAAGTTAGAGATCCTTTCTATCTGTTACTTCGAGCCTTCCTGCTTCATTATTTTGCTGTTCTCGTAAAGCCCGCAGACTATCATCCAGAATCGCAATCTCGGCATCAACCTTCAACAATCTTTCCTTCAACATCCCCTCATACTCATCATCAGTTAGTTTTTTCCAAGGCACCCACTTTGAGCTAATCCAACTTTCCCCATTTCCCTTCTTTCCGCCTTCCTCCAACCTCATTTCCTCCATCTTCCTCTCGTCCACCGCATCATAGATTCTCTGTCCCACATATCCAACAGCTCCAAACACGACAAACCCAGGCAGAACATTCTTCGGTCCACGCAATATACCCCCTGTAGCACCAGCAAGAGAAGCAGCAAGGGCAGTAGAAAGGGCTTTCTCCTGTGGTGTTGGGTATATGCGAGCGGTCCTGTAATGGGAAAGAAGCGCGGTGCGAGTTCCCCAGAAGGTGGTGCCGATAATGCCCCATTGAATGGAGCTAGCGACGGCGAAGAGCACTGGAGTTCGAGAGACGAGGATGCCAGAGAATCCACCGACGATGGTGCCGGAAAGTGCTGAGGAAGCGTTAGCTAGGGGTTGGGATGGATGGCCTGGCTAATATGTCTAGAAGGCGATTACGATAGGGGAATTGTATAAAGATTTACAGGGGATGAGGGATGAAAATATGTTGGAGAGTATTAAATGTTTGCACAAACAGGAGTTAATACAGACGGGGCTAGAACATACCGGAAAGACCACCGAATTGCAGAGCAGGTTTAATGATATCCATTAACTCAGGTGGTAAATTGTCCGATTTGAGGCTCTGAGATTGGTTGATAGGAGCCATTGAGGACGAAGAATCTCCCTTTTCTCCGGAAGTTGTCATATCGTCTCTTATTTTCCGAACGGAGCAAGAATTGGGCTGCATATACAAAGAATCGGGACTAATGATACCTAGATACCTACATGAGCGAATGAAATTTATATCATGATACCATTCCCATTTTGACACGCAACTAGGTAATCAAACTAGGTAGTAGGTATTGAAGAGGAAAATAAATTTCACCTACCTAAGGATTTATTTACCTGCAATAGGTATCGAATCTTATATATGCTAGCTGACTAGGTATTATATCAACAGTATAGTATATACTGGAATATATATATATACTAGCACTATATCTAATTCTGTCCTATTCAAAATAGGTTTTTTTTTTAATTTAATTCAAAAGAGTGATTTAGTTTCTAAAATATTGCATTCCTAGGTAGGATACGATTTGAATGCAAACTCATTAACAACAGCGCGAGTGAAAGAATTTGCCCCACTAGTTTCGCGCAATCCTTGTAAAACTTCGCACTTTTAATAATTCTTCCATTTCCATTTTGGATTGATTCTAACCCACCACGAAGAACCTCGACCTCTTCGTACCAAAACTCGAAAAGATATTCGACGAGCCTCGAATATCCTAAAGAATACCTTAATATCAAATACATACGATCGATTGAAGGACTTTACAGTACCTTCAATACTCCGTCTTGGACAACGCGCAAACTCTTTTGCGCAGTGTCCTAAAAAAGCCGCAATCATGGGTAAGCGCTCCCCCTCACTAACCCTCCGTCGACTATCGCAACCCACGATAGTACTGTCGCTGTGGGTTTCCAAGATGTTGCGTATATAATAGCTAATTGTGATTGCGCCATAGCCCCCAAGAAGAAGGAACAGCAGAAGATGTCCCTCGGGACCTTCTTGGCTGATGAGAGTATAAATGCCTACCGTCCTCACACAATAGCTTTTACATACTGATATCCATATAGAGTTAGGATCATGGGCCGATGAGATGGAGGATATGCCAGTTTGTAAGTACATTCCATTCCTATGTCAATGTCTAGCCTTGCTAATTTCCGTCTCCTAGCCGGTATGTAATTGCAAACGAGCAAACTGGTCATGGCCAATTGTGCAAGGATAAATCATGACTGACTAGAATAGACTCACGTCCTTCTGGTTATGGCGGAAGCAGCAACGAGAGACGTACCTACAGCTCTACTACTGGTACTTATGGCAACAATGCCGGAGGTAAGTTCCTCATCACCTTCCTTCGAGTCTTTCTTTCTCAATAAAATTTATAATTCTAATTCGCAATAGGTTATTCCGTTCGTGAGGAACTTCCCCTCCCCGATAAGCCACCTTACACTGTCCATCTTGGAAACCTTTCCTTTGACGCCACCATCGGCGATGTCAATGAATTCTTCGTCGGCTGCGAATGTATCAATGTACGCATCATCGAGGATAAAATGGAAATGAAACCAAAGGGTTTCGGATATGCAGAGTTTGGCTCTTTGGAAGGTCTCAAGTCTGCCCTGACTTTGAACGGAACTCAATTCCAAGGACGTAATATCAGAATTAGCGTTGCCGATCCACGTAAGTTTGATGTCCTTTGCATTTTCGCTTTTTACTAAGATATGCTGCAGCAAAGGATCGCGGTGACCGTCCAGATGTACGGGAACTTGGAGATTGGAGCAGAAAAGGACCATTGCCGGATTTGCCAGGCCGTGGAGGGGAGCGTCGCACTTCGGATCGAGGATATCAATCCAGCCGATTTGGCGAGGAAGGCGGCGAACGTAGAGCCCCTCGTGAGCCCGAAAGTGATGGCAAGGTTCGAGACTTTGGAAACTGGGAGCGAAAAGGCCCACTTTCACCGCTCGCACAACAAGAACGTGCTCCAAGAGAAGGTGGCAGACCACGAACCAACGATGGACCCAGGGCTGAAGGTTTCAGAGACCGCAAAGCTTCACCAGCTGCTTGGGGTGAAGCCAGATCTCAAGGTCAGGGCTCTGGTTCGCAAGAGGGATCCAGACCACCCAGACGCGAATTCCAGGAGCGACCCGCTGTCGAACGTGCCCCAACCGCTGCCGATCAAGACAACCAATGGCGTAGCAAGATGCGACCAGACCCACCAGCTGCACCAGCTGCAAAGTCACCCGTTCCATCCCGTGAAGGCAGCGAGGCACCAGCTTCTCCTGCCCTTCCATCTGCCCCAGCTGGTGGTAGACCGAGGTTGAACCTCGCAAAGCGCACCGTTCCCGAGGTGCCTGCCGACTCATCCTCCCCATCTGCTACAGGAGATGCAAAGGCAAGCCCATTTGGAGCCGCTCGTCCAATTGATACTGCCGCCAAGGAGAAAGAAATTGAGGAGAAGCGACAACAGGCAATCAAAGAGAAGAAGGATGCCGATGAAAAGGCCAAGCAGGAAAGAGAGGCTGCTAAGGCTAAGGAAGCTGAGAATAACGAGAAGAAGGTTGAAGTCATACAACATGAGGGTGGAGAAGCTACAAAGGAAGGAGAGACAATTGAAACTGAGAATGCAAGTGGTGAGGTAGTCGACGATAAGGCTGTCAAACCAAAAGAGATTGTAAGGGATGCCAGACCAAAGCCATCCGATACTGGTGCTTGGAGACGTCCATCTTCCGGGCCTAAACCTCCCAGAGATGACATTCCAAGAGGACCAAGGGGTAGGGGTGATGGCCACCATGCCCCAAGAGGCTCAAGACACAACGATGGCGGAAGAAACTACAGGCAAAACACAAATGGTGGTGGACAAAATGCAACTGCACCAGCCCAGACTCCTGCTGCTACAACTGAAACTGCAGTTATGGAAGAGGATGGCTGGAGCACCGTGTCCAAACCCAAGAAAAACAATCGTGGTGGCAATGCAGGCCAACGTGCTATTGCTTCTTAGATATCAGATTTTAAGAGGCGTCAACTAAACATTGACAAACCGAGCAAGCATTCTCGGTGCACTGAGCATCTAGTGTCACAACTCCGATGCTTTTAAATGGCAAAAAGCATAATTTCCCGTTCCTCAATTCTCAAAACGATTTCCTTCGGCGTTGGATCTGCATAAATCTTTGTGTCTAGATTTTCATTATTCCCATGTTTAGCCTCACTGGCCCAGAACGATACCATAGCCTTGCAGCATACGAAAAGCTTTTCTGGAATCCACTCTACTCTTCTATACTAGTAATATCTAGATTGAATATGGGCGGCCTCTGCACAAATGTTTCTTTGGGGCGCATGGTGTTCCTGACTGACATGTTAGACTACCTGTCATCTCATACACTTGGGTCTGTTTGGGTCTTTTGTGTGTTTTGCTGGTCTACTCTCCTGTTTTCCAAAAAAGTAAATCTGGGCATCAAAAAGTTATCTATTTCTGGGGAACAATGAATCATCCTCACAATTTCCATGTTCATACAGCCATTTGCTTGCCATCACTATATTATCCTTTTGACTTTCAACATATATCCACATGATAGGCCGAGGGTGATGAGAAGGAATTGGATGATGATGCGGCATGAGATGGCTATGAGTCTAAGATAAATTAGATGCTCTTTTGTGGTTTCCTCATTGTTGCATTTGTAGTGGCACTTTTAAGATTGATATTGGGCATTAGAATAGGAGATGGAGGAGAGGGGATCCATGAATAAGGCCATTTATGACGTTAAATGTGAACAAATAGCAAAATTCTAACAAAGTTACCAAGCAAGCATCCCAGAGATATTCTTATCATGAGGAAGTGATAACAAAGTGGAATGTTATTCCTGAGCTACATTATTGATATATGGTTTTTAATAGGTCCGAAGTTCAAAAGCCATCAAATAGTAAGAGCTTCTAATGCTTGATATTTTCTTGTAGGAATCAAAATATACATATACATACATATACAACTGTATATCATTGAAAAAAGATTCCCCCCTTTCCCCAATACTTCTGGTAGAGAAATCGGACAACAAAAGAATTCCTTCTCTTTTTTTTCTTTTTTTTTTTCCTTTTTTTTGAAAATCAATATTAAAAATCAACTAATAAATGATAGTTTGTGTTAAAAATTGAATTGATTTCATTTTGACCTCTTGATATGAAAATGTCAAATTGTGAAATAATTGAAAGTTTTATCGATGATTATATATAGTAGATATGTCTATTTTCCTTGTGTACGGTTTATTTGTATGTTCCCCCTCTTTCCGTTTCTCAGAACAATCTTTCCAGATAAGTATAATCACGTGATAGATACTAGCGTAGATCCCTGCATTAGGTAGTGCAGCCTTCGATTGTGCCTGCCTGCTAGACTTATTTACTTTTTAACATACAATGTTCTACCATCCTACAATTTTGAATTCTACCATAATTCATCTCTTCACACTCCTTAGCTACCCTATCCATTTTTGGGATTACAGCATCAACATATATTAGTCCACTATTTTGGCAAGACCAAATATTTATTATTCGTTCTTTTTCTGGGACAGCAGGAATGAGTTTGAATTTCGGACAAAAAAATCTTACAATTAAGCCTGTGGTTCCGAAATACAAAATAGAGACCATCAAAGTTCCAAAGCAGTCTCCAAGGCCGATCTTACCCACCAGAACATCGAGTAACAACCTCCGAACTGGAGCGCCTGCGACGAGGGTCGCGGACGCTCGTGGCAGATTGGCAATCTCCAATTCTACCTCTGGCGTGGGAAAGAAGAGGAAAGAAAGAGAAATCAGCGGAAGTCGTGGTGTAGGAAAAAGCTCAAATCTTAAAGCTCGAAGAAGTCCAAGCCAGCGACCATTGGAGAGTGATAGCGAGGAAGATGAAGATATTGACATACCAGCCAAACGGGCCAAGTCGGAAAACGTGGAACTTGATTTGAGAAGAAGTCTGAAAGACCAAAAGGCTTTTTTGTCTGAAGCTGCTGACAATCAAGGCTCTAAATGTAAAATGATCCATGCGGCCGATGTCATGATGACGAAGCACAGGGCTAAGAGGGGCGAGAAGGTTTGCGATAGAAAGAAGGAGGAGGGTGAAGCAGTTTACCTACGATACCCTAGCGTTCGTCGTATGGAAAGGTACGCCTCTTCTCTGCAATCTCTGAATCTGAAGCAGGACTGAGCTAATAAATGTCACCAATAAAGATACCAACTTATTTCCGAAGGCGAAGTCATTGATCCTGGAGAAGAAGAATTAATTAATCCTTACGATGAAATACCAAAGATTGCAGAAATTGTTAAGGACGAATATCTGACTGAAGAGCAAGCAGCGGAGTTCCAGCATCCAGAAACGGGCATCATTCGCAAGATTAACAAAGCGACGAACAATATTACTTGGACTCTCGCCAATAAAAATAAAAAGCCCTACGACAAAGCGAAGCTAAAGGAGCTATTAGTCGAATTTCGGAATGCTGTGGAAGTTTACAACGACGCGCTCGGTACTCTCACCAAGAATGGATCGCTGGCACAAAATCTGGATAATAAGCATTCACTATCGTCTAAACTTCTCAAAATGGTTCTCCAGCAAGTCTACGACCGAGCAGTATCTCCTCAGGTTGAATTGACTAGAGAATACGAAAACGGCACAGATTACGTCTACGGCGAGCTTACATTCCCATTCATATCCCGAATTCTCAAGGAAGATACTCGCATGAAATCTGATCAAGTTTTCATAGATCTTGGTTCGGGGGTAGGGAATGTCGTCATTCACGCCGCCTTACAAGTTGGTTGCGAAAGTTGGGGCTGCGAAATAATGACAAATTGCTGTAAGCTTGCTTCTGTCCAAAAGACAGAGTTCTTTGCACGTTGCAGGGCTTGGGGTCTCAGCGCCGGATCTGTCAACCTTGAGGAAGGGAATTTTCTGGAGAACACAAAGATTCATGAGGCGATGACGAGGGCTGACGTTATCTTGGTCAACAACCAGGTCTTCAACCCTGATTTGAATCAACGTCTTGTGAACTTATTCCTGGATTTGAAAGAGGGTTGCAAGATTGTAAGTTTAAAAACTTTCGTACCAGATGGCCATGTTATGAACCGTTACAATCAAGACAACCCAATCAATCTATTGCGAGTCGAAAAGAAGACCTTCGCACAAGGAGACGTTAGTTGGCAGGGTGGAGGAGGGAATTACTATGTTGCTACGAAAGATAGTAGCATTGTAGCTAATTATCACAAGTCCCTAGAGGATAGGCAGGCACGGGGAACTCGGGTTAGATGATTTGTGGATTAGAATATTCAGGAGTATGGCAAAAGGTCCATGGACTTTGGACAAATAGTTTTTCTTGTATTAGTTGATACCACTGGGCAGGTCATTATTAGGTACTCGGGTACACAGCGATATTAGCATCGAGTCAGTATTAAGTAGATGTATTCATAGATGAATGTATTTGTACCAGCGTCGCTATGGGTGCATATCTTATGCTATTTCGGTGATTTTAAAATAGAAAGTAATCGGGCATGGTTTATTGAATCATTAGGTTCCAGAACCCGAAGTTTTTCAGCTACCTGTCGATGGCCAATCTAAACGTAGAGGCTACGAGGGATCATGGGTAAGAGGAGAACCCTATGGAGAACTAGCTGGCATAGCATACGGGCAAACCATGAAGAGGGAGATCATATAATCTCATTGAGAAATCAGATGCATGTGATAAACTCATGACTAGGAGAAAAGCACACAACCTTTCGTTGGGGAAGACCTTTTCCGTTCCACAGTAGAGTACTGCGGAAAAGTAGTGGCCGAGGGGCGTGGCTGTTACCTTCGGTGTACAATGTATTCGCATCTGGCCGGCATGATTCACACACGTTTAGAGCTGAATTTCGGTCATGTTTGTTGCTTAGGTTCATCATCTTGACGACTCTTCTTCCTGCTTATACATCCATATAAACATTTAGCTGGTATGAAACTCTAAGAAATACTGTGACCATTAGCAACGTTAAGAGAATTAGGCTTTTTGTCTTATTCGTAAACTATCCCGTGCTCTTCATTTTCCCGTCATCTTGTAAGCTGACATTTCGAACAAAATTACACAAAGGCCAAAAGCTCCCCCCAAAGTCCATATCGTACCTTTAAAGTGTTTGTTAGCTCAATCTTTCCATTGACCACTATAGTCTATCCATTTCCAAATAGATAGGCCTCGCTCGAAATTATCAAATAACTAAATGATATCTCGTAGAGAAACGTAAAAATGCTCTTCCGCCTGGGCAGACCAAATAGAAATGCACAAAGCTATATCAAAGTAAGATGAAGACATACCAATAATTAGCAGCAACACAAATTCCCTCATCTCCACAGCTCTGCCCTACCTTATGATACCAGAGTGCGGGTAAATATAACATATCTCCCTTTTCCAGGGTCACATGCATTGGCTGTGCTAGAAGTGAGTATTTTGTTGGGTTTTTAGATGGAACATCTGGATCCCAGGTTGCAATGGGTAATTCTGTGGGGGGCGAGTCTGGCTCCATAGTGAGGATAGAGGTATCGGAAGTAGGGCGGATGTAAGAGCTGGACGTAAGAGGCACTTCGTTGATGCAGGGGTGGAAGACGGGGGGAAGTAGAGTGAAATGTTTTTGTCCAATAATCTGGACGTAGATGTTTTGGTAGGGGTCTTTATGAAGGGAAGTGAGGGAATGCGAGTTGCCTATCCACTAAGTAGTGTGTGAGATATGGTCCTAGGAAGAGGGTGATGGGTTGTTCTTACGAGATTGATGGCGTCGGGATCTTGTTGAAGTGCTATCCTGGCGAAAGATATGTCTTTTTCCACATCAGTGAACAGCGACGAGTATTCATTGCGAAGGTTATCATTCTCTGCTCACTGTTAGAACAGTAGAGTGCATGTATAGGCTAGCACGGGATGGACAGAACCGCAAAGCAAAATCGGTTATACCGAGATCTCATAGCACTCCTCAACGTCCCAGTTCAAGTTGACCATCGAATGGTCCTTCAGGCTTAGACGCTGACCTGGTGTTTCATTTGGGTGTGCGATTCATTTCGTCCAAGGCGTAGCTAGCCTAGCAGATAGAGAAACTGTGAAATATATTACCCACGTGTTTGAGCATAGCGAACCTCTTCTCCTTTTCTCCCGCGCAATTCTTGCTGCGAGACGAAATCGACGAATTCAGGGAACGGTTGAGACTCCTCCCATGGCTTTACAAAGATTAAGTCTCCATCATCATTCAGGGTAGGAGAGTCGGCATTTCCATGGGGCGTCACCGCTACGTTCACTTGATGTGATGAGAGAGTGTATTTGAGGTGAGATAGTGACCATGTAGATGTTGCTTTCCACTGCGTCAATGATCGTCAACGTTAGAAACTCGTGTAGATTAGATAGTGAATGGGACAATAAAGCAGAATGGAGGAGGGGTTTTCGTACATCTAAAGCGAATCCTCGGACGACGAAGGGTCGATTCAAGGAGACAAAGCGCATAAATTCAAGGGCTGAAGGTGCCTCATCCAAGACGGTTACCGTGGATGGATTGAGTTCGCTGTACGTAGTCAATAACTCAGCTATGGGATCTGACGAGCAAGAGTCCATCTTTCGGCTTTCAGATATTACTAGCTGTTATAGGAGTAATAAAATGATGTTAGCAACACTCGATGTCATGGGTTTGAGAAGTGGAAGATTTTGATGTGGAGAAAATTTGTGCTCAATGTATCGGTGGAGTATCATGCTATTATGAACTATGGAATCACATAACATGGTCAAATACACGAAAATTGTTGTAATTCAAAGTAACATCTTTGAATCCATCTGTACATTTGGGATGAAACAAGAATAAAAAAAGTATTTTTAACAGGTGCAACCTAAAGGAAAAAACTGGGCACCAGACTCCAAAACCAGAAAGGCAATTTGATTGTCGGATTTGAATTTGGACTTTGAAAAAATGTTATAAAATTTCAAAGTAAACCATTTAATTGTCAATGAAGATCAGGGCCATTCATACTTGGAGAATTTACCTTTTATTTACTTGATTTCGCGGTACAACTAATGATCTTTACCATTAAATCCAAATGTGCTACATAAAATATACTAATCGTCTAATCCGTCTGGTGACTGCAAGCTATAATGAACTTTGGGGTATACCTAATACGCCGAACAAACAATGCGATCCATGCTCCTCATAATAGACTCGTGGGGAAGTCTTTCACAAAATTAACTCCATGCTAAAAGAACACTCTTTTCGCACATCTGGCGAAGCTAATTTCCGGTCAAGATTCTACTCATCTTCGTCGTCATAATTCTCTTCAACATCTGCCCATCCACAACCCCACCGTCTCCCCCCAGTTTCTCCGCCCACTCGCAAATCTCTAGCATCCTTTCCCTCTCTCCAACATCTAACATTCCAGTCATCATCTGCACAGATAAGTTCACCATTGCTTGTCCAACTTAGCGAGCTCACTTCTCTTCCATGTCCTCTCACCAGCGCTGTTCCGTGTGTATAAATAGGGACTGGATCCTCCACCGAAGTATCTTTCCTACTTTCCTCAAGCGCCGGGCTGAGTTTTCCAGATCGCTGCAGGCTATTAGTGCTCAATGTTCGGGCTTGTTGGACGATGCCTTCAAGTGGAGTAGAAGTATTGGCCTTTGTACCGAGGTAGCGTTCATCAGTGGGAAATAAAATGGGCGTTCCATCATTACTTCCTACAGCTAGAAGTTCGGAATTGCCATTGACGGGTTTCCGAATTGCAGATTTGATATAGAAATTGGCCACGTGGAAAGAAGGATGTCGCAATCCATATAGCGGGCCTAAGCCTTCTTGAACCGCCCGTTGAGCTGTTCGTTTTCCGTTACCGCTTTCAAATTCAGGTGCATGGCCGAGGATGAGATGCGAGGTAGAATATGCATAGACAATATTGTCTTTACAAACGCTGTAAAATCTGCTTCCATCATGACTCATACTGAGAGAGGTGACACCGAAAGGACGATTGCCGACATGGCTGGGAATCTGTTTCGTGTATGCAACTGGTTGGTTGCTTTTCCGCTTATTGGAACAATTACGGATATCCCAGAGCTTGACAATAGAATTCGATTCTGATCCCGTGAGTAGTAAGTGCTCCTGACCGGGTGGTAAGAAATGGATGCTCGTAACTGATATATCACCGATGCGTCCTTTCTTAGGAATAGAAAGAGACCGCGGATTTGCGTTAGGCTTCGACTCATGCGAATGTGAACCATGATGAGCATTCAAAATGCTGTTGACATTGCCACAACGTGGAAGACCTTCACCTGGTAGCTTCTGCATCTCCATGATGGGGCCATCATCGCCCTTGCATCTTAGATCCCAAATCTGAACACTACCATCTCTACCCGAGGTGGCGAGTACATTCTTGTTATTTGCCCCCGTTTGGAACCTAACTTGTTTTAATGTTGCACTATGGTTTGCAAGGATAGATATTGGCTTTTGTGTTGTCATATCTGAAACTTTGGCAGAAAGATCTCCGGATGCCGTGGCAATCAGAGCATCATCGTCGGAAAGTGAAAGATCGATAATGGCATTTTTGTGGATCTGCCAACCGAGGTATACACTGCTGAATGAAGGCTGTCCATTCTTCTCGGATTCCACTAATCTAATACGTCCTTCATCATCACCGATGGCTACCAAAGAGTTCGCTGTATGTAGTTAGTATCTGTTGGTCGTCACGCAATGGACGAAATAAATCGCACACCATGTCGAATTCTGCTAGGTACCTATTCCTCATAGCACTTTTCAATGTCCCAAGTCAGATCTGACAAATGGTTCTTCGGATCTAGATTCTTGAGAATCATTTTGGTATGCGATATATTTCATCCAACGTGTGGTTATTTGGGAGAACGAGTCACTTAACCTACTATTTAGACCAGCGTTACAAAAAGGTATGCTGTCCCTGCCACCCAAAAGACTCAAAGTGTGGCTTACATCTTCCGGTCTACTATAGAATGATGCGGTCTCATTTCGCCAATCTGGTGGACATTAGTAAATACGTATATAAGAGGTAAGAGCGGCTATATTACCATTGATAGGATATGCTAGATTGGCTCGTCTCGATCTGGAAGTACCCAAACTTAATTGTAATAACCTCGCACTCAACCCTCGATTCTCGAAGGCACTGATGCGCTCTGTGGGTTCTTTTGCAGGTGCAGGTTCAATAATATCTTCCTCTTCTTCTTCTTCTTCTTGTTGTTTTTCCCCCTCTTCTGCTTCTTCAATAATAGATTTTGTTTTTGAATATGATGAAGAAGCTATCTTTCGGGAGCCAAGACGCGATTGTCCATGTCGAATCTGATCTCTAAATGAGCACTCATTGTCCGAACTTATATCTGAGCTTGTATCGCTGTGGGTCGTTTTTCTTCTCTTGAATTCTCTAGGTGTTGAGATCAATTCCTGGTGTTCCTGTTGGAGCTCCATGTTGTTGAAAGGCTTCAATGGGCTGGATTGTGTTCCTTGACGATTATTGACCAATTCCTTCAGGGCTCGACCAGAAGGTGAAGACATTGAAACTGCGGGAGCCTTGTTGTCGAAAAACCTTCTGAATCTTCTAGGTGTAATGGATGTTTGTCGTCGTTCCTTCTTTGGTGTTCTGATCATGGAGGGAAGCTTTGGAAGCTGAGGAGAACTCATTGGCATGTCCGGAGAGGATGATGGTAAGTCCATAGGATCAAATGAAGGTGATAGGGACATGATGGTGGTTCGAGCTAAGTAAAGTTAAGTAAGTAACAATTATAAACGTACAAATGTCTGTCAAGGAATACGTAAATGCATGCGCATGTCGAGTTGTAGGTAATCTTGGTAAGGGAAGGAAAGTAGAAATATAGAATAGAATAGTATAGTAAAATAGCCACCTTCAAATAAAACGCCCAAAGACGCGAAACTCACTCATCGATTGGACGTGTTACCACTTTAACTTTATCCCCTGCTCGCGTTTGTGGATCCACGCGAAAGCAGGGGGCTCAATTTTCCAAGTCTGACATTTTTATCCCTTATCAGCTTGATCACGTGGAGATAAGTGCGCTTCACTTTTTTTTTTTTTCCTGATTTCTTCACTTCATTGCTGCGAGATTGAGAGAGTGGAATATATTTCCCCCATATCCTTCAAGTAGACATCTTCGTCGCCGCCGGACATCATGGGTATTCAAAAGAAACATGGTAAAGGTCGTCTTGATAAATGGTATAAACTTGCCAAGGAGAAAGGATACAGAGCCAGAGCTGCGTTCAAATTGATTCAATTGAATAAAAAATATGGCTTCTTGGAGAAAAGTAAAGTTTTGTTGGATCTTTGCGCTGCGCCTGGAGTAAGTACATTCTTTTAACATATGTCGTGGCTTCGCTAACTTTGTGATAAGTCATGGTGTCAAGTCGCAGCAGAGACTATGCCAGTGAGCAGTTTGATCGTTGGTGTGGATCTTTCTCCCATTAAACCAATTCCTCGAGTTATTACGTTCCAAAGTGATATTACGACCGAGAAATGTCGCGCGACTATTCGTACACATTTCAAATCCTGGAAGGCAGATACAGTGTTGCACGACGGAGCTCCGAACGTTGGTACTGCTTGGGTTCAAGATTCCTTCAACCAAGCGGAGTTGGCCCTTCAATCGTTGAAGCTTGCAACGGAATTCCTCGCGCCAGGCGGTACTTTTGTTACAAAGGTTTTCAGGTCCAAAGATTACAATAGTTTGCTCTGGGTTTTCAATCAATTGTTCACCAAGGTCGAAGCAACGAAGCCTCCCTCGTCCAGGAATGTTTCCGCGGAAATCTTCGTTGTGTGTCAAGGGTTCAAGGCGCCAAAGCATCTTGATCCCAAATTTGTCGACCCTCGACATGTTTTCGCAGAACTCTCCGATCCCACACCCAATAACGAAGCCAAGGTTTTCAATCCCGAAATCAAGAAGAGGAAGAGAGATGGTTACGAGGATGACAATATGACACAATTCAAGGAAATTCCAGCTAGCGAGTTCATACAAACAACCGATCCCATTGCTATTCTTGGTAGCATGAATCGACTGAGCTTTGTTCAACCGCCAAATGGAGATGTAGCTCTAGCTGCACTGGATAAATTACCAGAAACAACGGATGAAATTCGTAACGATTGTGCAGATTTAAGAGTGCTTGGAAGAAAGGAGTTTAGAAACCTTTTGAAATGGCGTCTGAAAGTACGAGAAAAGTTTGGATTTGCTACCAAAAAGGGCGCAAAGGCGGAGATGGAAGAGGTAGCTGAGGTAGAGGATATGGATGAGGAGCTAAAGATTCAGGAAGAACTACAGGCTATGAGCGAGAAGGAGAGTGCACGTAGAAAGCGTGAAAAAAGAAAAGAAAACGAGAAGAAGCAAAAAGAGATCATTCGGATGCAGTTACATATGACAGCACCAACAGATATTGGCCTAGAACAAGCAGGACCAAATGGTGAAGGATCTATGTTTGGACTGAAAGCAATAGATAAGGCGGGTGCTGCAAATAAGATTGCGAAGGGAAAAATGGCGATTCTCAAAGAATTGGACCCTAGGAAAGAGGATGGTGGATATGCTTCGGAAGAGAGTGAGAGCGACGATGAGCAAGATCGACTTGATAGGGAGCTTGATTCGATGTATGAGATGTACCAGGAACAAAAGTCAAGTGCCGATGCAAAGTTCCGCGCCAAGAAGGCAAGGAAGGAGCATGAAGATGGTGACTGGGAAGGGTTTTCGGCGGAGGAGGCACAAAGCGACGACGATAATCTGGAGGAGGATAGTAGTGATGAGTCTGACGAAGAAGGACCTTCCAAACAATCTTTGTTGACGGATCTGGAACGAAATGAGAAGAGCGCTAGTGGACTCTCGAAAAGGGCATCTCAATTTTTCGATCAGGATATCTTCAAGGACATTGGAGGTATACCTGAAGAGGAATCTGAGGAAGAAGTCGAAGAGGAAGATGAAGAAGTTCAAGTCGACCTTGACAAGCTTATGAAGGACAGAGTGGTTGAAGAGGAAGAAGAAGACGAGATCATGGAAGAAGCTCCCGAAGCAAGTGACAGCAGTGATGATGAAAATGGGTTCGAAGTCGTAAAACGCAGAGAGGGCGAAGCACAATGGGAAGATGAAGAACCCAAAAAGGATGGACGATTAGGTATGTAGTTTTCTAGCCTATTGACCTTACAGTTACTAACATAACCTTCCACAGACATCGACATCATCACAGCCGAAGCCATGACCCTCGCCCAGCAAATCGCCTCTGGTCAAAAATCCATGCACGACCTCGCCGATGAAAGCTTCAACAAATACGCCTTTAAAGACCGCGATGGTCTCCCCGACTGGTTCCTCGATGACGAAGGCAAACACGATAGACCGCATCGACCAATTTCGGCCGCCGGGGCAGCAGCCATCAAAGAAAAGCTCCGAGCTCTGAACGCCCGACCGATCAAGAAGGTGCGAGAAGCCAAAGACCGCAAGAAGTTCAAGGCAGCGCAACGACTTGAGAAATTGAGGAAGAAGTCTGCATTGTTGGCTGATGAGGAGGGCATGACTGAGAAAGAGAAAGCGAACAGTATTGGGAAGTTGATGAGTAAAGCAGCGAAGAAAAAACCAAGGCAAAATGTGAAGGTTGTGGTTGCTACAGGTGGTAATAGAGGAATTGCGGGCAGACCAAGGGGTGTTAAGGGTAAATATAAGATTGTGGACGCTAGATTAAAGAAGGATGTTAGGGGTCTGAAGCGGGCGGCTAAGAAAAGGAAGTGATCTAATTTAATCAGTGCGGATGGATGTTGGGAATGGACATGTGTTTGTTGTACAATACATTGGGAAGCAAATCTATTCAAGTGTTCAGGGACCCACGATTCGGAGAAAAAAACCAAACAGCAAAACATAATGTTGCAAAGGCTATTCGACTGTCAAATGTGAATTGGACTTTGAAGAGTGTTATGAGGCCAACTAGTTGGGTGGGCGTATTCAATTTTGGTGTTCGGCTTTTTCTCCCGATCGCGAGTGGGCATAACAGTATATTTGATAAGCGTCATGGTTTTAACCTCGCCTTTGTTCGCATGAATTGTTAAACATCGTCCGAAATGTTCGATTTGCCAAATATGCTGCATTATGTATAGCAAAATTGTAGTAATCAATGACCGGGTCTTCGGACCCTTGATCTACACTTTTCCTCCAGACTGGATACATATAAACATGAGTATACGCAACTCTCATCATCATGGTTCGTACAATACAACTACTAAAGCAAAGGCGCCTCGACCCACTCCTTGTAAGATTTGTATCTCCTCTGGTTCCATGAAAAGCAATCCCCGAGATCATCCTCAACTCCTGTTCTCCTATTATCGCCCTTTAAATCATATACTCGTTAAATCTGTAAGCCCAAAGCAGAAAAGATCTATGAACAAAAAAAAGAACGCATTATTTCAAATTAATATTGACCTTTAAAGTAGGATCATGGCGATCACAGAAATGACAACGAAAAGTGGTATCGAGCTAAGAGGTCCTGCGGTTGCTGCCTTAGTAGCTTCACTTTTTCTGTACACAGTCTGATTATTCGTCTCATTCTTTTGATTGCTAAAGAAATATGTACTTGCTGAAACATTACCATTGGTCCCCTCCGGATTCGGGGCCAACATCTGGTCTGGAATGGCACAAATGGCGTTTGCGGCACTGGGGTCCTTGCAGCGCCTTGTCAGGGCTGTCTCACGCACCGAATCCGAAGAATTAAAGTAGGCTTTCACATAGCTGATAGAGATAACGGCATCCTGTGGTGGCGGACCTGACGACCACAGTGGGTTGCCATTGCTCCATTGTGTGATAATCATATGACCAGGCGATGTCGGGACTGCTGTGCTGTTCATCTTTGCCAGAATCTGTCCATCAGCATAGAATATGACGTTTCCAGGGATAAAGTCGATGCGATATTCATGGTAGCCGGTAGTGGGGTTGAAGGGAAGGTTCGCCACAACGTAGTTACCTGTCACAGCAGCGTTGTAACCGGCCTGCACTGATTGCACTGACTGTAGAACAAGATTGACAGGAAATGTATTGTTATCAGCGTTGAATTGAGAAGATAGAAACTCCATATCAATTTCTTGGCTGTCGTTGAAGTACTGAGTTGTAATTAGTATTTGCTACATAGTTGTTCCCGAATTTATCAAGAATAGCTTACCCAAAAGAAAGCTGAACATGTACCAGGAGTCAAAGTCAGCTTCATAGCAGCTCTATATGTTCCCCAGAGTAAATCTTCACGAGCTGAATCCATCTCCGCAGTCTGAACAAATCCATTGGCAGGATCTCCTCCACTGACAGTGAGTTGCACACCAGGATCAACACCAAATTCCCCATTTCCAGACCAGGTATTCTCATCAAGTATAGGATTCGACGTGACTTGCTCAATACTGTAGTTCATGCCGTAAGGACCGCGTCCAGCGGCAGCCGACATATTGAATTGCTGTCGTCTCCAGTCGGTATCTAGAGTGATATTGGGAATATGTAAGAAGTCCGACTCGATAAGGTCAGTGAAGATGTAGGGTTTCAAGGAATCACCGATGGAGGAGGAATAACCGCATTCACAATCTGCAGTTGCATAGCTTGCGAACGACAGGGCCATTGGGAGAATGAACCTCATTTTTGAAAATCGCATTGCGAACGATGGTGGGAAAGAATTCTTTTGCGACAAATGATATTATGATTGTGTGCAGTCAACTGGTGGTACAACGAAAACAAACCAGTATCGTCCCTTGATGTACAAGTTATATGGTATTATCGAAAAATTGAACTGTGGTTGAAATGAAAGTGAATGCTCATCTATCTGTTTACTGAACAGGACATGAAGTATGAGGTTGAAAGGAAAAGAGTGTGTGGGTTTGAAATTGATTGAAAATAGTCTTTACCAGATAGATTTACATCGGAAGATTACTATGGTAGAGTTGAGGAAGTGGTCGTGGCTGTAAAGAAGAGGGGTTGGCGGGGATGATTCGTTTGGAAGAGAAGGTGGGCAGCAGTAGTAGAAGAAGAAGAAGGAGGAGGAGGAGGAAGAGGTCTCTCTGAAGAGAATGAGTGCATCCAGAACGAGTCAATTAATCTATGAGAAAGAAGGAAAGAGGGAAAGAGAGATGGTGTAATTGGTGTATTGTGTTCAGAGTGAAGGAAAGAGCAAATCTAAAACACTGAAGCACGGTGAAAGAAGTAGGTAGGGAACAAATTTTACCTACCAAAACCCAAAACACCTTAAATTACTTACTCTGATTTAATAGTTATTAGATGAGTACTCTAGGTAGGTAAGTGCTACTAGGTTAGGTATTTCTATGCGTGTGTCCGATGAAGATTCTTATTAATCGCTAGGTAATCAAACGCAATGCAAGATTACCTTATACCTAGTAAAACAAATGCAGAAACAAAACCCCCTTCACGTTATACTCACTCCTCACGTGCTTCCTCTTTTCTCTTGCACCGCCAATATTTGATTGTCAAACTCAGAGTCGAGATATTGAAATTGAAGAGCGTTATGAGGTCCAGTTATTTAGTAGGTATATCATTTGGTTTGCGATTTATTTCGTCCATTTCGAAACGGTTGAGGACTCACACTTGGATGGAA
The DNA here is from genome assembly GCA_029531795.1 of Sclerotinia nivalis. Lineage (NCBI taxonomy): Eukaryota > Fungi > Ascomycota > Leotiomycetes > Helotiales > Sclerotiniaceae > Sclerotinia > Sclerotinia nivalis. The sequence goes on from JAPEIS010000002.1 coordinate 2,309,158, forward strand.
TGAATCAAGTCCACCATCGCGACAGTTCGCTTTATTCGCTCTTCTGTTATATCCAGAGAGATTTTCAATCGACTTGAAGCATTCATCATCCGCCACGTAGATTATGTTCACGTCATGTTTCACTGCACATTGAGTATGCAATGCTCAGAAGACAAGTTATAGGAGTAGACATGTAATATCGATTGATAAGATGCTGAGATACTGACTATCTGTACATACACGATCAGTGCTGTCCCGATCCCCATCAGGCGACATTAAATCTTTCTGTGCCCAAGCCGCCTAAGTTCTCAAGTACCAACCAACCAATTCCAATTTCCGCCTCACCGGCATGCAAATAAAATCCATCAAAACTTCAATCGACGCATCAAAACGTTTCGCAAGACCTATGACCAAAAGAGCTTGAGAGAGAAAAAAAGCTTAAAAAAGAACAAACTCAAAAACCAGATGTATATCGAACAAGGTATCTGAGGTGAAATTGAGGACCAGAGACAAAAACAATTAATAAGTGGTAGTGCTAATAGGACAAGGGCAGAAACAACACCAGTGGGCCAGCCATGAGTATGAGTGTAGAGACATTAGGTGCGCCAGGGCGCGTGATATGAGACGAAAATGAAGAAAAGCCCAGTATGCCCGACCAGCCCTGTATTGTTGCCCGTAACCCCTTGAAAAGAAATGCTCATGAGAAAAAAGAATACGAAAGTAAAATCGCTATATGCAAAGAAAGGGAAAAGAAAATGCCAAAGATAAACCGACGACCCTCGCCAAAACCAAGAGTGTGAGGTGAAAAGAGATGAGGGATATCAAAACCGAGTCTATCAAGGAAAAGAAATAGGAAATCATAGCAATCATTAAAGAAAACTCAATCTTAGTACACGCTATCATCAGCGTCATCCATCCCCTGAGAGATCATGGAGGGTGTTGACACGTCCGAAGCTTCGATGTCATCCTCATAGCCCACGAGGGCTTGAGAATGAAGTCGAAAGGATTCTCCCATAAGTTTTGTGATTCTACACATGTTAGCATAATGGCTATTTTGGTGGTGAATGTTATGACTTACCCCCAGACGACAACTTCATCAAGCATGCTACCCCAGACACGAGCGACTGTGGAGCTAAGCTTGGAGCTATAGCCAACAGAATCATCATCAAAGAGAGCTCGGATCTTGTTGTGCATGGCCGTTTCCTCCTCAGTTGGAGGCTCCTCGTCATTTTCCAGGCGATAAAGCCACAAGCTGAGGATTACCATGAGATCTAAGCCACAAAGAGGATGCTCGATACTCCAGTTGGTAGCAGAAGTCCTCGCAACCCAACGAATCCCTTGAACGGCTGCCGTTTCGATGCAGTTATAGCACTCTTGAATGACCTTGATCATCTCGCTGGATCTCTTAACCTTATCCCTAGCATTTGACATGGCAGCAGCGACTTCATATGAGTCGTGATACCTCAAAACCTCTTGGATTGACTTGAGGTCAACCTCAAGACGAGCTTTAGCATTACGGAACAGGGCCATAGCATTAAATATCAATGGATGTCCTTTGTGAGGGGCGTTGAGTGGAACTGAAACGATTTCAGGTTCACAAAGGTCAAGCGACTTCTCCCATGTCTCCAAAGCGAGTCGGAGTTTGAATTCCAGGACCATGTCTTGAAGTGCTTCCGGACTGCGCTTGTGGTACCAAATCTCGAGAAAGAGTGCATTGATCATAACACGAGTTGCAAAAGCACTATAGCGTAAGGATTCACCCTGGAACAGATTGGCATGCGCTTCCATGAATGATGGGATTTCAGCAGCTTTGAGGTGCTCTCTCCAGGTAGCTTCGTCAGAAACGTTGAGGTTCCACATCGCTTCGGTCGAAGGAAGTTGCAGATCCTCAAATTCGTTGAAACTGATGGCGGGAGTATGGTTGTAGGTCAGCGTCAGTAATCCAAAGAAGATGTATACCGCATAGTACGTTCGTCGACAGCCTTCATCTTCTACCCATTCAGATCGGGTAGGCGCAGCACCTTCTCGAGCATCGGTGCGAAGCTTTAGCTCGTAACGGTTACCGGCAACCATGTTAGCAAGTAAACTCTTGATTGAGCAAGCCCATTCCAACCCTTTTGGGTCTCCACTCCAGCTGGCGAAGATCATGTTGAGGAGCGAGCTTTGCATGGTCCACAAAGGACACTTGCGTGAGCTGAAATTTTCCTTGTTTTGCAAAAATTGGTTCACGAGAACCTTGGAACCAATGTGCATCATGTATGCGTGGTCTTGATCAAAGGCATAAAGAGCACCAATGGATAAAACCGCAAGCAGAAGTGGTGGCGAAACTTGCGTAGGTTTGAAGGTTGAGGGATGCAAGAAAGGGAGATGATGATGAAACAAGCTGAAGTAGGTCGAAAGGAATCGGTTCAAATTCGCCAAGGGGGGAAGACGAAAGCCCTCTGGGATTGCTCGCTCGCTATCATGGCCACGGATATTGTCCAAGATAATATTGCGTTCATCATCACCCATAACTTGAGGTGCTCTCATTGCTGCTGCTTCGGAACGGGGTTGCATTGGGGACAGTTGCGGAGTGGAAGTTACTGAAGGAGGTAACGAGTCAATCATCGACTGTAACGCGGGGACGAGTCCATTGTAGCTTGATGACGCCTTGTGTTTAACGATGGGTGGAAGCTGGTTTGGATGAGGCTGCATCGAACTGCCACTTGTGAAAGACGCATGGGAATCTTGGGAACCAGAAGCACCCGAGGTAATTGAATGAGACTTTGGCTCCGTCACAGACTGCGGCATGAAAGAGTCCCACGGGACCTGAGGAAGCGAAATTGCACCCGAAGGATATGTGACGGATGGTTCCATGAGCGGAGTTCCATTATGAGTGAAAGCCATTCCAGGTCTATTCTCATATGGGCCTACGCCTGCATTGCGCATCGCCGCAGTAGCTTTGTGGTGAAGGTCGGTCATCAACATAGCGGCAGTCTCTAGGTCAACTAATCCATCGCTACTGGCCTCGATCTGTTCAAGGGCCGATGTGTCAATAGCGATAGCTGATTTAGCTGAGCCCGATACAACAGATGCCTTCGGGCCGGCACGTCGCTTTACATCGCTATGTAAAGGAACACCGCCGTCTTTAGCGTGTACGGTCCGATCATGTCGGAGCAACAAATCGCGTCGCACAAAGGTACTTCTACACTTCATGCACTTGAATGGGCGCTCCTTAGTATCTGCGATAACGATGTTAACATAATATTTAATTGTCGCGATGGAAAATTGAAAAGGAATTGATGGTTGTCGCAATTCGGTGTCGATGAATCAACCACGCGATTCGATTCAAAGAGGGGAAACTAAAAGGGGTGTAAGGAACATCAAAAAACTTACGTGATCTTTCATGTCTACTACGATGTTCGCTCCTGCTGAAAGCTCTATTACAGAACTGACATTTGTACTTCTTCTCTGGAGCGAGGGGCGACTTCCGTATTGTTGACGTTGATGATGCTGCCGTGGGCAAAATATTCAAGGCTGCGACAGGCATCGTGTTCGAGGATCTCTTTTTTGAGTGGATTACACGCTTCGCAATCGATTAAGCTTCGAAATAGATTCACAGATCGATGGTTGAATATCGACTGACTCGCGAGAAGGGGCGTAAGGCTTAAAGTGTGTAATGCTTGTTGTATATATTGTTCATTTGGTTTGGTCTGATTGTCATAGATGGTTGTTTTGTGTATTGATAACAGAAGCCAGAGGGAATTGTAATGAGCGTAGAATTACGGGGGTCGCGTCGACGAAATATCGAGATATTCAAAGATTCAGTTTTGATTTTGATTTTGATTTTGGCAAAGAGGAATTAATAAGTAATGTGAATCATTAAAATCACAAAATAGTACCTGGTAGTTGGGGAAAATTTTGATAAGAAGAAACAAGAGTGTGTGATGAAAGATGATGGAATGATGGAATGAATGAGGGGTGAAAGCTGTTAAAAGAGAGGGGAGAGGGGAGAGGGGGAGCGATTGAATTTTAGTGAGAAAGGAAAGGAAAGTTAGTTAACTAGTAGGTTAGTAAGTTAGTAAGTTAGTAAGGTTTGTAGGTTAGTAGGTAAAGTTGTGGATCGTCCAAAGAGAACCCGCCAAGTTAGTTGTGGATTTTCAGGGAGAAAAAAATTACATTATTCTTCAATAATAAATTGTACTTATGATAGCTAACCTCAAATTCGATAATACGAGAAGTTATCTACTACTTAAGATAGATTCAGAAACTTTATACCGAATACCGTATACTGCAGTGCATACTGTCATGTTCATATCATTCATATCATATCATGTACTCTCCAATGTCCCAAGTTGAATTCAAATATCAAAAATAATCCCTTAGACTTATTAGATATCTATCTATCTTTCTTACTTATATTGATTCCTTTATATTCTAATTCAGATTTGATGAACAAATACTCTCTATTGTTTAAATGATTTACCTAGAACACCAGATCATCGAATCTTGAAAGAAGTACCGATAGTAATAAAAGTGTACCGGTACCTAATAGTATTGTATGCACAAGTACTATATATCTTATGTATTTGTTGATACATCGCGCGTGAAGAAGTACTCCGTAGATAGAGTGGGAATTATACCTAGATGAGCTAAAGCAACCCGCCACCCCCCTTTGATAGATATTGTTAACATTATTACTACTGGGGTTTCTTTTTTTGTTTTTGTTTTTGTTTCTGTTTCTGTTTCTGTTTCTGTTTCTGTTTCTGTTTCTGTTTTGGTTTTGGTTTTGGTTTTGGTTCTGGTGTTTAGTATCATATTCATTATTTCGGAATCTCTTCTCTGAAAATAATAGCAGCACTACTAGTTAATTCGAGAGCCATGAATGAATGGATGGGTTGAATCAAAATATTAATTAGTTCTACGTACAAGTTCAACCAACCTCAACTGGACTGTGCACTTCCTTCCCAATTTAACTTCAGCTGTTACTTCAGCTTGTTACTTGTTGCATGCATAACTCCCAACATCCCAAAGGTACGGCGTACTTGATTAGAAACTTGTTTGGAGGGGTCAAGTTTTGTGCTGTTCAATGCTTTTGCCCATTTGGTTTATAGCTTTGATGTTTTGGGGCGAAATAGTCCGGGGGGGAGGATTTGCTTTTTTGATTCCATATAGTGTCGCGTGTATTTATTTGACTTGCCATCTTCCAGCTAGGGGTATTTAAATTGATTTTTAATAATCATGAGATGGTTTTTTTTTTTTTTTTTAAATGGCAAAGCCTTGATTTGCTTTTTATCTGGATCTTCAACACTCTGTCAGTCTGTTTTAAGTGTGATTATTTAGTATTTAGATTTGTTGTAAGGGAGGGGAGTACAAGTACAAATGGTCAAATGGTAGGTAAACTTCAATATCACAATTGTTATTTTTTGAAGTCTCGCATGCGACTGTACTTGGGTTAGTGAGATAAAGCATTTTCGAGGTAAAAAAGCCTTTCAGTTCATAATCTTACATTGAAACTTCACGAGTCAAGCATTATATCGAATCCATTCCCACATAAATCCTCACCGCACCCCGATCAATATTTATATCGAAAGTCGGTATGAGCGACCATAAATGCTTACTCCGTTACATTGCTGACTACCAAACTTAACTTGAAGGCTGTGATTGCCAGCGCAACAACTGTTGAGCATTTATGTCGAATAAAGTTCTATTCTCATGGTGACCCCACGTTACGAAAAACAAATCCATCCCACCAGTTGGGCCAACTTGCCACAGGCTTGCCGTCACAGGCTTGCCGTCACAGGCTTGCCGCCACAGGCTTACAGCCCGCAGCCTTTTCCAACGCAAAGGAATTTAAATACATACCTACCTAGGAGGGGTTGCCCGTGTATTGTGGCTAAGAATAACGCGACCGACAATTGGGACACGGGTGTCTACAAGGGGAGTGCAGATTATCATTATTTTTATTGAATTTTGATTAATTCCTTGATCAACTAATAAATTTCAGAAAACAAAAAACGCAGCAAAGCCACTCACTCGCCTACCGAAATTATCTGGTTTATCACGAAATAAATATTATCGCACCCAAAAATTGAACTTTTTATATTTTTTTAACAATCAATCTCTTTCAACCCGTTTTTTTTTTTTCTATTCGGCCAGAGAACACATTCCTCTCCCTTAAAACTTACCCCTCTGCCAGGAGCGGGGAAAGTTGATTCAGGAACAACGCAGAATTTTAATCGTTGTCAGCCCACTATCATTTTCTATGCCGTAAATTCCCATCTTGTTGCCTTTCTTGTACTTTATACTTTTTAATTCTCACCGCTGTGATACCCTTTCCACGAATCCTCGCTGCTTTTGATGGTGGCACAAACGTACATAATAATCGATGTTGCATTTTCAATATTTGGCTAATTCCCACTGGTTCAGCTTGTTCATTTGTTGCCATTTGCTACAAGCTTTTTATTTTATATTTTTACTGTATTTTATATGATTTTCTTTGTTGACCTTAATTTCGAGCTTGATAATTTCATCCTCGACCTTTCATCCAAGTCAACTCAGAATTTGTGATCAACATAGACTTTAGTCTGATGGGTGATCCCGTTGTTTGACTAGAGGACAAACAATATGCCAGGTACGCGAATGATTAAATCCATCATCGGCATCCGCTCGCATTGAACTCTTTTCTGATTTAGGACTAGTGCTAGGAACACTTCCCCGGACCCACCGAGTCTCCCTTATGATTTGGATACACAATTTCATAACCCGGTCAGTGATTGAGGGAGGGGCACAACATACAGCAACAAAGCACTTGAGTCGGGACGGCTCGCAATCGCCTATCAAGATTAGTAATTCTAGCTGACCTGATTCAAGAGAGACGAGGAATTGGACCATTGCGCTACGAACCAACGGTGAGGAAGTTCATTGAAGAGAAGCTCTTTCTGCAGAAGCGTCCAGATCCCAGCCTCTTTGTGGCTCTTTCTGCCCCTCATCGAAAGCATAGAAGGCGTGCTGATAACCTTCCATGACTTCTATCAGACTATACCAGCATTCTGCCCAATCAAGTTCACGGGCCTGCTTAACTTAATTGGGTGCTAATGCCGAAATCATCCTTCACCGGTCAATGCCCTCCGAGACAATGGTTTCCTCCGGAAGTAATGCAATAAAAATAATCGAATCTGATGTCTTTTTCATACTTCATAAGTGGAATATTCAAGGATTGTATCAATCTGCCATGTTCGTCCTCGTCCGCCTTGACTATTCCAAAGCACTGATATCCAATCAAGTTTAATGAAATGAGACAGCTTCCACGGCAGAAACGGGTACTAAGGATCCAGGAGACGGATTTTTGGGTCCTCGTGTTTTCAGTCCGCCCATTCGGGGGAGGCTATCCGGTAGCATCTAGAATGAATAAGATCATCATAACAAGGAGCAATCCATACTTTTTCCAGCGACAATACTATGAACCAAGACTTATCACTCGTTACGGTTTCTCACTACCATAAGGTCTAGCAGGCAATTCACGTGGCACCTCTTCACCGATTAGTGATGGAAAATCCAGAACCTCGATTTCGACATGGGAATCTATACACCCACGACACCGCCAGGTACATTATCGCAAAAAGGGAATCGGCAAGACGACCAAATTGTACAGTTCACAAAGAAATGTGCATAAGTAGCATTACAACACAATCTTACATATGCAAACTCCACCGATAGATAGTTAAGAAAAAACTTCACCGCTGAGATTGTTACCTGGACAACAGTCGCATGATCATGGAACCCCTCTTCAAATACTACAACTCATCCCCTGCCTACATGTCAATTGCCCAATCAAACGTGGCCGGGCTTGGTTCTTCAAGCGTTCGTTATTCACATCGAAAAGCGTGTGTTTTCAATGACCCAAACTGGATTGAGGGTTTGCGGTCAACCCAGGTTTCCGATGTCCGAAATTGGGCTTAGACAGGCTCAGCACGAAAAGTTTTAATAGTTACAACAGACAGACACTATGTTGACTTTCAAGAGTATTCGACATTCTTCCCTCGAAGAAAAAATAGGTCGCCTAGTTACTTTTGCGACACGATCTTGGCGCAGCAGGCTTTGTTAAAATAATTGCTCCTGCACTTCAAACCTCACGATCTCTTTCAGGGTCTAGACACCAAACATGCACGGCAACGAATCTTTCTAGCACGAAATGCGGTTTCGAGAATCTCCACAGCTCGGAACCAGATGGATCACCTACGCACCCGGTAGATGGACTCTCGTGCGCATTCATGCCTTTACCATCTCATCTTATCGAAACCCCTCCATCACCCTAGCAAAGTTGAAAGTTACAGGCTCCTTCGTACCTCCACCCCACCCCTAGAACACAAGGTCCTAGTCTCTTATATTCGTATCTTCCTTCATTTATTCTACCCTCCTTCTAGAAACATTCTAGAAGCGAAAAGGTTGGTCCCCTGGGAAAGCTGAAACTTTCATGTCTTCAACAGTTCTATGTTACAGTTGTACACGAATTGCGTCGTTGCCTTCTTTTGGTGTGACTACATCTTACAAAACAAGTCAATAAATCATTAACCCGATTACGTGGGAGGGAAAGAAGGGGGCTGCAATGCTTACTTTCGTAGATGGAGGGAAATTAATGGAACAAAAATAGATTCAAAGGTAAAAGGAGTTCTGAGGAAATGCATGCGCCCGAATAATGTGCTTGCGCCAACGCAAAGGCGACCTACCTCACTACACGCCTGAGTTCTGAAAGTACAGAGGTAACCGCTGATATGTTTTCGTCATAGCTCCCGTTCCCGTTCCTGTTAATGGAATCAATCGATACATCGAGACCGATGGAATGAGCAGCGGCAAGCCGCCGGATCTTATATAAACTCCAACACGAATCCTCGGTCGGTCCGAAACTCTTTATGTACACAAGAGGCGCAATATATAGAGAACGCAAAGAAACAGCTAAGTGCCATACTATCCTCCTTCCCATCCATATGTAAATCCACCAGACCCCACATCCATTCATCTAATATATCTTGGCTTATCTTCCACCAGTTCTCTCTCGAGAGAACGTTTGGGGAAGTGAACTCACGTGTTGGGATGTTATACCGATTGCAAGAGGGGGAAAGCGAATCCGGGGTTGAATGAGCGTATAGTTGAACTTGGTTGCCCGTGTTTGCTGCACTAATGTCATGGATCCCACGCACTAGAATTAAATCGATGACGATTGCTCTGAACGGACTTTGTTCCATAGATAGAGTTATAGTAATCATTGAAGAAATCGCCGATAAGGTAGAGTGACCGTAATTGATGCATGCCGTGAAGAGTTACCTCGTGGTGAACGTCCTTCTCTCACATGGCACCAACACTGAGGAGACCGCAGCATGTGGGGCGGGATCAGAAGTCGGGAATCATAATTTATCTAGAATCTTGGGAAAGGACTGCGAGTGGAGACTGAAATGATTTTCGGAGATTCTAGATCCAGTTTTCAATCTTAGGATGGGTTCAATAACAATCTTTCAAAAGATCTAATTGAGCAGAATTGCCTTTATTCGCACGCCTTTATAAGGATGAATTCATTTCATACCGTATTCAAGATATAGGAAGAGGAACCTTGGAAGTTTTCTGATAAAGTCCATTTCTACGGTAAAGTGGGAGGTGTGGTATTGTGCTCATTAATCGTTGGTGTCTACCTACTTTGAAATCAGATTCAATTTCCCCAAAGTGATACTGTAGCTGGAAGAGAGTTAAGATGGATACCTTTATTCGCTCTTACTCCTACCCCCAACAGTGCATCATTACCTAGGCGGCTGGTGTTATTGTGCTTTGACAGAACATTTACAATACTGGTGATGTTTGATCTTGCTGGAGCATTACCCAAACGATTTGATATTCCTCTCCTTTTCGTACTCGATACTCTTCTTCTTTCCAGGGCCCGCTCACTCACCTGCACCTCTTCCAAAAGAATAACAACCTCAATAATAACTGGTTATATCTGGTTTTATTGGGGCATTGTTGCGCGCAGTTGGTTGTTATTTACTAAAATCCTTCCAAAAATTATCATCAATAACACCACTTTCACCAGTGCATTTCTTTTTTTTTTGCCTCCCTGATGCATTGAAATCGTTTGTGATTATATATTTTACTGATCCATATAGATCTTATTGTTGTTTAAAATCCGTCTTGATTTTTTGTTTGGTATTTTTGAATAGTTAATTATTCTATCTCTATACTAGTACTTCTCATTCTAATACTTCTCGATTTTTGTCCTTTTCAAATCCACACTTATCGACCCATTCAAAAATCATTTCAGCCAATAGATATCCCACTTTCCCCCCCTTCTATCCATTATCAAATAATCTATCTGCTATAGATACCTACCTATACCTATATTTCGTACTCTTCAAATATATAATCATTCTAGTTTGTTTCTTCAAAATACTCATACATTATTTATTTTTATTCTTCTAATAAATTCTACTTGCTGTATCTTTATTCAATATCTCTGGAAACATCTACAGGACACAAAAGGAAAGAAATATATATCAATTATACTTACAAGAACAATCAATAACATACCAAGTTTCTTCATTGGTTCAGATCATCAAAATCCTTCTCTCCCCAAATAAGACCCTTGTATACCTTACTCACTACGATCTATACCAACCACCTGCACCTTTTCGAGTTTGACTTCCTCATTGAAACGGTCCCTTCAACGCCAAACTACTACCGGTACTGCGATTTGCGATTTTGGCGATAACGAGGCAAACCTCTCCAATAAACCTTACCCACCTTTATTATATTTTCTTCGACTTGACTTGGATATATCATAATACCATATATCAAATATCATATACCATTCATTTACATATATACATATACATATGTATGTATATGAAGGAAGTGGTGATCGAACTACTATCGTTCAGCTAATCGATGTTCCACTGACCATAACCGCCCGAAGTCTCTCCAATCATTATCGAAATTGATCGACAGCACCCGACAAACTACCTCGCTCTACCCCTCCTCTGCGAGATCCATATGCAATATATGTTTTATAATTTCAAAAGCGCGTACATCTACTTAGGGCGAATAAACATGAGTTGAAGATGTTAATGAATGACACAGACCGTGGTCTCGGTAACATATTCAGAAGGAAATACCTTTGCAACTTCCCAGTCGAGTAATACTCTCGACTCTTTTACACAAGGAGAATTCACTTCATTCTAACGGCAAATATACTTCGACTTTCCAAATTACCTCGAAGGAAACACAGAAATCTCGAAGTGCTGGAACATTACCGCCACTAATGAATGGGTTATTAGGGAACGCTCCGCAAACCAATATGTACGTGCGAGCGTTATACGACTACGAGGCCGACGACCGAACAAGTCTCAGCTTTCATGAGGGGGATATAATACAAGTAATTACACAGTTAGAAAGTGGCTGGTGGGATGGAGTCATAAATGGTGTGAGAGGATGGTTCCCAAGTAATTACTGCCAGGTCGTATCGGGTCCTGAAGATGTCCTGGAAGGCAAGCCGAATGGGGTTGGAATAGGCACAGATGATGATATCGACGACGATGAAGACGACGATGAAGAATACGAAGAGCAATACGATGATGATGGGGAAGAATCAGAACGTGATGACTTCTCGCATTTGCCTACAACCGGAGGGAACAGCAATGGAAGATCAGGGGCAGATTTCTGGGTACCTCAAACGACTGCCGATGGCAGATTATTCTACTTTAATACGGAGACTGGCGAAAGTAGTATAGAGCTACCATTAGAATCGCCATCTTCATCAACAGAGATTGGCCCTAGAGATCGGATGAATGTCAATATACCAGTGAAAACGAGGCCGCCGGCAGAATTGATGGCGCGAGGATTTATAAATGAAACTGACGATGAATCAGAAGGAAATTCTGCCTCCGAGCTAGACGGAGAGTCTATCATGCTTGCATCCAAACCCTCCTTTGTATGTTGCCTGCTCTAGATAGTTATTTTTGTGTCTGCTAACACCTTTCAGCCCCGGAAGAAGCGCAGAACTCAATTATCTGAAGGGGTGTCTCCAGCTACCTCCATGGACTCAATCAATGGCACATCTCCTGGTACTCGCTCACGAGCCGATACGTTCAATACACCAAATGTATCCTTGACCGCAATGCCAATAATGGGCCCGTCTACAACCTCTTTCACGACTCCCGCTCTTGGCCCACCACACGCTGCTACTTTGCCTCGATCATTCTTTGATGATGGCTCCGCTGCGCCACTGACATGGAATAGACTCGTTGCAAACATGAAAAAAGCTGTGGATTGCTATCGCGAAGCCATTAATAATCATGATCGCTCCGAGTACGTTCGCCGAGCTGAAGATATCTCCGATCATCTGCGATTATTACTAGCTGCCGGTTCTGGCACCACTGATAATCATTCTGGCCAGCCGTCTATTATTTCTACCAACAAAGCTCTATACCCCCATTTTCGGGACATGATGTCCAAGTTCTCGAAATTGGTGATTTCCTCTCACATCGCTGCTTCTGATTGGCCTAATTCGGAATCATATCAAAAATGCTTGCAGGAAGCGGACGGCGTACTTCTAGGTGTCTTCAGCTACGTCGAGGTCGCCCGCCAGCAGCGAGGCGAGGATATACCGCGATTGCTACCTGGCTTTGTCGTTGGTAGCACTATTGGTGGTAGCTGGCAAAATAATGGACTTGGATCTAGAGACCCACTAACATCTAACTTTCTTGATGAGGATGAGAATGTAGTTGAACCTTCTGCAATCTTGGATGCGAACTTGATGGAGAGGCTTGACGATTTGAAGAGAATGTTAACATCTAGCATCCGAAGATTGGAGGAACATCTCGTACTCACCGACAAAATCATTACCCCTTACAGACACGAACTGATTGGTAATAACGTCTGTTCGGCCGCTCAAAAAGTTCTCGAGATGTTCAAGCCATGGGTTTCCACGGTTGAATCCATCAACTTGTCCTCTCTTGGCGATACATTTCAAAACCCCCAACTTATTGACTTCGCCAAACAGAAGCAAAGTTTGTATGATAATGTATCCGACTTATTACTTGGATGTCAGGCCGTAGCTGGCCCCTTGGGAGATGAGTGGGCGGAAGTCCGCGGGGAGTCACTAGAGGGGCGGTTGAATTATGTGCGCACGTGCTCGAGATCCTTGGAAACGAACTCATCGCATATTGGCTTCTCGCTGCAGCTTCTTGGTGAGCTTGTTCAGACAGCTATGCAGCAGGTTTTACCTATCGAAGAGAGAGCAAAAAGTCTAAGGAGGGGTGATAGCGCGCCCTACGAGCGGCCGCATCAACGATCAGATTCACGGAATCCATTACTCCGTCCCAACCTAACAGAAATTGGGAAGTCTCAAACTTACTCTGAGGGTGATCAAGTTCTTCCGTTTCGAAAGGAGAACTCCAAACTCAGGAAATTCTTTGGTGAAGAGCCCACCAGAAGAGATGCCCCAGACGAGACGCCAGACTGCCTAAAACTCGACCACGAAGATGATATTTCTTATGATACTAAAGTGCAGCCTCCTATCCCGAAGGGTGGTACGCTTGTAGCATTGGTTGAGCAACTGACACGTCATGATAAGCTGAACTCGGACTTCAACAACACCTTCTTACTAACGTATCGGTCTTTTACAAATGCCAGGGAGTTGTTTGAGCATTTGGTGAAGCGCTTTCAAGTACAACCTCCTGAAGGTATGCCCCCAGGAGATTATGAAACTTGGGTGTCCCGAAAACAAAAGCCAATCAGGTTCCGAGTTGTCAACATTTTGAAGTCGTGGTTTGAGTCTTTCTGGATGGAGGACCAAAGTGACGATACCAAAGCCCTCATAGCCAACGTCTACACATTTGCCCGTGATACTGTGAAAGCTACGGAAACACCAGGGTCCGGTTCGTTAATGACTCTGTTAGAACAACGGTTGCGGGGACAGGAAGCTACAGCCAAACGTTTGGTATTGACTTTGAACCATTCCACGCCCCAGCCAATCATGCCCAAAAATATGAAGAAGCTTAAATTTTTAGATATTGATGTGACGGAATTTGCACGTCAACTTACCATTGTCGAGTCAAGGCTCTATGGGAAGATCAAACCCACAGAATGCTTGAATAAAACTTGGCAGAAGAAAGTCGGCGAGAACGACCCTGAGCCTGCTCCGAACGTCAAGGCTTTGATCTTACATTCTAATCAGCTAACGAATTGGGTTGCCGAGATGATTTTGACGCAACTCGATGTCAAAAAGCGAGTTGTGGTCATCAAACATTTTGTTCTTGTTGCTGATGTAAGTCGTACCTCTTATGACTTATCTTCACTCTTCCTAACCTGTTCTAGAAATGCCGTGCTTTGAATAACTACTCAACTCTCACTTCCATCATTTCTGCCCTTGGTACGGCACCAATCCATCGACTAAAGAGAACCTGGGATCAGGTACCTGCCAAGACCTTGGCAGTATTGGAATCTATGCGTCGCCTTATGGGCAGCACAAAAAATTTTGGAGAATATCGAGAGAGTTTGCGTCTTGCCAATCCTCCATGCATACCCTTCTTTGGTAAGTTCCAGTTGCCTGATGTACCGTGAGAAGCTAATATCCACAGGTGTGTATCTTACTGATCTTACATTCATCGAGGATGGTATACCCTCTATCATCAAGAAGACTACATTGATCAACTTTGCCAAACGAGCAAAGACAGCTGAAGTCATTCGCGACATTCAGCAATATCAAAATGTACCGTATGGCTTGCAACCAGTTCCAGAACTCCAGGAGTATATATTGAGCAATATGCAAGCTGCGGGAGATGTACATGAGATGTATGAGAAGAGTTTAGCAGTTGAGCCACGAGAGCGTGAGGACGAAAAGATAGTCAGGTACGTTACGGGCTCCTGAAACTTGGTGATTGCGGACCTCTATCGCAACATAAAACAGAAGATAGACCCATACTTACACGAACAACAGGGTATTGGCCGAATCAGGCTTTCTATGATCGCCTTGTGTTACGCATGTAAAAAAAAATCCGACGGCCACATTGCCTGTGACCAGAGAGCACCAAACCCTACTTACGAACCACCGATTACGAGTCACCACGACACACCTGGTCGCGAGACCTCAGTCTGTCACGATTTCATACAAGTGCATCAACGACAGCACAATAAATCTGTTACTTGCCAGGCTTCGTATATAATAACTTACATGATTGAATATATACCTCGGGTGTACACACCGCAGTTGGGGCAGGGTTTCAAAGCACTCATGGATGTTATCCATTTCGGACAATCTATGAGGTTTTTAAAATGCCAATCTTGATGACCAGGGTGTCTTCTTCAAGCGAGAAAAAACAAGGATCAAGGGACACTTTACAATAATTTGGTAGCATGGCATGGACATAATATTTTCCTTAATGCTACTATCTAGGGGGTGCTACTGCCGGATAAAAAAATAAGGTGCAGCAGGTAAATGGAGTTGAAATCTTGAAGGAAGACATGTAGTGCGGTACTTTATCTATCTGGTGCGATTATTCCGAAACTAAAATCGAAGACATTTACTTGAAAGCATTGTGTTTACCTATAGAAGACTCAGTGGGATTAGTAGGGGATCTCGATCAATAAGGGTAGGCGGGACTCACTTTGGAGGCTCAAGGAACCGGCAAGTTAACATTGAGGTGTAACGGCTGGTATCCCTTTCAATTTTCTATTGAGACGTAAAGATGGCCGGGCTTCAAGTTCAATTGGTTCGACACTTCATCATGATGGAGTATGGAATAAAATCTTGTTCTGATATCAATTATGTCGTTGTTGTGCCATATGAACATTACATATGAACAACAGCAGGATGTGCATGGGATAACAGTGTTTCGTTGTCTAGAATATTTTCAAGTATCTAGTGTATCTCATTTCCGTTGTTCTGGAATACAAGTTGAAGTATATGGCTTTACATAGATGCAGCTGGAATGATATTTGCGCGGCTGACATAGCGCAATACTTCGCTATGCCAGGTCAGTTTGATGAGATGATATGCTTCAAGTGAAGCATTTAGATATAAATTTACTTCGGTGTTATAACTGTCATTCGATCAAAACATCATTGCTTCAACTGTCTGAGACTAATCCACAATTCCCGAGTGAATTTCGAAATCCAAGGAGAGTCATCGGTGGGCCTACCGAAGGATAGGGAGTTTACTTTGGGATATAATTCCGTGGTACCCCATCGATATCACGTTCATATGAGTGATTATTAGCCATCACATTTTGATGATTGCGACTTTTGCTGCAAAATAGCCACGACCTCGAGATATCCTTCTTCGGCACCTGTGCACAACCATTTTCATTATTGTATAAGCACAAAGTAGACATTTTCTATGCACTCAATACTCACTGGGACCCGAGTCAGGTCACTTTGCTCTTTCTTGGCTACCGATGATTGCTTCATTTGTTACATGTTCATTCCCAACACAAATATTATGTTTCAAGTCTGTCTCGTCCAATAACTTGGCCTTAAGCATTCCTCCACTCTTCACCGGCCGTCTCTACATTTGTATGCTGCTCCGATTCTACTCTCTACAAACAAATAACATATTAAACTTACTTTAAGTTTCAACCCTATCTTCACAACTTCACCTTCGTAGTTGCAAGGCGAGAACCCACTTGCGAAATTTAATGGCGATCTCACTCGATGCATCTTTGCAAATAGTGGTCTGGGAAAGAGAATGATTTCAGTTTCCAGCTCGCTCTGTTCAAGTAAAAGAACACGAGGAGCTGGGGAAAATGTGGTGAGCGAAATCGTTGACTTCACAATCGACGGCTCCAGGAATGACAAGAACGAAGAACCATGAGCGCGAAATTTCGCTGCAACATGCACTGGGAATGTCACAAGTGATATTTCTGAAGGCAGTCTTAACGGAGGGTCCTTTCGCCCGCCAGGTAGGACAACCTCATGTATTTCTGCGGTCTTCAACTCTGTAGTCGCATGGAAGTGCAGTAAAAAATCTCCTTTAAGTGCTGGCTCTAGCTCGACTCTAAAGTTGATATCTTCGCTGGCACATCACTTTGTCCAAAGCACCAGCCAAGGAGATCTCGCACACAAAACAGCGACCTTGTGGATGAGGCATCGACTTCGAGCCACCTAACAATATTCCCAGCTGTTACGGAGATCATAAAATGATTGACCACTTGGCAACCGAAGGTCCAGAAAACTCCGCGATCAACTGCCATGAGTATGCGTTGACAGCCCCACTGCGTTTAATGTTGTCCAGCAGAAACATTCAATTGATATTTATGGAGTATCTGCCTCGGTATCTCAAGTCGTGTCAAGGGTCCAGGTATTGGAGGCTGACACTGCGCGTTCCATTTTGCGTCACGAAGCACAATATACCAACATAGGACATCGGGGCTTATCACAGTTACTGGCGAAACAACGACGTTGTCTAACAACGACAGCGCTGAAAGCAACCCGTGTTTCCCACCAAAGTAATTGACCGCGACTAATTAGGTTAAGCAAATAGCATTAAGTACCCTATGTATAGAGAAAGAATATTTCCTAAAGCCTAAATGTGTAAAAAGGCCACCGGAAATTGGCGTGAAAAATGCATACGCATAAAAACCTCTCGATACCCCTTAACACTTCGCCCAGTTGTACCTAAGCCACCACTCGCACGATGCAAAGATCAACTAGATGTAGAGGGTTTGTAAGTAGAAACGAAGCGAAAAGGAGCAGTGTAAATATTTAGAATCAATTTACACGCGGCTCAGTAATAGATTGATGGCAAAGCAAAGACTCACTCTAGGAAGAACAGATGATCCTCGACACGGCGCAGAAGGGGTGTTTCGTAAAGCAGAGTCGGAGAATAAGATTGGAATGAAAGAGAAGAAATCTTTGACTCTAGACGAAGTTTTGAATACAAAAGAGAAGAACAGGGATCGTAATAATGAGTTTGATAACGCCGCGAAGGCCATACTTGGGATCAAAGAAAAGCAGCAGAAGCCGAAATTGTTGAATGAAAATGAAAATGAAAAAGGACCAAATTTTTGGTTAAGTACAATCATTTCTCGGGTAGAATTTATTCATACTAAAGGGTTGTATAAAGAAACTCCACATGAAAGAATCCTCTATCTTAAGGTTATTAATTACACCCACAATCCTTGAAAAATAAGTGTATGACGCTTTCAGTATATAGTGGTTGGTTGCATTGTTGATTGGCTGGACTTGCAGTTATAGAGTACTACTTCCCTTCCCTACGAGTATTTATTTACATCTTGTGAAATCGGTTAGTGGTAGCATTTGTGCTAAGTACTAACCTTAATAAAGTTAGGCCAATTTTGATAGATCGGATGGAGCTTCTTCCGACATCTGCAGGTGCCGCTGCCAACATTTGTAATCATCATCATCATCATCATCATCATCATCATCATCATCATCACCATCATCATCATCATCATCACTTCACTTCACTTCACTTCACTTATCATAGTTTTCTTTTTGAAATAGGTACAGTACCTACTTACCTAGTATCGCCACTGGTACTTGACTTTTAAGCTATCATTCAAACTTTCTCACAAGCTTCGGGAACTACTTGAGCCGGTCTAAATGTGCGATGTGATCGATATCAAACCATCACTGTAGGTTGGACTACTGGGAAAGCTATGTTATGGCATGCATGGCTAAGATACTAGTAGCCAGTAGGTATAACCTTTACCCCAAATTTTATTCTAGGGAAACGCTGGTGACCAATACAGTATGGTTCAAATTGTTCGGACTGTTAATATCCGGTCAACCTTGTCAATCCTCTTTCCACTATTCTCTAGAAGGCTGGGGCCGTTGGGCTGAATAAACATTAGGTTATGAACAAAATGAACAAATGCAGGTGATCATTTGAGAGATTGAGAACCAATCCTATCTTTTCAACAGCATCTCGCGATTTCCCCGTATGTTAATAACTTTTAAGTTCGGGAACTATCAACTAGTTCGCGGCCTGGTGTATTGCCGGTCAACTTTATTACTTGGTAGGTCAACAGTGAGACATATACTCAGGGACGAATGAATCATTCGGAAAGGTCAAGGTCCGAACAGAAGTCTCCCATCATCATGGAACTTACCAACCCTATATATATTTTGCTTATCTTCCCATTGATATCATTCTCTCATCAACAAGCAACTTTGTCCTTCTCTTCACTGTCCAGTCATAATACGTCCAACAATTGTCTAACCACAATCTCTCTTCACGCCAATCAAAAGCATCATGCTTTTCTCTGTCACCACGTTCATTGCTATTGCCAGCATCTTGGATCTTGCTTCAACCCTTCCAACCAAAAGACAGGCAGGGCCAACCGACGCAGATATCCTTCAATATGCCCTGACTCTGGAGCATCTTGAGAATGCTTTCTATAAAAAAGCTCTCTCTGAAATGCCAGAACAGATGTGGCTCGACGCAAATTTTTCACCTTCCTTCTACAACCAGTTAAAATTCATTGTGCATGACGAAGAGGCCCATGTTGTCTATCTTCAGACTCGTCTTACTGCTGCAGGTGCAGCCCCTGTTGAAGCTTGTGAATATAAGTTCCCATTCACGGATCCAAAGTCATTTGTCGCTCTCGCTTCGGTCATCGAAGGTGTTGGTGTTTCTGCATACCTCGGAGCAGCAGCCGATATTACAACAAAGGCCTACCTCACCGCAGCTGCTTCTATCCTTGCCACGGAAGCTCTTCATCAATCCACTGAACGTAACGCGAATGGGGAGATTCCAATGGCCAACCCCTTGTCGACACCTCTTGGACTTGACGCCGTCTACTCCATCGCGTCATCTTTTATTGTCTCTTGCCCATCCACCAATGCCGCGTTGCCTGTAATGGCCTACTCAGCTCTTGCTCTCAAGTCCGGTTTGCCTACTGCACCAGGTGCCAACATTGCGCTGGTACCGGAGACTATTCCTTCGGGAACTTTCTACACTACCTTCGTTAGCGGACTCGATGCTATCGCTGTTGAAAGTCAAGTCGGCAGTGATGGTTTGATCATGAATGCCGTTCCAATGAGCATCTCGGGACAAAGTTACGCCTTCTTGACCAGAGATAAATCGGGCAACTTGACTGATGCCAACATCATTGCTGGTCCAGTTATTATCGAGGTTACACCTGGTTCACCAACTTTTAACTTGATGGTTATTTAAAACCCTGATTTTTTGCACGGAGGAACTGATGGAGGTGTAATGATGTTGATATCTCTATTAGAGATGTTTATTAATTAATGGTTTGAATGAATATATAATATGTATTCTTATATATAGAATAAAAGTATCTCTAATAAGCTTTTTAACTTCGGTATTATTATATATGATAAAAACTTTTTCTTTCGAAATATTATATAAATCGTTAAGATTTAAATTATTTTATATTTCGAATTATTTCAATTCGGTATATAACTTTATAAAAATTAATCAAATAAAACAAAAGTGATATTATAATAATATTAATTAAGTGTTTTCCAAGTTAGTAATTATTATTGAAATTAAACGATTAATTATTAAATAATAATTACTTGAATATATTTTTGATCATTCGAAGTATAAATTAGTTTTCTATTATAAATTAATTTTCGTCTATTATAGTACAAATATCTTCTTCGAAATAAAATCATAATAAAGTTATCTATAATTATATCACTTATTATAAATATAAATAATATTAAAAGAAATATTTTAAATTAGAAATCATTTTTATAAAAAAAATATTAAAAAATCAATCAAAATTATGAAATCTAAAATGTTTTCGAAAAATAATAATTATAATATAAATACTATAAAAAATTGATAAATTAAAGTTTAATTGTTTTTTTAGAATTTAGAATTAATAATTGAAAGATCGATAAATTTAAAGAGATTCTATTTAAGAAAGAAAAGATACTTAAATAAACTCTATCATCTCGTTTATATTTTCTATTCTGTTTGAAATTTCCTATTTCGGCTAAGAGAGTTTTCAAAACCGGAAAACTAAAGTATAAGGGCCTGTTTAGTAGTCGAAAAATTTCTAATATATATAATATTTAAAGGGTAGTATTTGAAATATTATTGAATTTATATTTGATAATCAATATTTGAATACTAGTATTCAATTACTAGTATTTATTTTTATATAAAAAATTTAAATATTAAATATTTGTCACGGGTAATCACATGATACCTAATCACATGACTGGTGATCTACGATCATTATACCTCTCATTTCATATTAGTTATCAGGCTCTTCTAGATCTTATCGATTCTTACAATCATCAATTCTCTTCTGATATACTATAAATCGAAATCTAGTTTAATTGATACCTTTTATTGATTAGATAGCTTTTATTAAGTCTATATATACCATCCTCGATTCTTAAAATTAAGAGCAAACTATTCAAGATAGTTTTCATTCAATATATATTTAACTCTATCATTTCAATATAATCATCTTCTTCCCGATCTCTCAATATATTTTGTAATCGTATTATCTTATAATAATTATATTGGAGATCACGTATATAAAAGTGATAAGCTTTATATTTGGGAAGTAATGACTCGTTGACTATATGTAAATAAGCAAATATATAATTATAGTAGTTTAAATAAGGTTTTGTAATGATTTTGATTGGTATATAATTGATGATACTTATCACGGTGGTGGTAGGGTGCTTTAAGATATAATGATATTCTACGAAGAAGGAAGAAGATACTAGAAAGAGCGCCGATTATATAGGGAATGGATACCTTAAGCAACTATACAGACTAACTAGAAACGGATTACGAATCTATAACAATACTCTCTTCTTCAAAGTCTAATTTGTTCTCAAATTATTAATAAAACCTTTTTTGAAAAACAATTATTCAAGCAAAATCTTATCCAAACACCCCAAATTCCTAAATTGTAAAACCATCTTTCAAATTTTAAGATCATTTTAAAATTTGGGATACTATTTTTCTATTCAAGTAAATTATATTTTCTTTCTTGTTGATCATTATAAAGTTTTTGTAAAAGTTGAAACTAACAATAACACTACAGCATCTAAATGATTCAAGATCTATAATAGTAATTCAGGTTTCTCAAAATATAAACGATAATAATCGATTAAGATCTTCTTATTGCCTTTTAGATTTGATACTGATTGCTAGATTGGTATATAGTATTTCTATTTGATTTGATAATGATAGTTATTTTCATTATAATTATTAAGTATACTTTCAAATATCTATTTCTGAATTGGTTTTTCCTTTTTGTCTTCTTTTTCGAAGATTCTATTTCTTGTAGTTTTCGATTCCGATTCGTTAATTAAAGTTTACCCTAGGAAATAAGGTTTTGGATATACTGATCTTAACAATGAATAATAGAATATTAGAAAGATTTATATATTTTCTAATAACTCAATTAAATAAATGTATAAATAAATCTTTATTATTTTATATAATCTGATTTATTTATTATTAAGCTTTTTTGTTTTATAAGATATCTTTATGTTTTTTGTATTCATATATACTTTTTGTTCTTTTGTATATTATAACGAATCTGATCTGTTTGTTACGATCACGGATCTTACAATAATTGATCGTGTGACTACACGTTATGATTTGATCGAATTAGTATGAGATTAAGATGGTCGTAGGAACAAACGAGCACAGGCCATATTAGTATCAGATTATGTGATAAAACATTGGAGTCTCGAAGGCTCCCAGCGCTCCTGAAGTATTGGAGTTTCGAGGGCTTTTAGCGCTTCTGAAGCATTAGAGTATTGGAGTTTCGAAGGCTTTCAACACTTCTGGAGCTTTGGAGTTTTGAGGGCTTCTGGGGCTTTCGAATATAGAGGTTTATGTAAACAGGATGGATTCTTTTATTTGTAGAGCTTTGTATTCAAGAATAATCTTTAATAGAAATCATTATGATCTTTTTATAAGCTCTTTGATCATTTCTTAGTGATAAAGGATTGTAGCGGTATAATACTTTGAGTATTCTTATTAATTCAAATACTGATTTGGTATATCTTATTTTGCTATATCTTTGTAAGACCCTGTTATTAATATCCCTTTGAATAATAATAATAACGATAATAATAATAACGATATCGAATTATCAGATACTGATTCTGTCCTAGTATAGATTATGGAAATTTTACGAGTAGTAGTACCTGATAAGTATTATAGTAATCGAAGGGAACTCGAAATTTTCCTATTTTAAATTGAAATGTATTTCAAATTCAATATTGTCAAATTTGTAATTCCTGATAGTTATAGTTTATATATTTTCTTTTATTTTTGTAAAGAAATAGCCAAATGAATTCAATTTTATTTTAGAGATTACTTTATTAAATCTAGAGATCATTGTATAACAATCATACGAACTATTTTCGAAAGCTTTGCAAAATTCAAAAGAGAAATCAGACGAATATTTAGAGATATCGACGAAATTAAGATAGTCGAATGAAATCTATTTGTTTTAAAACAAATCAAAGCAATAATCAATTATGTTACGGAATTTAGGCGATATATTAATCAAATTGAATAGAATTAGTAAGCTTTGTTAAATTATTTTTATTGTGGTTTTAAGAATTATATAAAATTAGAATTTGCAAAAAGCATCGAATCTATGAATATCAATGAAATGATAAAACTCGTAATCAAAATCAATAATTGGTTTTATGAATATTAGTAAAACAAAAAGTTTTAAAATCATTCAAATCAGAATTATAAATGAAATAAAGGAAAATAATATTAAACTAGGAATGAAAGCTATAAAGATCTGATAAAACTGGATACTATTATTCAAAGAAAACCATTCAAAAAAGAAATGGATAGATATAGAAATAAGAAATTATATTTCGAATATAGGTAACCAGAATATAGAACCATAATTCATTACTAAAAGAAATAAGAAAACTTCAATCGGAATAAAAAATCTTGAAAAAGCAAGAAGTAATTCAATGTGATATTTGTATCCCAGTTATACGCTCTAAGTTGTATGGATTTAGACTTTAAAAAGCAATTAAAGGATAATCAAATCGAAGAATCAGAAGATTCAAAAAAAGAATCAATTTTGTAGATCGATCGAAAATCAAGTTCAAAGGAACTTTGGATTATATAGTATATCGATAAATGGAATCATCGAATTTGGAAATTTGAAAAAAAAAATGAAGATATTTATAGCAACGATTTAAATATAAAAGGTATTATAAAAGAAGAAACCTATAAAACAAGAATCATCAATAAATACAGAATCTTATAATATAGAGTTATAATCAATTCCTTTTTTGTCGAAAGAATCTTATATTATTATATGAAAATACCAAAACAAAAAGAAATATAAAAAGTTATTTATTTTTATTACAATATTAATCATTCTATATACAAGATATACTTAGTATAATAGGTAAAGGATGAATATTTGATACAAACCCAAATTATACAACCTCTACAAACAACAGGATATTTTCTTTGGGTTATACAAAGATTGCTTCTAATTACCAAATGAAAAAACATATTCAACGATAAGGTTTCAATTAATCAAACAATCATAAATAATAAAGAAGAAGATTGCTAGAACGTTTCTCTATCTGATCAATTAAATCGCTTAATTGACCAAACTGATCAAATTGACCAAATTGACCAAATTGACCAAACCAACCGAACAGATCAAAATAGACAATTAAACACTACAAAATATAGCAAACAGATCAACCTAAAGATTATAATCAATGAACATTGATTCAAAATTATAATAGATTTTGAAGCAATCGGAAATTTTATTGTACAAAAAGTTGTATAAGAAGCTAGTATAAGGTTCCAAATGAAGAAATACTTATATATATTGCAATTAGTAGATGGATAATTAATTGATATTGAGAATAGAATGGTACGAATGGAGATCAAGCTAATAGAAATGCAGATAAGTGAATATCACGAGTTTATACAGTTTGATGTAGTTCTATTAGGGAATCATTAGGTTATATTGGGTATATTATAATTGATATAGTACAACCTCAATATTAATTGGAATCGAGGAACTTTAATATTCGATTAATATAATTGTGATTATCGAGATATGTATGAATCTGCGAGATTGAATATATGTTTTAGAGAGTTGAAAATGAATAATTCTATTGATATAGGATATCGAATCCAGGATCCCTTATTGACGGATATATTAATGGAATATATAAAATATATAAAACTTTTCGAAGAACAAAAGAGCTATGAGGTTTTATCAGAATACAAATTGTAGGATTATGAAATAGTATTAATAAAAGAGAAGATACCTTTATTCGGGTTTATTTATCAAATGTTGGAAAAAGATTTGAGAATGCTTAAAAAATATATTGACGATAGTTTAAAGAAAGAATGGATCAGAGAATCTACTTTACAAATAGTTAGCTTTGTATTATATATATTTAAAAAGAATGGAACTAAAAGATTATATATAGATTATTATAAGCTTAATGATATAACAATCAAAGATTGATATCTATTTTCATTAGTTATAGAATTGAAAGATCGATTGGGGAAAGCTAAAATCTTCTTCAAATTTGATTTACGAAACGATTTCCATTTAATTAGAATAAAGAAAGATAAAGAATAGAAAACAATATTTAGAATATAATATAGATTATACGAATATCAAATTATACTATTTGAACTAATTAATATATCGACAATATATATACGTTTGGTAAATAATATATTGAAAAAGTATTTCGATATTTGTTGTATTTGTTATTTGGATGATATATTAGTTTATTCAGAGACTTTGGAATAATATATTCAGAATATTAGTAATATATTAATATACTTGAAGGAAGCAAATCTCCAATATAAATCTAGTAAATATATATTCCATATCAAGGAAATAGAGTTTTTGAGTTATATAATCTTTCTAAAAGGATTCAAGATGAATTCAAACAAATTATAGATTATTCAAGAATAGAATCAATTTATAAATGTTAAAGAAATACAATCCTTTTTAAAATTCATTAATTTATATTATAGATTCATTAAAGATTATTCGAAAATAACGATTCCAATATCGGAAATAACTAAGAAGAATCAGAAAAAGTTTCAATAAACAAAAAAGGTATAGGAAACTTTTGAACTATTCAAGTAAATCTTTATAAAAGAACTAATACTTTTATTATTCGATCCAGAACTACCGATTATAATTGAAACCGATTCTTCAAATTACACTTTAAAGATTATATTAAACTAATCTAAAGCAAACAAAAAATAACAATCAATAATCTACTATTCCTATAAACTATCGTTAATAGAATTGAATTATGAGATTTATAATAAAAAACTACTAATTATAATCGAAGCATTTAAGAAATAAAGAATCTATTTAAAAGAATCGAAATATATAATACAAATATATATTGATTACAAGAATTTGATTTATTTCACTACAATGAAGGAATTAAACAAAAGACAAATCAAATAATCCGAAATTATAACTATCTACAATTTTCGTATTTCATATATTAAAAGAACAGAAAACACCAAAATCAATATTTTCAATAGAAAACCAGAATACTTACAAAATAAAATACACAAAATATATATAATCTTAAAAAAAGAAAATAGTATATTAATATACAATAAACTACAATTCACTACCTTCTTTAGAATTGATTATAGTACAATCAAGAAACAATTGAAAATAGAATATAAACGAAATACTATTGTAAAACGAATCCTTAAAAATATAAATAATCTGAAAAAGGGATTCAATATCAATAAAGGATTTATATATTTCCATAACAAATTATATATACCTTTCAAATTAATCAAAGAATATATTCAAAAACAATACAAACTTCCAATTTATAAATATCAAAGAATAACTAAAACCTTTATCAAAATCAAAAAAGAAATTTATTTTCCGAAAATGAAAACTACAATTGAAAAAGTAATTAGGAATTACAATATTTGTATACAAAACAAAACCACTAGATATATTCTATATAATCAATTTAAAACCCCCAACTTATCTATTCAATTATAGAAATTCATTATATAGGATTTCGTAATTAAATTATCTATATCTAAAAATCCGATCACAATAAAAAAATACAACTTTATTCTAATAATAACAAATATATTAACAAAATTTGTCTATATAATATTATTTTATAAAAAATAAACAACAGATAATCTAACTTATATATTCCTACAAAATATAATCAGTATTCATAATATACCAAAAGAAATAATTTCAAATAAAAATAAACTTTTCATATCGAAATTCTAGATTACTTTTATAATATTACTTGAAATCAAACGCAAATTATCTATTGTATTTCACCCTTAAACAAATAATTAAACAAAACATCTAAATCAAATAATAAAAATCTATCTACATTATTACATCAATTACAAACAAAATAACTAAATTGAATTATTACCTTTAATTCAATTCGTATATAATATATCGAAGACAAAAACAACAAAAATAACACTAATATACATTAATTATAAATATACTTTATTAATCTATCATTCATTATTCCTACAAACAACAAATATCAATAAAACTATAAAAAATATATCAGAAATCAAAGAACTATACAAACAACTTTTATTAGATCTGCAATTCATAATCTTGAAAACAATTGTATATTACAACGAATTATAAAATATAAAATCTACTTTTAAAAAAAGGAATAAAGTTTATTTGATTCGAAAAAACATTCAAATATAATAACCAAACGATAAACTAAACTATAAAAAACTAGAACCATTCGAAATCAAAGAAATAATAAAACCTATCAATTTCAAATTGAAGCTATCAAATACTATAAATATCTACCCAGTATTCTATATATCCTTACTCGAATTAGCATCACCAAAAACGCCAAACACACCAGAAACCATAATCGAATCCATCAATCCGAATACCAAATACAATATCGAAATTATATTAGATTATAAATACATCAGAAATATAATAAAATATTTAATCAAATAATTCAATTACCTATATTCAAAAAACACTTAGGAACCCAAAAAGAACTTTAATTGCCCTAAAAAACTATAAACATTTTATCAACAATATCCAAATCTATCCAAAAAGAATCCAAGGGATTCGAAAAAAACAAAGAATCGAAACTTTCAAAAGATCAAACGAAGTATTATTAAAACCAAAAGCATTTCCATTTACCCTTTCCTTTTTCACTTGTTCTTTTGCTAATCATTTTTTCTCTTCCAAGATATTCAATTCATCCAAATATTTAAGACTACAATCAATTATCCGCTTTCTACAATCGTATAGAAATTTCTTTTGTTTATACAAATACAGAATTTTAATAAACACTTCTTCTTTTTTACAATCTAATTTCTTTTTTTGTTTATCCAAAGAAACCCAATCCAAAATACAAAGTACTTCTCGATCCCAATCTTCTTCCAAAGGAAATTCAGCATTACAAAGAATTCAAGCCAAAATATATTCGAAATAATAAGAATATTGAGGATTATTAATATCTTTTATATAACAAAGTTTTTCATTACGATAATAAAAATAGAGAGATATTTCAATTCTACAATTATTAATAGATTAAACAAAAAAAATCTATTCGAAACGTTTTCGAACAAAAAACAAGGATTTCTTAATTTTGAAGAAAGATATAATGAGAAAAAAGAGTTTTATACTTTTCTTCAAGAATATAACTCTGCTTTATAAACTTGAAACAAACTTTAATCTAAATGAAGAATGATATTATAATTACGGATCTTATAATAACCGATTGTATAAATATACATTATAATTTGATCGAATTAGTATAAGATTAAGGTAATCGTAAAAACAAACAAATACAGACTATATTAGTATCAAATCATATGATGAAGCATTGAAGTCTCGAAGGCTCCCAGCGTTCTTGAAGCATTGAAGTCTCGAGGGCTCCCAACACTCCTAGAGCATTGAAGCATTGGAGTTTCAAAGGCTCCCAACGCTTCTAGAGCTTTGAAGCTTTAAAGGCTCCTAGGGCTCCCGAGTATAGAGGTCTATATAAACAGGATGGATTCCCTTATTTATAAAGCTTCGTACTTAAGAATAATCTTTAGTAGAAACCACTACAGTCTTTCTATAAGCCCCTTGATCACTTCTTAATAATAAAGGATTGTAGCGGCGTAACACTGTTCTGATCTATATATTCCTTGTAGATTATAATAAATTGTTTTACAAATACTTTGAGTTGATTTAGAATATATTCCATTCTATTAGTTGTTTTGTTTTCCTTGAAGAATTCGTGTTTTTGAGTTATTATTATATCTGAAGGGTAGAGTTTACTAAATTCTATATTCAATTGTGGATTAAAACTATAGTTCGCAAAAAATAGCGAACAATCTATTATTTCAGAAACCAAATTGTTTGAAACAAATTCTATTAATAATAATTATTTTATTTAATCATTTTGATAAAAGTTTATAAATGTATACAAATATTATTCTAGAATTGAATTGATCCGTTTTATTTAATTGTTTGTTTGTGGGTGAAATGTTGAACTATATTTAAAAGCTACTTTCAATCGTTTAGAAAACTATATTCAGAATTCCGATATAAATTGTGTTCCTTGATCTGAAATAATATTTTCCGATAAATTATATAATATATAAATACAATTAATAAAAGTATTAATCAATTCTTTTATTATTAAAGATTTTGTATTTATAAAATGTTTCATTTTTGTCAATTTATAAACAATTATTAATATATATTTGTATATTGAATTGTAATGTTTATAGTTTAGTAAAGGTGTAATATAATCGATTGAAATATCTGATTATAATCGGAAAGGAATAAACAACGGTTTTAGGAATCCTGAGGGGGATAACTTTAAGGATTTTGTTCGGATATAGAGTTTATAAGCTTGAATATAAATATCTATTTCTTAATATATCTATAGCCATTAGTAATTTCTGGAGACTAAATCAATAGTCTTTATACGATCAAGATAGTTAACGGAGTTCGACGAATATATTTTGTATAAAATTTGTATTTTTAGTTTATTATTAAACGAAATCTATAGTTTTTTATAATAGTAGATCTTATTGTTGTAAATATGACAATCCTATATAATTATTTGTAAAGCTTTCCTGAATTCTTTTGATTATTTAATTGTAAAGAGGTCTTTGATTACTGATATTAATTATTTAATTATATTTGATCTATTGTATATTGTATCAATGAGTTTGTTGATGGGTTTATCTTCAAGTAGTATTGTTCAATTTGTTGTAGTTAACAAAAGATTATCTGTAAATTCTTTATATAGATTTATATCGAATTTATTAGTAAATAAAACGGTGCATTTTTGGTTTTTTAAATTGTCGGTACGACTTCGTAATCATCATATCCGATAGAAATGATCAAAACGTTTATAATCGTATTGAAGTTATTCATAAAAGAGATTCCCGTGAGGGCGCTTGGATTGCTACGCAATTGACCTCTAAATTAAAGATTATATTGCGCATCAAGATTCGAAAGAATTATCGAATACAAATAATCTCAATATAGAAGTCTTTGCTTAAATAAGGATTATATACTTTAAAAATATATAAATACCAATATTGACTATCTTTTTAAAAGAATAACTAATTACATTAAATATAGATACAAAAACGAAATAGAAAAACCCAAAATTATAATATCCGAAAACCTAAATTTCAATATTTGGAAACCTTAAATCTTAATACCTATTCTTTTTATCTATATCTTCATTTCCAATTTAATCTTATTCATATCAATCAATTCCTTCAAAGCTTGACAAAACTTGGCCTTCGTTATTGTATCAACAAGATTAGTATTTCCATCGATTTAGTGGATCTCCTGAATCTCCCGTCTTTCATACGATTAACGAATACATATCAAATCGATCATCAATCGCTTTTTATATATAATACCAAATCTAACAAAGCATTTGTAAAATAATTTCGAATCGGTATATACTACAAATAAAATAGAATAATCATAAATAATTATTTGATTAAGGAAAGACTTTATAACACTTGCTATATCAAATCCAAGAGTCATTGCATAAAGTTCTGAAGCTAGTATACTTCTAGTAACTCTTTTGCATTTAATAAAAGTTCAATAAAGGATATTATAGAGTTTTTCCATAGAAGGATGATCAAATCGACGATATAATCTTCGAAGTTCTATATCGGTGAGATAGAAGAATGGAATAGAGGGATATACTTCTATTGGATTGATGAAAGAAGTGATATTCTATGAAAGAAATACATGGCCGAATCTTCTAATTACAGAACAAATATGATTTCCTTTGGAGTCTATAACAATATTACCAAAGTTGTCAAAGACTATATAAAATCGATCTATATTTACAAGTGATAAAAGAAATAGAGTATAGGTATCTATAATATGAAAAATAACGTTACCAATAGATATATCAAATATCACAATTCCCTTTGAATTAGTATTATCAATTCCGAAAACAAAATTAATATTAAAATTAGAATTTGATATAATCGTAATATCGATAAATTTCTGTAAAGCTTCAATTTGATATATACTTATAGTAGATTTGATTGAAGTTTCTGAGTCAATTATGATATCGATGAATTCTTCATTTGAATAACGATGGTTGAAGAAGGTTTGAATCGATGATAGAATTGTAATTCCCAAGAAATGAATAATAGTATTGTTATAGAGCTCGATAACAGCCTTTTGAATCTTTGAAAAAGTAAATTCGTTGAAAAATTCTTCGAGATCAGAATCATCATTTAATTCCTCCTAGGGGTTCTTCTATAAAGAGTTTTCATATTCCTCTATAAGGAGAATGAATTGCTTATCCGAAGGAATAGTTGCATCGTATTCGCTTATAATATATTGATAATACAAATATTTGAAAATAAAAGTATATTCAGATTGTTTAGCTTTAACGAGCTCTCAATAACATTGTTTGCTTTTCGATAGAATAATTGATTAACCAATAGTTTTCTTTCTTACAAATATAATATCTACAATACTTTCTGCCTTGGAATTTTATATTAGAATCTGAAAGACAAAGTAAAATTCTTCGATTGCTTTTATAAATCCGATCTATATAATATACTTTCTTTTGAAAAAGATTGAATTTGAAGAAAGGTTTTTCTTAAAGCTATAATTATAGATTGTTATTGTTAAATAGAAGATTGTGAATCATAATGCTGAAACATATCTTATTGATTTGGTCTATATATATCGAGGCAGGGTCAAAGTAAACTAATTTATATACAGAGTAAAAATAATAAACAGTAATAATCTTCAATAATATAAAAGGTTTATTTTGTTAATCGATAGGAAAATTAAATTGTAGATCCCGAAATATATTGATTAGTTTTTCGAAATATTCGAAAATAATAACGGTAGGGTTGTTTTTTTAAATCGAAGTTAATAAAATAAATACTTATTTAATAAAAGTTGTTTGTTGATATTCTTGATCTTCGAAGTAATTATATATATAATATATACTTTCATCAAAAGATAATTTGTAAGGGTTGATGATAGTGAAATAAAAGTTTAATACTTCGTTTTGTAGTATTATGGAAAAAGCTAAACTATAATAGAAAGAGGATAGATTGATTTTGTTGTATTGATTGTAGAAAATAATAAGTTTATATTGAATACTATTATTGGAATTATTATACTTTATATCCTTATTGTAAAATTTGCCGAGGTTTATAATACTTTGAATAACTTTCTCGTTCTTTTTAAGAATAGTAATATAAGAATCAATCGTTTGAAATGGATTATTGTTGTTGTGATCCTGAAGTAATTCAACTTGATGTTACGATCACGGATCTTACAATAACCGATCGTATGAATACACGTTATGATTTGATCGAATTAATATAAGATTAAGATGGTCGTAGAAACAAACAAATACAGATTATATTAGTATCAAATCATATAATAAAGTATTGAAGTTTCGAAGGCTCCCAATACTCCTAAAGTATTAAAGTTTCGAAGGTTCCCAACACTCCTGGAGTATTGGAATTTCGAAGACTTTCAATACTCCTAGAGTTTTAAAGCTTTAAAAGCTCCTGGGGCTCCCGAATACAAAAGTTTATATAAGCAGGATAGATTCCCTTATTTGTAAAGCTTTATACTCAAAAATAATCATTAATTTAAACATTATAATTATTATATAATACAATCGTTATATCTTCATTTTCATTAAGCTTCTATTTAATCTTTAGTAAAAACCATTACAGCTTTTTTATAAATCCTTTGATCATTTCTTAATAATAAAAGATTATAATAATATAACATTTTGAATATCTTTATTAACTCAAATATCGATTTGGTTTATTTCATTTCGTTATATCTTTGCAAGATTCTATTATTGATATTCCCCCGAACAATAACAACAATAACGACAACGATAACAATATCGAATTACCAAATACCGATCCTATCCTAATACAAATTACAGAAACTTTATAAATAGTAATATTCGATAAATATTACAACAATCGAAAAGAATTCGAAACCTTTTTATTTTAAACCAAAATGTATTTCAAATTCAATACTATCAAATTTGTAATTCCCGATAATTATAATTTATATACCTTTTTTTATCTTTGTAAAAAAACAATCAAATAGATTCAATTTTATTTTAAAAATTACTTTATTAAATCTAGAAATCATTGTATAATAATTATACAAACTATTTTCGAAAGCTTTGTAAAATTCAAAAGAGAAATCGGATAAATATTTGGGGATATCAACGAAGTCAAGATAATCAAACGAAATCTATTCGTTTTAAAACAAACCAAAATAGCAATCAATTATATTATAAAATTTAGACAATATATTAATCAAACTAAATGGGATCAGTAGACTTTGCTAAATTATTTTCATTGCGGTTTTAAGGATTATATAAAATTGGAATTTGTAAGAAATATCGAATCTATGAATATTAACAAAATGATAAAACTCGTAATCAAAATCGATAATCGGCTTTACGAATATCAACGAAACAAAAAGTTCCAAAACCATTCAGATTAGAATTATAAACGAAATGAAGAAAAACGATATCAAATTAGAAATGAAAGTTATAAAGATCCAATGGAATTGAATACTATTATTCAAAGAAAGTCATCTAAAGAAAAAATGAATAAATGTAAAAATGAAAAGTTATACTTCGAATACAGATAATCAAGATATAAAACTGTAATTCATTATCAAAAGAAATAAGGAAATTTTAATCGAAATAAAAAACTTTGAAAAAACAAAAAACAATTTAATATAATATTCATATCTCAATTATACACTCTAAATTATATAAACTTAGATTTTAAAGAACAACTAAAAAATAATCAAATCGAAAAATCAAAAGATTCAAAAGAAAAATCAATTTTATAGATCGATCGAAAACCAAATTCAAGGGAACTTTGAATTATACAATATATCAATGAATAAAATCATCGAATTTGGAAATTTGAAGAAACAAATAAAAATACTTATAATAACAATTTAAGTATAAAAAATACTATAAAAGGAAAAATCTATAAAGCAAAAATTATCAATAAATATAGAATCTTATAATACAAAATTATAATCAATTTCTTCTTTATCGAAAAAACTTTATATCATTATATAAAAATACCAAAACAAAGAAAAATATAGAAAAATATTTATTTTTATTACAATATTAATCATTTTATATACAAAACATATTTAATATAACAAATAGAAAATGAATATTTAATACAAACCCAAATCATACAATTTCTACAAATAACAAAACATTTTCTCTGAGCTATACAAAGATTACCTTTAATTACCAAATGGAAAAATATACTTAACGATAAAATTTCAATCAATTAAACAATCATAAATAATAATAATAAAAATTATTAGAATATTTCTTTATCCAATCAATTAAATCACTTAATTAATCAAATTGATTAAATTGACCAAATTGATCAAATTGATCAAATTAATCAAATTAACCAAATCAACCGAATAGATCAAAATAGACAATTAAATATTACAAAATATAACGGATAAATCAATCTGAAGATTATAATCAATAAGCATCGATTCAGAGTTATAATAGATTCTAAAGCAATCGGAAATTTTATTATACAAAAAACTGTATAAAAAGCTAATATAAGATTTCAAACAAAGAAATACTTATATATATTGTAATTAGTAGATGAATAACTAATTGATATTAAAAATAGAATAGTACAAATAAAGGTCAAGTCAACGGAAATGTAAATAAATGAATATCACAAATTTATATAGTTTGATATAATTTCATTAAAGAATCATCAGATTATATTGAGTATATTATAATTGATACAGCACAACCCCAATATTAATTGGAATCGAAGAACTTTAATACTTGATCAATACGATTGTAATCATCGAAATATATACAAATCTACAAAACTGAACATATACTTTAGAGAATTAAAAGCGAACAACTCCATTAATATAAAATATCAAATTCAGAATCCCTTATTAATAGATATATTAATAGAATATATAAAATATACAAAACTTTTCGAAAAACGAAAGAACTACAAGGCTTTATTAGAATACAAATTATAGAATTACGAAATAATACTAATGAAAAAGAAAATACCTTTATTCAGATTTATTTATTAAATATTGAAAAAATACTTAAAGATATTCAAAAAATACATTGATGATAATTTAAAAAAAGAATAGATCAAAAAATCTATTTCACAAATAATTAATTCTATATTATATATATCTAAAAAGAATGAAACTAAAAGATTATATATAGACTATTGTAAATTCAACAATATAACAATCAAGGATCGATATCCATTTCTATTAATTATAGAATTGAAAGATCGATTAAGGAAAACTAAAATCTTCTTCAAATTTGATTTACAAAACGATTTCTATCTAATTAGAATAAAGAAAGATAAAGAATAGAAAACAATATTCAAAATGTAATACAGATTATACAAATATCAGATTATACTATTTAGACTAACCAATGCATTGATAATATATATACATTTGATAAATAATATATTGATTTATTCAAAGATTTTGGAATAATACATTTAGAATATTAACAATATATTAACATACTTAAAGAAAGCAGATCTTCAATATAAACCTAGCAAATATATATTCCATATTAAGAAAACAGAGTTTTTAAACTATATAATCTTTCTAGAAGGATTCAAAATGAATTCAAACAAATTATAAACTATTCAAAAATGGAATCAATCTATAAGCATTAAAGAAATACAATCCTTTTTAAGATTCATTAATTTCTATTACAAATTCATTAAAGATTATTCGAAAATAACAACTCCAATATCAGAAATAACCAAAAAGAATCAAAAAGAGTTTCAATAAACAAAGAAGATATAAAAAGCTTTCGAACTACTCAAATAAACCTTTATGAAAAAACCAATACTTTTATCATTCGATCCGGAATTATCGATTGTAATTGAAATCGATTCTTCAGATTACACTTTAGAGGTTGTATTAAACTAGCCTGAAGCAAACAAAAAATAGCAATCAATAGTCTATTATTCCCGCAAACTATTGTCAATAGAATTGAATTATGAGATTTACGATAAAGAGCTGCTAACTATAATCGAAATGTTTAAAGAATGAAAAGTTTATTTGAAAAGATCGAAATATACAGTATAGGTATATACTAATCATAAGAATCTGATTTATATCATTATAATGAAGGAATTAAATAAAAGACAAATCAGATAATCCGAAATTATAATTGTCTATAATTTTTGTATTTTATATATTAAAGGAATAGAAAACGCTAAAACTGATATTCTTAACAAAAAACCGGAATACTTATAAAATAAAGTATACAAAATATATACAATCTTAAAAGAAGAAGATAATATATTAGTATATAATAAACCACAATTTGCTACCTCCTCCAAAATTGATTATAATACAATCAAGGAATAGTTGAAAGTAAAATATGAACAAGATACTATTACAGAACGAATCCTTAAAAATACAGACAACCTGAAGAAGGGATTTAATATCGACGAAGAGTTTATATACTTTCATAACAAATTATATATATCTTTCAGATTAATCGAAGAATATATTTAAGAACAATACAAGCTTCTAATTTATATCAGAATCAGAAAAGAAGTTTATTTTCCGAAAATAAAAACTACAATTGAAAAAGTAATTGGAAACTACAATATCTATATACAAAACAAAGCTATCAAGCATACTTTATATAGTCAATTCAAAACCCTTAATTTACTTACTCAATTATAGAAATCCATTATATAGGATTTTGTAGTTAAACTATTTATATCTAAAGATCTGGTTACAATAAAAGAATACGATTCTATTCTAATAGTAACAAACAGATTAATGAAATTTGTTTATATAATACTATTCTGTAAAAAATGAATAGTAGATAATCTAGTTTATGTATTTCTACAAAATATAATTAGTATTTATAATATACTAGAAGAAATAATTTCAGATAGAGATAAATTTTTCATATCGAAATTCTGGATTAATTTTATAGCATTGTTTGAAATCAAATGCAAATTATCTATTGTATTTCACTTTTAAACAAATAGTCAAACAGAATATCGAAATTAGATAATGGAAGTTTATTTACATTATTATATCAATTATAAACAAGATAATTAAATTGAATTACTATTTTTAGTTTAATTCGTATACAATATATCGGAGACGAAAACAATAAAGATAATATTAGTATATATTAATTATGAATATATTTTATTAGTTTATTGTTTATTATTTCTACAAATAGTGAATATTGATAAAGCTATAAAAAATATATTGGAAATCAAGGAATTATATGAACAATTTTCATTAGATCTGTAGTTTATAATCTTGAGAACAGCTGTATATTATAACGAATTATAGAATATAGGATCTATTCTTAAAAAAGGGGATAAAGTTTATTTGATTCGAAGAAATATTCAAATACAACAATCAAATGATAAACTAGATTACAAGAAACTAGAATTATTCGAAATCGAAGAAATAGTAGAATTTATCAATTTCAGATTGAAGTTATCAAATACTATGAGTATTCATCCAGTATTCTATATATCCTTATTCGAACTAGTGCTATCAGGGGTACTGAATGTATTAGAAACTATAATCGAATTTATCAATCCGAACATCAAATACGATATCGAAATTATACTAGATTGCAAATACATCAAAAATACAATAAAATATTTAATCAAATAGTTCGATTATTTATATTCAGAAAACATTTAGAAATCTAAAAAGAACCTCAATTGTTTTAAGAAGCTGCAGATATTCTATCAACGATATCTAGATCTATCCAGAAAAGATCTAAGGGATTCGAGAAAAACAAAGGATCGAAATCTTTCAAAAGATCGAACGAAGTATCATTAGGACCAAAAGCATTTTTATTTATCCTTTCCTTTTCTGTTTATTCTTTTGTTAATTATTCTTTCTCTTTCAAAACATTCAATTTATCCAAATATTTAAGACCACAATCGACTATCCGCTTTTTACAATCATATAGAAATTTCTTTTGTTTATACAAATACAAAATTTTAATAAACGCTTTTTTCTTTTTATAATCTAATTTCTCTTTTTATTTATTCAAAGAAATTCAATCCGAAATATGAAACATTTTCTAATCCCAATCTTCTTTCAAAAGAAATTCGGTATCACAGAGAATTCGAATCAAAACACATTCGGAATAATAAAAACGTTAAAGATTATTAATATCTTTTATACAACAAAGTTTTTTATTACAATAATAAGAATAAAAAGATATTTCAATTTCATAATTATTGATAGATTAAACAAGAAGAATTTGTTTGAAACGTTTTCGAACGGAAAATAAAGATTTCTTAATTTTGAAAGAAGATATAAAAAAAAAAAAGAGTTTTGTATTTTTTTTTAAAGAAAATAGCTCTGCTTTATAAATTTGAGATAAACTTTAGTCTAAATAGAGGATAGTATTACGATTATAGATTTTACAATAATTGATTGTATGAATATACATTATGATTTGATCGAATTAGTATAAGATTAAGATAGTTGTAGAAACAAATAAGTATAGACTATATTAGTATCAGATTATATAATAAAGTATTAGACTTTCGAAGACTCCCAACGCTTCTAAAGTATTGAAGTTTCGAAGGCTTTCAGCGTTCCTGAAGTATTAGAGTTTCGAAGGTTCCCAGCGCTTCTGGAGTATTGAAGTTTCGAAGACTCCCAGCATTTTTGAAACTTTGAAGCTTTAAAGACTCCTAGAATTCCCGAATACAGAGATTTATATAAACAAGATGGATTTCCTTATTTGTAAAGTTTCGTGCTCAAAAACAATTATTAATTTAAACATTATAATTATTATACAATACAATCGTTATATCTTTATTCTTATCAAGCCCCTATTTGATCTTTAATAGAAACTATCATGGTCTTTTTATAAATCCCTTAATCATTTTTTAATAATAAAGAATTATAGCGGCGTAATACTTAATTAATATTCTTTTTGATATCGGTGATGCTATCAAAGATTGAAGAATTATATATATTGATCGAAGTGAGCTTTTTGAAATAGTATCAAAATATAAGGGATGTTATGTTTAAAAAGCGTAAGAACTATTCTTGTAATTGCTTATTTGTCTATATGGAATATTTGTAAACAAGAGTATCGGCGAGATTCTTTCTCAAAGCATCTTCATCAACCTTGCTGATATAAAAACTGTTTTCATCAAGAATGTTTCGAAGAAATACTAAATAAGTGTTACGGGTTCATCTCCCTTCACCTGCACGTGATCATGTGTGCCTTAGGCATACATGTATGCACTCACTTCTATATAATCAGATTACCTCCTTGATCTTCTTTCCTTCCTTGTAGTACAACTATAGATCAACCCTATATATGCCTTTTCCCTCATTATGATAATTTGTACTACCCTTTCAAAGGCCCCATCATTTTACAAAATGATTTGGTCTTGCCAAATCATTTGCAGACTTCTGTATCTGTTTTCGACTGTTTTTGCACTGTTGTAACTCGCCCGCTTTTGTACGATTGTATTTTTTATTTGCTTTTGTGTAGCTCTTTTATTCGCTTTTGTATAGCTTCTGATCTTTGATTGCTTTTGTATGATTGTATTTTTTCGCAGGTTTCTGTATCTGTTTTTGATTGCTTTTGTGCAATTGTATTTTGTATATAAGCTGTTTTTGTATAGTCGCATTTTTTTTATCGATTACTTTTGTATAAATTATAATTCTTTTTACAATAGCTTTTAATTCTATATTTGCTGATAATACGACTTTTACTTTTATCAAAGAAGTTCGTACCGAAATCCAACAAGTCTTCGATCAATGGCCTACTATTATACAAATCCTAACAGAATTGAATGCTTCAATGATATCAAATCTTGTTATCGATTCTAATAAACAAATTGTTTATCTGAATTATATTTTCTTTGTTATCGAAGATTGCTTTGCTATTCAAACAAATAAGATCGAGAAATTCAAAGCAGAAAACGTCGGGTTTCTTTATACTCTGATCAGCAAACAAGTTCAGCTGAACATTAGTAGTGCTGCTACTAATCAAAAACCAATCATTCCCTACCAAATTCAAAAGAACCTATTTGTTTTTAAAAACAAAAAATCTAATATTCTCATCCGTTAAAAGGATTATCAATTCTGAAAATTGAGTTTGTAATTTTGTTGAATAATTGATTCATAATTCTTTACTTCTGAATAAAAGAAGATTAGCTATACTATTAGTCTTCTCGAAAATCAAATACGATAAAAGTATATTACAGATATCATCAGATTTGTTAACGATCTTATTTGTTTTGATTTTGCTGTTTTGTTTTTAGCTAAATTGAACAAATTATATATCTTTATAAATATTGAAAAAGAAGTTTCATTTAAATTCGATAAACTTTTTATAAATTCAAAAGAGTTCTTTTCAGTTTTCTTCTTTATATTATTTCATCTTGCTAACTTTTGCTACAAATCTGATCATAAGATTATTAATACAATAAAGTAAAAGATTACTATTCCCCTCCGAACTTTGATTATTAATAACTCGAACCTCTGCACTACCAATGATATCGATAATTGACAAAAGAAATTCTCTATTTGAAATCAAAATCTTCATAATACCAAATATTATAACAAAAATTCTAGTAATACATTTGTTATTGATAATAATAATCCTATGGATTTCGATATAATAAAACAAAAAGAATAATAACAAAAAGATTAATAAAATAAGAAAAAAAAGTTTAATTTTGCAGTTTCTTATAATTGTTATAATAGGATCGATTATCTTTAGATTGATTATTATATCATTGATGATATCAATAGTAATCTTTTTCCCAGCAAATAAACTCCTATTAATGTCTTTTCCAACTATAATACCATCGCTTCAATTAATCTAGTCTCTGTTCAATATACTGTTGTTCTAGCTTTCCGAGATGCTAATAGATTTAACAATAATTACAATGGATTTCGAGAAGGATATACTGGTAATTGGATATAAAGTCAACAATATTTGAATCAGGTATAATAATAAGGCTATATCGAATCAGAGAAGGTTGTTTTTATATTTAATTTAGTCAAGGAAAGCTTTGAATAGAGAAAAGATTAATCTCTACGAAAAATCATTTATAGAAGAATATTAAGAACAAAAAGGTAAATCGAAAAATGAATAAATATAAATTATTGCAATTTAATTTTATAAATAGTAAATCTCTATTTGTTAAAACTATTATATTCTTTATATATAAAAACCTTTTTACTATTATAAATCTTATTGATAATAGATGCTTTAAAGAAACCTTCGCTGATTGTTCTTTTGTTTTCAAATACAATATTGAAATATAACTTTTATTTCATCCTTGCAAACTTCGATTCGTTGATAGAAAGATCATCAACAAAGTTATAGAATATTTTATAATAGAAATCGCTATAGGGGATTACTATAAATATTTGTTTTTTTATATTATTCAGTTTTTATTAGAGATATTATTAATCTTTGATTTACTGTAATTACAATATTACAATCCTATTATCAATTGAATAAAGATGAGTTTAACATTCTCTTCAAATTATTATACTTTTAATTGTTCGATGTATTATAATTCAAAGCTAATTATCATACTAACGATCCCATTTTCGACCAAAAAACAAAAAGACTTGACAAAAGTTATTCTACAATAGATTATCGATGTTATCGAATCTTTAAATAAATTCCTTATCGATCCTGATATAAAAGTTAAATATACGATTTATAAATATCGTTTTCCTTATATCAAAGATTGTTCAAAGAATGATACCGACTTTTTATTTATTTAAACGCTTTCTATTTCTTAAGGAGTTTTTTATAATTCTTTGTCAAATAGGGCTATTAAATACTGCTCTCTATATGTCGAAGATTATCCAAAGGATGATATCGATTATTTATTTATTTAAACGTCTTTTACTTCTAAGAGAACTTCTTATAAAAAATCTTCTGTTGAAGAGATATTAGACAAAGATTATATATTATAATTTAACGATTCTTTTGTTGATCTTGAATTTCAGTAAGGTTTGATATTTGATATAAATCATTATCGAACAAAACGCTGCAGGGAATCAAATAATTAGGTATAGATGATTCCCAATTACCTATATCCAAAATCGATTTTGAAGATTGCAGATCGATATCAATTTGTTCACAATCCAAAAAACCGTTTGCTTTTGTTTTCTGTTAAAGAACTCCTTATATCCGTTTACAAGGATACAAACCCAAATATAGATAACATTCGTTGATTACAAATTTTTAGTTTTGTTTTGTTCTATCAATAAAATAATATTCGGGTTATTCAATTGATATAGAATGAATTAGATATTATGTAGAAAGCTATTGAATAAGATCATTTGCGATAGATTATATTGTTTCTGATATTTATAGAAAAGGATTTTCGATCGATTTTACAAGGGTAGAGTGATATAATAAAAATGCTTTTTAGAATTTTATTGTAACTTTATAATTTTGTATACAATTGTTACAAATCACTCTATTTGCGGAAAATCTCTAAAACTGATATCGATAAATTTTTAATTAGCAAACCTTCTCTCAATGATAATCAAATACAATAAAGACTTTCTATATAATTACAAAATAAACTTCCTGTCTTCCTTCTATATTATATAGATAAACTACTATCTTATTGAATCTGGGATTACAAAATTGAATTGATGTTTAATAAAAAGTTATTTTATTTCAAAAACCATTCTCTATTACCAATAGAATTAATAATAATATACAAATGATTTGATAATAATCTCTTCAAAAGGTTTATTCGGGAATCGAGATTGTAATACATTTTTCTTTTGCTATTGATTATCAAATTTGAAAAAGGGATCTATATCTATTAAGATTATCAAGGATTTAATAATATTACTATAAAGAATCATTATTTATTATTTATCGTTCGCGAAACATTGAACACTCTTTGTAATACAAAAATTTATACCAAACTTGATATCATTGCAATGTTCAACAAATTACGAATCGTTGAAAGGAATAAATAGAAAACTATATTCATCATTCGTTTTGGTTTTTTTGAATCTTTAATTATACCTTTCGATTTTTGTAATGTATTTGCATCGTTTTAATATTATATCAATCATATACTTTTCGATAAATTGAATAAATATTGCATTATATATCTTAATAACATTTTAATCTACTTCGATAATCCTGTAAAGTATAAGGAGTATATCCGTCAAATAATTCAAAAGCTAATAAATACTAAATTATAGATTGATATTAACAAATACAAATTCGAAATTACGAAAATAAGGTATTTGAGTTTTATTATTACAATTGAAGATATCGAAATAAATCAAGAAAAAATCACGATTATTATATTTTGGGAATTGCTTTTGTATATAAAGGATTTACAATGATTTCTTGATTTCGTTAACTTCTACTAACATTTTATAAAAGATTTTTCAAAAATTTGTCACCCTTTCAACGATCTTTTGTAGAAGAATATTATATAAAATTAGATCGCAAATCATATAAAGACTTTCGATATTTTAAAAAAGGCTTTCACAACAATATCGGTTTTGGTATACTTTAATTACAAACGGAAAACTGTTTTGAAAACCAATGTTTTCGATTGGACTTCAAAAGAAGTTCTTTTATAATACAATAATAATAATATTTTGTATTCGATCGTTTATTTTTCATTTAAATATACAACAACAAAATACAATTATAAAATCTACAATAAAGAATTACTTACTATTATCAAGACAATAAAAAAATAACATTCAAAGTTTCAGAATTTATAAAAGAAATTCGAGATTTTTATCGATTATAAAAACCTCGAGTATTTTATAATTATAAAGACTTTCAATCAATAGTAAATGCAATAATCCGAATTTCTATCTCAATATAATTTCCGTATAATCTATCGACCGGGAAACAAGGTTATTCGATTAGA
This sequence comes from Sclerotinia nivalis, assembly GCA_029531795.1. Lineage (NCBI taxonomy): Eukaryota > Fungi > Ascomycota > Leotiomycetes > Helotiales > Sclerotiniaceae > Sclerotinia > Sclerotinia nivalis. The sequence continues at coordinate 2,353,610 of JAPEIS010000002.1, forward strand.
TGCGCTAAATAGAAAACACAAAAATCGATTGTATTGCTTTGATCCAAATGATAAGTATCTAAAGAATCGAAAGTATATTGTTCTTTTTCAAAATCATTTTGATGACAACCTTTATAAGAATTTGATTGGATATATCAATTTGGTATCGATAGAGACAATAATACTACTCCACAATCAATCAATTGATACCCTAATCGATACAATATATACTAGATCCAATATTATAGATTAATTCATCTTTGTTCTTAATAATCCATCGGTAACTAAATAACCAAAAAAATATCGTAAGACTCTTCGGATCGTTATATAGAATTGTTCGATCCAAAATAATAGAATTTACTATTGGGATAAGTTTTGAATTCTATCAAACAATAAACTCAAACTCCAAATTATCTATCGGATTTATTTTTCTGATCCTATCGACTATCCTGATCGAATTAAAACAATCGATTTTGTCTTTCGTATATATTAATAACCTAATATGTATTTGAAAATCGCATTCTATATAAAGATTTACGAATTTTGTATTCGCATCAAGTTGTTTAAATCGATACCTTCCGGATTTTTGAAACTATTGTCTATCCCTTTTTGCATATAGTTTGATATCTTAATCGATTATATTATACTATTTCTAGATTGTACTTGTTATAATTCTATTTATAAATATATCTTGATAATGATCTATAAACTAACTAAAATGAGATATTTCATTGATATACATACACTAACAATAGAAGAACTAATTGATACCTTTATCAATTGTATTTATACACTTTATAAACTTTCGAATAATATCATTTCCGATCAAGAAATGCAATTCGTATCAGGATTCTGATTACAATTCTCGAAACAATTAAGAGTTATCTTAAAGCATTCTTCAGCTTTTCATTTTCAAACAGATAGTCAAACCGAATGTATTAATTCGGTTCTGGAGTAGTATTTACGAACTTTTGTTAACTATCATCAAAACAATTGATTGGATTGATTATTCTTAGCCGAGTTTGCATTCAATAATATAGTTTTTGAAATAATTAATTATTCATTCTTTTTTACTAATTATAACTTTAATTCGTATCTAAATATTGAGCTTAGTAAACCTTACCTGCCGGATATAACTCTAATATAAAAACGGGAATTCTTTAAAGGTAATCGAATTGCGGATTGTATAGAATATATCTTGGAGCAATTTTGTATTTTTGTATAATAAACAATTGTTATTTATAAGGATTATACTAATCGTTATTGTTTTGATTCATTTTGTTATACAATTGACTAGAAAATCTATATCAATATCAAGAATATAAAGATCTTATATAAAACAAAAAAACTAGATAATAAATAAATCGGCTTTTACAAAATTATCAAGATTTATTTTCGTATTTGTTTTGTTCAATTGTTTGAGAACATTAAAATCTTTCTTATTTTCTATTATTCTTTTTTACTTTCAACTTATATTAATCCTTATTTTCCAGCTCAAACAACGATTAACGAATCAAAGTCCCTGACTATATAGGATAGAGTTTTGGAACAGAATAATAATGAAAATAAGTTTATTCAAAAATGGATATTTGAAGGAGTTCTAAATAATCATAATGAAGATAGCCATTATTATTTAGTCAAATGAAGATACTATATATCAACTTGATAATTGATTAATGATTTAAAGAATAATAAGAAAATTCTTATTAAATATCATCATCTTTGCCCAAAAAAGCCGAAACCATTAGTTTAGATCCTAAAGCACCCCGACACTACTATATTGTATCCGGAGTCACCAAATTTAGAACCAGAATCGTCGGATTTACAATCGGAACTATAGAATTTGCAATCGGAATTATACAATACAATTGTTACACCTACTCTACGAAAATCTACTCGTACCAAAACTATTCGCTTCGCTTAAAGGTATATTATATATTATTACAATTGAGGATATAACATTTAAAAATATAACATTTGAGATATCACACATTGAAAGATATAACATCATTGGGAAATACTATACATTTTTGTTCGGGAATCTAATTGAGGGAAAAGATCTATGTTTTTTTTCTTTACTTTTCTTTATTTTTTAATACCTATTTAAAATCAAATGGATTTCTTAAAAAGGAAATACTATTACAGATTCATCTCCCTTCATCTGTACATAATCATATATACCTTAGACACACATATATGCACTCACTTCTATATAATCAGATCACCTTCTTGACCTTCTTCCCCTCCTCGTAGTACAACTATAGATCAACCCTATATATACCTTTTCCTTCACCGTGATAATAAGAGTGATGAATTAAAACGAAATTTTCTATTATTCAATTCTTAAAATTCTTTTTAAAAGTACTATTAATCTCTTCATTATACATCCTAGTATATTGATATTGATATCTATAAAATAAGATATATTCCTATATCGAATTCTGTTCTTTTTCGTTAAGATCAATAGTAAAGTTGTATTTCTCTTTCAAACCCTTATAAGTTTATTCTGTGAGCTTAAGATCGCTTATAACGATTAAATAGTTAGCTGTAGTTATAGTTTCGTAGTATATAATTGTATAATATATATAATAAAAATAAAGAGTTGAAAAGAATAAGGTTTTTGAAAAAAAAAAAGGTTGTGTATTTTGATAATGATAATCGACAGTGAGATTGATAATGTGTAGTACAAAATGGATGTGGCGTTTCGAAAAAAATTTTTAAAGATATTCGAAAGGTTGTTAGAATAAAGAGATTGTATCAATTGTAAAGGTTGAATATAGTGTAGTAGTACGAAAATTTGAGAAGATTGAGACGAAGTAATCGAAATTCTATTAAAAATAATACAATTCGAAGAAGATTTATTATTTAGTGATACTTCATTAAAGGTAAATCAAAATAGATTGCGATATAATATAAAGAATAATCTCCGAATTAGATTTTTGTAGTAAAAATGTATTCAAAATGTATCTGAAAAATAAATTGATTGTAGTATAATAACGGAAGTAATATTTTCGAAGATTTTTGAATAAAAAATTGAGCGAAATGAATTGAAATGAATCGAAAGATTTCGGGATGGCGTATATACTGAGGTTGTAATAGCTTTCGGCCTTTTTGATTGGTCGAATAAAGAGAAAATGGATTGAATTCGAATAAGGAAGAAAGTAGATAGTAGAATTCAAATAGATAATAATAGTAGATATGAAAAATTGAAATTATTCAGAATTTTCGTAATGATAGTTTGAAATTTGAATCGATTCGAGTTCGAAAAATAGTAAATTTGAAATAGGATTTTGAAGAAGGGGATTGATAATAATACAAATAATGTATAAAAGAGAGTTGAGGTATTATAAAGATCATTATCGAATAGAAAAATGAGGTTATTCAGAGTTTTGAAAAAGATTTTGAAAATGGTCTAATTTATAATCACTAATTAGTATCGATACGATTTCGTAATCGTCGTATCTGATAGAAATGATCAAAACGTTTATGATTATATTGAAGTTATTCACAAAAGAGATTCCTATGAGGGCACTTGGATTACTATACAATTGACCCCTAAATTAAAGGTTATATTGTACATCAAGGTTCGAAAAAACCATCGAATACGAATGGCCTCAATATAGAAGCCTTCGCTTAAATGAGGATCATATACTTTAAGAGCACGTGAATACCAATATAAATATTCGTCGTTAGGATTAGAATTATCAAATCGATCCTTCCATCGATAATTCAAAGCATTTAACCAAATTGCTTTAGTTCTTAATCGATAAACAATTCGGAAATTGTATTGAGATAGGAATTTTGATTATTATATTTGATATTGATTTAATACTTTCGTTATTATAAAGTATTCTAGATTCTTATAATCAATCAAGATTTCGAATTTCTATTGAGATCTTTGTAATCTTAATTGCTATTCCTTTATTGATTTAATAATAACTAATAGTTTTTTATTATAAATCTTATAATTACATTTAATAGCTGAATATTTCGAAGAAAAGTATATTATTGATTGTAAAACGTTGTTATTATTGTATTAAGAAAGTACTCTTTTCGAAATTCAATCCGAAGTATCTATTTTCAATACAGTTTTTTTATTGTAGTTAAAATAAACAAATACTGAAATTATTGTAAATGTATTTTTTAGATTCTCGAATATTACTATATAATCGTTCTTCTATTGTTAATCTATTTCTTTCTGTAAAAGATCATTTAAAGGATAATAGATCTTTGAAAAATCTTTTATAAATCGACGATAAAAATTCGTGAAGCCAAGAAATCATTATAAATCTTTGATAAACATTAATTATACCTAAAAGATAATAAATGATACTTTATTTTAATTTATTTTTATACCTTTAATTATGATTATAAGGTTTAAATATTTTGTAGAAATTGTTTCGAATTTGTATTTATTAATATCGATTTATAAGCTAGCATCTTACAATTTCCGGATTGTATTATGAATATATTCTTGGTGTTAATTCTTATCTTCGAAGTATATAAGAATGTCGTCGAGGTATACAGTGTAGTATTTATTCAGTTCGTTAAATAAAGTATGATTAATATAGTGTTGGAATGATACTAGTATATTATAAAAACCAAAAGGTATAATTAATGATTCGAATAATTCAAATTGAGTAATGAAAGCAGTTTTCCATTTGTTACTCTCTACAATACAAAGTTTGTTGAAAGTAGCAATAATATCTAATTTGGTATAGATTTTTGTATTACAAAAAATATTTAAAGTTTCTTGAACAATTGATAAAAAATATCGGTTTTTAATAATAATATTGTTTAAATTATAATAATCCTGATAGATACAAATCTTTCTGTTAGATTTGATTACTAAAAGTAATAGAGCTGCATTTTATAATCTTGATTTTTGAATGAAATTTTTGATAAGGTTATTGTCGATTCATTTTCGAATTATCTTTAATTCGAAAAAGGATAAAGAATGATTTTTGAAATATAAAAGTTCTTTTCTAAACATTAATTCTATTTTGTAATTCTATGCTTGATATAGAGGAAGTGTATCTATGTGGCGAGGTAGGAAAGCAAATAACTTGTTTTGAAGTTACAAAAAGAGTTTTTCTTTAATCTTGTTATTGTTGAATAATGATTTGCTATTGAAGAATTTCTCGATATCCATTTCTGTTATTTTTCGAAAGTGTTTTAGTTGATAACAATAATAAACAAAATTATAAAGTTTCGGAGATATTTTAATTAATATATTAGCGATATTGCCTTTTCCATATAGTATATCTTTGAAATCTTATTTCTGAAAAGCTAAGACTATTGTTATTTTATATAAATGTTTTTATCGGATAATCTCTTTTGTTTGATTTAATTCCTTTTATATAAAGTATATAATCTTTATTTTATTTTGTTAGCAAAAAGATATAAAACTAGTAGTTTGTAATCAATAGATATTATTTAAATCTAGTTTTATATTGGAAATGATCTCGATTTGCTTTTTTGGGATTGAGATTGATAACAATAATAAAGATTTATTCTTTGGTATTGATTTCGATTAATATTGTTCAGTAATCTTTTATATAGATTTGTATTGAATGGAATATTGATTTGATATCATTTGTATTTGAAACAATACTCTTTTATTATAAATTCTTGTACAATAATGATTTATATCGGATGTTAAAGTCTTATCGATTTGCAAATCGATTTTAGAGTTTTTTATTGATTTATAATTTTCGTCTATGGAAACCGATTCATTGTAGTTTTGCTCCGATGGTTTTTTTAAGATCGTTCTAAAATTTTGAATATATATTTCGTCGTTTTCGTTTTTATCTTCGATAAATAATGATAAATATCAGAAAGAATTCTTCTTTGTACTAAAAAGGAAAGTTTTAATTAGAGGTAATATATCAAGGATTTTGTCGATAATTGATTTTGTAGATATACTACTTTTGTATATTTGATTTGTATATATTAACGAAAGGATTGTTGATGTTTATATTAGATCGAATATACTATAAAAACAACAATGTATTATATAATATTGAAAATTGAAAGAGAAAATTATATTCTGTCAATTTATATATAGATTATAGTATTGTAATTATAATAGCCCGAAAATAACTAAAGTTTCTTTGGAAAGTTTTGTAACGAAGAATAATTATATTTCTTTATATTATCTTATCGTTATATCCATTACAAAATAATCAATAATGATATTTGTAATGTTTTCATTTGCTAAACAGAGTTCGTAACGATATAGTAAGAGTCGAGTTGGGATATTGTTTTGATCAACAAAAGAACAATCAACGAATGCTTTTCTTGAATATCCATTATCAATCAAATTGATTATATTGAAAAAAGAAGAATGTATTGAAAATATAATGATTTGAACAAATAAAGATTTACTATTTATAAAATTAAACTGTAAAGGTTTTTTGTTAATTATTGTTTATTATATTCATTCTATATCCTTTGATAACCTCTACAAACGATTTGTTGTAGAGATTAAACTTTTCTCGAATACTCTTGGATAGATATAAATAATAATGATATTATATTACAAGAAGGTATATTTGATACACTTTCTGATGATATTAATACTTCTTCTTCAATGAATCTGATGAATGTATTAAAATATTATTGCTAATGATTATTGTAATCTTGATAATGATCTTATTGAAAACTTCTACGATCAATTGGATTAAAGGGGTGGTATTGTTGAATTTGAGGCTATACTTGATATCCTTCTCGTTAGTAGCCATCTCGATTGATTGAATTGTTTGGATGGTATTATTGGTTTTGATATAATTGATGATTATCTTTCAAATAACTATTTTCACGGGAAATATCTTTGTATTCGTTTATATTTCTTATAATATCAATTTGTTTCTTTGTTTTACAATCTACAACTCAATGATTAGATTGTTTATAGAAATAGTATAGATTATAAAGGTATTTGCATTCTCTTTGTATTTATTTCAAGGTTCTAATTGTATCGAGATCTATAAGATCGTTTTGGATATAAAATTGTTGGAAGTTGCTGAGTCAGCATCCTGTTCGCCGTATAACCTCATATATAAGCTTTCCATAGAACCTACACTATAATAAGAACTACACACACTTGCAACTCTACATTTCGTATTCCAACAAAAATACTGATAATACTTATCGTTAAATATAAATTGAATTAAATCTCGAAAAATTTGTATTGTAATATTCGTTATCCCGATAATTTTGGTTTTATACTTGGAACTTTTTTCTTTATCTTTTAGTATTAATAAATTCGCAAAAGTTTGAATCGTTTTTTATCAATACTTTCAATTCATCAATAACTTTTTGTTTCATTGCAAGGATTATTTTTTCAAGGAATCTTTTCATTAAATATACCCAAATATTCTAATTATAAAAAAATATAAAAAAATAGGATTTTTTCGTTCATTTTGAATTTGTTGAATTTAATTACTGTTTTATATTCAGTATCAATTGAAATATAAAAACCATTGAGTTTTTTCAGAAATACATCTACAATAATAAATTCCAATGTATTATTTATAATTTCTTCTATATCCTTTTGTTTTTTTTAAAAGAGAAACTATATATAACAATTTCTTTTATTCTATATCGAAAACTACAGAATCGCTTTTTCAATAGATATATAAACCTATCTTCCAATCTTTATATTCGTTTTATCGGATCAAAAAACCTGTTTTTTCATCTTTGAACGATTCAGAATTCTTTATAGTTTGTTGTAATCGATAGATTGATATAGTAGAGTTTGTACCGATAAATGATTAATCAAATTATTCCCGAAAAGCAAAATTCTGAATTATTAATCTTGTATTAATTATATTGTTTAATTGTAGATCTCTTCGTAGTATATATATTTCTTATCGGTATTGCTCTACTTGAGCTAGTATCCATTCTATGAAATTGAACAAATATTGTATATATACGATAACTTCAAAATTCTGTATATTGATAAATATATTAGAAACAAGAATTGGATCTTTAAGATCTCTATCTCCAATATTGAAAAGCTTATATATAAGCTATTAGTAATTAGAGAAAACAGATTTAATATACTCTCGGAACTCGGGCATTATCTTTGAATAGGCTAAGGGTATCGATAGTTCTAATGGAATTGATTGAATAGTATCCGATATAATAATGGATTATTTAAAACAGTCTTAAAAATTGAAATATAATTGTAGGATCTTTGATTTCGATTGTATAACGATGTAAGAGTTCTGGCCCTTACTCACCGCACACTCTTCAATTTTCACCTATAATTTTTAAAATTTAATAATAAATCAACACTATAATATTTTTTATTGAAAATCTAAATAATCATTAATTAATAGTAGTCAATCCTTTCATTCCAATTACATTCTCTAATTTATAAGTTAATCTTTCGATATATAATCTGAAATCTAAAGGATCAAATATCTCCTACAATCTTTTCAACTCCTTCTTCAATTCCTCAATAGAAGTAGATATAAATAATAATTTTTTTAGTTCCTTCTTTATCCAACGCTACATTTTCTCGACTGGATTGAGATTTGATGAAGAGGGGGACCATTGAAAACCTCTAATTTTATATTCTAATCGAATTATTCTAATATATTTCAAATGAATCTTTACACTATCCTCTATAAATATATATTCAGATTCTAATTCATCAAATAAAAAGAAGATGATTGAAATAAGGACCTGATCTCGATATACTATCGAATTGACGTCTTTTTCATCTTCATTTTTCTTCAAAAAGATTAATGAAGATTTATAATTCCAATCAAAAGCTCTTTATATTATTACAAAGGTCCTTCCTAGCCTATATATTGATTTAATACAATTACTATATCTCTTTTCTTCAATTCGATGAATCATTCATATCCTACTATGTTTCCCTAACTCAAAAATGCTTTCGTTCGATTATATAACCTTCCTTCAATTACCCCCCCTAGATTAATCGACAACGATATCACTAATCCTCTATCAATGATGTGATAATGTAAAATCTAGTCTTCTTTTTGTTTACTGTTTCGAAATAAATAGTCTAGGATATACTATACAACGTTTATAGTCATACCAATATAGCTTTCGATGAATCGTACAGACCGAAACTTGAATACCAAATATATATTTCATCTACTCAAAAATCATCCTTCTTCCCCTTCAATCTTTCACTAATTCTCTTATAATTCGTCGAATCTCTTTAACAATCATTATAAAAAATCGATAAACCTTTTCTTTACAAGTAATTCTATATAAATTCGATTTAATAATACCTCTTGCAATACTTCGAGGTATACCCAAAATTTTTTCGATCCACCTTTATGATTTCCCGATCTCTCTAGCCTGAAATATTCTAGCTCGACAAGTAGTACCCCAATTCTCATGAAATTTATGATTATCATTTCTATCATTAAAAAGAATAATCATTTTGATTTTGAATGGAAAATAATGAAGATTAGAATTTTAATGAATTATTTATATTGAAGGAGTCAGAAATAAGATGGGGATTATTTCTTGCTTAACTGTGCGGTGAGAAGATTCCAGAACTCTTAGTACTGATTAAATCGAGATCTAGGTCTGAATCTGAATCTGAATCTAAGTCTAAATCTGGGTCTATATAACGATCCTGTATTAATGCCTTAGGCCATTCTTTATTTTATTCTTTGATCTTTTTCGAAGGGATCAAAAGGCCCCAGGATTGTCTTGCATTTATTTCACTTTGTATTCGCTTAGATTTTGATCCCTTTCGAGAGAATTATAAAAGATTCAACTTTATTATCTTTTGTACAAAAATTTGTTATTCTTTAATATAGATTAATTGATTCATTCTATTATGTCTTGAATTAAGATTATTGTTATATTATAACAAACTTATTAATATTTTTGAAAAAGATAGAATATCCTTTGAAAAGATTAGAATATTTAATTAGTTATATCTATAAAGATCATTGAACTAACAAAAGCTTTATATTTATTCCAATTAATCTTTCCGAATTTCTATCGATATTATTATTATATCTATTCGATCAAGGAAACTCTATATTTTTCAATTTACAACTAAAGAGATCGCTATTATAAAACTACAAACCCAAATCGATCAGATTAAACAAAAGAAAGATCCTGAATTTGATATAAAAGTCGACAAAACAGTAGCTATAAGTTTACCCTTGTATTCACTAACTCGAAGAGAATTAGTTCCTTTTATAACCAGAACGACAATTTATCAAAATTTACAAAAAGAAAACCAAAAAATCCAAGCTCAAAATCAGATTATACTAGAACAACTGGATCAGATTCATTTTGCTTTAGCTAGTTTTGTACAAAATGGATTACCTAATACAGATAACAATAAATCTATCTTCTATTTTAGAGTATACTAATGATACTTTCGACGAATTGAGAATCCCGATATTGTTATCTCTAGCAATGAAAGAAGATCAGTATCTATAGTATTTCTCTATAGAAGATTCAATATAAGAATAAAAGATTCTGAACTCTTCAACAATAGAGTCAATCCTTTTTTCGAATTATAGAGACTCTTTGTAAAAGGAAAACTCTTGGATAATACAAATCACTATTTGGATGAAGATACAAAAGTTTGTATTATCTTCTGATGGATTATTGATGATATACAATAATATCTAAAGCCGAAAATGATCCGAAAGGAGTTTGTTATATACCAAAATGTTTTGGATTATTTAGATTCTATTTATCTTATATCTAATCGATAGAAACTGACTATAAACGAATTCCGATTCCTGCGAATGGGAATTATAATTTTCCATTAGTTCTATATACAGTTCTTGGAATTCGCAGTAGAAGCTGATTAATCAGAAGATTTCTTTCGAAGAGAATTCATTTCGAAGCTCTTCTTTTCATTGAGAGTTGCGATGGTAGTTATTATAGATCTTTACTCTGATTTTTAGAGTTATATTAACCATCTAATGAATATGAATATAAAGATGTATATTGTGAATCAGAAATATATTGTTATAATTAGAAATCAAGCTCGAAAGAATCCTTTGTTTGACAATTGCATTAGAGGCTGTAACGATGGTCTTAATTCAAAGTATAATAGAATGAATCAATTAATCTATATTAGAGAATAACAAATTGTTATACAAAAGATAATGAAATTGAATCTTTTATGATCCTTTCGAAGGGGATCAAAACCTAAGCGAATATAGAGTGAAATAAATACAAGACAATCCTAAAGCATTTTGATCCTTTCAGAAAGGACCAAACAACAAAATAAAGAATGACCTAAGGCATTAATACAGGATCGTCACATCCCGATGCGAAACAGGTTCGTCCTGTGGGAGAAATGGATCTGTTCGTCGTTTGGGGCGGCGATTATCTGAGAGTCCTTTCTGCGGGGAGAACGGCGGACAGCGTTTTCCGCTTGCTCTGAGATTATTGGTGCGTTAGGCCTTAAAGTGGGAAAGGCGGAAGGAGAGGAACGATCGTTGACGAAGTTATCTGAGAACAAAGTCGCAATAGCTCTTCGGAGCGAATTGAATAAACTACCCAGGAAATTCATGAAACAAACAAACGATAGAAAAAGCAAAAACAATAAATGATTTTTCGAATGAATTATGAGTTAATTACAATCTTCTTTTTGAAGGGAAAGAGAATAGATAAATAATTCTATTTAATTACTATATTTATAGATTTGTTATCTACAAATTCGTTATAATCGTCGTTATTATTCTTTTAAGCTTTTATTTATTCAGAAAAATGATTAGAAGGTTCTACAGCTTTAGGGTTTTGAATATGAAACTCTTGTATTTTGTATAAAGTGTATATAATATAAAATCATTGTTGTATTCTATTTATTTTATTTTATATCGAATTTATCTGCAAAAGAATTTCGAAACTAAGATTTGTTGTATTTCGAATTCTGTATTTGCAACAACTATAATAGAAGAAGAAGATTCGTTGTGTTATTCGGGAATAGAATTTTCTATAGCTTTTTGTAATTTATCGGGGGAGAAGATTTTATATATCTTTATATTTTCGAGAAGATCTAATCAATATAAATAGTTTATTTTTTCGAAAATATAGTATAGTTTTGTTATTTGTAGATCGAACTTATAGTTAGATCGTTCTGTAATGAAATTTCTAGTAGTAATATATATTTCATCTTCTATTTAGAAATCAATCGATTTTCGATAATAATCGATATTTTTCATTTTCTTTTATTATATTTTGAAAAGGATATCTTTGGTTATTTTTCAAATATTATATATATATTTGAAGAAATCTTGTATATTTGTATAATTTAGCTTCTTTATTATTGTATAAAGAATATTAGAAAAGGATTTGTTTTAATCGAAAAAAATAGTTGGAAAGTATCTGTTTTGCAATTCGAAAAAGGATATTCTTAAACTTTTGCAAGGTATAATAAATTATATATAGTTTATTATATACAAAAATTCCGATTAATTATTTTGATAATAATTGATATAGGGTTGAAAATGTTGATCTAGGTATTGATTCATGATTTCGGTTTGTCTATTTGTTTGAGAATAATAAATTGTAGATAGTTTTAATTTGATGTTTAGAATTTGTATAAATTCGTTTCAAAAGCTGGATATAAATTGTAGATCTCTATTGGATGTGATAATAGTTGGGGTATTTTTCTAATAATAGATATAATTTAGATATATTAAAATCATTTTTTGGATAATTATAGTATAATAGTAAGGAATATATATTGATTGTTTTGATAGTTTATCGATAATTATAAAAACATTATTGTATTTATATTTATTTTTTGAAAATGATTTGAAATTCATTGATATATTTATTCAAAGTTTGATAGGGATAAGCAAAGAGTGCAAGAAATCAAATGTTTAGTTTTTTGGGATATGATAATTGTAATAAATGATACAATTATCGATATACTGATCGATATAATCGATTATTCTTTTTCAAAAGTATTGTTTCTTTATAATCAATTTCGTTTTGGTTTTACTAAAATGAACTAAAGAGATTTGAGTATAGATTTCTTTTATAAGATTAGTACAAAAATTATTTATATTGGATATAATTAATTGGTTTTTGTAAAGTAATAAATTATTATATATTGAATATCCTTTTTTCAAATTAGTTATTAAATTATGTTCTAATTATATAAATAAATATATATAGTTAATTTATAGAATATGATTTATAAAATCAAGTTCTTCTATTTTAATAATTAGAATCGTAACTATTTTCCTTTTTTTTATACTGAATTCGTTTAATATCTTTTTATTAAGAACTTTTGATGAAAGTAGGGTTTGGATATATTGTTTAGAATATAATGTTTTCTAGACTTTCATTTCCTAATTATAATAGTTTAAAATGTTTATTATAGTATTATTTACTTCTATTCAATATGATATCTTGAATTAGAAGTTTATTAGAATTTTAGATTATCTAGTTTATTATTGATTTAATGTTTTCTTCGTTATAAAATATTCTAAAGTTTTATGATTTGTTATAATTTTTATACAATAAAAAGACTCAATGAATTCTACCTTTCAAGTTTTGAAAACTTTGATAATAGTAAACATTTCTTTATCGAATATTATATAATTCATTTCGGCTAAAAGTATTGTTTTAATAAAGAAAGCGATAGAATATCATTGATTATTATTGTATAGTTGAGAAAACATTTCTCCGATAATATTATTTGAAGTATCAATTTTGATTATAGTTTATAGATATAATTGATAATGCTTCAAAACAAAAATATAGAGTATTATCTTTTTAAAGTAATTGAAAATAATAATACAATTGCTATTTTAGATATATAAAAAATCTTTTTTTATTAGATTATTGAACAGATGAGCGATTTATCCGAAATCTTGAATAAAGTGTTTATAAAAATTGCAAAACTCTAAAAAGAATTATACTTTTTTAATGTTTATAAAAAAAATTTATTCTTTAACAATTTTAATTTTTTTGTAATCAATCTTTACTTTTTTTGTTAAGATAATGAAATCAAGGTATTTAGTTTTTTTGATATTGAATTTATATTTATTAATATCGGTTTATAATTTAGTATTATAAAAACAATTAAGAATTTGTAATATATATATTTTATATTTTGTTTCATTTTCGAAATAGATCAAGATATTGTTTAGATAAATAATATAGATTATATCCAAAAGATTGAAAAGAATATTATTTATATAATATTGATAAGTAACAAAACTATTGGTTAATTCGAAAAGCAAGATTTTATATTTATAAATTCTATATTGTGTTTAGAATGTAATCAAGTTTTCGGAGTCGGAATGTATACGAATTTGATGGAATGTTTATTGAATATCCAACTTTGTAAATATCTTAGATTTTGAAATATATATTAGAGTTTTATCGATTAATAATAAAGAGTATTTGTTTCTTTTAGTAATAATATTGAATTATCGAAAATCGATATATAAATGTAAATCATTATTTGATTTGAAAACAAAAAATATTGATGTAACAAATAAAAAGAAATTAATTTTAATAAAATCCTTTTTGAAATTATTGATAAGATATTTTTTAACAATTAAAAGTTCTTTTGATAATATATTATAAATAGAGTTAATTTTGAATTAGGTATTTGATAGAATTTCGATTTTATAATTATATATTGTATATTGAAGTAATTTATCAGATTTCTTTTTTGAAAAGATTTTGAGATATTCGTAATATATTTAAGAAACTTTTTAAAATAGTTTTTGAAGTTTTTTATTGTTGATATTCTTTATTTGATCTTTTAGTATTATATTGATTTTGTAGATGCTGATGAAAAAAATAGTATTATTATAATGACGATTATATATTTTGAAAGTTTTAGCAAAGATTGTAATGATATTGATAACAGTTTGGGATAAATAGTTTGGTTGATAATATTCAAAGAATAATTTATTTAAAAAAACAGAATGATTAATTGGTTTAGTTTTTTCGAAAGATATGAAATCGTTTTTGGTATTATCGGAGGGGAATAAGAATTATTTTGTAGATAAGTTTTCTTTGAATTTCTTTTTCATTTGTTGAAAACTAGTATATAAATTTTATTTATATTTAATGATGAATCTAGTTAATGGAAGTGAAGATTCTATATGATCGATTTCAAAGAAGGTATTATGATATTGTATATCTTTTTTGATTTCAGGATTGAATAATGGTTTGGGGGTTGAAAGAGATTTTTTGGAGATAATAATATTCTTTGAGAAGTATAGGATTAATAATAAATCTTTTGGTTATATTAATTGATGATTGAATGATCAGAGTATTATATTATAAAATTTGAATTATAGGTTTCCGATAATAATATTTTTTTTTATTTTAATTAATAGAAAAGGAGTTTGAAGGAAGGTTCTATTATTTAATTGAAATATTAAACGGATAGAATGGATAATAGTGGTGTTTTATCGGTTATTATATTCTTGAACAAAGATAGGGTTGTTCAAAGGAATGATAGGGATATTAGTATATCGAGAGAGTTGATATATAAAATGAGTATTAATAAGCAAATAAGTAAGGGCTTTAATATCTATTAATATAGAAGACCGGATTTGGAAATTATAAGTTAAAAAATGATAGAGGAATAAAAAGTTATTGTTATTTATAAAATTCTGTAGATCAATATGTTTGAAATCATATTGATAATTTTGGAAGGAGATTTTTCTAAAGATTAGTTTTTTTTTAATTTATATAAATCGGAATCGGGAATTTCTGAAATGATTCTTTTGTTTTCGGAGGTTGTATCAATCTTGTGGATATCAAAAGGGTATATAAGTCTAGTACTTTACTTTCGGGCCACCCCCTCTTTTGGGCCACCCATTTACACCAAAAATCACGATTTTGACCTATTAATAACTCTATCAATAATTAATATAATTAATTGAAATTTTAATTATAGATTCTTTATATAATTATATATAGAATCGGGAATTTAGAAATATATTATACAATTTGAATCGTTAAAGATAAAATGTTGAAATTTCGATTTTCGATTTGTATATAAATTCTATACAAATTTTTTTTTTTTTTTTGAAATTTTGAATAACTTTTCAATAAAAATAATTAAAAATAAATCATAAAATTTAAATGATTCTTTGATCTTTAAAGCTTTCAAAAATATATTATTTAATAGTATTATAATTTGTAATTATTGATTTATTTAGATTTATAAAATTCGTTAACAAATTGATTAAAAAGTTGTCACAAAATCACATACAAATTAAAACTTCAAAATTTTAAATATTAATAACTTTTTATAAAAAATCGCGAAAATTCTAATATTTTCAATATTAATCAATAACTATATAAAGAATTTATAATTTAAATTTCAATTGATTATATTGATTTTTCGTGGAGTTATAAATTCGAAAAATCGTTAATTTTGGTGGTAACGGTGGCCCAAAAGAGGGGGTGGCCCGAAAGTAGAGTACTAGACTTATAATCTTTAATCCAGTTAAAGGTTTTGTATTTAAAGTAAGAGAAGGATAAGACAAAGGAATAAAACTTGAAACTCGGAATAAACCCAAAGGTAGTCGATTTTTCTCTTCCGATATACTCAGGCTTGATATTTTTATACAAGGGAATGGAGTTTTTAGTGTGGTTATCAGACAAAAGGTTCTTTCGAACTTGATTTCTGATTATAATAGTATATTTCTGATTTACAATATATATTCTTGTATCTATATTTATTAGATGATTAATGTAACCCTAGAAATCGAAGTAAAGATCTATTGTGGTTATTATTGTAGTTTTCAGCGAAGAGAAGAGCTTCGAAGTGAACTCTCTTCAAAAAGAATCTTCTGATTAGTCAGCTTTTGCTGCGAGTTCCAAGAACTGTATATAGAATTGATAGAAAGTTATAATTTCCATTTGTAGAAATCGGAATTCGTTTATAATTAGTTTCTATCGATTAAATGTAAGATAAATAGAGTCAAAATAATTCAAGACACTTTAATATATAATAAATTTTTTTCGGATCATTTTCGGTTTCAGATGCTGTTGTATATCATCAATAGTTCATCGGAAGATAGTACAAATTTTCGTATTTTCGTTTAAATAATGATTTATGTTATTCAAGAGTTTTCCTTTTGTAAGGAGTCTTTATGATTCGAAAGAAAGATTGATTTCATCACTAAAGAGTTCAAGATCTTTTATTTTTGTATTAAGTCTTTTATAAAAAGATACTGTAAATATTGATCTTCTTTTAATACTAAAACCCTTTTTGCTAGGGATAGCAATATTGGGATTCTTAGTTTATCAAGAATGTCTTTGGTATATTCTGGAACAAAAGATAGGTTGATTGTTATTTATATCAAGGGATTCATCTTATACAGAAAACCTATGAATATAATAATGAATAATATAAACCACTCCACCAGGAAGCCGGCGAAAGGAATCGAACCTAAATAGTATTATATTTCATATCGGGTAATATATACGAAACTAATTAAGGCGAGGTGAATCTGATTCAATTGTTTCAATATAATCTGATTTTGAGCTTGGATTTCTTGGTTTCCTTTTTGTAGATTTTGATAAGTTATCGTTTCGGCTACAAAAGGAATTGGTTTTCTTCGAATTGACGAATACAAGGGCAGACTTATAGCTGCTATTTCGTCGACTTTTGTATCAAATTCAGGATCTTCTTCTTGTTTTATTTGATCGATTTGGACTTGTAATTCTATTGTAGCGACCTTTTCAGTTATGAACTGAGAAATACAAGGTTTCCTTGATCGAGTAGATATAGTAGTGATATTAATGGAAATTCGGAAAGATTAGTCGGATAAGTATAAGAGTTTCGCTAATTCAGTGATCTCGATAGATATAACTAATTAGATATTCTGACCTTCTCAGAGGATATTCTATCCTTCTCAGAGGATATTCTGTCCTTCTCAGAAGGGCTAATGAGTTTGTTATAATATAACGATGGTCTTAATTCAAAGTATAATAGAATGAATCAATTAATCTATATTAAAGAATAACAAACTGTTGTACAAAAGATAATAAAGTTGAGTCTTTTATAGTCCTCTTGAAGGGGACCAAAATCTGAGCGAATATAAGATGAAATAAATGCAAGACAATCCTAAAGCATTTTGGTCTTTTCGGAAGGGATTAAAGAACAAAATAAAGAATAATCTAAGGTATTAATACAGGATCGTCACAGAGGCTTTATTTTTTTGTATGAAAATATCAAGTTTGAGTATATCTGAAGAGAAAAATCGATTATTTTTGAGTTTATTCCGAATTTCAAGTTTCATTTTCCTGTTTCATTCTTTTTTTGCTTTAAATACAAAGCCTTCAATTGGACTAAGGATTATATATACCCCCCCGGTATCCACAAGATTGATACAATCTTCGAAGATAAAAAAACTATTTCAAAAATTCCCGATTCCGATTTATATAAATTGAAAAAAGATTAATTTTTGGGAAAATCTCCTTTTAAGGTTATCAATATAATCTCAAATATATTGATTTATAGAGTTTTATAGGTAGTGATAATTTTCTACTTCTTTATTATCTTTTAGTTTATAATTTCCAAATCCAGTCTTCTGTATTAGTAAATATTGGAGTTTTTGTTTATTTGTTTATTAATATTCATTTTGTATATCAACTTTTTCGATATATTAGTGTCTCTATTACTTTTTTGAATAATTCTATTCCTGTTCAAGAATATGATAGTTAATAAAATGCTATTATCATTTATTTTATTTATTTAACATTTTGATTAAATGGTAGAATCTTTTTTCAAGTCTTTTTTCTATTAATTGAGATAAGAAGGGATATTATTATTGAAGATTTAGAGTTCAAAGTTTATAATATGATATTCCGGTCATTCAATTATCAATTAGTATAGTCAAAAGATTTATTATCAGTTTTATACTTTTCAAAAGATATTATCATTTTTAGAGAGTCTTTTTCAGCCTTTAAGCTATTATTCAATCCCGAAATCGAAGAAGATATATGATGTTGTGATGCCTTCTTTGAAATCGATTATATAGAACTTTTATTTTTATTAATTAGATTTATTATTAAATATAAATGGGATTTATATATCAATTTTCAATAGATGGAAAAAGAATTCAAAGAAAGCTTGTTTATAGAATAATTCTTGTTTCTTTTTGATAGTATCAAAAACGATTTGGTATTTTCTAAAGAGATCAAATTGATTAATTGTTTCGTTTTTCTAAATAAATTATTCTTTGAATATTATCAATCAAATTATTTATTTTAGATTGTTATCGATACTATTATAATCTTCACCAAAGTTTTCAAAATATATAATTGTTGTTATAATAATATTATTTTTTCTATTAGTATTTACGAAATCAATATAATATTGAAAGATCGAATAAAAAATACTAATAATAAGGAATTCTAGAAATTATTTCAAAAAGTTTTTGTAGTGTATTACAAATATTTCGAAATCTTTTTAAAAAAGGAATCTGATAAGTTATCCTAATATATAATATATAATTATAAAATCGAAATTCTATTAAATACTCAATTCAGGATTAGTTCTATTTATAATATATCTTCGAAAAAAACTTTTAATTGTTAAAGAATATTTTATTGATAATTTAAAAAAGGGTTTTATCAAAATTAATTTCTTTCTATTTGTAATATTAGTATTCTTTATTTTCAAATCAAATGATGGTTTATATTTTTGTATCAATTTTTGTCGATTTAATATTATTATCAAAAGAGACGAATATCTTTTGTTATTAATCGATAAAATCCTAATATATATATTAAAATCTAAGATATTTATGAAATTAGATATTCGATAAGTATTTCATCGAATTCGTATATATTCCGATTCCAAAAATTTAATTACTTTTCGAATCTGATACAGAATTTATAAATATAAAGTTTTATCTTTTGAATTGATTAATAATTTTGTTATTTATCAGTATTATATAAATGATATCCTTTTCGATTTTTTGAATATAATTTATACGATTTATTTAAACAATATCTTGATCTATTCTAAAAACGAAGCAAAATACGAAATATATATATTACAAGTTCTGAATCGTTTTTGTAAAGCCGGATTATAAACCGATATCAATAAATATGAATTCAATATCAAAAGGATTAAATACCTTAATTTTATTATCTTTATAAAAAAATAGAAATCGATTCAGAAAAGATTGAAATTGTAAAAAAATGGAAAGTTTCTACAAATATTAAAAAAGTACAATCTTTTTTAGGGTTTTGCAACTTTTATAAACACTTTATTCAAGATTTCAAACGAATTATCTATTTGTTCATTAATCTAATAAAAAAAGACTCTTTATATATATAAAACAACAATTATATCATTACTTTCAATTATTTTAAGAATATAATACTTCAAATCTTTATTCTGAAATATTATCAATTATATCTATAAACCATAATCGAAATCAATACTTCAAACGATATTATCAAAAAAATACTTTCTCAATTATATAATAATAATCAATAATACTCTATTATTTTCTTTATCAAAATAATATTCTCAATCGAAATAAATTATATAATATTCGATAAAGAGATACTTACTATTATTAAAATTTCAAAACTTGGAAAATAGAACTTATTGAATTTTCTTATTATATAAAAGTTATAATAGATTATAAAATCTTAGAATATTTTATAACGAAGAAAACATTAAATCAACAGTAAACCAAATGGTCTGAAATCCTGATAAACTTCTGATTCGAGATATTATATCGAATAAGAATAAATAATATCGCAATAGATACTTTGAGTCATTGTAATCAGGAAATGGAAGCCCAAAAGACGCTACACTTTGAGCAATGTACCCAAACCCTACTTCCATCAGAAGTTCTTGACAAAAAGATATTGAATAAATTCAGTATAAAAAGAAGGGAGGTAGTTATGATCCTAACTATTAAAGCGGAAGAACTTGATTTTATAAATTATATTCTACAAACTAACTATATATATCTATTTGTATAATCAGAATACAATTTAACAATTAATTTGAAAAAAGAATATTCAATATATAATGATTTATTATTTTATAAAGATCGATTAATTATACCCAATACAAATAACCTTCGTATTAGTTTTATAAAAGAAACCTATATCCAAATCTTCTTAGTTTATCCTAATAAAATTAAGATAAAGTTGATTATAAAGAAACAATACTTTTGAAAAAGAATAACCGATTATATCGATTAATATATCGATAATTGTATCATTTGTTACAATTATTATATTTCAAAAAATCGAACATTTAGTTTCTTGTATTTTTTGTTTATTTTTATCAAGTTATAAACAGATGTATCAATAAACTTCAAATCATTTCCAAAGGATAAATATAGATATAATAATGTTTTTGTAATTATCGATAAATTATCGAAATAATCAATATATATCCCTTATTATTATATTACAACTATCTAGGAAATGGTTTTAATATATCTGAATTATATTTATCGTTGAAAAGATGCTTCAGCTATTATTATATCTGATAGAGATCTATAATTTATATCCAGCTTTTAAAACGAATTTATACAAATCCTAAGTATCAAATTAAAGTTATCTACAATCTATTATTTTTAAACAGATAAACAGATCGAAATTATAAATCAATATCTGGATTAACGTTTCCAATCCTATATCAATTATTATCAAGATAATTGATCGAAATTCTTATATATAATAGATTATATACAGTTTACTATACCTTACAAAAGTTTAGAAATATTTTCCTTCGAATTGCAAAACGGATATTCTTTAATCATTTCTTTTGATTGAAACAAACCCTCTTTCAATATTCTTTATATAACAATAAAAAAAACTAAATTATATAAATATATAAAACTTTTTCAAATATATATATAAAATTTGAAAGATAACTAAAGATATACTTTTCAAAATATAATAAAAGAAAATAAAAGATATCGATCGTTATCGAAGATTGATCGATTTTCAGATAAAAGATAAAATATACATTATTATTAGGAATTTCATTATAAAATAATCTAATTGCAAGTTCGATTTATAAATAACAAAGCTATATTGTATTTTCGAAAAGATAGATTATTTGTATCGATTGAATCTTTTTGAAAATATAAATATATATAAAATCTTCTTCTTTGATAAATTACAAAAGATTATAGGAAACTCTATTCCTGAATAATACAACGAATTTTCTTTTCCTATTGTAGTTATTATAAATATAGAATTCGAAATATAACAAATTCTAACTTCGAAGTTTTTCTATAAACAAATTCGATATAAAATAAAATAAATAAAATACAATAACGATTTTATATAGTATTATTATTTCGATGTTATATATACTTTATATAAAATACAAGAATTTCATATTCAATATTCCAAAACTATAAAGCCCCTTAATCATTTTTTTGAATAAATAAAAGCTTGAAAGAATAATAATAATGATTATAACGAATTTACAGATAACAAATTTATAAATAGAACAATTAAACAGAATTATTTATCTATTTTTCCTTCCTTCGAAAAAGAAATTACAATCAACTTATAATTCCTTCGAAAAATCATTTGTTATTTTTGCTTTTTCTATAGTTTATTTATTTATTTCAATTTTTTATTTCGTCATTTTTTTCTTTTATTTTTATTTTATTCAATATACTATAATTGTATATTCAAAACAAATTCAACTCATTGAAAAATATTTATTTCATTATAAATTTCCTGGATAGTTTATTCAATTCACTCTAAAAAACTATTGCGATTTCGTTTTTAAATAATTCTATCAATGATTATTCCTCTCCTTTTGCTTTTCCCCTTTTAAAACCTAATACATCAATAATTTCAAAGCAAAAGAAAAATACTATTCATTATTCTCCCTACGAAAAGAACTTCTAGATAATCGCCTCCCCAAATAGTAAACAAATCCATTTCTCCAGTATCATCGATTTCATCGAAAATCATTTCGATATATCTATTACCGATGCGGTTCAAATAATCGATATAACCAAAATACATCCTGAAAAAAAGAAAGGCAAAAGTAACAATAAAGAACAAACCTATTTCGCCAAAGGAAAAATTAAAAGGAAAACTTAAAAACAAATCAATTTTCTTTAAGGGAGGGGTAATATAACTATTGGTATCGAAATGGTAAGGTTCAAAGTGTAAAGTACTTTAGTCTATTTGATAAAACTTGATTCTTAATTGTTATTATCTATATTGAAAGAACGAGCTCCTTAAATACATATTTGAAGGAGCTCATACAATCCCTTATGATTACATGATCTAATATGATCATATGATTTAACTACAATTCATGATTATATGATTATAATCCCGATATTGGCAACTTCTCTAAAAAGTTATATAATCCGAATTCCTTTAATTCCTCAATCCTCTCTTTTCATTTATTTCGTTTCTTTGATAATAATCTTGTTTGTATCGATTAGCTCTTTTAATGCTTGATAGGATTTATCTTTAATTATAGTATCAGTAAGGTTCGATTCTCCATCGATCCATTTGATTTCAATGATTTCTCTTCGTTTGTAGGATTGTTGTAATGAAAGAATATCGATCATAAGTTTCTTCTTTGCAATAAAGTTTAGCTTAATGAGTAATTCAAATAATGAATTAGAATCGGTGTATACAAAAAAAAGGATCTGTTTTTTTAATTGAATAATAATGTTAATAATACTTTTGATTACAGTCCTTATATCAAAGCCTAGAATTAATCTGTATAGTTCAGATGCTAAAATACTTTTTGTTATTCTTTTGTATTTAATAAAGGATCAATAAACAATATTGGTATTGTTATTTTTATCTATTAAACAAATCATATATCCAATTTGAAATGATATATCTGTATTATTAGCAAAGGATGTATTTGTGAAAGCAATTACTCTTATACTATTTAAATCAAATGATACAAAAGTAAGTTTTCTTGATAGATTTTCCATTTACCATTTAATAGTTTTGTTGAGCTTTTTGGTATCGTTTTGTTTCGGATTAATTATTTGGGCAATGATTGAAAGATAATAAGAAATTTCTGGTTGACAAATAGTAGTTATATATGCTCTTCGAGTATATTGAACGATATATTGATTTTTAAAGATAATATTCGTATAGATTTTGTTTTTCGTTTCTTTCAAATCTGAGTTTTCTGATATAATTAACTTTAGATTATTATATTGTTTTTTTTGATTAAGATAGAACTTGTCGTTTTTCAAAGAAATTATATTCTTATTGAATTTGAAAAATATATCTTCTAATAAATACTCTTATTCTTTTGTTATAAAATTCGCTTTTTCTAATTGTTCTTATTCTAATGTTGCAAATTCTTTATCGGTTATGATAAGTGTATTATCAATTTGTAATTCTACAATACCAAAGCTCTTTTTATTTGTATATAATAAACAAGGATCAAAGGTTGATTGTATCATTCCTAACTTTTCTTGATGGTAACCATGATATATTCCAAATCAATGGTTTCCGGCTTCAGGGATGCTATATAATGGTTTGACAATATGCTATAGTATTCCTTTTAGTAGTTTGAGTTCTATTAGGGGTCGAGTATAGAATATCCTATTCAGGTTTGTAATTGATTATGTATATACTTGTATGATATCTTGTAAAAGAATATTAGTTTTTATACTCTTTTTCAATATTGTTGTAAATGCTATGATAATATGTTGTTTAGTTCTTTGAAGTATAAATGATTATATTAAAATATTGGTTTTTCCTTTATTATGATATACTTGGATTATTAATCTTGACTTTGGAAATGCTTTTTCTGTATTTTTGTATTTTATTTCATCAATAAATCGTGATCTGAAGATTCTTGTTCTTTTGGGGATATCATTTTTTTTAATTTCCTTGAAAATTCTATTTTCTATAAATCTATTAAGCTCTTTTTAATGTAATTCGATATATCGGGAAAGTGGATCTCTATTTTCGATGAATATTTCATCAAATGGATTTAGAAACTTTTCTTTTTCTATTTCTTGAAGGAATGCTGTAATTTGGAATGGTGGTTTTTCGTTTGTTTTGGTTTTATCATTGGAATTAACCAAATTGATTATATTAATCATATTGATCAAATTGCTTCTTATCTTTTTTCGAAATCAGATTTTTGGTTGTTCTTCTGATGGTAGTGTTTTAGATTGTAGTATTGATATTATTGAAGATGTAAATTGTAGGGGAGTTTTTATTATAATAGTATTGTTGTCATTATTGTTATCAATTTCTTTATTATTACTATTGTCGATTTCTTCATTATTGATTTCTTTTGATTCTTTTAGTTTTGGTTCAGTATAAAATAGTTATATAATAGTAAATCTGAATCTTGTTAATCTATTTGGAAATTGAATTGAATATATTTCTTTTTTCATAATTAATAATTTATAAGATCCAATTCATTCTCCAAATCGATTGCCTTCTTTACCTTCTCTCTATACTAAAATATCAGAATTGATAAATAATACATAAACTTTTGAAATAGAAAATCCGTTTCGTTATTTTAATACTTTCTATACTTAATATTCTATTCGAATTTTTCGTATTTCTTTTATAGCCTTCTGAATAGTATTAATACATTGAATAATGATTTCGATTGATAGATTGATTTTATTCATTCGAAAGTAGACACCGAATATTAATAAAGTAGATATGATTTTATCAGATCTTGCTGTATCATTTACAACTTTGATAACCATTTGAAGCAATATTGTATTTATAAATTCTATATCTTTAAGCTTTGGATTTAATATAATATAAACTCTTCGGAATGGATGATAATAACATTCTACTATACCGACAGAATTGTATACTTCTACAGATACATTTTTCGTAATAATAACCATTGTATTTGTATATTATATGAATTATTTCGCTATAAAGTTCTTTCTTGTATCGTGAACAATATATTTGGGCAATCCAATATAAACATCAATCCAACATTCTCTAATTTTATCCCATATATACTTCGCAAAGATATTTTCTAGTTATCGAACTACTTGATAACGGATTGCCTCGTCTACTATATAAAGAACAAATTTCCTATTGATATATATAATATCAACCATAATAGAATAATTGAATTCAATATCCTCAAATAATATAAATTTGAATCTTCCGGACGATTTTCTATATTTTTGATAATATTCACAATATTTGATGAAATACTTAATAACATTATGATCTTCCTTATAACCTGCTCGTTATAGAATTCGATAAAATCTCTTTGCAGAAGAATAGCCGAATCGTCAATATAATTGATGAAGTTCGATATTAATCATATAGCATTTATTATATCGAATTGATTCCTGAATAAATGTATTAATATTGATCTTCCAGATTAGGAAAACATAATTAAATTGTCAAATAATTGGATAGTTTTATATTGGTATAACTAATTCATTAATAATATTATTATAAAAAATTTTAAATCGATTTATATCTACTAAACTTAATAGAAATAGAATATCTACTTCAAAAATATAAAATTCTATTATTCCGAATAATAATATAATAAAAAATGATTTTATTGAAGTTACAATTCCTTTTCCAAATCTAACATTTGTTATTCCAGCTGTTTTTAAATCGTATTCGATATAGAATATCTTTTGTTATACTTGATATTAACCGAATCCTACTATTGAAAATCTTGTAATCTTTATATCGATACATATACTATAAAACTTTTTACTAATATAGATTTATCCTTCATAGAATAATTCAATTTTAGCTTCTTTAATTATTATATAACAAAAGAATTAATTAATTAATTAATTGAATACTTTCTTTCTATTGATAGATTCTAAACTAGTAAAAAAACTATCATCGATTTTCTTGTTATTATTGAATTCTAGATCTGCGAAAAAGACTTCTATCTTCTTATCGGATTTGTTTTTGTTATTGATTGATTCCCCTTTATAGTTTATTAACCATTAATTGAAATATTATTTAAAAGTATAATTGCTGTTTTTTTTAAACTTTGTTTTATATTGCTATTTGAACTCTTCTTATTCTTCTTTCAAATATTTAATAGAACGATATCCTTTCTTTTTGCAAATTCAATACTTTAGATTACAATTTCGAGAATTGTTTCAGGAATGGGAATTGTATCGATAATTATAATGATATTTTCGATCAATAAAGAATATTGAATTCTCATTTTTCTTATTAATCTTTTCTCAAATATTAATAGATTGTTTTAATTGATTGATAAATTCTAATATATTCTCTTTTGCATTTATATATACTATACTATATACCGGAATATTCTTACATATTTGTATTAATCGTATATAAAGATATTTTATTAAATGTATCTTTAATTCAAATCTTAATTGTAGTTGATATAGATCCTTAATCATTAATATCAAACAATTATTTAAGGATTTGTCTTTGTTTTTCTCTTGAATCTTTTTTAGAATTATATTATTTTATTTATATAACATATAATAATGATATTGATCTCTTTCGAAATTTTGTTTAACAAAAGCATATATTTTTTTAAAGATAATTAATAGTTCTATATAATTGATATAAAAAAATTCGAATATACTTTCTTTAAATATAATAGAGAATACTTTGAAAAATAATTCTCTTAGAATTTCTATTCGTTATATCATTTCCCAAAAGATTGAAAGTTTATAATCAAAATTATCATTATCTCTTTTATATTTTTCATTATCGTTATAGATCCTTAAAAAATTGATAAATAATTGATAACTATTTTCTATTCTTCCTTCTTTCTTTTTCTCTTCGCTATTATCGATATTGGATTGTTCGTTTAAATCATTTCCTTCTTCTTCTTCTTCTTCTTCTTGTTGAGATACTTTAGAAGATAAATCTTCTTTAGTATTTCGATTATAATCTATAGCGATCTGATATAAATACTCTTCTGATCAAAACTTAGATAATAAAATACTATTATCTTTTAGATGTTTTTTGATCTATTGTTTTATCTATAGAATATAATTTCTTATCCTCACAACAGTATGGAATACTTGATCGGATTCCATACCGTCTTTCAATAATACAAATACTTCATTAATATATAGAATTTTCTTGAGTTTTTGAAATTCTGTTTTATCGACAACACTGAAATGCTTTAATTTGAAGCCTCCAAAATCGTCCTATAGGATTTCCGTAAAATTGTAATCAATAATCTGTTCTTTATTATATTAAAAGTATTTGAATATAATATAATCGTTGATGACTTTAATGTTTCTGTATTCATCCTTTTTTGCAACAATCCAATTTCTGAATTTCTTTTTTGCAATAGAATAATTATAACTATCAGGTAGTAAATTTAGTATATCCATAATAAAGATCTTTCTAGACATATTACTATTGTTTTCGAATTCGTAAATGGTATGTTTTTGAAAAGAATAAGAAAATGAAATAAGAAAGTATATTGTTTAAATTGTTTATTGAATTATAAATTCTTGAAAAAATATATTTCAAAAGAAAGAAAAAGAATATATTTGTACTGCAATTCGTACACAAAATATATAATAAACACAGGAATCTAACTATTACAATAACAATCGAACTCCCTTGAGTTTCCTTCTGAAAACAGTATTCAGAATTGACTCATTAGCATACCAATATCCTAACAAAACAAGAAAACGATATTCTTGATACCCAAATAGAAATAGTATCCATTTATTTGAAGATTAATATCTCTTCAAATTGATTCAACTGGTTCTCAAAAGATCCTTCAGGAAAACAGTATTCCTTAAAGATATTCAAATCCCCTAATTTGTAATATCACTAATTAATGTTAATATCGAAATAGTAAGGTTCAAAATGTAAAATACTTTAGTCTATTTGATAAAACTTGATTCTTAATTGTTACTATCTATATTGAAAGAACGAACTTCTTAAATACATATTTGAAGAAACTCGTACAATCCCTTATGATCACATGATCTAATACGATCATATGATTTAACTACGGTTCATGATCATATGACTATGATCCCGACAATAACGATCCTATATTAATGTTTTAGATTATTCTTTATTTTGTTCTTTGATCCCTTCGGAAAGGACCAAAATACTTTAGGATTGTCTTGTATTTATTTCACTCTATATTCGCTTAAATTTTGATCCCCTTCGAAGAGATCATAAAAAGCTCAACTTCATTATCTTTTGTACAATAGTTTGTTATTCTCTAGTATAAATTAATTGATTCATTCTATTATGTCTTGAATTAAGACCATCGTCACAGTCTAGATCTGAATTGAAATCGAATTAAAATATTATTTATTGTTTATTGACGTATTGATAATCGAAGTTTCCGAGTATTTTATAAAATTGATTATTTGGCAAAACTAAACTATCTTTCCCGTTCAACAACAAAGTCTTTATAAAGAATAGAATATACTATCACAATAGTAATAGAATACTTTAAGATACAATGATATTCTATAAAGAAAGAAGAAAGTGCTAGAAAGAGCGCCGATTATATAGGGGATGGATGCCTTAGACAACCATACAGACTAGCTAGGAACGGGTTACGAACCCGTGACAATACTAATTTTTCATATATGAATCTTAACCTTCATACCAGGGCCTATAGTATTCCTTTTGTAACGATCCTATATTAATGCCTTAAGCTATTCTTTATTTTGTTCTTTGGTCCCTTCCGAAGGAATCAAAATGCTTTAGATTGTCTTATATTTATTTCACTCTGTATTCGCTTAGGTTTTGATTCCTTTCGAGGGAATTATAAAAAGCTCAACTTCATTATCTTTTGTACAATAGTTTGTTATTCTCTAATATAGATTAATTGATTCATTCTATTATATCTTGAATTAAAACTATTATTATATTATAACAAACTCATTAACTCTCTTGAAAAAAACAGAATATCTTTTGAAAAGACTAGAATATCTAATTAGTTATATCTATCGAGATCATTGAATTAACGAAACTTTTATATTTATCCGATTGAT
This sequence comes from Sclerotinia nivalis, assembly GCA_029531795.1. Classification (NCBI taxonomy): domain Eukaryota; kingdom Fungi; phylum Ascomycota; class Leotiomycetes; order Helotiales; family Sclerotiniaceae; genus Sclerotinia; species Sclerotinia nivalis. Next base: position 2,383,522 of record JAPEIS010000002.1, read on the forward strand.
CTTTTCGAATTTCTATTGGTATTAATGTTATATTTACTCAATCGAAGAAACCCTATACTTCTTAATTCACAATTAAGAAGGTCGTTGCAATAGAATTACAAATCCAAATCGATTAAACAAAACAAAAGGAAGATCTTGAATTTGATATAAGAATCAACGAAACGATAATTATAAATCTGTTTTCGTATTTATCAATTTGAAAAGAATCAATTCCTTCTATAATCGGAACAACAATTTATCAAAGTCTACAAAAAGAAAACCAGGAAATCCGAACTCAAAACTAGGTTATACTGGAGCAACTGGATTAGATTTATCTTATTCTAACTAGCTTTATACAAGATAGATTCCTTAATATAAATAACAATAAATCTATCTTTCGTTCTAGAATATACTAATAATATTTTCGACAAATTGAGGATCCCGATATTATTATATCTAATAAAGAACGTTCTATTATTGAAAGAAGATCAGTATTTATAATATCTTTTTATAGAAAACTTAATACGAAAATAAAAAATTCTAAACTTTTCAATAATAGAATCAATCCTTCTTTCGAATTATAGAGATTCTTTGCAAAAGGAAAACTTTTAGATAATGTAGATCATTATTTAAACGAAAGTACAAAAGTTCATATTATTTTCTGATGGATTATTAATGATGTATAATAGTATCTAAAGTCAAAAATGATCCAAAAGAAATTTGCTATATATCAAAGCGTTTTGGATTACCTTGATTCTATTTACCTTATATTTAATCAACAGAAACTAATTATAAACGAATTCCGATTTCTATAAATAAGAATTATAACTTTCCATTAGTTCTATATATAGTTCTTGGAACTTATAACAGAAATCGACCAACCAGAAGACTCCTTTCAAAGAAAACTTACTTCGAAGCTTTCCTTCTTATTGAAAATAGCGATAATAGCCACTATAAACCTTTACCCCGATTTCTAGAGTTATATGAATTATTTAACGAATATAAATACAAGAATATATATAATGAATCAGATATATACTACAATAATCAAAAATCAAGTTCGAAAGAACTCTTTGTCTAACAATTGTACTAAAGGCTCCACTCCCTTGTATAAGAATATCAAGCCTGAATACATCAGAAAAGAAAAATCAGCTACCTTTGAATTTATTCCGAATTTCAAATCTCATTTCTTTATTTTATTCTCTCTTTGTTTTAAATACAAAACTTTTAATTGGATTAAAGATCATATATACCCCTCCAGTATCCACAAGGTTGATACAATTTCCGAAAACGAAAAGATTACTTCAGAAATTCCCGATTCCGATTTATATGAATCAGGAAAAGACTAGTCCTTAGGAAAATCTCCTCTCAAGATTATCAATATAATCTCAAATATATTGATCTATAAAGTCTTATAAATAACAATAGTTTTCTATTCCTTTATTATCTTTTAATTTATAATTTCCAAATCCAGTCTTTTGTATTAATAGATACTAAAGCCTTTGCTTATTTATTTATTAATATTCATTTTGTATATCAACTTTTTCAATATATTAATATCCTCATTACTTCTTTAAATAATCCTATTCCTATTCAAGAATATAATGGTCGACAAAATACTGTTGTTATATACTTTATCTGTTTAATATTTCGATTAGATAATAGAACTTTTCTTCAAATCCCTTTCTTATTAATTGAAATGAAAAGGTATATTATTATCAGAGATTTATAATTCAAAGCTTATAATATAATACTCCGATTATTCAACTATTAATTAATATAGTCAAAAGACTTACTACTAATCCTCTACTTTTCAAAGAATATTATCATTTCCAGAAAATCTCTTTCAATCTCCAAACTATTATCCAATCCCGAAATCGAAAAAGATATATGATATTGTAATACCTTCTTCGAATTCGATTATATAGAATTTTCATCTCTATTAATCAGATTCATTATTAGATATAAATAAGATTTATATACCGATCTTCAATAGATAAAAAAGGAATTCAAAGAAAATTTGTTTATAGAATAATTTTTGCTTTCTTTTGCAAATACCAAAAACGATTTAATACTCTTCGAAAAAACCAAACTGATTAATCGTTCTGTTCTTCTGAATAAACTATTCTCTGAATATTATCAATCAAATTATCTATCCTAGATTATTGCTATTGATATTACTACAATCTCTATCGAAACCTTCAAAATATATAATCGGCGTTACGATAATACCATTTTTTCTATTAGCATTTACAAAATCAATACAATACTGAAGAATCGAATAAGGAATATCAACAATAAAGAATTTCAAAAACTATTTCAAAAAGTTTCCTAAATGTATCACAAATATCTTGAAATCTTTTCAAAAAAGAAATCCGATAAACTACTTCAATATACAATATACAATCATAAAATCGAAATTCCATCAAATATTCAATTCAGAATTAACTCTATTTACAATATATCCTTGAAAGAACTCTTAATTGTTAAGAAATACTTTATCGATAATCTCAAAAAGGATTTCATTGAAATTAGCTCTTTTCTATTCATTATACAAATACTCTTTGTTTCCAAACCAAATAGTAGCTTATATTTCTATATCGATTTTCGACGATTCAATACTATTATCAAAAAGGATAAATATCCTTTACTATTGATCGATGAGATTCTAATATATATCTCAAAATCTAAAATATTCACAAAGTTAGATATTCGATAAGCATTCCATCGAATTCGTATATATCCCGATTCCGAAAACTTGATCATATTCCAAACCCAATACAGAACTTATAAATATAAAGTCTTATCTTTCGGATTAATCAATAATCCTATCATTTATCAATATTATATAAATAATATCCTTTTCGATTTTTTGAATATATCTTGTATTATTTATCTAAACGATATCTTGATCTATTCCGAAAACAAAACAGAATATGAAATATATATATTACAAGTTTTTGATCGTCTCTGTAAAGCAGATTTGTAAATCGATATCAATAAATATAAATTCAATATCAAAAGGATTAAATACCTTGATTTCATTATCTTTATAGAAAGAGTAGAAATAAATCCGGAGAAGATTGAGATTATAAAAAAATAGAAAGCTTCTATAAATGTTAAAGGAATATAATTCTTTTTAAAATTTTGTAACTTTTATAAACGCTTTATTCAAGATTTCGAACGAATCGCCTGCTTGCTTACCAATTTAACAAAGAAAGACTCTTTATATAGATGAGACAACAATTGTATCGATGCTTTCAATCGTTTTAAGAAAATAATATTCTAAACCTTTATCTTGAAATATTATCAATCACATCTACAAACTATAATCGAAATCAACATTTTGGATAATATTATCGAAGGAATACTCTCTCAATTATACGATAATAATCAATAGCATTTTATTGTTTTCTTTATTAAAACAATACTTCTAACCAAAATGAATTATACAATATTCGATAAAAAGATATTTATTATTATCAAAACTTTCAAAACTTAAAGAACAAAATTTACAGAGTCCTTTTATTGTATAAAGATCGTAACAAATCATAAAGCCCTGAAATATTTCATAATAAAGAATATACTAAATCAACAACAAACAAGATAATCTAAAATCCTGACAAACTTCTAATTCGAGATATCTTACTGAACAAAAGTAAACAATACTACAGCAAACACTCTAAATCATCACAATCAGGAAATGGAAGCCTAAGAAACACTACACTTCAAACAATACACTCAAATTCTACTCCCGCCAGAAATTCTTGACAAGAAGATATTGAATGAACTTAATATAGAAAGGGGAGAGATAATTACGATTCTAGTTATTGAAACAGAAGAACTTGATCTTGTAGATCGCATTCTACAAGCTAACTATATCTATTTATCTATATAATCAAAATACGATTTGGCAACTAATTTGAAAAAAGGATATTCTATATATAATAGTTTATTATTCTATAAAGATTGATTAGTTATACTTAATATAGATAACCTTCGTATAAATCTTATAAAGGAAACCTATATTCAAATCTCTTCAACTTATTCTAGCAAAACCAAAACAAAATTGATCATAAAGAAACAATACTTTTGGAAAAGAATAATCGATTATATCAATCAATATATCAATAATTATATCATTTACTACAACTATTATATTCTAAAAAACTAAACGTTTGGGTTTTTGTACTCTTTGTTTATCTCTATCAGATTATAAACAAATATATCGATAGATTTCAAATCCTTTCCAAAAGATAAATGTAAATACAATAATGTTTTTGTAATTGTCGATAGATTATTAAAACAATCAATATACATTCTCTACTATTATACTACAATTGCTCAAGAAATGATTTTAATATACTTGAACTATATCTACCGTTGGAAAGATATCCCAGCTATTATCATATTCGATAAAGATTCACAATTCATATTCAGCTTTTGAAACAAATTCATACAAATCCTAAACGTTAAACTGAAACTATTTACAATTTACCACCCTCAAACAGATAGACAGATCGAAATCATAAATCAATATCTGAATCAACGCTTTCGATTATATATTAATTATTATCAAAATAATTGATCAGAATTCTTGTATATAATAGACTATATATAGTTCACTATACTTTATAAAAATTTGAGAATATCCCTTTTCGAATTTCAAAATGAATACTCTTTAATCATTTCTTTTGATTGAGATAAACTCTCTTCCAATATCTTTTATATAATAATAAAGAAGTCGAATTATATAGATACCTAAATCTCCTTCAAATATATATATGAAGTCCAGAAGATAATCAAGGATATCCTTTTCAAAGTATAACAAAAGAAGATAAAAGATATCGATTGTTATTGAAGATCAATCGATTTCCAGATAGAAGATGAAATATATATTACTATTAGGAACTTCATTACAAAACGATTTGGTTGCGAGCTCGATCTATAGATAGCAAAATTATATTATATTCTCGAAAAGGTAGATCATTTGTATCGATTGGATTTTTTTGAAAGTATAAATATATATAAGATCTTCTTCTCTAATAAATTATGAAAAACTGTAGAAAACTTTATTTTCGGATAATACAACGAATCTTCTCCTTTCATTATAGTTATTGTAGATACAGAATTCGAAGTACAGTAAATCCTAACCTCGAAGCTTTTCTGCGGATAGATTCGATATAAGATAAAATGAATAGAATATGATAACAATCCTGTATAATATTACTGTTTCAATATTATATACACTTTATACAAAATACAGGAGTTTTATACTCAATACTCTAAAACTGTAAGACTTTCTAATCACCTTTTTGAATAAATAAAAGCTTAGGAGAATGATAATGATAATTATAATAAGTTTGTAGATAACAAATCTATAAATAGAACAACAAAACAGAATTACTTGTTCACTCTCTTTTCTTTCGAAAGAGAAATTACAATCAATTCATAATTGTCACGGGTTCGTAACCCGTTCCTAGCTAGTCTGCATGGTTGCCTAAGACACCCATCCCTCATATAGTCGGCACTCTTCCTAATACCTTCTTCCTCCTTTATAGAATATCATTATATCTTAAAGCACTTTACTACTATTGTAATAGTATATTCTATCTTTTATAAAGATTTTACTATTGAATAGAAAAGATAGCTCAATCTTGTCAAATAACCAATTTTACAAAATACTTGGAAACTTCGATTATCAATACGTCAATAAATAATAAACAATGTTTTAATTCGATTTCAATCTAGATTCAGATCCAGATCTAGATTTAGATTCAGATTTAGATCCAGACCTCGATTTCATCAATACTATATTGTTATATAATCGAAATCAAAGATTTTATAATTATATTTCAGTTTTTAAGACTATTTTAAATAATCCATTACTATATTGGATACTATTCAATCAACTTTATTAGAATCATCGATATCCTTAACCTGATCAAAGATAATATCCGAGCTTCGAGAGTATATTAAGTTTGTTTTCTTTAATTACCAATAGTTTGTATACGAACTCTTCAATATTAGAGATAGTGTTACGGGTTCATCTCCCTTCATCTGCACGTGATCATATATGCCTTAGGCATACATGCATATACTCACTTCTATATAGTCAGGTCATCTCTTTGACCTTCTTCTCCTTTTTATAATACAACAATAGATCAAATCTACATATACCTTTTCTCTTATTGTGATAGTTTGTATTACCCTTTCAAAGGCTCCGTCACTTTACAAAGTAATCTAACCTTGCCAAATCATCTGTAAACTTTTGTATCTATTTTCGATTGCTTTTGTGTTATCGTAATTTGCCTGTTTTTGTACGGTTGCGTTTTTTATTTGCTTTTGCGCAACTTCTGATCCCTGATTGCTTTTGTGCGATTGTATTTATTTGTAGACTTCTGTATCTGTTTTTGATTGCTTTTGTGCAATCGCAAATTCCCTATCGATTACTTTGTACAATTGTAATTCTTTTTATAATGGCTTCCGGTTTTACATCCGCTAATAATGCGACTCCTACTTCTATCGAAGGAATTCGTATCGAAATCCAACGAGTCTTCGACCAATGGTCTACTATTATACAAATCCTAACAGAATTGGATGCTCCAGTGATGCCAAACCTTGTTACCGGTTCTAACAAACAAATTACTTATCTAAATCATATTTTCTTTATCATCAAAAATCGCTTTACTATTCAAACTACTCATATTACTATTCAAACAAATAAGATCGAGGAATTCAAAGCAGAAAACGTCGAGCTTCTTTGTATTCTAACCGGTAAGCAAGTTCAGCTAAACACCGATAATACTACCATTAACCAGAAACCGATCACTCCCCACCAAACTCAAAAAAACCCATCCATTTTTAAAAGCGAAAGATTTAATATTCTTGTTCGACAAAAGGATTATCAATCCTGAAAGTTGGATTTACAATTCTATTGGATGATCGATTTACAACTTTTTGTTTCCGAATAAAAGAAGATTAGCTATACTATTAGTCTTCTCAATGGTCAAGCGTGATAAAAGTATATTACGGATATTATCAGATTCGTTGACAATCCTACTTACTTCGATTCTGCTGTTTCGTTTTTGGCCAAATTGAACAAATTATATATCTTTGTGGATATCGAAAGAGAAATCTTATTCAAATTCGATAAACTTTCTATAAATCCAAAGGAATCCTTTTCGGTTTTCTTTTTTATATTGTTTTATTTTACTAATTTTTGTTACAAATCTGATTACGAGATTGTTAATACAATGAAACAAAAGGTTACAATCCCTTTTCGAATTTTGGTTATTAGTAACTCGAATTTCTACACAACCGACGATGTTGATAATTAACAAAAGAAATTCTCTATTTGGAATCAGAATCTTTATGACACTGAGTATTATAACAAAAATTCTGGTAAAGTATTTATTGCTGATGGTGACCTTATAGATTTCGATATAATGAAACAAAAAGGATAATAGAAAAAGAATCTGCAAAATAAGAAAAAGAAGTTTAATCCTATAATTTCTTACAATTGTTATAGTAGGATCGGTTATTTTTAGATTGATTGTTATACTATTTATGATATCAATAATAATCTTCTTTTTGGTAAACAAACTTCTATTAATATTTTTTTCAATTGTAATATTGTTGTTTCAATTAATCCGGTTTTCGATCAATATGCTACCGTTCCGGCTTTTCGAAACACCAATAGGTTTAATAATAATCGCAATGGATTTCGAGGAGGATATATTGGTAATTGGATACAAAACCAATAACATTTGAATTAGATATAATGGTAAGGCTATATCGAACCAGAGGAGGTTATCTTTATATCCAGTTCAGTTAAAAAAAGGCCCGAATAAAGAAAAGATTAATCTCTACAAAAAATCGTTTGTAGAGGAATACTAAGGGCAAGAAGGTAAATCGAGGAATGGATAGAGATAAGCCATTGCAGTTCAACTTTATGAATAGCAAATCTTTATTTGTTAAAACCATTATATTCTTTGTGTATGAAAATCCCTTTATTGTTATAAATCTTATTGATAATAGATACTCTAAAGAAATCTTTGCTGATTGTTTTTTTGCTTTTAAATACAATATCGAAATACAACTCTTACTTCACCCTCGCAAACTCCGACTTGCCGATGGAAAGGTCGCCAATAGAATTACAGAATATTTTGTGATAGAAATCGTTATAAAGGATCATTATAAGTATTGGTCTTTTTATATTATCCAATTTTCATTAGAGATATTGTTAATCTTTAATTTATTATAATTACAATGTTACAATTCTATTATCAATTGGATGGAGATGAATTTAATATTTTTTTCAAACTATTATACTTCTAATTACTTGGTGTGTTATGATTCAGAGTTAGTTATTGTATTAACGATTCCATCTTCAATCAAAGAACAAGAGGATCTAGCAAAAGTTATTTTATAATAAATCGTTGATGCTATCGAATCTTTAAATAAATTCTTTACCGATTTTGATATAAAAACTAAATGTACAGTTTATAAATACCGTTCTCTATATATCAAGGATTATCCAAAGGACGATATCGATTGTTTACCTATTCAAACGTTTTTTACTTTTAAAAGAATTTCTTATAAAAAACCTTCTATTAAAAAGATACTAGATGAAGGTTATATATTATAATCTAACAATTCTTCTATTGATCTCGAATTTCAATAGGGTCTGATGTTTGGTATAAATCATTATCGAACAAAACATTATAGAAAACCAAATAATCAAGTACAGATGATTCCCAATTGTTTATATCCAAAATCGATCTTAAAGATTGCAAATCGGTGTCGGTCTATTTACAATCCAAAAAACTGTTTGCCTTTGTTTTCTATTGGGGAATTCTTTATGTCTATTTATAAAGATATAAGTTCAAATATAGATAATATTTGTTGGTTACAAGCTTCTAGCTTTGTTTCGTTTTGTCAATAAGATAATGTTCGGGTTATCCGATTGATATGGGATGAATTGGATATTATATGAAAATTATTGAGCAAGATTATCTACGATAGGTTATATTATCCTCGATATTTACAGAAGAGGATTTTCGATCGATTTTACAAGGGCAAGGCAATATAACAAAGATACTTTCTAAAACCTTATTGCAATTTTATGATTTTATATACGATTGTTACAAGTTGCTCTATTTACGAAAAATCTTTGAGGCTGATATTGATAAATTTTTAATCAGCAAATCTTTCTTTAGTGATGATCAAATACAATAAAGGTTTCTTATATGGTTATAAGACAAATTTCCTGCCTTTCTTTCACGTTATACAAATAAATTGTTACCTTGTCGAATCTGGGATCACAAAATTGAATTGATATCCAATAAAGAACTACTTTATTTCAAAAATCGCCCTTTATTGCTAATAAAGTTGGTAATAATGTACAAATGGTTTGATGATAATCTTTCCAAAAGGTTCATTCGGGAATCGAGATCGCGATACGCTTCTCCTTTGCTATTGGCTGTCAAGCCGGGAGGGGGGGTCCGTATTTATCAAGATTATCGAGGATTAAATAATGTTATTATAAAGAATCGTTATCCATTATTTATCGTTTGCGAAACATTGGATGTTCTTTGCAATGCAAAAATTTATACTAAGTTTGATATCATTGTAGTATTCAACAAATTGCAAATCGTTGAAAGGGATGAATAGAAAACTGTATTCATTATTCGTTTTAATCTTTTTGAATCTTTGGTTATATTTTTCGGTTTTTGTAATGTATTTGCATCGTTCCAATATTATATTAATCATATACTTTTCGACGAGTTGGATAAGTATTGCATTGTATATCTCGATAACGTTCTAATCTACTTTGATAATTCTGTAGAGCATAAAGAGTATATTTGTTAAGTAATTCAAAAGTTAATGAATACTGGATTACAAATTGATATTAACAAATGCGAATTCGAAATCACGAAGACAAAGTATTTGGATTTTATCATTACAATTGAAGGTATCGAAATGAATCAAGAAAAGGTTATAGTTATTACATTTTAGGAATTGCCTTTATATGTAAAAGATTTACAACGATTTTTTGATTTCGTTAATTTCTATTGATGTTTTATAAAAGATTTTTCAAAGATTTGTTGTTCTCTCAATGATCTTTTACGGAAGAATATTATATGAGATTGGACTACAGATTATACAAAAGCTTTTAATACTTTAAAAAGAACTTTTATAATAATGTCGGTTTTGGTATACTTTGATTATAGGCGGAAAACTGTTTTGGAAATCGATGTTTCTGATTGGACTTCAGGAGAAGTTCTTTTGCAATACGATGATGATAATGTTTTGCGTTTAATCGCTTACTTTTTATCTAAGTATACAGTAATAGAATGTAATTATGAGATCTATGATAAAGAATTACTTGTTATTATTAAGACAATGAAAGAATAGCGCCTAAAGCTTCAAGGTTTATAAAAAAAATTCGAGATTCTTATTGATCATAAGAATTTCGAATATTTTATGATTACAAAAGCTTTTAATCAACAGTAAGTGCAATGGTTTGAATTTCTGTTTCAATATAATTTCTGTATAGTCTATCGATTAGGAAACAAAGTTATTCGATTAGATGTACTAAGTAGAAAATACGAAGATCGGTTGTATCGTTCTGATCCAAACGATAAATGTCTAAAGAATTGAGAACGCGTTGTTCTCCTTTAGGATTGTTTTGATGACGATTTTTATAAGGATTTGATTGAGTATATCAATTTGATATTAATGGAGATAATAGTATCATTCCATGATTAATCAATTGATGTTTTAATCGATACAGTGTATACTAGATCCGATATTGCAGATCAACTTATCTCTGCTTTTAACGATCTATCGATGATTAAATGGTTAAAAGAGTATCGTAAAACCCTCCGGATCGTTATGCAAGATTGTTCGATCCAAAATAATAGAATTTATTATCGGGATAAGATTTGGGTTTCATTAGATGATAAACTCAAACTTTAAATTATCTATTGAACTCATTCTTCTAATCTTGTCGATTATCCTAATCGAACTAAAACGATCGATCTTGTTTTTCGTATATACTGGTGGCCTAATATGCATTTGGAGATTGCATTCTATATAAAGGTTTGCGAACTTTGTATTCGTATCAAATCGTTCAAATCGGTGTCTCCCGGATTTTTGAAATTGTTGTCTATCCCTTTTCGTACATGATTTGATATTTCAATCGATTATATTATACTACTCCCGAATTACATTCGTTATAATTCTATTTATAAATATATCTTGATGGTAGTTTGCAGATTAATCAAAATGAGATATTTCATCGGTATATGTATGTTAACGATAGAGAAGCTAATCGATGCTTTTATCAACTGTGTTTATATACTTTATAGACTTCCGGATAATATCATTTCCGATCGGGGAATGCAGTTCGTATCAGGATTCTGGTTACAACTCTCGGAGCGGTTGGGAATTACCTTAAAATATTCTTCAACTTTTCATTCTTAAACAAATGATCAAATTGAATGTATTAACTCAGTTCTGAAACAATATTTACAAACTTTTGTTAACTATCATTAAAACGATTAATTGGATTGATTACCCTTAACCGAATTTGCATTCAATAATTTGGTCTTTGAAACAACTGGTTGCTTGTCTTTTTTCGCCAATTACGGTTTTAATCTATACCTAGGCATTGAACCTAGTAAACCTTGCCCATCGGATATGATTCTAGTACAAAAACGGGAATTCTTTAAAGGTAATAGAATTGTAGATTATATGGAATATATCTTGGAGTAACTTTGTGCCCTTGTATAACAAGCAGTTACCATTTATGAAGACTATGTTAATTGTTACTACTTTGATTTATCTTGCTATATAGTTGGCCAGAAAGTCTTTATCAATACCAAGAATATAAAGACTTCATGCAAAACAAAAAAGCTAGATGATAAATGGATCGGCCTTTATGAGATTATCAAAGTTTATTTTTATGTTTGTTTTGTTCAATTATTTGAGAATGTTAAAATCTTCCCTATTTTCCATTATTCTTTTTTACTTCTAGTTTATACTAATCCTCACTTTCCGGTTTAAGCAATGATTAACGAGTTTGAATCCCTAACTACACAAAACAGAATTTTGGAGCGAAACAACGATGAGGATAAACCTGTTTAGAAATGGATATTTAAAGAAATTCTAGATAATCACGATAAGAATAGCCATTATTATTTAATCAAATGAAGACATTACGCATCAATTTGGCAATCAACTAATAACTTAAAGAGTAACGAAAAGATTCTTATCGAATATCATCGTTTTCATCCAGAGAAGCCAGGGTCGCTAGTTTGGATCCTAAAGCATTCCGATGCTATTATATTGCAATCGGAACCATAGAATTTGCAATCGGAGTTATATAGCGCGATTGTTACATCTACTCTACGAAAATCTACTCGCATCAAGATTGTTTGCTTCGTCTAAAAGTATATTACATATTATAACAATAAAAGATATAATATCATTAGGGGATATCATATGTTTTTTTTGTTCAGGAATCTAATTGAGGAAAGAGATCTGTATTTTTTCTTTATTTTTCTTTATTTTTTAATGCCTATTTGGGATCAAATGGATTTTTTGAGGAAGAGGTACTATTACGGGTTCATCTCCCTTCATCTGCATATAATCATGTGTGCCTTAGGCACACATGTATACACTCACTTCTATATAGTCAGGTCATCTCCTTGACCTTCTTCTCCTCCTCGTAGTACAACAATAGATCAAACCTACACATACCTTTTCCCTCACCGTGATAGATAGAGATCTTAAAGATTCAATCTTTGTTTTTGATATATTTATTAATATATAGAATCCTGAAGCTGTTGTATATATACAATATTTGTTCAGTTTTATAGAACAGATATTAACTCAAATAGAGCAATACCGATAAGAAATATATGTATTATAAAAAGATCTGTAATTAAATAATATAGTATCACGAGATAGTATAATCACAGAGTACATTGAAGAGATCAGGGAGGAGATGGTTCTATTGAAGTGATAAAGTTAAATATCTAATTGAATAAGAACTTATTGAATGACTTGCCCTCGATTTTATCAATCGAGAATTGTATATATAGACTAGATTCTCGTTATCTAACTAATGAGATACATCATTGAAATATGATTTCTAATAATATCATATCAGGATTATCAGGATTAATTATAAGGATAATCAAGGATTTAGAATAGCTTGAATACGAATAATATAAGAAATTATACGATGATTGTACAATGTAAATGATATAGGAAAGAGTATAATGATTATATAATAATATATTGATCATAAATCATTTATATATGATTTAGGTAATATATGATTATTTGTAATATATTCTCTAAATCGAAAATCGATTTGTAACAATAAGAAAAGATTATAAAGAATAGTAATTGATTAGATATGGAGTATAGATCTTGATAATGTATAAGTATCGATTTCGAGCGATTCCGATTGAAATTGGTAGTGTAATTCAATTTGGTCGATTAATTGACTATATTGATCAAATTGACCAAATTGACCATTTCACGATTATATTGATAAAGTTGATCTATTGATTATATTGGTCGTTCTGAATATTGATCATTTGGATAGAATTGATCATTTTAATTGTATTGATTAATTGATGTGAAGAAATGAGTATAAATTGTAATATATTAATTGATTTGATTGATGTGGTCGGTTTTGATGAGTGTTAACGAATTAGTTGGTGTAATATATATATACGATCAAATTTCATCAATTTGGTATGGTATTATGATAATGTTTTGTTGGAAAATGTATAATACTGTAGATGGTTTGTAATTAATATAATCGAATTAATTAAACGATACAACGGGGTTTCGAAAAATACGATAATATTCGAAAAAGAAAAATACGCTTGGAAAAGATCTAAAAATAAGTTATTTCACTTTTTATCTTTGTAGTATGATAATTATAATGGCGATGATAAAGATGATGCTTGAGGTGATCCAAATCTTAATAGGTATTGTATAAGAGTGAATTGAGAAGGATTTCGATTGTATATAAATTCGATGGAATTTGTTTGTGTATTTATATGATCGATTAGTAAATAGATTATATTTTTTAGTCAGTATTATGTATAATATTAATCGTGCTAAAATGAATAAAGGAAGTTTTCGATTGTATATCAATTCGATAGAATTTGTTTGTAGATATATATAATCAGTTTTCTATTCAGTTTTGAATGGTTTCATTTTTATATCAAGGATTGAAGAGAAGAGAGATATCGAAAATATTAAGAAGAGTTGGTAATAAATTAAATAGCTTTTATTTCATTATAAGTTTTTTGAATAGAAAGATATTATAATAATAATTACGAATTAATTGATATTGTGTATATGTATAAACAAATTTCATCAATTTTGTATAATATTATAATAGTGTTTTGTTTGTATAAATATAATATAATAGATGATCTGTAATTATTCTTATTCAATTTCTATGATTCTATTGTTAATATTTTATAAGTTCAAAAGAGAACGGAAATATTCGAACTTTTGTTATATAAGGTTTTTGATGAGTTTATCAGTTATTATATCGATAATTGGAAGGTAGATTATATAAAAGCTTTCTTTTGAATATTCCTGTTGCAATTATATATTCTATATATCGATATATTTTAGCTTTGTAATTATTTGTTTGTTCTTATCAATTACTAGTCTGATTGTTTGTTGATTATTATAGAATATTGATATTGGTTTTTTCATTACAAGATCGATTTCCTTTAGGAAGTGTAAAATTGTTATAGTTTTTTTTGATGTATATTTAATATCGAATAATTCAATTTCAATTGTTGAAGTAGTTACGATATTCTGTTTAGATGTTTTCTATACAATTAAGTTATCGAAAAAGGATATAATATACCTTTGAGATAATCGATACATATCAGAATCATCTGCGAAAAAAATATCTGAGAAGACAAAAAGTTGTAGTATCTGATTATCGCTGTATTGTATTGTAAGAAACCTTGTATTCCAAAGATATTCAAGGTAGTGATTAATAGCTTTCATATATTCGGTCGATGGATTGATCAAGTAATAGCTTAATTGCGAAACAGCGAATGAGATATCTACTCTTATTGTGAACGTAGTGTATAAAACTGATCTCATTTTCTTTTGATATAATTTGATTATATATATAGAAGTCTGATTTGAGTTTTTTCGAAATATTATTATGGGTAGTGGTATATATATTGTCTTATTAATTGTTTTAAATTTTTTAGCAATCTTTTTAATATATATATTATAAGTTAACTACAGTTTTTTTTTGGATCGATTACGAAGGATATGTATTCCTAGAAACCATTTTGTATTTTCAAGGTTATATAGTTTATATATAGCTTTGATTCCTTTAATGATTTTGGTAACAACTAATTCGTTTTTTTTTGTAGTATATAATCTAAATGTTATCTATAAAAAATAAGATTATAATAGTATATTCTAGATTTATATATAAATATAGATCTTTTTTATATTATATTAATCCTAGTTTTTCGAATATCTAAATGAAATCCTTGAATTATATTGCTAAAGAATCATAAAGATTATATAAAATTCGATCGATGATAATGTTTTTGTTAGGGATTTTATAATTATCAGGAAGATAATATACAATTGGGGTATTAAAAGGGTTGCGTAGAATATTGATAAAAATATTGATTATATTATATTGTTTTGTTTCAAAATCGTATTTGGTGATGATTGTTATTACAATTCGGAATAATCGATCAGCAAATATAGTAATATAAATAATTTCAATAGTACTTTTAATTTGAAGATCTTTTTGTATTATTAAACAAAAGCGGCAATAAATGATTAAATCTTGATTATTATATTTATATATAAATATCTATTGAAGAGAAATCGATTTTATAAATTCCGATCTAGAATCGATTTTATATTATATATTCCTAACCTTAAGATTATTAATTTCAAAATCGTAATCCTATTTGAATTAATATTCTATTTGATGTTCTTTTAATTGATAATAAAAATAGAGTAATTTCGGAGTTGTAAAAGTGTGAATTCGAGGGAAAGGTATTGTTTATGATTTATTGATTATAGATTATATAGACAATAATAATGGCTTTGTTTTAATTTCAATAATGATTATATTATGAATTATTACAAATTGTAAATGTTCTTTTATATTATCTATTTCAGATTAATTATATCAAAAAATAAAATGAAAGTTGTTAAAACAGTTTAATCCCGATAAGTCCGTTTTTTGTACAATAACGATTCCAATATAAAATCCAATATTGAAGTTGTTTCCTTAATGGTATTGCTATATATGTAATTGCCTTCAGATATATATTGATTGCTTTGAAATACAGTTTTGGAAGAGAGATAACTCCGATTGATAATCGAATAATTGAAACTCAAACAGATTGATCTGAACTCTAAATATTTCAATCCTTATTAAATAAGCTTTTTTTGGTTTTCTTT